>BSBK01003918.1:0-1257500 GCA_027943335.1 Chamaecyparis obtusa | reverse complement strand
TGTAAGTATACAACTGCTCAGACAAATAACAACATTTGCAATGTTGTTACTCTGTAGTTTCAAGATGTTTTTAAATTAGATAGTTCCATTATTATCTTACCATCTGCTCCTAGGTTGGCGAGTAGGTCTACCTCCATATTTCCCTCTCTATAAGTGTGCCTAATTTCATATTTTGTTATGCTCTCCAATACTTGATTGATCTCCTCTATCTTCGAGTTCAAAATCCAATTCAAGGTTTTTTTGGTGTGTATAGCATTGACCACAATCTGAGAGTCTCCTTTGATGATAATCTTTGGAATGTTAAGCTTCTTACATATCCTAAGCCCTTCTATTGCTGCTAAACACTCAGCCATATTATTTGTGGAGGGACTAATGGGTTTGGAATATCTAGCGATAACTTCAGACTTCCAATTTTGAATAATCCCCCTGATACCAGCGATCCCAGGGTTACCTCGTGAGGCTCCGTCAAAGTTGAGTTTATACTAACCTTCTTTCGGAGGTATCCATTTACATGCTGCTCGATCTGCCTTCATTTTGGAGCCCCCTTTACCATACAGAGGGGGAATATCTAATTTAGGCCATCTACCTCTGATTTTATTATCCCAGCTCTTAAAGGATTCCTCGTAACTTAACTTATCCCTGAGCTTGCTGTTAATAATTTCTACAATAGATGCTTCAATTTTGTTTGTGATAGTGTTCCAGGTTAATTTTTGGTCCATGAAAATTCTCCTATTTCTCTCTTTCCAAATTTCCCATACTACTATAGATGGGGCTATAGTCCAAACATCCTTATATAAGTTATCCTTATACAGAGATGGCCATGCTTTGAGGTTACTAAGTAAGTCCTTGTGACTTGCGGACTTCCATCCTAAACTTTGATGAAGCCAACTCCAACAATTTTGGGAAAAGGGACAATTGAGAAGGAGGTGACTGACATCCTCAGCTTGATTTTCACACAGCGGACATCTGGAAGGCCCCTCAAAACCCAGCTTATTTAGTTTGTCGGCTATAAGAATTCTATTTTGTAAAGCCGCCCATAAGAACATACCGGCTTTAGGGAGACAAAATTTATTCCAGCAGAGGTTCAGGGGAATATCTATGTTATCCATATTGTGTTCTTTAATAATCGAATTATAACCTTCCTTGACAGAGTAGTTGCCATTATTAGACCCAGCCCATATTAAGATATCTGATCTATTTTTAAGGGATATCTCTCTTTCTTTTATGATATCTAGAAGGTTGCATTTTTCTAGCCATTCTTCACTAATTTCACTTAAATCCTTCCAGAAAGTTTCATTCTCCTTGCTAATATAATCCTTAACATAAACTCCTATACTCCTTTTGCATACTTCCATGAATTCTAGAGAGAAACCCATTCTGCTTAGGGGAGTGTGGCCTGCCCACGAGTCATCCTAGAATAGAGTCTTATCTATTGCTCCAACATCCCAAGTGAGATACTTGCTTATAATTCCTCTACACTCTTTTATGAAATTCCAGATCCTGGAACCTTTGACATGCGAGTGTGCTTTGAAAATATTAATGGGTTCTGAGTCAGGAACATACTTATGAATTAATATAGATGCCCATTTGCTATTAGACTCCTTATACATTCTCCAAATAAGTTTAGTCCCCAAGGCTTGATTTTGCCATAATAAATTTTTAATACCAAGACCCCCTTTGGAGATAGGTTTACATAAGGTGTCCCATTTGATAAGGGCCAGTTTTTTATCGTCTGATGTGCCTTGCCAATAAAATTCTTGGAGCATTTTATCTAAATTGTGCTTAACGCTAACCGGGAGAGGGAGGATAGACATATGATACGTGGGTATGGCAGACAAGACCGATTTTATCATTGTTGTCCTGCCTGCTTTAGTTAACCATTTCCCTTTCCAAGAAGTTTTCTTGCTTTGGATTTTGGCAATAACTTGTTGCCATAATTTTGTTGATAGAAGACCCTTGTCCAGGTCAATTCCCAGGTATTTACATGGAAATTTGCCGCTTTTATATCCCATTAAATTACATATTTCCATTTCAATTTTCGGAGTTGTGTTTATAAAGAAAATCTCTGATTTGGCTGAGTTAACCTGCTGTCCTAAGGCTTTCGAATAAATATTTAAAATCTCCTTGAAAGCTTTAGCTTCTTGACTGGTAGTAGCTCCCGGTAGAATAGTATCATCCGCAAACTGCTGGTGTGTAATGTTAGGTATGTTTTTTGAAGCCTTCAGTCCCAAAATTTTGCCCTCTAACTACTTTTGGGTGATAGCTCTACCTAATGCTTCTGCCATAATGACATACAAAAAGGGGGATAGTGGATCTCCTTGCCTAATGCCCCTTGAGATACTAAAAAAACCCTCCGGTGTTCCGTTGATAAGAATCAAAATTTTAGGCGTTGAGATACAATTAAATATAACGTTAATCCATTGTTTAGAAAAACCAAAGGCTTCTAAACACTTATAGAGGAATCTCCAATCTACTTTGTCGTATGCTTTCTGAATGTCAATTTTGATTAACATACTAGGATCTTTTGTAAGCTAGGTAGTGTGTACTATCTCTTGAGCTATAATTATACCATCTAGGATTGATCTATTAGCAACAAAACCTGTCTGTTCTTTTGAAATGATAGTAGGAAGAAGGGTTTTGAGTCTATTTGCTAAACATTTAGATAGAATTTTATAAATGGTATTGCAAAGGGAAATCGGTTTGAAGTCCCCCGGATCCGTGCTTTCATTCTTTTTCGGTATTAAAGTGAAGAAGGTATTATTTATTTCATTTAGAAGTGTACCTGAGTTGCGAGTTGCTTCTACTGCTTGCCAAACCTCTTCTCCAACAAAATGCCAACATTTTTGGAAGAAGCCCACCTAAAAGCCATCTGGGCCCGGTGCTTTATCCAGATGCAATTGGAACACCGCTGCCTTATCTTCTTCCCTGAAGAGCTTGCTATTGATCATCTTGTTATCGGCTTCTGTGATTAACTTGGGGATAGCTTTCAACATTTCTCTTTGGGCGATGATGTTCGAAGCTTCTGAGCTGTTGAGAAGGTTCTCATAATAGCTCGTCAGAACTTTTGAGATCTATTTAGGGTCTGTGGTAGTGCTCCCCTCAACCTTCTTGATTTTAGCTATTCTATTAATGCCTCTTTTAATGTTAGTTGAATTATGAAAAAAATTAGTATTACTGTCACCCTCCTTGAGCCAAGATTCCCTAGATTTCTGCTTCCAAAAAATCTCTTCTTTAAGAAGGATATCATTATATTTTGCCAATAGCTCCTTTTCCTTGAGATAGCTATGTTCATTCATACCTTGTTCTATTGCCATATTATTAAGCTCATTGATTTCTTTTTCAAGTTGTGCCTTACCTTCGAAAATATTATTAAATGTTTCTTTATTCCATTCTAGGGCCTTGTTTTTGATGAATTTTAATTTCACTGTTAAGCAATACATCTTAGAACCTTTGATCAATGTCTGATTCCACCATTCCTCCAAGTGATTAATGAAATCCAAATTTTGGAACCACATGAATTCGAACTTAAAGGGATTTCTTGATGGCTTGGCATCCTCCACAATCTCAAGTCTAATGGGGAAGTGATCTGATCCCACTTTAGGGAGGATCTCTGCGCTTACTAAATGTTTAAAGTTGTCTGAATTGGTTCTAATGAAGAACCTATCTAGTTTTTCCGCTATATGGCTAAAGCCTGCTCTCCTGTTATTCCATGTATAAACTCCGTTGATTGTGTTCACACTGATAAGGTGATTTTCTGTAGCCCATTTGTTAAAGTCTTTCTGAGCTAGTGATATATATTGCGAACCTCTGTATTTTTCTTCTAGATCTAATATGGCATTGAAATCTCCTTGAATGATAAAGAATTTTTCTATATTGCCTAATAAGTGATCCTGTACTTCCTGCCATACTTTCCGCTTGCCTTCATTAGGGATTGGCCCATATACATTGATCAAGTTGAATTTTAAATTTGATTTTAGGCTTGTAATTTCTAAGGCCATCCAATTATTGCTGATGGCTGTAGGTGAGGCTACTACTTTACAAGGGTCCCATAAAAAAGTTAACCCTCCTAAGTTACCTATGGCTGTTATGAATTCTGATTTCCAAATACCTAGTCTCTTGCTAAGCTTAGAACTTTCTTCTTTATTAAGCTTAGTTTCTTGAAGTAGTATTATTTCGGAGTCAAAATTTTTTAGGTATCTTTTAATTAGTATCTGTTTGTTAGGGGCATTGAGGCCCCTAACATTCCAAGTAGTGACTTTCATTTCTCTATGGGAAGGCACTTCCCCTTCCTAGCATTAAGTAAATCTGCAATTTTAACTTGGTTTCCTGCATTGCCATCTATCCTTCTTAACTCCACTATAGATTTCCTCCCTCTCTTCTTTTTTATCCTATTAATATTGGGAGTACTTAGACTTCCTCTTATCATTGCTATACCTAAAACCCTATTTTCATTAGTGATACCAAAAAGGCCTTCTACGGAGTCCTTAACCGCTGCAAGATTACTACTTGATTTAATGTAGTTGCTATTCTGCTACTCTAAAGGACTTTGATCCCATGTTACTTGGTCTTGAGCCTCTATATTATCAATTAATTCCTTACCATAGGCTTCACATAAGTCCTCTATATTGTTTGGTAATTCTAGATTTAAGGCCTCTAGCTCTACAGGGGTAGAAATAATTGGTTTCTCCCCTTCTGACCCTGCTGTCACAGTTCTAGCATACAGCCTGAGACTTCCAATGTTATCTTCGTGAGTTACTATGTCTTTGTTTGGATTCTATCTTTCCTTTTCTGTTCCCATCTTGTAAGAATCAGAAGTTTCTGTTACTGATACATAGATATCGGGTGTTGGTTTCTCTGTTTTACCCACTACATCTAAGTTACATTCATTGATGAGTTTTACTAATGTTTCTTTTTGGTATTTCAATTCTTCATAGTCACAAAATTCATCCATAAACATTTCCATTAATTCGTCTGTAACGACATTCCCTAGATGTTCAATGATTTGATTTACTTCTTCTTCACAATTTCCTTTTGATTCTTTTTCTGTTATTAGCCTTAGGACTTCTGAGTTTGAATGTTTACCTGTACCTTCTTTAATACATCTATATGATTTTGTTCAATTTCTATTACTTCCAGATCTAAAGTGTCTACAACATTGGTGTTTGTAGGCTGATTTTCTTGAGGGCCATCCTTCTCTTCAAGTATACTTTGTTCCTTTACATTGTTCTTATCTATACACTTCAGATCTACATTATTCTCCTTATAACTAGTTCCTATAAATTCTATATTGTCATTGATACCCTCAATATCAGTACTATCAATTACCTTGTTGTTAGTGGGGGAAATTTCCATCCTCCTTAGCATATTGAGGCATTTTGGGAGTTCCTGGGGGTTGTTAATAGACCCCGAAGTATTGAGTTCACATAACTTGGGAGATGGGTGCTCAGAGAACCCAGGTTCAGTGTTTGAAAGTTCAAAACCCCCTATATCATTTAAGAATTTAGCTGTAACGCTGTTTTCAGTGCCCATGAAGGCATCTTTATTATTTTCCAGATCAAGTGAAAGTGGGTTTCCTAATTCCTCAGAATCTTCTATGAAATCCTCTAGGATCTAGGGGTTTATAATTGGGATATTTGAGTTAAAACGTAGCTGCATGGGGGGAATGTGTTTGTCATGATAATTCATCTTAACAATGATAATCACATTTGATATATTTTGTATATTACTAACAATCCTCTTAAAAATTCCAATTTCATCTCCTATGCTTTTAACAATTTCCAAATGATTGCATTCTAAAGGTAAGTTTCTTAACTTAATAGCTTTCTCTACTTGAAAATCTGCTAATTTCATCAGATTAAAAAGGGGGAACCAGGAGCATACAAAAAAGGAGATCCCTCTAAACTTCAAATCCCCTTTCTCTAATATTTTATTTTTAAGACTACTATTTTTACAGTCCACAAAGATGAAATTATCTATCATAATAGTAATACTTACCTCCAAAGGTAAAAGAGATAACAGACCTTTGGTTATATCTTTGATATGTGCTCTAGTTCCCAACCATTTGCATACAACACCTGTCTCTGCATATGCCTTTTGCTTTTGCAGAATATGCTTCCCATTCACTGTTACTATTGTCTATTTTTGCTCAGCTGGACGCCTATGTGGTGGAGTATAAACCTTAACATTATAGTTCGCAAGAGATGGGTAGCCCTCACAACAAGGCTTTACCCTGTTTTGTGCCTTGCTTCTCAACGTATGCCCATTTTCCTTCCTATGATGAGGAGGGCTGTAAGCAGTTGGCAAAACATGGATATAAGATACACCATTGCTAGCTTCTGATGCCCTCTGTTTCAAGGGTAGGGTTTTGTAAAGATGAGGGTTTGATTTTATGTTTGGGTGATGATCCCTAGATCCCTCACCTTTCAAAACCCTAGATTTTTTATGCAAGGATGTATTTACACTGTGTGTATTTCCTTCCTTATTCAAAGCCTCAAAAGCATTTCTTAATGGAATTGTAATGTCAGTGTTAGCCTTTGGAAAGGATTTTACCTTATTTTTCCTTCCAACTTTATGCCATACCGAGCTTTGATTATCAATGCATCTGGTTGCCACCTGAAAAACTTTCGATTCCTTTTTATAAGCCCTGGCGGTCTCGGTGCCTGAATTTGCATTTAGGGCATATCTCATTTTTGCAAAGAAATCCATCTGTCTATCCAAGGCTTCCACTGAAAGAATAATGGGCCTTGGTTTTGGGTTCCTTACCAGATTAAACCTATTCTCTGCTAAGGGATCGGAAACCCTGACATCTACCTCCTTCTTTTTTTGCGCATCCTCCAGGAGACTTTTCTCCTTTTGTTTAGCAATGAACGCTTTAGATGTTCGTAATCGGGCCGCTAGGATCTAAGATCGGGCCTCCTACATTCTTCCATTTTATGGCCATATAGGAGGCAATTGAAACAATAGCCAGAAAACTTCTTACCATCTTTTGAATCCTCATTTCCAAGACTCTGTGATTTCTTCTTAGTGGAGGTATTGCTGTGCGAACAAACATTCTTTTTTGCCTCTTCTCTGTTGTGATGAAGAAAACCTAATCTAATTTGCCTTTGCTGGAAGGCCAGTTTCCGCTACAGATGATGTTTCCTCATATTCGCTATTTAAGAGCAGAGCAGAGCATTTTTATTTGAATTTTTGAAATAATCATATTTCATCTAATGTTAAAAATTTTATTAAAAATGAAATTTTATTAAAAAAATAAATGAAAACAAACCGTGTGTGGGGGGACATTTGGTCCCATCCCATGACTGCTACGACAACTTAGGTTGTCGTGCAACCTCTTCTGCATGCGAGGGATGGGGTGGGGAGAAATAACCCCCGCCCCTTCCTCCATCCCCTTGCCCACCCCTTATATATATAAAAAATTTTGTCAAAGAAAAATTCTCTTATACAAAATAACAACCTCTTTTTTCTTTTAAAAAAACTATATCTATATCTATATATAAAATAGGGTTTAATAATTGATTTCTCACATGAAACATAATCTTCTTCGATCTACAAAACAAATATAGCTACGTATAAAAATTACAAAGACGTTCTTATTTGAATCTCTAGGGTTTCAACAACAAAATTTAAACAAACCTTAACTGACAAATAAGATATTTTCGTAATGTTCATGAATTACCATATTTCTTCTAACAAAACTTTTAAACCATAAATTTAAGTAAGAGGAGGATTCAAAAAACAATTATCAACAAGATCTAGCAGGCATGAAGCAAACAAACTTTCTTTTAAAAATAATTTAATCTACGAGGGTTTCAAACCCTACCTCAAACCACCAACTGACAGAAAACACGAAGAACAATAAAAAACTTAAAAAATACCAAACCTTTCACAATTTCTTCCAATTCAATCCTCAGAGCCAAAACCTACAAATTTATCTATGAAGAAAAATGGTCAAAACTTCCTAATAAAGGAAAAGAACTTGGAACATGAACTCAACCATGCAAACCCGAAACTCAACTTAACTCCTAAAACTTTGTTATTATCAATTTCCCATTTTGCATGATTTTAAATTTAATAATTAATAACTTAATGCACTTTTTACTTAATTCAAATTAAATTAATGTTTCTTATTTTTATCAATTCATTTAACTATTAAAAATTACCTTTTTATTTTATTCATTTTTAATTGATTATGCAACTTAATTGCATAGCAATTATAACTAAAATAATATTGTTTTAATCATATTATTATTTATCCAATTGATAATTTATCATCAATTAATATATTTATCTTTAATTAAAATTTTGAATTTAATAATTAATTAAATCCTTAAATTTCACAATTAGAATTTTAATTAAGTCTTTTAATTAATAAATGTATTTAATTGATTTGTATTAATTAAATACCCTCACATTTAATACTTTCTATATTTAGTAGGATTTAATTATTAAACCACATAATTAATCTCAGAAATCACTTAATCATTTCACAACAATCACACCAACCACATAACCAACTAATGGATAGAAAAATCAATTGAACCTAATAAAATGACAATCATGCTCAATAAAAAAGGCTCATGAATTCACGTCACCTAGACGGATTCAGAGAGGTAATAAATCTTAAACTTGTGGACACTGTTTGAAGACAATAAAGTGGGTTAGGTTGGGACTCAGACCTGAATGTTATATCTCCTCTTACCATTGAGACATTGCGATAGGACACACTCATCCTAAAAATTTAGGGAAGTCAATGCCTAGTGTAATACCCCAAAAATGGGCTATAGGTTCATTAACCTATTACATCAACAATTCGATCAAGATCGACATCAAAGTCCTACCTAAGGAACATCTGCACATCAGTTTATCAAAAACTTAATTGATTATCTTAATTTTGCATCGGGGAATATTCTTTGAATATTCCATATTATCATAATTATCTTTAATTGAATATTATTTGGCGATAAATGTCATTATTTATCCCAATGTTGATTAATTGAATATGATGAATAATTAATTAATTAATTTAATTCTGCCACTTAATTATTTAATTAGATTTAATTGCATTTATTCCTAATTAATATTGTTTTTATTTTGACAATAAATCAAAATTCCTACAAACAATCAATTGAATATTTATTTAATTGATTTAAAATCAAAGTTGTCAAATTTAATGATTTAATTGGAATAAAGTTTGATTTAATAATTGATTAACCCATAAATCAATTGTTTTAATTGAAAATTAGTTAAGTGGAAAATAAATCACTTTATTTATTAAATTAATTCATATTAAATCATGCACAATCAGAAAATCAGTTAACTTTAAATCAAATTTCAATTTCAATTTGTTAACTTTCTAAACTCAACATCTGATGATGAGTTGAAAAAGTGAACTAAACTCTATTTTGAGATAAAAACTACTTTTGCATGATTTTATGAGTTTATTTATTCTTAATTTCTTGTTAACTCAAAAATCAACCTGAGTTTATCAAGAGTGATTTATGGTTTTTCTTATGCATCCTCAAACCCTAGATATAAAATGAACTCTCTTGTGTCAAGCTTGAGTGCTTTTACAACTTTCATAATTCACACTTCAATTTTGGGCTATAAAACGAACATAGATTTTCTTTTTGCATATCTATTACACATAGTAAATAGGCCCTATGAACACTATTTGTGGATGATCTTGAGAGATTGAGCTTCATTCACTTGTTCATGCATGCGAAGATCTTCTTGACGACAGATCCCCTTGTAGGTAGGGAGGATACTATGATTGTCTCACATTCTACTGGGTTTGGTCCTCAGCTTTTGATTGATATGTTCTCTCTTCGGAGAGATCGATAGACATAGTTGTTGACATCACAAATCTTGGTGAGATAATTTCAGTCTTAGCATGTCAGATTAATATATCTACTATGTTTGGGTAAAAGTGATAAGGCTAGAGGATTATGCTCTACTCCATTTTTGGGTAGTATCAAAAACTCAAATCCTTGGATCTGGACCAAGTCCCCATGTGGTATCTTTTGTGAGTCACCTTTAGAGAGGGTTAACCGTAGTGGACATTCCCTTTATTGGGTCAACCACGTGGACAAAACCTCAAGCGGTAATAGCCATTTTCACCATGGTAGCAACAACCGCTATATAAATGTCCTTGTGGAGGAAATCTTCACAGGTGTGGTCTCTTGTTGGGCTGTCAGATCTCCCTAGCAGCTCCTGATTGATTAAATTCTCAGACTATGTTAAAACCCCAGTGTGCCTGGATTGGAGTTCGCCTTCTTGAGATCACAAAAGTTGTAGAGTTAGACCATTACTACAAACCTTAGTGAGGCCAATTTTTCATTTTCTAGGACTATGTGTGTTATTGAAATTTTTTTGAGAACATACACAAGTAGCATTCCTAGGGATTAGCACAATAAGTCACTATTGATTGTTCATGCGCAAGGTTGCTTTTGCCCTTGTTCATTGTTTTAAGATGGTTGCTTGCTTCCCTTGCTTGATGTTCTACGTGTTTTCTATCTACTTGGTCCTTTGGAAATGAACAATACCCGAGATGAACTACTACACAAATCTTCAAACTTGGACAAAATTTTTTGCAAACAATCTAATATTGAAAAATTGAAAAATTGCAAATCTGAAGCAAAAATCCTTTTTGGTGTCAAAAATCATCCTAAAATTTCAAAACTCATATCAAAGTTAAAGTCAAAGTTGTCAAAAACCTTCCAAATTTGTCAGAAATCTAATTTTTACAGCTAACTTCTAGATTCTGTCAAAATATCATTGTGTCAGGAATAGAGCAGAGAATCTGAAAAATCCAATCTATTTGCCTAAAGTAGTCTCTTGAGTTTGATCCAGCCTTTTGATCTATGACATTTGAGAAGAGACAATCCGCTCTCCATTTCCTATCCTCCAACCTGCCATCAGGTGTGTGTTCCAGAATCCCTTTTGCTCATGATTATACACTTTGCACACTTATCTACTAGCTAGATGGTGCATTCTAGTCTTACCTAGGTTGCTCCCATCCAAAATGATAAACATACTACTGATCCTGATTGGGGGCCATTCGCTGATATCTCTCACATCCTTAATATGCCTTGCGGTATGCCTATTATGAACTATTCCACCACTGTTGCTACTGAACAAGATCCTACTGCAAAGAATATTCCTCCTATTACAAATGACAGTGATGAAGAAGACCTACCTCCTACAATGTCTCTATTTGACTATATCAGGCAATATCGCAACGTCAAGACAAACTCAAAAGAAAGAGAATGGGATTCCTCGTTTGATACTACTATAACAATACAAGTTGATGTCATACATAGATATGCTCCTCTTACCAGCTTTGAAAGGGGAGAAAGTTCAAAATCTCAAGAGCAAGAAAGTGATGACGATCCTTTCCACCCTTCTGTGGAAATCATCCCTATGGCTCCTAGGACATCTTCTTCAAGCTACACTCCAGCTGCTCTAGTAGATCATGGGTTCATAAGACCCCATCCAATTACAGCTTCGTGGAATATTGGTGAGTCCAGGATTGAAATGATTCCTATCCATGCACTGTTCCCACCTAAAGAAGGACCTAGCTCTCAGAATAGATCATCTCGATTTGACTCACATGATACTCCTTTAAACTTATCTAACTCTTCTAGGACAACTCGCAATCAACAATGTTTTATGGAAGATAACTTTCTTGATCTATCTAATTCATTCATGAATGATGAGGATGATGTTGAACTCTTTGCACTTGAGCCCATCCCATCAACCTCTCTTCCACCCACCTCCCTAAGATAAGTGGCTCACCCAATTCCCACTCCACCTCTCCACCTGAACCAGCCGTATCAACCTCTTTCATCCATAATTCTTGAGTCTTTGGAAGTAACTTGGATCTGTAACAAAAAAATAAAATAAAATAATTATCAAAATCCACTTATATCTCAAAGTCAGTATGTCCCACCTAATCGACATGTGACTACTAAGAAAAAGATAACATTAAAAAGACCATAGAGGTCTTCAAGGAAAAAAGGAGAAAATAAAATCAAAGCACAAATGGATCTTGAAATCCATCTTACTACTAGGTATCTAAGCAATCTAACTCAAATCCCTGAGGATCAAGCTTCATTCTGGAGATGGTTCTTGAAATCTTACTACTAGGAATCTGAGCAATCTAACTCAGATTCCTGAGGATCAAGCTTCGTTCTGGAGATGATTCTTGAAAGCTATCTACTAGGTATCTAAGCAATCTAACTCAGATCCTTAGGAATCAAGCTTTGTTCTAGATATGATTCTAAAAATCTATCTTATCAAAATTGCAATCACATTTCTCAAGAAGAAAAAGAGAAAAAAGTCAAAAGCTATGTGGATTCCCAAGCTAAAAGACTTGGATGTCAAGAAGTTTCTATTCAAGCTTCCAAATTCTCATACCTTCCTCCATTTCACCCTCCTTGCCTCCCATACTTTATACTCTTCACTCCATCTTGCCTATCCCAAAGTGCATATCGGTATCTCCTCATTTCTAATGACATGACTAAGAGAAATCTAGAACGTACTCTTACTGAATGTTTAGAGCATGGGAAATCTGACAAAAGTTAAGACACGTCCACGAGGATATTTGTGAGTCTCACTTAAGTGATCTTTCCTTGACCATGGATCTCTCGACAGTTGGACACTACTAGCCGGATCTCCTGATCACTACTACTAAACAAGTATCAGAACACCCACTGGGGCTACACCATTTGCTTTAGTTTATGGGTCTGAAGTGGTACTACCTATTGAGGTTGAAATCCCATCACTAAGAATCAGAATGCATGGTCTAGTAACTGATGATGACTACATAGTATCTAGGTTGCAAGAACTTGAACTACTAGATGAGCACAGACAAGTAGCATATGATAATCTCAAAGTATATCAGAAGAGAATGTCTAGAGGTTATAACAAGAAAGTCAGACACAGAGAATTTTAGGTTGGTGATCTAGTATTGAGAGAGAATCCTAAAAATCAATCACATAGAGAACGCAAGGGGAAGTTTGAACCCAGCTGGTTGGGTCCCTTTGTTATCGCTGGTAATTTTGGCTTTGGAGCCTATCAACTCTCAACAACTGAAGGAGAACAACTCTGAGAACCAATCAACATTCTCCATCTGAAGAAATTCTACGCCTAAGGCATTTAGTATTAAAAAATGTCCTGAAAAAATTATAAAAATAAGAAAAAGTCCTAAAAAAATGAACATCTTGGTGAAAACCTAGCAATAGGCACCTTGATGATTCACAAAAAAAAAATAAAAAATCAAAAGTACAAAAAAATTGAAAAAAATGAAAAATACAAAAAAATGAGAAAAAGAAAAAGTGCCTTGGTGAAAACTTGGAAACATGCACCTTGGTAGAAAAAATAGAATCTTTGCCAAGATGGTGAAAACCCGGCAAACGGGTGCCACTTGTTTCAAAATGATCCATCTATCAGCGCAATCTTGGTCTCTCCCAACTTTCAGTCTTTCTTTAGTTTGTACATACCTCCCGGTTTGTTTCTGCATTCCTATTTTCAATAAAGTCGATCTGTGCACCAATCGACAAAAATATCTGTATCCTATCAATGTTTCAAACTGGGGGGAAATCAATGTCATATCTTATGGTCTCTAGTATACCTTAGACTTATCATATCTAGTCAGAGTCCTTTGAAGCTACATTTGAGTCAGTCAGTCAGTCTCCTCTCTAGAAAGGATTTTGCATCTACAACAACGAAATCAAACATCAAACAAAATGAAAAAAATCTATGCTTCACATGCTTTTATCTCCTTGTATGCTTACTGATTCACATTGAGATTTTTACATATTTGGTTCCCTTGAGCTCTTCGATGATGTCCTTTATCGGATTTAGAGAGTGATGACTGGGGGCAAAATCGTTTCTTTGTCTTCTGCTTGTATGTAAAAATCTAACAACTTTGGAAATTTTGGATTGAAATGGTGTCCATCTGTAAGAGCCTCTATCTCATATTGGATGGCCATGCGTATGTCGACCATTGATACCCAAAAAATTCAAGGAAATTTCATCTAACTATTGTCTTTTTGAGAAAGTTCTTACTCCTACTGTGAAACACGATCTTACCTAAGGATGTGAATGATAAAGGGTCACTACAGGTAATTCACACTGGATTTAGAATGATCTCTTGACTACTTGATGTGTTTGTTTTGCAAGGCATATTCAGGTCATCACAACATTCATGTTTTGATGCTTATACAAATTACTATATCAAAATGGACATGATATTCAGGTCATCCTGGCGTTTGTGCCTTGGTGCTTATATCTAATCCGACATTCCGAGAACAAAATCAATATTCATATGTCCATGGTTGTCTAGCCAGTGGGTGTTGTATTGATTCTTGCACATACAAATCAATATTCATATATTCATAGTTTCCTAACTAGTGGATGTTGTATTGATTTATCCGGTTACCTAATAAAAATTCAATGATGAAAATGATTGACACATGATCAGTGACTAGGTCCTAGGTCTTAGGTTTGCATTTCATTTTGCACTTTGCATGATTGCATTTATCTCACGATTGCCTAAATCAGCTTGAAACTCAAACGATTCTTCAAAACTATGCTAAACATGACACAAGGACTGAGCATTGTATGAAGGTCCCTCCAACAAAACAACAAGTAGAATCCATTTTCGGGATCAAAATCAAAATCTAAGATCGTTTACTTTGTCAAAATTGCAATTAAAAATTTTCGGACCTAGGACGACCAACTGCTTGCATAATCGACCTTCAATCATCACAAAAATTTAGAATTCAACTTAACTATTTATCTTACATCAAACTATTCAAATTTCAACTTGGTCAACCATGGTCAACTCATGGTCAAACCTAGTTAAACTTGGTCTCCAGGATCTCCAAACGATGCAGAACGCATTCTCGGACATGTATAACCACTTCTTAAATCAATTAACATGCTTCTAAACTATTTAACGCTGACTTTTCTTGTCAGATTTCAATTTTCATCCCGAAGGGGGCATGGTATTGCAGATTAATCAAGTCTATAAATCTAATTTTGTCAATCGAATCTTTCCTCAGTAATCAAGACAACAACCACGTCTAGTTGTTGATTCATCAAAAGACCTCGTCACTTGGGGCACATCGCTTAGGGCATATTAGATTCATCAAGATCTATATCAATCTGGTATCCTAATCAATCTGTAAACTGTATCAACTTTTCAAAATTACGGTTCATTACTGTCATTTCCTTGGTTCTTTGTAACTGAAAGGTTCGAATGTGATACTATTTCGATTCCTTTGGAAAATCAGGTCTGGAATTAGGTCACTCACTTCTTCGTAATCATAAGTTTTAGAATCAGGCATTTTGATACTTTTTCATAATTATCGGTTCATTGTTGCTATAGTTGACATGATCATGATTCTTGGTCAACCAGGACCTGAATCAGCTTTTCCAATCTTTCAATCGATTTCTATCTCAGAATCGGTTTATCTTTCAAATTAGTTTCAACATAAAAAAATAGACTAATCTTTGAACCACTGCACTTTGCACAGTGATTCAAAGAGGGGAAAAATGTAATACCCCAAAAATGGGCTATATGTTCATTAACCTCTTACATCAACAATTTGATCGAAATCGACATCAAAGTCCTACCTAAGGCACATCTGCACATTAGTTTATCAAAAACCTAATTGATTATCTTAATTCTGCATCGGGGGATATTCCTTGAATATTCCTAATTTATCATAATTATCTTTAATTGAATATTATTTGGCGATAAATGTCATTATTTATCCTAAAGTTGATTAATTGAATATGATGAATATTTAATTAATTAATTAAAGTCTGCCACTTAATTATTTAATTAGATTTAATTGCATTTATTCCTAATTAATATTATTTTTATTTTGACAATAAATCAAAATTCCTACAAACAATCAATTGAATATTTATTTAATTGATTTAAAATCAAAGTTGTCAAATTTAATGATTTAATTAGAATAAATTTTGATTTAATAATTGATTAACCCATAAATCAATTGTTTTAATTGAAAATCAATTAAGTGGAAAATAAATCACTTTATTTATTAAATTAATTCATATTAAATCATGCACAATCAGAAAAGCAGTTAACTTTAAATCAAATTTCAATTTCAATTTGTTAACTTTCTAAACTCAACATCTGATGATGAGTTGAAAAAGTGAACTAAACTCTATTTTGAGATAAAAACTGCTTTTGCACGATTTTATGAGTTTATTTATTCTTAATTTCTTGTTAACTCAAAAATCAACCTAAGTTTATCAAGAGTGATTTATGGTTTTTCTTATGCATCCTCAAACCCTGGATTTCTATTAAAACAAGGCTCAACTCTTCGCAAACAATCTCTCTCAATCTCTCGAATTTGCACAATTACTCTGGCGAAATTACATGAGCACTTACCCTAATATTACAATATTAAAAATAATTTACATTGGGCAAGTGTATTGATACTTTAGATTAATTATAAGCCTAATGATTAGAAATATTTTCTAATGTAAAACAAATCAAAATCTCATAACCTTTTTATAAAATGCAATTAGGTCTTTGAAATAAAATAATTTCACTTTCTAAACAAAAACCCTAAATATGCATACATTAATGAGATGAAAATAAAATACATTTACATCACCTAATTAATATTTCCCAAAAATGAAAAAGTTAAAAACAAATTAAATAAGGTAAGATATAATCAATCATCCCCTTTTACCCTAATACTTTGATTTTATAAAATTACTATAGGGAAAAATAATAAATTACATTTAGGTATTTTGAAAACTAAAGATTTACACCCATTAAAATTATTTCAAAACCTATAAACATAGAAATTCTTACTAGAATAACTTCTTTCACTTTAGGGTTTTAGGGTAAATTAAAATGAGACCTAAAAGGAGTACATATGTGAAAAATCTAAATTACGTAATATAAAAAATCTTTTAAATACATCATACAAGAGAAATCCAATTATATTTCTAACTAACATTTTATCCCTAAATTACTAAAGGAAATAAAATAATTTATAATTTATCCCTTTATCTACCCATATTCTCAAGGAATACAATAGGACAATCGGTTAGGGTAGGTTGGGTAGTTAGGATAGGAAGAAAGATTGGGTCGAGAGGTTGCGTGTTCAACTCTCTCTCCCCACTCTTTTTTCCTAAAATCAATAAAATAAATAATACATAAGAAAGGAATATTTATATTTGAATTTAAAATTATTTAGGCAAGAAGTACTCCCTGCGTGAGAATTTTGTGTTGATTTTTCACCTGTACATAAAAATGTAAATAAATTAGTTCCTCTTCCAAATCCTCTTGAAGAATAATAGTAGACTAACTAGTTAGAGGGTAGAAGGGTAGGTAGGTAGGAAAAAGGTTGGCTTGAGAGGTCGAGTGTTCAATTCCCTCTCGTCACCTTTTTACTTAACCACCTTATTATTTATTATTTTTTATAATTATTTTATTTCAAAGTATACATGCATTAAAATTTATTGAAATAAAATAACTAAAAACCTATTTCATGAACATAAAATAACGACAAGTATTTATGCCTTTTTATTCATTTTAATTTTTTACATAGGGAAATTACATAAAAATGAAATTGAAGATCATTCTTCCCTAATGCTTTGTGTATTTAGAACCTGAATTTTTAGGTGTCAACAGTGGCTCTCATTGGGGATGTGCACTCATGCCTGGATGCAGCGAGATTCCAGTTATCTCTAGAAAAGCAGACCATATTGAGAAAAGAAACATGAGGCTTAAATAAAATAAAACAAATAAAATAATATACAAGTTAGAGAATACTTCCTATTTTATGAGAAAAAGGGCTTCAAATACTGACCATGAGTTGGGAACTCCTAAATAACTTCATCAGTATCCTATAAATAATGTGAATTCTCACCTGCCTTTGAAATGACCATGTAAGGCCCTGACCATAATGCCTCAAACTTACCATGTTTTCCTTTATCTTGGCCTTTTGCATTCCATTTCAGTACCCAATCACCTTCTCTGAAAGGCTTGTCTGATGCTCTCTTGTCATGAAGGGTCTTAATCTATTGTTGTTGATGAAGATTCCTTTCTTGTGCTATTCTTCTCATCTCATCTAGCTCTGATAACTGGCTCAACATGTCTTCCATAAAATTTACATCCTCAAGATCTTCTTCCTAGATGAACCTATAAACTGGCAGGAGATTGTTTAATGGTAACCTTGCTTGTTTTCCATAAACTAATTCATAAGGAGCCAAACCTGTCGATCTTTTCACTATTACCCTGTCTGGCCACAAAGCTAGAACTAGCTTTGAATCCCTTGCCTTCTTATTATTGCTCAACATTCTTCTAATAATCTTTAGTATATTCTTATTGCTTGATTTTGCTTGACCATTCCCTTGTGGATGATACGGGGATGAATATGATAGGGTGATGCCATATTTTTCACAAAATTCTAAAAATTCCTTAGATCTGAAACACATGCCGTTGTCATAAAGAATCTTGCAAGGTACTCCAAATCTAGTAAGTATGTTGTCTGTCAAAAACTTGATGACCACCTTGCTTGTAGCCTGTCTCGTAGGCATAGCTGCAACCCATTTCGTAAAGTAATCTGTTGCAACCAATATCCACTTGTGACCTCCACTCGAAGCATCTACAATTTCCCCAATAAAGTCTATTCCCCACATTTAACAGTTCCTCAGTTTGTAAAGGAATAAGGGGTAAAGCACCATTGTATTTCAGTTTCCCAAAGAATTTCTCACAAGATTCATACTTTTTAACATAACCATAGCAATCCTTGAAAACATGGGGCTAATAATACCTAGCTTTAAATATCTTATGAGCTGTTGTCTTAGTCAAAAAGTGACTGCCGCATACCCCATCATGCAACTCTTTAATAACTGACTTAGCTTGATAGGTGGCTAGACAGAACAAGAGGATACCATCATTATTTTTCCAATACAAGTGTCCTTGAATCAATACATATCTTGAAGCTTGTAACTTTATAGTTCTTTTCTGATTATCACTTAGACCTTCTTGATGTTTCATATGCCTTAAGAAGTAGACTATTTCAGTGTACCATGGACAATGTTTGATGCTCATTTCTGCACTTTCCAAATCTACTTGGTTTAATTAGGCTACATCCAAATTTGTCTCTACGATGAGTTTAGCCAATCCTTGTCCTCTGATTAACTTGGTGATCTAAATTTCAATGTCAAAATCCTGAATCTGATTAATCCATCGACATCTTTTACCTATAACTTCTAACTACCTCAATATGTCCTTAGTTGCTGCATTAGGTACATACGCCACAATCTTAGCTCCAACCAAATAAGGTCTGAATGATTTCATTTCTTTAACTATGTGTAAGCCTACTTTTCATGTATATCATAGTTCAGCTCAGAAGATTGTAAAGTTTTACTGAAGAAAGCTATTGGTTGCTCATATCCTTCATCATTTTTCTATAGTAGAACTATTTTGATGGTGTGGAAAGAAGCAAAAGAGAACAACTGAAATGGTTTGGAGAAATCAGGAGATTTCAAAACTGGAGCTTCTTTGATCGCTTTCTTAATGCTGGCAAAAGCTTCTAAGGCCTCATCTATCCAATCTAAAATTGCATTCTTATTTAACATCTTTGCAATAGGTTTCATAATTTCTAAAAAATTTGGGACTAACCTCCTCACAAAGTTGATTTGTCCAAAGAAAGATTGAATCCCTATAACATTTTTAGGAATCTGAACCTTATCAATTGCTTCAATCCTTTCTAGGTCTATTCTGACTCCTTCCCTAGAAACAATGTGACCAAGAAGTTTACCCTCGATTACCCCAAAATGACATTTCTTTGGATTTAGGGATACTCCATATTCAAGGGCTCTTTTGAAAATTTTCTCTAAATGCTTGCAATGGTCTTCTTCCTTCTTGGAATAAGCTATGATGTCGTCCTGATATATTACCATGATAATATCAATGAAATCTCCAAAAGCCACATCCATGGCTCTTTGAAAAGTAGCTCCAACATTTGTAAGTCCAAACAACATTCTCACATAAATATATGTACCCCATGGCATAGTGAATGCTATTTTGTACTGTTCTTATTCTTTAACTTTCACCTGATTATACCCGGAGAACCCATCTATCATGGATAACAATTCATTTCCTGTAACCTTTTGTAGAAATGCCTCCATATTAGGTAATGCATAATTATCCTTTAATGACGATATTTTTAGGTTTTTGAAATCCACACGAAGCCTAATATCTCCGTTCTTCTTTCTAATGGGTACCAAGTTTGAAACCCAAGTAGAGTGTCTAATCGGCTTGATGATACTGGCATCCCTCATCTTGATGAGTTCCTCCTTCATCTTAGGAGCTAAATTTGGATTGATCGGTCTCTGCCTTTGTCTAAAGGGCTTGACATCAGGTCTTAAGGGTATCTCATGTTGGAATAAGTCTTCTCTATAGGCCTTAAGATTGTCATAGGACCAAGAAAAAACATGTCTGCATTTTCTTAATAAACTAACAATATCAGCTCTAATTTTAGGAGTTAGTTTCCTACCATTGAAAACCTATTTAGGAGTATGTTCATTTCCTAAATTTATCTTTTCTACCTCCTCTATAGTAGTATTTTCCATTTTAACTCTAGTATTAGAATCCTTATTATCAAACATTCTCTCTAACGCCACAAGGCCTTTAGGGATTTTATTAGTCTTAAGTTGAATTACTTCTTTTCCAAATAAATTATCCTTTTCATCTATTGTTTCAACATAAGCATTCAAATCAATAGAATGATCTTCATACATTTCTTCACATGCAAGGAATTTTATGATGTCGCTATCATCCTCAAAGACTTGCCAATTATGAATGTTATCAGGTATTGTTGGCCTTGATTTGATCTCTACCTGTGCAATATCTTTACATGGAATATCATTATGCTTAACTACTAGGTTAGCCATGAAATCAGCAAGAATATTTTCAGACCTATCTATCCATGTTATTGAAAAAACATCAAAACATTGTATAGAATCCCAAACTTCATCCTTGTACCTTTTTAGAGTATGATTCTTAGTAACAAACTTATCCCTAATATGAGATACAACCAATTCAGAATCACCATAAACAGAAAGAATTTTGATACCATGCTTACCTACTATTTTTAGACCTAGTAGAAGTGCTTCGTATTCTGCAGTATTGTTAGTACACTCAAAAGCCAACAGAAAAGAATATTTAAAGGATTTCCTATTTGGGGATATGAAAACTACACCTGCTCCATTACCATTTTTGCTACATGATCCATCAAATTTTTTTTTCCAAATGCAATCATTATTTTCCTTAGCCAATATTTCAATAGGACCAGTATTTTTAATGACATTTTTATGAATACTTACTTGGAAATTCTCCATGTCAATATGGAAAAAGTATGTAACCTGATTTGGATCAACATCTTCAATGATGTAAGTAGATCTTGGTTCCCTATTGATCCTTATAATCCTATTATTCACTAGGATAGAAGCATAAGATAGGTCTAATTGGACATTACCACCTACTAAATTAGACCATTGTCTAGATAATAACATTCCATTACTAGGTGGTACTTCTACAATAGTAATATCAATTTTATAGGACTTTTCAGAACAAGAAGGAAACTTAAATTCAACATTTTTCATTATTTTGAAAACTGGGACCAATCTATTATCCATAGCATAGCATTTTCCATAAGTAGTATCCACATTCATTCCTAATTCTTTCATTACTCCATGAGGCATAATATTAATTGTTGCTCTGAAGTCTAGCATACAATTTTTAACTAATTTATTGTTTATCAACTTAGTTAGAAAGAAAGGATCTACTTTAGTAGCATCTTCATTAATGGAAGTTCCTAAGTAAATAACTAGTAATTATTCATTATCCTTTTGATCCTTTGAATCCTTTTTAACAACATCATTTATTATTTTGATCGTTTCATTCCCACAATCAGTTAATTTCACTATTTCCATTAGAGGGATAGAAATTTTTACTTGAGATAATGCTTGAGACATGAATGAGGTACAGTTTGAAATTTTCTTACCATTGCTTTTCTTATCCACTGGCTTGCTTATCTTTAATGTCTTATCAAATTGCTTTTTAGGTATATCTACCTTTAGTTTCTTTGTCTCACCATTCTTGTTTGATATTTTGTATATCCATGTTGTTTGTTCATTACCTGAGTTTACATTCCTATTTCTTAGGCGATAGTTGCTAAGAACCTATTCCATTGCTGCCATAGTGTAAGCCTCTCTTTCCTCTTTTGTCGCCCTTCTAATATCTAGATTCTCATCACTATCAGAAAAGACATGCTACTCTTGTTGGTAACCTAACCTCCTGTAACTTTCATCTGGCATGTAATCTCCATCTGAGTCATCACTATCTCCTAACCAAAAGGGGGTGGATGATAAAGCATTTATCATAGGTCTCTCCTCACATCCGCAGTTTTCTTCCTCCAGAATCTTCTGTGCTATAAGGCATTTCTCCTGGGGGTGGGGAATTTTGCAAATGTCACACCAAAGTCCATCCCCTATAAAATGATTATTCTTTTTAAGAGGGTTCGGAGTGTCTGTTTGTCTTTTTAAAGGCTTTCCATGTTTCCATTCGGTATGATAAGGCATATCTTGCAACTTGTACCTATCATTTCTGTTGAAATTTCTGTCATTCTTTCCTAATTGAAAATTATTTTTATTTTGTTGCAAAATTTTCATCAAGCTCACTAATTCATCCATTTTATCACCTTCTTCATTCTTTTTCGGGGCTGTAGAATTGAAAAGCCTGGGATCATTTCTCTTATCTACTCTCCCGATAGCTTTTCTATTATTTTCAATAGTTAATGCAATTTTGAAAGCCTGATGTAATGTTGTCAGGTTATGAGACCTTATCTCATAATTCATTTTGACATCAAAGGCTGCCAAATAAAAAGTTATTAAAAAGGAATCAATAGGGCGAATCTCTTTTGGAATTTTATTCAACACCTTGTTAAACCTTTTGTTAAATTATTTCACTGTCTCATTCATATTTTTCTTTATATTGGTTAATTCATGAGATGCAAAAGATGGCTCTCTGTGATCCCCAAATTCTTCCATAAACTGATCAACAAAACTTTTCCAACAATTAATGGACCCGTTAGGAAAATTTCTATACCATTCGTCTGCACTATCCTTGAGTGAATGCACAAACATTTTCATACGCACATCTTCATATGTTATATCAAATTCATATACAAAATTTTTTACATTTATTACATGTTGTTCTACTAATTGTGACCCATCGCCAGTAAATTAAGGGATAGCAACCTTTAACTTATTAGGTATTGGATCGGGAGAGCATATAATATTTGAAAAATCTAATGGTTTATATCTCTCATTAATTTCTTGAAATATGACATCAAATAGATTTCTATTTTGATTATTATTCTAAAAGTATTGATTTTGGCACATAGGATTACCTCTCTGGTGTTGATTTGCCTAGTTTCCATATTGACCTGTGTGAGGTTGCTAAGCCATATTCATTGGATTATTCGTCCATCCTTCATGTTGTTGATATTGCTACTATCCAGGATTCCCATACTACTGGTGCATGCCCATACCATATTTTGATACATAGTTTTGACCTCCACTTGGATGAATTTGACTTTGTACATGATGAGGTACACTACCATTTTGCAAATTATGTCCATTTTCATAATATTGCCCATCAATATTTTGGCACTATGCAATACTTCCAAGATGTTGTGTATTCAAATAATGATGCTCATTATCATTATTAGTACATGTTCTCATGAAATTATGAACTTCATGTTGCATATGCATCCTATCATTAGGTTGTCGATGAAAATGATTATAATTTCCTTTACCTTGTGCATAGTCTTAATAATGCTGTGAACTTTTGTTATCTATGTCATCCATGTTGGCATTAAAAAATTGTGTATCACCCTGGCTTTGTTCATGTTTTCCCAGATATATGTAACCTCTGGCATTTTCAGCATAATTATATTTTCTTTCATCTTTATTCTTTCCAACATTAGTGTTTCTATTACACAAATAATTACTTTGTTGTAAATGAATATCTTTATTACTTTTGGCATGAATATTTCTTTTACAATATTCATCTTCACCCTGCGCAAATTGGTAAATATTACTTGGTATATATTTACCTTCTATTTTAATATGTTCACCATGATGCACATCATGTAAATCTGGATGCAGTGAATTATGTCTGTAATAACATAATTCATTATTGTTTTTACCATAAACATGTCCTTTTCCATTTTCCTCAGCCTGCTAGTCACATGAATTACTATTGAACTGTGTATTTTTATAATCTACTTGAGTATATTCATTCTCAATAAGCAATCCACGTGTATGTAAATTCAAGTGCTGAGCATTTTCATACCTTGCATGAATGTCTCTTAAATTATTAACATCCTCTCTTTTTGCATGATAATACATGTTATTATTGTGTTGATGTTCTTGAGTGGCCTGCGCAGAATAGTGTTGGAGCTACATAGAATCCTCTTAATGCACTCTACTTTCCTCATGAAACACGTTATGTGTTTTTGGCTGCTGGTGAAGCCAATGGTGTGTGCCCTCAAGTTGTGTGTGGACCCTAGCATACTATTGTGCACCATTTTGTAGGTCACATCTACTATTTATTTGACTTGCGTGATCAACTTGATGTGCGTGGATACCAACATGCTAGTGATTTATAAGCTTTTTGTGACTGGCTTGATGCGCAAGGTATTCTGGACATTGTTTATCATCTTCATCCTCCCGGACACTACCACAAGGCTGCATGTATCTGCTGCATCAATTTGGGTAATGACGTGCATCATGTTTTTTTTAAATTATCATCTTCCATATGACAACATTGTTGTTTGGGATCAACTCATTGCAAATTACTTTATTTTGGATACAAGTGTTGGAAACATTCATTGTCTTGTCTTTGCGCAAGCCTCTAGAGTGTTGCATTTGGCTCTCCTGTTGTATTTTATTTTGTCCACAATGCATATCATATGCATCATGCTGCTACTCATGTGGATGATGTGTGCCCTGAGGTTGCACATTGACCCCAACGTGATGTTGGAGATGACTGGCTTGCTGCGCAAGCAGATTTGCTTCATGCACATTATTGTTTTGTTGTGCATCTTCACTACACCTGCCTTGGGTATGTGGACCATGTTGTTGTGCATTATATTTTAGATATTTCCTTTCCTCACGTAACATCTCATTTCTATTTTTTTCTTTCCCACGGACATGCTGGCCTCTGGTAGAACCTTTTAGTTGCTCATTATGATGCTCATTTTGCATGTCTTCATCCTCATGGGCATACAAATTAGGGTATTGTATATTATTTTCTTGTTGATGTGCTTGGGTGTTTTGCACAAATACCTCTAGCTGCACATTATTGTAATTCATGTAAATATTCTTTTTATAACAATCACCTTCTCCCTATGCAAATTGGTTGGTGTTGTTATGTCTTATTCGATCATTTTGTTGCAAGCCATGTTCTTCACTATTTTGTAATGTACTTTCATGGTTTCTCCCAGGAAAAATGTGCTGGTTCAATGTAGATTTTCTTGGTTGAAAATGAAATTTACCTTGTTCATGGTAAATATTTTCTCCACCATTTACATGCTAGTTGAAAAACTCTTTATTTAACAGCAAGTAAGAACCATTGTTACTTTGCCCACATATTTTAGGGTATTCATTTTCATTATAATCATTAACTCCCTTTTTACTTTGTGGATAATTCTGATATTTTCCTCCATCTTTAATGTGTGGGCCAATTTTTTCCTCATTTTCCTGTGGATGAAAATAAAAATCATTTTTCTGAAGCACCTTATTAAAATGATTCTTCATTTTATCAAAAATTTCTCATTTACCTTCTCCATATTGGGATTGAATGTGTATATCATTATTGAATAAACTATGGATATTTTCATTATGCACAGGGCATCCTTGAATATTATGGAAATCACATTCATTATCCCGATTTTGATCTTCATTATTCTAATTTTGATATTCATCATTTTGATATGTATTATCTAGACGATTATATTTTTTATGTTGATCATATCCAAGGAAATGCATTCTAGTATTGTGGTCATGTTGCTCTCTGTCGCTCTCCTTTTTCCAATGTTCTTCATTTACCTGATCATTGTTATTCCTTCTTCCAGTCTTCCTTGTACTATCTTGATTCTCACAGTGATCATTAGTGTTCCCCCATTTATCACCTATATTATACATTGGATTAGAAAAAACTTTGAACCGATCATTGTCGCTTCCTTTAATTCTTTCTTCACTGTTTGGTTCTAACACAGGATTGATAGAATTGTTGTCAGAGATATGCCCATTGTTCTTTCTATGAGGAGGGTTGTATCTCGGCACCTGAATACTTTTATCAATAGCTTCATTGTTATTTACTTCCCCATTTTCAGCATCACTTCTCTCAGGTGAAAGAATTCTTTCCCTTTCTATTCCGAACTTCCTAACAGCTTCATTGGGTTGTCTTCTAAGGGCTCTAAGCATCCTCTCATCTTTATTCTCCAATCTAATCATCCCCTAAATTACTTCATCCATCCACCTATCCTCTTTCTCTTGTTCATAATCAACTTCTTGATTACCAGGCTCAGAATATGGAAAAGTGTTTATGTACTCATTATTACTCATTGGGCTATGGTGATTTGAACTTGGGAACTGCTCACAGGAAAACTCCTAACATTCATCTTTGTCAGGCTATTTTTCAAGAGACACATACAACATCTTCTTTTTTGATTTCTTATTTCTCCTATTTGGTTTCAATTCAACGAATAAATTGTTCTTTAGAGATCTTCTCCCTAACATAGGCTTTTCCTGAAACTGTGCTTTAGAGTCACCACCTCACCTTCTGTGAGGAATATATAATTTTTCAGAGTCCTTTATCCCAGTAGAGTCTCTATAATAGTAACCAAAGATTCTGAAACTATCCTTTACAGATAGTGTCCCCAGTAGAGTCACCAATTTGTTGGTGCTCAAAAATGATGGACCATTTTTGGCCAATTGACAGGCACACACTAGGGCCTCTGCAATTTTGGCTTGATTGAGCCAAGGCTAGTAGACCTAAATTCACAAGTGCCCTATGCTACACAAATGCATGCACAGACAAACGTTCCTTCCAAAGGGGTAAACAATCCTTGGAGGAAAATAATACTATCTCCTAAATAGTTGTATTTGTATGAAATCTAAACTAAAATTGCACTATCACTAAATTCTAATTGTGAATGCTTTATAAAGAAGAATTCAGATTTAAATATAAACTGCAAAATAGAACCAAATAACAAGTTCAAATGAAAAGAGATCAGTGCCTAATGCAAAATTGGGAATAGAGACAATTACTTCCAATCATATGTATAGTCAGAGACATTTTTAAGAGAACTCACTCCTATAAAGCAAGAATATCATCCTACAGGCTTCTATTGAATCACAATTCAAAATAATTCATATAATTAATCCTATCGATTTTAACCCAAATTAAGAGGCCAAAAGGAACAATGGTAGGTTCTCAGACCATACAGTTGCTATTCAAATTGCATGAAATAACTTTGAACAAATAAATCAAGGAATAGAACACAGTAGAACACCCTAGTACACAGAGTATCTGAAAAACTAACTGAAAATAAAAGCTATATAACCTCAAAAAGCATAAAACAACTTATCTGACATTAGCATTTGAAAAATTGCATATTAGGTCTGAGTCTGTAGTTACATGAGATTTTCCCAATTGTGTGTCATGTTATTTTTGTTTACAAATATTTCAATATAAATATATTGATCAAAGGTTTCTTGTGAAAAGACATGCCCTTTCACAAAAATCTAATCCCGCCAACTAACCCTAGAAATTACAAATTAAACCATATAATGGTTTTAGGGAAAAACATTTCCCGTATAACAAACTTAATTTTCTACATGTTTAGGTATTGTGTATGAAAATCCAAATCCTTATGTTTAATTCCTGCACACAAACATTCGATATTAAATAATCTTTCAATAAATTTAAAATTAAAATCATTATATCTAATAATGCTTTAGGTTTTCAAAATGATCCCAATTTAATATTATTCATTTATTAACTAATAATATATCAAATAAAACATGGCATAACTTACACAAATGTATCTGATAAATAAAATAAAAATACCAATAAAATTAAATAATTAATCATAGGTATTCACTTTATTTATCAAAACATAAACAAATGCTATTTATGAGACAACATCAATAAAAAAGAATATGATTTCTTATTTTAAATCTTAAAAATTTAATATATTAACCATAATGTATTTATTTTTAAAATATCCTTTCACAAACATAAAACAATATAAATTACATATAAAAATATTCCTAAAATAATAGGGTACAAAGATTTATAGCTCACCCTAAAAAAGGGGAGCACTTATCCTAATATTACAATATTAAAAATAATTTACATTGGGCAAGTGTATTGATACTTTAGAAAAATAACAACCCTAATGATTAGAAATATTTTCTAATGTAAAAAAAATCAAATCTCATAACCTTTTTATAAAATGCAATTAGGTCTTTTTAATAAAATAATTTCACTTTCTAAACAAAAACCCTAAATATGCATACATTAATGAGATGAAAATAAAATACATTTACATCACCTAATTAATATTTCCCAAAAATGAAAAAGTTTAAAACAAAATTAAAAAAAGTAAGATATAATCAATTATCCCCTTTTACCCTAATACTTTGATTTTATAAAATTACTATAGGGAAAAATAATAAATTACATTTAGGTATTTTGAAAACTAAAGATTTACACCCATTAAAATTATTTCAAAACCTATGAACATAGAAATTCTTACCAAAATAAATTCTTTCACTTTAGGGTTTTAGGGTAAATTAAAATGAGACCTAAAAGGAGTACATATGTGAAAAATCTAAATTATGTAAAATAAAAAATCTTTTAAATACATCATGCAAGAGAAATCCAATTATATTTCTAACCTAACATTTTATCCCTAAATTACTAAAGGGAATAAAATAATTTATAATTTATCCCTTTATCTATACCCATATTCTCAAGGAATACAATAGGACAATCAGTTAGGGTAGGTCGGGTAGTTAGGATAGGAAGAAAGGGTTGGTCGAGAGGTCGCGTATTCAACTCTCTCCCCACTCTTTTTTCCTAAAATCAATAAAATAAATAATACATAAGAAAGAAATATTCATATTTGAATTTAAAATTATTTAGGCAAGAAGTACTCCCCATATGAGAATTTTGTGTTGATTTTTCACCTGTACATAAAAATGTAAATAAATTAGTTCCTCTTCCAAATCCTCTTGAAAAATAATAGTAGACTAACTGGTTAGAGGGTAGAAGGGTAGGTAGGTAGGAAAAAGGTTGGCTTGAGAGGTCGAGTGTTCAACTCCCTCTCGTCACCTTTTTACTTAACCACCTTATTATTTATTTATTTTTATAATTATTTTATTTCAAAGTATACATGCATTAAAATTTATTGAAATAAAATAACTAAAAACCTATTTCATGAACATAAAATAATGACAAGTATTTATGCCTTTTTATTCATTTTAATTTTTTACATAGGGAAATTACATAAAAATGAAATTGAAGATCATTCTTCCTTGATGCTTTGTGTATTTAGAACCTGAATTTTTAGGTGTCAAAATGCTCAAAGGTGTCCATGGGCTCAAAGACAAGGTATGCCTCCAGACCCATTGAATAATTTTGGTTATAATAATAATAGCAGTCAATGGCCAAACCATAACCCCCAAAATTCTGCCCCTCAAGGCCAGAATTGGAATTATAATTGGGCTAACCAACAACTGCACTATAACCAAGCCTATCAGCAATAGTTGCCATTTAACCCATACCAACAGTAGTTTAACTCCTATCAATAGCCAAAATAGAATAACCAATGGCCATGTCATGGTAACTGGTAACCACAATCTTAGTGGGGACCCAACCAGTCTATTCAGTAGCAAGCAATCATGCCTCCACCTTAGCAGCAAGATATTATGCCTCCACCTCTTGTAGCCAATAGTAACCCTCAAAAACCAACTCAACTTCCTGCACATCCAACTCTGAATCCTAATAACAAGCAGCAAGCTTATTCCTTACAAGTAAATGATATCCATCTCAGATCAAGAACTATATTTACTACACCTAAGGAGCCCATAATAATTGAAGTTGTTGATGCTGAGGACATACCCGTGAACCAGGCAAGTGATGTTCCACCTGTTCTTCAATCTGCACCAGTGCTCAAAAATCCTCCTTATCCACAAAGATTGTCTCAGACAGTTCCTCCAAAAGAAAATCCTATAGTAGCCGATTTACTTGATCAACTCAAGCAAATGATATTGCAAATTCCCTTATTGGATGCCCTTAAAGAAGTTCCAATCTATACCAAAGCAATAAAAGAAACTTGTATTAAGTAGCCTGAAAGGAAGAAAAAAGACCCTGATACTATCCATGTCTTAGGCTAACTCTTTGATCTTCTGCTAAAAAAAGTTTTAATGCCTAAGTATTCTGACCCAGGAAGCCTAGTAGTCACTATTCATATTAATGGTATCCAAATTCAGAATGTCTTGATTGACCTAGTAGCATCAATTAATGTAATGACTAGAGAAGTCTTGTTGAGACTTAGCATCATTGGTTTGCAAGATACACCTACAATACTGCAATAAGCTGATAATTCCACTATCAAGCTAGATGGTATGGTTGAAGATATTTTTGTTACACTGGATTCATTAGACTACCCTTTAGATTTCATAGTTCTATCACTCAAAGCCACTTTATGAGGATATCCATTAATCCTAGGATGACCTTGGTTATCCACAACTAATGCTTGCACTACATGTCGCTCAGGAAAAATGACCATATCAAATGGAATAAATAACAAGAAGTTGACTCTATATTCTCCAGCAAAACCCCAAGTAGAACTTAATCAAGTCATCTGGCTAGATTTAGGTGATGCTGCCCTTGAAGAAAACTCAGTTCAAAAACTTATGGTCATTGAGAGAAATCCATTCATGGTATCACAAGAAGAAGATGATATACTAGCAGCAATCCTTACCAACCAATATGGTTCTAAGGATTCCTCTTGGGATGTTCCTAATTTTTCTCTTCAAACAATAATGCCCAAGCAGACCACATCTTAGTTTCCTACAGCATTTGATTATCTCCACACCTTGCTACCCCATGAAATAAAGTATCCATCCATGGAAAAAATATTGATGTTAGAGAAGGTCAAAAGAGTTGAAATTGCCTCAGGGAAAGAGTTAAATGTTAATAAGAATCTCACTGAATCTCAGATGTCCATTCTTCTCAAGCTTTTGAAAGAAAGTCAACCAGCCTTTGCATGGGACTATACTGATATGAAAGGGCTAGACCCTAACCTTTGTACTCACCAAATCTATATAAGCCCTGAGTACAAGTCAGTAAGACAAGCCCAAAGGAGAATTAATCCTGCTTTGAGAGATATAGTGAAGACTGAGTTGCAAAAGCTTCTTAGTGTTGGTTTCATTTATCCTATTTTTGACAGCCAGTAGGTATCTCCTCTAGTAATTTTTCCAAAGAAGGGGGGAAAGTGGAGAGTTTGTGTGGACTATAGGGAGCTTAACAAAGCCACTAAAAAGGATCACTTTCCACTACCTTTCATTGATCAGGTGCTAGATAATCTTGCTGGTAAGAAGTGTTTTTCATTTCTAGATGGCTTTAGTGGATATAACCAAGTCCAAATCTCACCAGAAGTCCAAGATAAGACAACGTTCACCTATCCATGGGGAGCATTTTCTTATTCATTCCTACCATTTGGATTGTACAATGCACCTGCTACCTTCCAGAGGGCAGTGCAGGGTATTTTCTTTGATATTACTGCTGATTGTGTTGAAATTTACATGGATGACTTCACTACTCATGGAGCCACATTTGATGAGGCACAAGCTAACTTGGAGAAGGTTCTTAAAAGATGTTAGGAATACAACCTCTCCCTTAACAGTGAGAAGTGTTATATGATGATGGAGGAGGGAGTTGTCCTAGGACACTACCTCTCATCTTTTGGAATTCAGGTTAACCCTACAAAAATTGTAGTTATCAACACACTTCCCACACCGGTTAAGAAAAAAGATGTCAGGATTTTCCTTGGCCATGTTGGTTACTATGGGAGATTCATAAAGGATTTTAGCCAACTTGCAACACCTTTGTACAACTTTCTAAAGAGGGAAGCTAAATTTGAATGGACAAAGGACTGTGAAGCCTCCTTCCAGAAATTGAAAGATGTTTTAACAACAACACCTATTCTCAGAGGACCTGATTGAAAGCTTCCATTTCACATCCACATAGATGCATCTGACTATGCCATTGGAGTGGTCCTTGGATAGAAGGAAGGTATTGTTGAACATGCAATTTACTATATTAGTAAAAACTTGCAAGGTGCTCAATTAAATTATACTGTTACTGAAAAAGAGCTATTAGCAGTCTTCTATGCACTAAATAAATTTCGGCATTACATCACAAGTTATGAAGTATTTGTTCACACTGATCATTCAACCATCAAATACTTAATGAATAAACCTACCATTAGTGGTAGATTAGCATGTTGGTTACTCCTCATGTAGGAATTTGATGTGAAGATAATAGACAAACCAGGCAAGGCTAATGTGGTGGCCGATTTCTTATCAAGATTGCAAGTACCAGATGATCCTATAATAATTGACGATAACTTCCTTGATGAGAACTTATTTTCTATTGATTCTTTTAATCCATGGTATGTAGACTTAGCCAACTACCTTGCTATAGGAAGAACACCACCTCACTTCTCTCCTAAGCAGTGTCGACTGCTGGTTGAGAAGAGTTTTAACTTCTCTTAGATCACAAGTTTCATATTTTATATAGGACCAGACTAGGTCACCAAGAGTTGTGTTTGTGAGGATGAAACTTATGACATTCTGCGAGCATGTCATGATGAGCCATGCGGTGGCCATTTTGTAGCAAAGCAAACCACCTATAAAATTTTGACAGCTGGATACTACTGGCCTACTTTGCATAAAGATGCCAATGTATGGGGTGCCCAATGAAGTCTGATGAAATGCCCTTGAGGCCTTAGGTAGTTGTCACACCATTTAAAAAATGGGGTATTGACTTTGTAGGACCCATTGAACCCTCTTCTCATGGGAAGCCATACATCTTAGTATGTATCGACTATGCCACAAAATGGGTTGAAGCCAAAGCTATCAGGCATGCCAGAGATCACAAAGTTGTTGAGTTGCTCTATGAATTCATATTCACTAGATTTGGAGTACCAAGGGAGATAGTCATAGATCAAGGAGCATAGTTCACCTCAAATCTTATAATAGAATTGATGCAAGAATACATGGTGCACCATGGGAAATCTTCACCCTATCATCCCTAGGCCAATGGTTAGGCTAAAATAAAAAACAAGGAGATAGAATCCATTTTAACAAAGACAGTTGTTGTTCACAAAAAAAATTGGGCTACCCATCTTCCTGAACCCATTTAGGCCTACCACACAACATGGAAAACCACCACAGGGTTTACTCCTTTTGAGTTGGTGTATGGAAAATCAGCCTCAATGCCCATTGAGTTTCAGCATAAAATGCTTTGAATAGCCCTGGATTTGGATATTGATCTCACCAAAGCACAAGAAGACCAGTTACTGCAATTAAATGGATTGGATGATTACATGAAATCTGCACTCCATAATACGGAGTTGATACAAAAGCAAAGAAAAAATGACATGACAAGTTCATCCGCAATAATAAATTTTTGTGGGTGATTGGGTACTGTTGTATGATTCATGATACCATCACACACCCAAGAAATTTCAACCCAGATGGCTTGGGCCTTATGATATAATATCAGTAATTGACAATGGAGCAGTTCAACTTTCAACCATTGATCTTGTGAGATTCAAGTTGCTTGTAAACAAGCATCTCTTGAAACTCTACAACAAGCCTGTCAGTCGTGACGAGTTCCTGTAGTAGTTCCAGAGTAGCAATGACACACACGATCCTACAGCTATAGAATCTGGGTCTCCTACCCAACATTTTGCTGATTCTTGACTCCATTCAAGAACACCATAATAAACATTTCATATTTTATGGAATTATTTCTCCATAATAAATTTCATTTCACCCTCTCTCTCTTCCACCCATCCACTCAATCCCATCACTTCATTAATGCAGATGTAATCTTTCAAAACACTCTTCCTGTAGCACTTCCAGGTTCATGCCACATACACTCATACATATTTTATTTTATTCATTAATTTTTAGGATTTTGTGTCATTTTAATTTTCTACTCTTGCATAGCCTGGCTTGGTGGGACCCATGCCATTACTTAGTTGGGGGGGGGGGGCTAGGGGCGGAATATTCTATTTTCAAAATGTTAAATTAGCATGTAAATATTGAAGTTTCTTGTTTTTTTGAAATGACTGCCACCATGTGTTGTTGATCTGTCCTTTCATGATTACATCATCACATTTGTAGTGAAATTAAAGATATTAAAAGATTAATTTAATTTATAATGATATGTCGTGACATGTTTAGGGTGGCAGCCTTGGCATGAGTGAGCTATTATGAGATGTTATGCAAGAAACATATCATTAGATTTAGTGCAAAACTCTTTAATTTCATGAAGCAAGTAGCATTTGGTACGCCGCCTTTTTCGTCTGCAACATCCTGTGTCGTAATACTTTGAATTTTATGATTTAGCATTGTTGAGCTCTATGAAAATACCAAGTTCTGCAAAATTCAAATTTTTCTAAGCGTAACAATGGGAGGTGACCTTCAAAGGCATGAGCTAGTGGATCATAGGGTGTTGTTGAGTGACGCGTCCAGCTGTGAAATGTTTAGAAGGAGAGGATGGTTGGATTACTGCCTAATTCTTAATGGGTTTGATGAAGAAATTGCTCTGCAATTCCTATCCACCTTGAAGGATGGATTTTCATTGGTCAAGGGCTTAAAGATTGAATTTACAGAGGATGTAGTGGCTGAAGTAACTAGTTTGCTGCAGGAAGGTGAACAATGAGTGAAAGACTTCAACCTATGTTCAGCTAGGGATGAGTTCACTTTGCATGGTGACCCCCAATTAGATGTTGATAGGAAGCAAGGTATTTCACAACTATCTTTGCCTCTGGAATTTATTCAACCAGCCACATTCATTATCTAGTACTTCACCTGCAAAGGGCCCTACAAGTATTTGCATGGTCTGCATTTCAAAATACTGAGTCATCTTCGACATGACAATAGACCGGTAAATCTTCTCAACTTCCTATTATACATTGTGAAAATAAAATGTTATTAGTCCAATCAGGAAGCAAACAGCCTATTTCACATCATTGTTTGATAAAACTAATTGTAGAAAGAGAATTAAATAGATAGTTGGTTGGGACTTGGGAAGAATTCTTGCAAATGAATGAGGTAGAACCTAGAGTGGTCGGCTGTAGAGGTCGGGGTGTTGGGCGGAGAGAACAAACATCCACTGGGGTTTGCAAAATTTTCCAAAGGATTGAAAATGTTCCTGAATCTTCCCCTTCCATTTCTAGGCCATCTAGGAAAAGAACTTGCAATGTTGGTGCCTCCACTTCTAAGAGGAAGAAAAATAAAAGTAAAGAAATTGCCAGTATCCCTAAAACATCACCGTCCATAAGGACTAGGTCTACATCTAGGAGAGACAAGGGTAAATAAAAAGAGATAGAAGAAAAAATATTAGAGAAGCAACCTAGTAATAATGCTGGTAATGATGAAGAAACCTTACATTCTCTTGGGGAAGAAAATCTAGGAAATCCTCCTGAAGCATCTGTAGAAGAAGTAATTCCTAGCAGGAGGAAATGGAAGAGTCCTTTGTGCTCATCCACATCCCCCAGAAGGAGAAGTGCAAGGATTTTTTAAAAGGATGTTGAGGCTCCTATTCCAATTGTTAACCTAGAGTCCTCTAAATCCATAGAGAAGTCCTGTTCGGAGGAAATTTTTCATCAAAATGCAGCCAGTGACACTATATTCAATAACCAAAGTCCACAAAAAAAAGTTAACCCTAGTGTTAACTACATACTTATTGATAGTGATGAGATTTTGAGGAGGCTGAGGAGTTTTTAAATAACTCCATTGGGCTAGATATTTGAAGGGATTCTGAAGAAACCCCATAATTTGGAAAGGATATAGTTGAAGAAGTGCCCGAACAAAGTAATCAGGATGGGTTAGAGACACTAGCTAAGGTAGCAGCTGAGGCTAGTGAGGAGGGTAATGTAGTGAAAATTATTGTCTTATGGAAAGGAGAATCCTCTACACCAAAAAGAACAATAAAAACCCCTCACTTGGCATCTAGTTGGGTGGATATTCTCAATCAGGAACCCTTGCCACCACCAGATTTGTCTACACCCCTAGCTGCAGGGATAAATTTATATCAATAGTTTTTGTGGGAGAAGGAACAATGGAAATTAGAAAAGGAAAAATTTAAATGATTCATTAGTGAGCAAGGTTCTCAGATAGAGCATAAATCAGATCAGATTGAGGTGTTGAAAAGGAGGATTGATCAAATTATAGGATTAATTCCAGAGCTCATGGAATGTAGATCACCATCTCCGGTGTATGCATTATTCCTTAAAGAACAACTTGTTAATTTCAAATTAACAAGAATTGTAGAAGGGCTCAGTCCCTCTATCTCAACTCCCCATGAATTCTATGATGCATTCTAGTCTGCTCCTATGACTCTGAAAAACTTATTGTGTGAGTTATACCTGCACAACTTGGCAGTCCCTAATGATACAGAGTGGAATTCACTCCTCTATGTAGGAGATGTGTAGTTAAGGGAAGTTATGTCTTGGATGTAGAATGAAATAAGTAGGGAGCATCAGGCTATGCCTTATAAAAATAATGAGATGATAGCTCCCTTGTTGATGAGGCCTGAAGTTCAGCATTCCAAGCAGACATATTTAGACTGGCTTTTTGTTACAGCAAACTCAAGTGGGGCTAGTAAAATATATCCAGTAAGAGAGAAAGCTTTCACAGATTGGGACCATCATTCCTCACATGATATTGCAGTAGCAATTAGTGCCTCTAGAAAAAGATGGATATAGATGTCACACAATCTTAAGTCAAGGGAATCTCACTCTCCACAAAATTTAACCCTTGCTACAAGAAGAGTTCCATGGTACATTATGCTGGGAAGGACACTTTGTAATTACTAGTTTCCATTAAGGTTTCAGCCTCCTATCCTCCTATAGCCATTGCTAGCAATGAATGATAGTGTAGCAGATCATGATATGACTATCGAAGTCCAGTGATGGGAAAGACTCAGAACAAATCATGGGTACTTTGATTATGTTAATGATGAGTCTGGAGAGAGAAAAGCTAGTGACTTGAGGCTTCATGCCAGGATCCAAAATTTCATGGTTGCTAGGGACCAGCAATAGTTTAGTTGGGGGGAATGATGGGCTTCTAAATAGAAATATTTTTTAGTACTTTTTATCCTCTTTCAGACAATTAATTGCACACAGACATGAATTTATAGTTTTCAAGCATATGAACTTATGGTTTTTTATGTATATGTGAAAACATAAAATGGAAATATGGATACTTTAAAGACATGATATTTTCTTGAATTCATGGAGAGGAATGACATAATGCAATAGTTATACATGTTAATGGATGTTTCCTTGCCTAAGCTATGTTTTGGGCAGTCTTCCTCCTGTAGCCATAGGACTTGCAAGAGTGTTAATTAGAACTTACACCTTTTCCTAATATTAATGATGAGGATATATGTATATGGTAGGATGTGTACGCATTGATTTTTTTGTAGATGTTGACCATGGACATTCAAGAACCAATATAGTGGTGTTGGAGTAATCAAAGCCAACTATGGGCTGTAGAGTCTTCACAAGAAAAAAGAATCAATTGTTGTTTTTCTATTACATGTAGCATGCAGATTTAGTTCCCTTAACATGCTATATTCCTGGAGATTTATTCATGTTCAATGATGTTTCTATTCTAAAACTTTATGAGTTGATAACTAATCCTCATTTATGAAGTGATCATAGATTTAGGAGATAGTTGTAGTTTTCCTTTAAATAATCGACTGTTGTGACTCTTTTGGAGTTAGTCGAACGAATTGGTTTTTATAACAGAACTCTTGTAATACTATTTTCAATCAAATGTAATCATTTTTTTATGGATGAATATAATGTTCAGTTCAAGTTTATATCTTTTATCTTGATTGTATTTCCTATTCACTCATTCAAGGGGGCCCACTTGATGAGTGAATTATTTCGTTAGCATAGAGTTCATTTCCCTATTTATTTCTAAGTAGATAGAACTATGTTGTTCTTGCAGCTACTGATAACAGAATTGGTAGCCTGTTCCTGCAGCATAGGCAGTTAGAGTAATTCCTAGTCATGATTTCCTAATTTGTTAGAATAACTTCATTTACCAGTTTTAGTGTAGTTTTCCTGAAGCATAAGCATTTGAGTTTCATAGATAGCCTTAGATTGAGAAGGTTTGAAGAATATACTTTGTGAATTCCATTCCAAGTTTACGTCCCTGGTCGATAATTAAATGAGACTGAATAATCCATTTAGAAATCATTTAGGGTGTCCAATCCTAAAATAGGCAGTCCATTGCTATGGGTTTTTAATACTGTTATTTGGCCAAGCAGTAGTCATTCAAATTATTAAATTTTGTAACACAAGCACCTGCAAGATCAAACAAAAAATGAATAACACCTTCCACAAACAAGAGAAACAATAAAGATATGCTATATTCCTCAAAATAACAAGACACAAGATACTTATAAATGAAAGAAAGAATGCTTATAAAATCATAAATATGTAACCCTACATGCAAAACCCTAATGAAAGTTTAAATTAGCTAACACCAAGTGTCACAATTGTAATTAATGAGACAACTTAAGCTATTATTAAGCTAATCTAAATAAGGTAAAAAGTGTTGATGTAGGGGCATCCAAGGTTAAGGCAGGGGCATTCTTGTCCTCGGTGAAACTGCATGGGGTGTTGATATTTTGGCCAGTGTTACTCGGTTGCAGCCTTGACCAATAGCCTCAGTCATTGAAGGAAGCTCAATCACTGAAGGAACTTGACAATCTCTAGTGCTCAGTGAAAGTGTTACTCGGTCATGCCTGCAGTGCTCGGTCAACACTGGTGCTCAACGATGCCTGGCTTGCTCGGTTAATTCACTGTCGCTCGGTAGTTATGGCTTACTGAATGGATTTATGTGTGATTTGTTGAGCTGACTTGGTGAATTTATTGTTGGAAGCTATTGTTATAGGCTGACATGCTAAATTAAATGTTTCTATACATTTGTAAGCTGACTTGTATGGCATTTAATTTTGTTTGGGGAGTTAATGGTTTCATCCAGCCGGCTTGTGGCTGATGACTAGTATTTATAGGATGTTTGGGTAGATGTTTAGGGGAGGATAGGAGGTCATAGATCTGGATGACTTAAAGACTTGGTGAATCAGATCTAAGGTTTCTAAAGCTGAAGTTGGCGAAGTTGTGGAAAAGTTCTTCCATGATCTTGCAGATCAGATTGTAATATGATAGTAGTTTGTAGTAGAGCTAGGGGTTTGCATACTTGGGATCAAGGAGATTGCTTGGAGGCTTGCGACCTCAAGTTTAGATCTGCCTTAGGGTTTCCATTAGCTATTGATTGTCTTCAAAGCTAAAATAGTTGAGTTTGTATTGGATCTATTGTGGATCTTGCAGAATTGTTTCATTTTTTAATTGGCCCTAACCTGGAAGGCCTTACAGCCGGGAATGTTAATGAAAATTACTTGAAACATTTCTGGTGTTATCTGTTGTGTTGAGTTTTCTACTGTGTAATTTTATTGGCTGCAAGGTTTGGATTGTCCTTCATTGGATCCACCATCCTTGACTACATCAGGTGGCATCAGAGATGAAGTTTGTTCCTATTGGAGCCAGGTTGATCTTGAAGGTTAACCTAGCAAGGCTGATCTTGTGAAGTTGATCCTGTTGAAGTAGAGATTGTGCGCAATCTAGATTGTAGATCTGAAGTACTGAACTTGTGGAATTATTCCCTAGTTGTTTTCAATATTGCAAGTTGCGATCTGACTTTTTTACAACTTGGAAATTGTCACAAGGTGGTCGGTGAGGGTTTGTTGTAGAGAGTTTATTTGCATATCTTTGAGGATGCCTTTGAGAAGATTGGACCCTAGAGTTATTTCAGATCTTTTTGATACTATTGAATCCCGGTTCATAGAGAAAGTGAAATTAGATTTCATATCTGAGATGGAATTGATGAAGAATGACATGGTCATCGAGATCATGAGAGGGTTTACTAGTATACCTCAGAATGTTGGTACTGAGGATGGCTATGAAGAAGCTGCTGAAGAATTTGAAACTATTGGATCTAGTGGTGATTACCAGAGGAATAGATCTAGTGAAGACAGAACTTCTCGGTTGCATAGATCTACTACTTGGTTTAGTAATTACTGAATAAAAGTTTCTACTTTCTCTGGTAATTTGAAGCCTGACAATCTGATTGATTGGATTGGTGAACTTGAAGATTTATTTGAGCTGGAAGAAATTGAAGATCCTCTTTGGGTGAGATTAGTATAGATAAAGTTGAAAGGACATGTTTCTCTTTGGTGGAAGGAACTACAAAGAGACCGAGAAGATGAAGGTGAAACAAAGATCAATTGGTGGAGGTTGATGGTGACTAAGTTGAAAGCTAAGTTCATACCTTCTGACTATGAGCTTGACTTGTTTAAGAAGTTGTAGAATCTAAAGCAAAAGGATTTTTCTATTGAAGATTATACCGAGGAGTTCTGCAAACTTACTATTCAGTCTAGACACCAAGAGATCGGTAAGGAAAAGGTAGCTCAGTATGTGAATGGTCTGAGATTCAATATTCAGGATGAGCTTGGTATGATAAAGATTGATTCTATTGAAGATGCTTATTAGTACGCTCTAAAGAGAGAAGATAAGTTGAAGAGGAAATAACCTAGTAACTCCTGAGGGAAGGAAAAGATTGATCACTCGGTGAAGGATAAGCTGACTGATGCAGAAGATGAACCAAAACCTATAGAACTAAAGAAAAAGATAGGTAGAGTTATCTTTAAGGGTACTTGCTATAACTATGCAAAGGAAGGACACCATTCTTTTGAGTGTACATAGAAGAAGGTTGACCAATGAACTACTATGATGAATGAGAACATTCAGAATGAACCTAAATTAGAGAACTTGCTGCTTCGGAAAACATTGCTCGGTACAAAGGATGAACCTTGTCAGAGGAGTAACTTGTTTAGGACCTGATGCAAGACTGAAGGTAAACTCTGTGATGTTATTGTTGATAGTGGTAGTACTGATAACCTTGTTGCTGAGGACCTCATTCAAAAACTTGGTTTGAATAGAATGAAGCATCCTTGTCCTTATAGAATTGGCTGGTTACACGATTTTCATGCTTTGGAAGTAAGAGAACAATGCTTCATTGATGTTCAGATTGGCCAGTACAAGGATCTTGTGTTATGTGACATTATGAAGATTAATAGTTGTGATATATTGTTTGGTAGACCTTGGCAATATGATTGTAGAGCTATTTATGACTATGTCTGAAATGTGTTTACTGTTGAGAAGGATGACAGGAAGTTTTCACTAATGCCTTTGATGGATACAACACTCAATAGGAGAAGCCTGAGTATTGGTTCCTGAGTGGAGATTATCAATCCAGAGAAAATGAATGATCATTATGGAGAACCAACCTGTACATTGTCAAGAAAAGACTTGAAGAGATAGAGGAAACTGAAGTGGAAGAATTTGCAAGTAGAAAAGGTGGAGGACTTGTTTGTAAAGAACTAGTTTGGGATTTATGTACTAAATCCTGAAAGATGTTCTTCTCACATATGAACATCTTTTGGAACCTAGGGTGTCTGATGCAGGGGCATCCAAGGTTAAGGCAGGGGCATTCTTGTCCTTGGTGAAACTGCATGGGGTGTTGGTATTTTGGCTGGTGTTACTTAGTTGGAGCCTTGACCAACGACCTTGGTCATCAAAGGAAGCTCAGCCATTGAAGGAACTCAAAAGTCTTTGGCACTTAGTGAAAGTGTTACTTAGTCATGTCTATGGTGCTTGGTCAACACTTTCTTGGTGATGCTTGGCTTGCTTGGTTAATTCATTATCGCTTGGTAGTTCTAGCTTACCGACTGGAGTTCTATGTGATTTGTTGAGCCGACTTGGTGAATTTATTGTTGGAAGCTATTGTTATAGGCTGACATGCTGAATTAAATTTTTGTATACATTTGTAAGCTAACTTGTATGGCATTTAATTATTTTGTTTTGGGAGTTAATGGTTTCATCCAACCGACTTGTGGCTGATGACTAGTATTTATAGGATGTTTGGGTAGATGTTTAGGGGAGGATAGGAGGTCATAGATCTAGATGGCTTGAAGACTTGGTGAATTAGATCTGAGGTTCTAAAAGCTGAATTTGGTGAAGTTGTGGAAAAGTTCTTACATGATCTTGCATATCAGATTGTAATATGATAGTAGTTTGTAGCAGAGCTAGGGGTTTGCATACTTGGGATCAAGGATATTTCTTGGAGGCTTGCAAGCTCAAGTTTAGATCTGCCTTAGGGTTTCCATCAACTTTTGATTATCTTCAAAGTTGAAATAGCTGAGTTTGCATTGGATATGTTGTGGATCTTGTAGAATTTTTTGATTTTGTAATTGGCCCTAACCCAAAAGGCCTTACAGCTTGGAATGTTAATGAAAATTACTTGAAACATTTGTTGTGTTATCTGTTGTGTTGAGTTTTCTACTGTGTAATTTTATTGGCTGCAAGGTTTGGATTGTCCTTCATTGGATCCACTATCCTTGACTACATCAGGTGGTATCAAAGATGAAGTTTGTTCCTATTGGAGCCAGGTTGATCTTGAAGGTTAACCTAGCAAGGCTGATCTTGCGAAGTTGATCCTGTTGAAGCAGAGATTGTGCACAATCTAGATTGTAGATCTGAAGCACTGAACTTGTGGAATTATTCCCTAGTTGTTTTCAATATTGCAAGTTGCGATCTGACTTTTTTAAAACTTGGAAATTGTCACAAGGTGGTCGGTGAGGGTTTGTTGCAGAGAGTTTATTTGCATATCTTTAAGGATGCCTCTGAGAAGATTGGACCCTAGAGTTATTTTAGATCTTTGTGATACTATTGAATCCCGGTTCATAGAGAAAGTGAAATCAGATTTCATATCTGAGATGGAATTGATGAAGAATGACATGGTCACTGAGATCATGAGAGTTGTTACTAGTATACCTCAGAATTTTGGTACTGAGGATGGCTATGAAGAAGCTGCTGAAGAATTTGAAACTATTGGATCTAGTGGTGATTACTGGAGGAACAAATTTGTTGAAGATAGAACTGCTCGATTGCATAGATTTGCTACTTGGTTTAGTAATTACTGAATAAAAGTTTCTACTTTCTCTGGTAGTTTGAAAGCCTAACAATCTGATTGATTGGATTGGTGAACTTGAAGATTTATTTAAGCTAGAAGAAATTGAAGATCCTCTTCGGGTGAGATTAGCAGAGACATAGTTGAAAGGACATGTTTCTCTTTGGTGGAAGGAACTACAAAGAGACTGAGAAGATGAAGGTGAAACAAAGATCAATCGGTGGAGGTTGATGGTGACTAAGTTGAAAGCTAAGTTCATACCTTCTGAATATGAGCTTGACTTGTTTAAGAAGTTGTAGAATCTGAAATAAAAGGATTTTTCTATTGAAGATTATACCGAGGAGTTTACAAACTTACTATTCAGTCTGGACACTGAGAGATCGATAAGGAAAAGGTAGCTCAGTATGTGAATGGTCTGAGATTCAATATTCAGGATGAGCTTGGTATGATAAAGATTGATTCTATTGAAGATGCTTATTAGTATGCTCTGAAGATAGAAGATAAGCTGAAGAGGAAACAACCTAGTAACTCTCGAGGGAAGGAAAAGATTGATCACTCGGTGAAGGATAAGCTGAATGATGCAGAAGATGAACCAAAACCTATAGAACTAAAGAAAAAGATAGGTAGAGTTATCTTTAAGGGTACTTTCTATAACTATGCAGAGGAAGGACACCATTCTTTTGAGTGTACATAGAAGAAGGTTGACCGATGAACTACTATGATGAATGAGAACATTCAGAATGAACCTAAATTAGAGAACTTGCTACTTCGGAAAACATTGCTTGGTACAAAGGATGAACCTTGTTAGAGGAGTAACTTGTTTAGGACCTGATGCAAGACTGAAGGTAAACTCTATGATGTTATTGTTGATAGTGGTAGTACTGATAACCTTGTTGCTGAGGACCTCATTCAAAAACTTGGTTTGAATAGAATGAAGCATCCTTGTCCTTATAGAATTAGTTGGTTACACAATTTTCATGCTTTGGAAGTAAGAGAATAATGCTTCATTGATGTTCAGATTGGCCAGTACAAGGATCTTGTGTTATGTGACATTATGAAGATTAATAGTTGTGATATATTGTTTGGTAGACCTTGGCAATATGATTGCAGAGCTATTTATGACTATGTCTAAAATGTGTTTACTGTTGAGAAGGATGACATGAAGTTTTCACTAATGCCTTTGATGGATACAACACTCGGTAGGAGAAGCCTAAGTATTGGTTCCTGAGTGGAGATTATCCATCCAGAGAAAATGAATGATCATTATGGAGAACCGACTTGTACATTGTCAAGAAAAGACTTGAAGAGATAGAGGAAACTAAAGTGGAAGAATTTGCAAGTAGAAAAGGTGGAGGACTTGTTTGTAAAGAACTAGTTTGGGATTTATGTGCTGAATCTTGAAAGATGTTCTTCTCACATATGAACATCTTTTGGAACCTAGGGTGTCTGATGCAGGGGCATCCAAGGTTAAGGCAGGGGCATTCTTGTCCTTGGTGAAACTGCATGGGGTGTTGGTATTTTGGCTGGTGTTACCTAGTTGCAGCCTTGACCAACGACCTTGGTCATTGAAGGAAGCTCAATCACTGAAGGAACTCAAAAGGCTCTAGCACTTAGTGAAAGTGTTACTTAGTCATGTTTGTGGTGCTCGGTCAACACTAGTTCTTGGTGATGCTTAGCTTGCTTGGTTAATTCATTGCCGCTCGGTAGTTCTGGCTTACCGACTGGAGTTCTATGTGATTTGTTGAGCTGAGTTGGTGAATTTATTGTTGGAAGCTATTGTTATAGGCTGACATGCTGAATTAAATTTTTGTATACATTTGTAAGCTAACTTGTATGGCATTTAATTATTTTGTTTGGGGAGTTAATGGTTTCATCCAGCTGACTTGTGGCTGATGACTAGTATTTTTAGGATGTTTGGGTAGATGTTTAGGGGAGGATAGGAGGTCATAGATCTAGATGGCTTGAAGACTTGGTGAATTAGATCTAAGGTTCTAAAAGCTAAAGTTGGTGAAGTTGTGGAAAAGTTCTTACATGATCTTGCAGATCAGATTGTAATATGATAGTAGTTTGTAGCAGAGCTAGGGGTTTGCATACTTGGGATCAAGGATATTTCTTGGAGGCTTGCGAGCTCAAGTTTAGATCTACCTTAGGGTTTCCATCAGCTTCTGATTATCTTTAGAGCTGAAATAGCTAAGTTTGTATTGGATATGTTGTGGATCTTGTAGAATTTTTTCATTTTGTAATTGGCCCTAACCCGGAAGGCCTTACAGCTGGGCATGTTAATGAAAATTACTTGAAACATTTGTGGTGTTATCTATTGTGTTGAGTTTTCCACTATGTAATTCTATTGGCTACAAGGTTTGGATTGTCCTTCATTGTATCCACCATCCTTGACTACATCAAGTGCCAAAGTTTAGCTTAAGTGAACAATGTAATTAGAAATATCCTATAACAAGATTACATCATACTCAAGTCGGCCATAAGCATAAACCTTACACTAAACATGTAATATGCTTAGTCCAAAAGCCCACATGTTAATCCAAAAGAAGGGACACATGAATGTGTTACCAAACACACACTATATTGGCCCCAATGTACATCAACATGCTATCCCTAACAAGCACACATTAAATGTTGATCTCCAAGTCATGTTGTCTATTAGTGTCCAACACTTAGTCATTAACAAGGCATAGTTGGTCATTCATCATTGCGACTGAGCCATCCTACTAAGGATGAGTAATGTATAGACTTGTATTTTGTATATGTATCGAGCAGTAGTTACTTCCAACCAAGTTAGAGGCCGCCGACTACTTCAGTAGTTACCAAGAAGTATATATGTCAAGTCGTATAGAAGAGTTAGTGTCGAGCACTAATATATGGAGAACAGTTTTGATTGAGCATCAGAGACTTCATATGTTGAGTGAGCCAATTTTGGTATATGTGTTTGTAGTGGCACAAACACCTAGGTAAACCATTTTGGCTAACTTCTAGTTTGTTGAGAGAATCAAGGAGTTGATTACGCATTATGATTTCAATCATTAATCCCTATGCAAGTGTTGTAACCAATTAGACAAAAGAATGTATAAGAGACAATAGTAATGAATCTAGATCGTTGATCTTGATCTAGGAGCTTGATCAGGTTTTTTATTAAGGTGACATCAAAAACCTAATAACAGAACAGTTAGGAGATCTCATGTATGTAGATGGAAGCATTGTTTTGATTGTCAGATGCATAGATCAAGTAGAGTGACCGAGCATAGCAGTGAAGGATAGAACAGAGCAATATTTGATTTTGAGATCAGTTAAGTATTGGAAAGAGGAGATATGTTATTAACATTTGAAGTGAAAAATGAAGGATCATGTACTAATACATTCTAGCAAGTGAATCAGGGTAAATCTCTTAACGGAGTGGTCCTAACAAACCTTTGTAAATCTCTTAACATAGTGCTTAGTTAGTTGTAAGTTTTAAATCCTTTAATTAAGGTAGATTGTATAAGTCTATAAGCTCTTAGTAGGGTAGACCCCTCACAAGGTAGATCACTAGAAGTGATCAAAATTTTGTAGCCCTAATAGGAACACTTTATTGCTGCAGTAGTGAAGATTTGTGGGTGTCATCCCCACCCCAGTTTTACCTTTCAAGGGTTTCTAGGCTACCAAATCTTTGTGTTATGTGTTTCATTTTCATATATGAGATTAGTAGTTAAATCTATTTCAACATTTAAGTTGTGTTTATGATATATATGTTGAATTGATTTCTAAGTGTAAAATTTTATGGATAACTGATTCAAACCCCCCCCCCCCCCCCCCACCTCTCAGTATCTTGGTTTCCCAATAACACTTCCAACAATTAAAATCCTCTAGCAAGAATTGAAACATCAATAGAGTCATCCAAAAAGCACAACAAACATTCTATCACTTCTATCTTTTTATCTGTTGAAGTTCAACCACTAAAACTCTAGAGCATGATACACATGTATACTTACTCAACTTCTAAACCATATCCATAAATATTGACTCTAGTAGAAATAGAAGTCCAACACCATGATAGTGTAACTAAAAGCACATTATGTTCCCAAGCAAAAAACCTTAGAGGCATACCATAGATACTTCCATAAAACATTTAATCAAGAATTAAAAATTAGAGCATAATTATAACATTAAGAGAGATATCCAATAAAGATTTTCATTCTAGAACTCAAATTCTCTATCATGTCATGTCAAGAGAAATTACATTTATTTCATTCACATTCTCATACCTTTAACATCACACCTTTAATATCAATGAAAACACAATGTTCAACAATCTCCCCCTTTGTCATTGATGGAAAACAACAAAATGTTTCTAGCATACCAACACAATCCATGATGGTCTAAAAATCCCCTTGTGATGAATAATTGGTTCAATAATTAGCTTTTGATTATTTGACAAAATTATCCTCTTTGATGGATTTATCATTTTAGGTCTCTTTATCCCCCTTTAACATCAATAGAAAAGGACAACATACTCATATTGTAAATCTTCTAGTATTTTCCCCCTTTCATCTTGAGTTCCCAACTTCATATACTCATCTATTCCTTCTATCTACTCAGATGTTTCCATAGGAAGAATTTTTTTTAAATGTCTACAATTTTTTCTTTAGTGTCAACATATTATAGCTTCACTTCTTTCACTAAAACCTTCTCCCTTAGGAAATGATAATTGCAATATGTTTTGTCTTTTAATGCATCATCAAATTATTAGAAATATTTATGACACTTGTGTTGTCACAAAGAATCAAAATAGGCTTATCAAACTCTACTTTCATGTACTTCTACTTCAACTTCATCCATATAATTTGAGTGCAATAGGAAATTGTTGCAATGTTCTCTACTTATGCTAAAGAAAAACATGTTGAGTCTTATTTTTTAATTAACCAAGATAAAATATTCTCACCAAGAACTAAATCTCCACCACTTGTACTCTTCCAATCATATATACTTCCAACTCGATATGCATTTTTATATGTCATCAATGTGAAATTTTCACTCTTAGGATGCCACAACCTAAAATTGACTGTAGCCTTTAGATATATAAATATCCCTTTGACTTTATTGGCATGAGTTTCCTTAGGAATTTCTTGAAACATATCTACCATTCTCATTATTTGCACAATATCTAATCTAGATGTGGTTATATACAATAAATGACAAACATTGATGTATAAAAGGATTATTTTAACAAGAAATATTCATTGTCCTTGCTTAATTTACATCTAGTAACCATAGGTGTACTTGTTGGTTTTAATTCTTCCATCTTAAAATTAATCAACATATATTATATATATCTAGTTTGAGATATGAATGTACCCTTCTCTAACTGATAAATTTGTTGAAACTCACCAAGCATTGACATTTTAAATTGCTTTTGAATGGAATCCCAAAATTCTTTGCACATTGCATCACTAATACATCCAAAGATAATATCATCCACATAAACAACAACAATAAAAAAATGATCATATTTACTACCTCTAAATCCAAGTTAGTTGTCTACACTACCTCTCTTGAACCATAGTTGTAGATATTTGTCCAATCTTGAATATCATGCTTTGGGGAACTGGTTGAGTCCATATAAAGAAAGCATTCTTTAATATGCACATAAATTTTATTTTCTGTGAACACTTGAACCCTTATAGTTTCTCAATGTATAATTCTTCTTCTAACTCTCTATTAAAAAATGAAGATTTGAATTCCATATGATATACCTTTAAATTATTGAACATTGATAATGCTAGAAATATTATGATTGTCTCTAACCTTTCTATGAAATAAAATGACTATTCAAATTCAACTCCCTCAACTTGAGCATATCCTTTACAAAAATATTTGGCCTTATTTTTATCAATTTTCCATCTTTATTCATTTTTTCTCTAAAGATACATTTGGTAATATGATACATTCTTATCTTTAGGTCCCTAAACGAACTCTCAAGTCTCCTTCTTCACAATCCAATTTATTTCTTCTTTCATATCCTCTAACAAACCTTTTCTTTTCTTGATTTTTAATTAGTATCTGGTTCAAATTTTGATAGTAATCCAAAATATAAACACTCATTTATTTTGTCAATTCCTTTTTAGGTCTAAATTCCACTATGTTTATCTCCTATGATTTGATATTCAGAGTGATTCTTTGGACTTACTTAGCCAAAGTATTTGCAACTATAATTTATGACTCTCTTCTTATCCATTCATCTATACTATCAACCAATTTATCATTGTCATCTTTATATGGAACAATAGTTGACTATATAGTCTTATCAACCCTCACATTTACACTTTATAATATTCTTCTCAACCTTTTGCTATGAAATATCTATATGCCTTTATTTTCATAGAGTAAGTGTGTGGTGGAAGGTATTGTGCCAAATCAATTATTGATTTTTGAGATATCATGTCAAAAGCATCTACATTCTAAGAAAAATGTTGAAAACTATATGTTGAGTGTTTATACATGTAATTATTTTCACGTATCTTTCATTGAGATAGTGAGACTCCTCTACAAGTCATTCTTTGTATCTTGTGCAAAGATGATGAGTCTTTATAGAAATTTAGTTATATCTTTCCCTAAGATAGTGAATCATGGTTGCAAGTCTATAAGGGATCCTAATTGTAATACTTTTCATATACTATGAGATATTATCAACATAGTTTTCACCTTATTGGTTTTTCCTTGTAATTTGGCGTTCTCTTGTGCATTGGTGTTAATTTTATTATCGTTTATTGATATTGATTAAAATTTTAAGTTTTGGAATTAAAGTAAAGAGATTAACTTTTGTTAAAGACTAATTCAATTCCCCCTCCCCCCACTCATTCTCCAAGTGTATTCAATAATTGGTATTAGAGTAAGGTTCCTTTGGAGTAAGCTGAACCAATTCATAAAGGTTTGGGATGGAAAAATATGGATCTCGCAAGGCTTGTAAGTTTGATCATTCAAATTTCACTCTCTAGAAACTAAGAATGGAAGTATATTCATCCTCAGTAGGGTTTGGTTTTTATAACTCTAGCATAGATGGTTATTCTCTTCTTTTTGGTCCTCCTAAAAATCCTAAAAATAGTAGGGCACATGAAAATAATGGAAAACAAAGGAATGCATTTTAATGGACTTATAGATCTGGAATAAGTGAGGTGTTGTATTTCATTACTACTAAAAAATTCAGTATAAGCTCAATTTGAAACTCTGAGGATGGTAGAAGATGAAGCCTTTTCTAACTATATTCTCCAAGTATATGAAGTAGTAAATGACATTAGAGGTATTGGTCAAGAAATAAAAGAAGATGAGGTTGTGAAAAAGATACTTAGGTGTCTTCCTAAAATCTTTATCCATAAGGTTGTTCTTATTGAGAAAATAAATGAATTGGGTAAATTTTTAGTATATCAATTACATGGTTCTCTAACTCAACTTAAATGAGAGAGTTTGACAAGGATGCTCATAAAATGGAGACAACATTCAAATTTGGTAAAAAGGTTGATGGATTTGATGACACTAAAGTAAACTTTGTACAAAGGTTAACAGAAGGTGCTAGAAAATAAAAAGGTAAGTTATCTTTCAAATGTTTATATTGTTGTAGAATCAATAATTTTTCTTCTAAATGTCCTTTTAGCAAGTCAAAGGGTAGAAGTAAAAGAGATAAGTTCAAAAGGAGTGTTTATTCTAAGGATAATAGATGTTCCTTAGAAGATGAAAATTAAAATAGTTCAAATGATGAAACATTCTTTATAGAAATAAGAGATGATTAAAATGATGACGTCAATGATTATAATTTGTTTGGTGTCTTGAAAGTTGATAAAGTCAATGAACAATCAATGATCGTATGGACTCCCTTCCATGGAAAAGAAGAAGAAAATGTTTGGGTGATTGATAGTGGATGTTCTCATCATTTGGTTGGTGCTAAATAAAAAAATTTCAACCTCAAGAAGTGGAATGGAGGATCATTCAAATTTGGTGGCCAAGGACTAGTCCTGATTTGGGAGAAGGGTGGAATAACAATTGATAAAAAGAACAAAATAGATTATTTTCTTTGTGTTAAAGGATTGAAACAAAATATTCTTAGTATTATCCAAATTTACAAAAAGTGATATAATCTCATATTTCATGAGAAATGTTGTGAGATCAAAATAGGAAGCTCAAGAAAACTTGTAATAAAAGGAACTAGGATTGATGGTAATGTTTATCAACTTAAAGAGGCTAGAGGAAGAAGCCATCTACTGGCACAAACTAGTGAATATTGGATGTGGAAAAAAAGAATGGGTTACATCAATTTTGATAACATGGTGAAGATCATATCTACAAATGAAGTAAGAGACAATGTCAAGGATTAGCATGCCCACAAATAGTTTATGCAAGGAAAATCAAATGGGAAAGAAGATAATGACAAAATTCAAGAGCACAGAGTGTTCCTGTACAAAGTCTTTGGATATGGTACATACTCATCTCTGTGGACCTAAAAACAAATGAATCAATGGTGAAAGGTTCTTTGTGTTTCTTATTGATGACTATTCTAGGATGACTTGGGTTAATTTCTTAAGAGAAAAATTAGAAGCTCTAGAAAAGTTTAAGAATTTTAAATATTTTCTTGAGAATGAAGTAGATGATAAGATTAAATTCTTGGGTGAATTTAATTCAAATGAGCTTGAAAAATATTGTAAAATTATGGTAATAGGATACATTTATCTACTCCTAGAATCCCTACAACAAAATGGGGTAGTAGAAAGGAAGAATAGAATAGTTCAAGAAATGGAAAGAACAATTATGAAATATGCAAATCTACCTAATGTATATTTGAAAGAATAATTTCATAGTTAATTCTACATCTTAAATAGAATACAATTGAGTTTTAATATCTCTTTGAATCTCTGTGAGCTATGGTGTGGGAGACCTCCTACAATCGAGTATTTTAGGATTTTTGGTAGTAGATGCTACATCAAAAGAGATGAAGAAGATTTAGGAAAGTTTGAATCAATGTGTGATGAAGGAATATTTCTAGGTTATTCAACCAAAAGAAAGGCTTATGGATGCTACAACAAGAAACTCAAAAGAATGGTTGAAAGTAAAAATGAAAAAGTAGATGAAGAACCGAGTCAAGCCTCATAAGAGCCCTCTCAACATAGAAGAATAAAAAGGGGAAGGAGAAACAAAAAATAAATAATAAGTGTTACCAAAAAATCCAAGACTCCCACAAAGTATGTTCAAAGGAATCATTCATAAGAATAGATCATTGGTGACAACAATGGAGTGTTGACTAGGACAAGATTTTTAAAGAAAATTGAGAGAGCTTGAAGCTTTATCTTCTATCATATAAAGAACCCAAGACCATTGTTGATGATAGAAATGGTGAGAAAAGGTTGTGAGAAATGAAAGAAAAATTGAATCAAATTGAGAAGAACTGGAAAAGGGAACTAGTCCCAAAAATAGTAGAAAACAATGACATTAGACAAATGAGTGTTCTAGAACAAGATAAATGAATAAGGAGAAGTAAAAATGAATATGAAAAGGTTGGTCTACAAAGGTTATTCACATATTGAAGGGATTTAATTTGAGAAGATATTTTCTTTGGTAGCTATAATGGAGGCAATCAAGATGTTATTTACCTTATTTTCTCATAAGACCTTCAAAGTTCATTAAATGGATGTCAAAAAAGCCTTCTTGAATGGTGATCTAGAAGAATATGTCTAAATAGAGAAACCTAATGGGTTTTAGTTTTTAGAAGACCTAAACATATTTTGTAGACTTAAAAAGGCTTTGTATGGTCTCAAACAAGCCCCTAGGGCTTGGTATGCAAGATTGGATAAATATTTTCTTTAGAAAGGTTTCAAGAAAGGTACTCTACATAGAAATCCTTACACTAAAGTTGAAGAAGAAAAGTTCTTCATAATTTTGGTGTATGTTGATGACATAATCTCTGGTGTAGATGATACTATGTGTAAGAGTTTTGTAGAAGAGATGCAAAATAGTACTTAGATGTTCAGGTTAGGTTCACCAAATGTAGGGGAAAAAAATAAGTAAATATCTATTCTAATGAAACAACGAACCTCTAAAAGCATAAAAAATATAACCTATCCTAAAATTAAATCCTTAAAGTAAAAATTACAAGTATTGAGTAAATTCAATAAATAAACTCCCTAAAACTTTCTCCAATTCTTTTCTTTCTTCTTCTAATTTGATATGTTGCTCCCATGTGACAAAATACACCTATTCATGAAAGAAATTTGACAACATGATTGCACAAACACTCGAAATGTGGTTGTTTAAAATGAGAGCAGTGATCTCAATTTATACAATTTCTAAGAGGAATTGCAAATTAGCAATTAAGTGTGCAAAATGGAAATTGCCATAAACTATGACAATTGGAAAATTTGAAAGAGGAAATTTGTCATAACTAATGACAACTTATGACAAGTTGAATGCACAACTAGAAATTAGGAAGTGAAAAAAGAGTGGAAATTTTTCATAAGCTATGACAATTATGAAAAAAGGAAAAGGGAAGGTCAAGGCTAAAAAAGAGGAAGTGGAGGCTAGAAAATAGGAAGAAGCACAAATTAAGGGAGAAAATCCCATCTCGAAAATGAGAGAATATTCAATTATTAAAATCAAATAACTCTAGCATTTAGGAATTAAGAAAAATAAGAGAATTATTTATTCTCAAATTAGGACCAATTAACAAATTAATTAATGTAAAATTAATTAATTATGAGACCATGGGTAAAATGGATAAATAAATAAAATTTATCTATCAAATCTTAGGAATTAGGAATATGGGATAAATTAATGGTTATTTACCCCTAGAAGGGTGAATTGATTGATTGAAAAGGTTTAAATGATCAATGATAAAAAATGACATGATTGGACATTGTCAAAAGGTTGAATTAATTAGAAAAAAATGTAAGTTAGGGGGATGAAAATTAGTGGTTGATGATATGGAAGAATGACACAATATCACAATAAAGAAGACATGTTAAAAGGGGGGTCATAGGCGTGGACCATTTTTTAGTGTCTACACCTTGAACTTCAATTTTCTTAGCTAAGTAATGGTATTTTTATTTCTCATGCTAAGTTTCTTAAGGAAATGTTGAGAACGTTTGGTATGGAGGATTCAAAACTAGTGAGTACTCTCATGGTTAGTAGTTGTAGTTTGAGAAAAGATGATGAGTTTCTTCAAGTTGATTAGATTCTCTTGTTAGAATTATTTTAGAATAACTGAGAGAGGGGATGAATCAGTTATCCTCAAGCCCAGATGTACCAATTGAACTTTTAAACACTTCAACCAACTCATATCTACTCAATAGTCCACTCAATCTCTATAGCATATAACTAGTAAGATAAACTTGCAGTCCACTGTCCAAAAGTAATCAAATTGCAAAATATAAAACTCTTAACACTATAACACATCAAATAACATTCACACAAGTATCACACCATGATTTAACATGGAAATCCAATTTGGGAAAAACCACCAGTAACATGCTACCAATTTTTCACTCTTTTGAAGTGAGGTCTGTGAGGAGCCAACCCTGTTAAAGGTTACAATACACATTGTTAGGTGTGACCTTGTTAAAGGATTTAATCACCTTGTTAGGAGTGGCCTTGTTAGAGGACTTAAGAAGATTCTATTAGAATGTCACCTTCATTAAAGGATTTACAAATGACTGTTAGGTCAACCTTGATTAAAGGATTTCAACTGATACAATGGTTAGAAAGTAATAGTAGGTTCTGATCTAATACATATAACTCACTTTGCAAATATAGATCCAATGTAGCTCATATGTTGATATATTGACTGGCCTTCATTTTCATCTCCATCTCTGATCTACTTGGAAACCCTTCAAGAAATCACCACTTCACAACTCTTCGCAGTTCTTCTCAGCCTTCTGCTTAAGTTTGCCAATCAACAAAATCAACCTCTTAAATAACCTACAATTAGGTTATCCTTATACCTCCTTAACTATATTTCTTGATCTTTTTCTACTTAATCATCTGCGTAGATATTAGGTTTAGGTCAGATTCATCGAATCCTTCCAATATTTCTTTCTCCCTCTATCCTTCTAGATACTTCTCAAAACTTCTCCTTGAATCCATGCATAAAATGGTTTACCATGCATTAAATGCTCCTAGTCTTTCATCCTTATCTTCAACACATTTTACATATTCCAAGAATTTAACTATGTCAGTTGAGAATCTCAATCCCTTCACAAAATGTAAATTACTGACACTCGGTCATCACCGTGTTCTTCTTGATCATCACTGGATAACTCAGTCATGGCTAAAACTATTCTTCTCAGAAATCACCATCTTCTCTCCATCCATTATCTAATACTCGGTAATTACTAATGCTCAGTCAACTCTAAATTTTCTTAGCTTATATTGGCACTCGGTTAACACTAGCATCACTCAGCTTAAACTTAAGTTCCTTAATCTTTTTCTCTTTTTATCGGTTAAGCCTATGCCTTCACACTTTCTTTCCTCATTTCTTTAAGCTTCAAACCAACTGTCTTCTTCACTTAGTGTTATAGATAAAAAACATATTATCTTGCCAATGTGCCAAATAATCAAGTACCCATTGTAGCTTCTCATAACTCAACCTTTTCACTAGGTCTTCTTGTTATCTTCTCTTTTCAAATCCTCTTCATCAATAAAATGATATGGTACTCTTCTAGATAGCAACTATCTTACCAATTAAGGTTTGACATCAATGACGATATAACAATTGTTTCAATTGTAGTTTCCAACAATCTTCCTCTTTGGCATTGATGGAAACACTGTATGCTTAGTTACCATACAATCCAAAAAGTATGTATTGAAGAAACTTCTGTCAACTCTCTCTATGATCAGATCTTTACTAATATCCTTAGCTTCATTCTGATTCTCATCCAATCAGCTCCCTCTTGGATAGATCTCTCTCTTTTTATCCATGCATCAATTTTACTGAATCTTTCCCTCATTTATGAATTTCTCCCTTATCTGCTCAGAATCTCTCCCTCAACTATTCATGGTAACTTCTACTGAATCTCTCCCTCTTTGACAACAATGCCAAAGACATTCATCTTCACCATGTAGATATATTCATTTCATTTCTCTAAACTATATGCTTCCTCTATCATCTTTCTTATGATTGATCAACATCTTGTGCTTTACTCTTCACAACTTTAGGCATTTCCTAAAGTGTGACCTCTTTGCATCAATTTGTCAGATATTCTAATTAATACATTTGATGCAACATTCCTAAATGATTTAGGTAGCCTAAGTTAGGGGAATCTCCCCTAATTTACCTCTTAGATACTCATGTGCATCCTTAGGTAAAGATTTAGTGAATATATCTAATAAATGTTCCTTTGTATTCACATACTCTAGTCTAACTTCTTTGTCTTAAACTAACTCTCTCAAGTAATGATACTTGATAGAAATATGCTAGGTCTCAGTGTGCATCACATGATTCTTTAATATATTGATAGCACTTGTGTTATCACATAAAATAATAACTGGCTCAGTGATTTCTTCCTTCATACCTTTCAACAATTACTTGATCCACACTATGTTTGAAAAATTAACTATTGATGCTACATATTCAACTTCTATTGTAGATTGAGAAATGCAATTCTATTTCTTTCTTGTCCATGAGACTAATCTCTTTCCTAGAAAGAATGTGCCACCACTTGTACTCTTTCTATCATCCACATTTCCTGCCTAATCTGCATCAGTATAAACTTTTAGTTCAAACTTGTCATTTTTCTTATAGTACAAACCATAATCCTCTGTTCCTTTCAGATATCTTAGTATCCTTTTTACTTCCATCATGTGATTCTCTTTAGGATTTGTAGAAAATATTGCAATAATCCCAACTGCTAATACAATGTCTAGTCTATTGTGAACAACATATTGTAGCTTTCCAATCATTGACCTATACAAGGTTTGATTCACTTCTATTGTTTCATCAATATTTGATATTTTTTTTCCAATAGCCATAGATGTACTTACTATTCTTGAGTCCTCCATGCCAAAGTTTTTCAGTATCTCCTTGACATACTTAGATTGAGTAATGTAGATACCTTTCTTCATCTAATAAAATTGCAAACCAATAAAGAATTTGATCTCTCCAAACATAGACATCTCAAATTCAGTTTTCATCTCATTTGCAAATGTTTGGCATAGTGCATCTTGACCTCCAAATATGATATCATCAACAAATATTTCAGCTAACAATATCCCTTTACCTTTTTCAATCTTCAAGTACATATTGTTGTTTTCATTTTTCCTTACAAAACTAATTTTTACCAAATAATTATGCAATCTTTCATACCATGATCTAGGGGCTTGTTTCAATCCATATAGTGCTTTGTGTAGCTTACATACCATGTTCATTTTTCTTGGATCAACAAATCCTTATGTCTGTTCAATGTATACTTCTTCTTCCAGTATTCCATTTAGAAATGCAGATTTGACATCCATCTGATACACTTTGAATCCTTTGTAAGTTTCATATGCAAGTAGAGTTCTAACTCCTTCCAATCTAGCAACTGGGGAAAATTTCTCCCCATAGGCAACGCCTCCTTCCTGTGCATATCCTTTGCATACCAATCATGCCTTGTTTCTTGTGACTTCTCCATGTTCATTCAACTTGTTTCTAAAAACCCACTTGATTCCAATAACATTCTTGTCCTTTGGTCTAGGTACTAGTATCCAAGTTTTGTTCTTTTCTGTTTTCTCAATTTCTTCATTCATGGCTTGAATCCAATCTTCATTCTCCAAAGAATATTTCACTATTTTGGGCTCAAATTCACATAATAAGCATGTTTGGTTTTTCAACTTATTTCTTGTCATGACTCCCAAATCTTTTTCTCCAATGATTTGATCTAGTTTATGATGTCTTCTCACATATTGTGCTAATGTAGGCTCTGGTCTCCTTTCTTCTTTCTCTTGTTCTTCAATTTCATCTTGCAAATTATCTTCTGATTCATTTTGTATCTCTATTTCCTCTTCTGATTGTTCAACAATTTCTTCTTGATGCTCAACATCTTCTTGCTATAACTCGAAAGATTCTTGTTATTTCTTAGTAGCTTTTTTCTCTGGTTCAAGTCAATTATTAGGCACTCCTCCTTCCATGTATATGAATGATCTATAATCTTCAGGTTCCTGCTTGCATTCAATTTCATTATTTTTTGCATATTCATCAACTCTCACATTTGCACTTTCCATAACTTTGTTAGTGTTAGAATTCAAACACTTATAAGCTTTTCTCTTAGTGGAATAACCTAGGAATATGCCTTCATCACTTTTAGCACCAAGTTCTCCATTCCTATTTTCCTTCAGTATATAAAATTTTCTTCCAAAGACTTTAAAGTATTTCACATTGGGTGCATAACCATACCATAACTCAAAAGGTGTAGCATTTGTACCTTTCTTAAATTGTACTCAGTTCAAGGTATAGAAAATTGTACTTACAACTTCTCTCTAGTATTTTTGTGCAACATTTTTCTCTATCATCAATGTTCTAGCACAATCCATGATTGATTTATTCCTTCTTTTTGCTATACCATTCTATGGAGGAATCCTTGGTGCAAACATTTGTCTCTTGATTCCTCATCATTTAATAATATGTTGAACTCATTAGATATGAACTATCCTCCTCTGTCAAATCTCAGACATTTCAATCTCTTACTTGTTTCTTTCTAAAAATTTTCCAAACACCACTTAAACAACTAAAAGGTATCACATTTTTCTTTAAGAAACATCACAGTCATCATTCTACAATAGTCATCAACAAACAAAATAAAATATTTGTCAGTATAGTAGCTAATGTGGGAGCATCTCGTGTCCTTGGAAATCATTGTAATCACCTAAAATTGGGCTAATAGAACCTAAGGCCCTATTTTCCCTTAATATGGTATGGTGCTACACCTAGTACTACTTATACAACAACTGTGTCAAATGTGTCTTGATAGATGGAGGCACTAGTTTGAAAATTTGTACTTATAATTTGATAAAACAACTAGGTTTCTCAAAGCACACTATTGATCCTAGGAGAAAAATAACAATCAAGGCATATAATGAGGAAGAGAGATCCTCTAAAGGATTGGTTGTCTTACCCATCAGAGTAGGGCCTGTAGAGCAAGATGTCCTTTGTCAAGTTCTTGATTTACCCCTTGCTTACAACATTCTTCTTGGGAGACCATGGATACATTCAATGCAAGCAGTGCCTTCCACATATCATTAATGCCTAAAGTTTCCCCATAATGGAGTGGAGGTGACTATTCTAGTGAATACCACATATACTTGTAATAATCTCAAACAAACTGAAAGCATGGTTCCCCATAACAAAGAAGGGTCCACCAAGGCAGAGACATCTAAAGAAATGGTCCTGAAGAGCTTTTCTAAGAAGATCAATATCCAAGAAACAAACATGGGAGAGTACAAAATAGATCCCGCAGCATCTTTGATAGATCTTCCTATATCTCCTAGAACACAAGGAATGCCTCCTCTACATTTACACCTTCTAATGGCAGTGCTTTGACTATACATGACCGAACTAGAATGGTGAAAGAAAAGGTATCCCTTGAAGAAGAGAATGAAGAAAAGGCTATTTTGCAATGGCTTTATAAAGAACCCAAAGAAGACAAGAATGTTAAACATGTTGAAATTTCCTCAAGAAAATAGGAGAAAGGATATGAGCTTATGAAATGAATGGGGTACAAACACAAAGGACCATTGGGAAAAAACAACAAAGGAATAGTGGAACCCTTAGACATGGATTTTAGAAATCCTAAGGACAAGATTGGACTAGGCTTCAGAGAGGTTAGATTTCATCCCAAAATAGAAAAAGGTCTTGTATTTGATAAATTAGGAGATTCTGATGATAAAGAAGAAGTGGAAGGACAACCCATTCCTTATGAAAGGTTGCTACTCTTACAAGGGGACCCAGATGTTACATTCCTTGGCACAATTCTTGAACAAGAATCAGAAAGAGAACAAGCAAATGAACCTAATGAAGAACAAGAACAAGAACCTCTTATCTTTGATACAATACATTTTGATGAAGAGCCTAAAGAAATGAATCCACAAGAACCATTGCAAGAAGAAGAGAACCATGCTAATGAATAAAATGAGGTGCCTATGACTATTGCCCACTTTTTGGGAGTCTCAGATTATAGTCAAGTGGATTCACATGAGTATGAATGGGATGTCCTTTCTAATGCAACCATGGACATAGAAATAGATGTGATACAAAAGTTTTCTCCTAGGGTCTTGATTGAAGAAGGAGAAAATTCTAATGTTAGATCACTAGAGTTAGATCCACATAACATCAACATGAACTCTAATAATAATGAATCTAACTCTAATAATCCTAACACTTATCTAGAAGAAAACTTAATAGATGATGTTTTGCAAGTCATGAATGGTGATAACCATGTGGTGTTGTCTCTTGAACCTATTGAATCTTTTCCCTTGAAATACCCTTACTTGATAGACTGGGATCAACCTACAAACACAAGCTTTCTATGCTTTGACAATGACTATTCCATAGCCTATTATCTTAATGTTTGTGAACCATTCCATTCTTCCACCAGTGTAACGAGTGAAATCATGACTGAGGAGTATATCAAGTTTCTCAATCTTAAAAAGAAAAACAAAAAGAACAAGAGGTCTGATGGTGAAAACCACTTAGTGGCAGTATCAGACCCTAAAAGAGAAAAAGAAAAGGATGTATCCAATGGTGAAAACCTCCTTGAGGCACCAAAGGATGGGATGCTTGATATCCTCCCAGATCATTTCCAAGAAAGGTCCTCAATTTTGATTGAACCAACGCAACCCATTAATTTGGGAACAACAGAAGCTCCTCAGTTAGTCCACATAGCTCAATCATTGACAGATGATGAGAAAATCCAATTCACTAATTTCTTCAAAGCAAAGAAGATCAACTTCACCTAGTCTTACTCAGACATGCCTAGATTGGATACAGATTTGATTATGCACCATTTGTCTATTTCACCAGATGTAAAACCTAGCAAGCAAAAACTTAGAAAAATGAATCCACATGTGGCATTGATAGTGAAAGCAGAACTAGAAAAACTATTGAAAGCTGGATTCATTAGAGCAATTGATTATGCAGAGTGGATCTCCAATATAGTTCCTATTTCTAAGGCAAACAAATCCATAAGAGTGTGCACAAATTTTAGGGATCTCAACAAGTCTTTTCCTAAAGACAATTTTCCACTTCCAAACATAGACATGATTGTGGACTTAATAGCAGGTTATGAGATGTATTCCCTAATGGACGGATTTTTGGGATATAACCAAATCAAAATCACTCCTGAAGACCAAGAGAAAATAGCATTCACCTGTGCATGGGGAACCTACTATTCAAATGTGATGCCATTTGGTCTCAAAAATGCAAGTGCCACATATCAAAGGGCAATAAACACAATCTTGCATGACATGATGCACACGAACATGGAAGACTATGTTGACAACACTTTGGCGAAATCAAGAATAAGGAATACATACATAGAGGCTCTGAGGAGAATCTTTGATAGGATGGAACAATTCCAATTAAGGCTTAATCCTAAGAAGTGTGCATTTGGTGTGTCATCTAGAAAACTCTTAGGATTCATAGTTTCAACTAAGGGAATTGAGCTGGATCTGGAAAAGATAAAGGCAATTCTAGAAATGAAACCACCAAAGAACATTAGTCAAATGAGAACCTTATGTTGGTTCCTGGATAGGATTTTACACTCCAAGAGATACCAGTATGCTTATGATTGATGTTAAGGAGTGGTTAATTCCAAATGTAGGAAATCTATAAGCAATTGGACCAACTATAGGGACAAGACTTCCCTCTTCACTTCTAGCTCTACAAAACCAAGGTGGGCACACCTGATCCAATAGATATAACTCTGTTCTTTATCTAATACTAGATCTTACAAAAGATGATAGTGAGAAAGTACTAAATAACAACCTATTATTCATTGACTCTCCATCACTGGGTAGAACAACACATAAAGTAAATAAAATGTAAAAGACTGGCATTGATTTATGTTTCAAGATCACAAGATGTTAATCAATCTATACAAAGAAAAATAGGGAAATACAAGCCAGTGCCCTATCCATTGGGTGAAAGATCAGAAGACAAAATGAATACAAAGATATTTGGAGAATAACTGGTCTTTAAACATAAATACAAAACATTCCAACTCTTTCCTTCTTTTTAGAAAATCCTCAAATGAATTCAGTAAACATGTATCCCACCCTGAGCAGTATTTAATCCAATCCTAGATCAGAACTCAAAGCTAAATACATACATATAAATCTTAGAAAGACTTAAATATTTATAGAATAAACTCAAAAGAGAGACAAAGCTTTGAAGTTTATATTAAGTATAACCTTTGAACATTGTATACATCATATTCTGACTGATAAGCTTACAAAATAGTAGCAGCAACATGTACTTTATATTTCTTGATGAAAAATGATATAATATATCACAATCCCCGATTGAGGGCTAGGGTTTTAGAAATTTTATCTTTTTAACACCTAAACTCTCAATACCTAGAATGATTGTGAAAAATCCTTTATATACAAGGAGCTGCAACAAGCTACTGATCATTCTTTCTTCATACTTATGGTTCACCAAAGCTATGGCCTTCACATTTTCATCTTTTTCCTTCTCCAGTTGTACTAATATTTCCCTCAATCTATTTGTCTCCTTTGTTAATCTTTTTTTCTCCCAAATAACCATCACATCAATACTTGTCTCTAAGAGTGGTGAAGGTTGAAACTCAACAATTGGGCTTGAGGATGAAGGCACTGTAGGCTTATTAGAGATTACCAATTAGGGAGACTTGTGATCCTGGGGCCCTGATAGCTGAGCAATCAATTTATCCTTCTGGATCAACTCCATCTTAAGATCATTATAGGACTTGAGGACAATTTGAAATTTGAGCCTAAGCTCTTCCTTTTCTTGTGCATCCTTCTCTGCCACTTCAACATTGAATTTGGCAGTCTCCAAAATTAAGTTTGATGCTTCCACACCAGAAGTTTCTCCTACTCTCTGTACTGATAAACTACCTATATATCCTATAGAGAGAGCCTCTTTTCTTCCTTTATCTTCCTCCCTCTTTAGGGACCACATGACCAAGGCTACATGATCCTCTGAGAAAGCAATTCCCCTAGCAGATTGTTTGGCCTGCTCTATAGTAGCAAGAGTTTTTACCTTGCTTTTCCTAACTTGATCAAAGACAATTGCATCAGCAATGTCCCACTCTGGAAAAATTAGCACTCCTATAGTATGAACCATGGCCCTTCCCTCCTCAGGAGTAATTTTTTCAAATTTCTTGACCATCTCTTCCTTGGTCTCATTTTCTATTTCTGTTATGTCCCCATCAAGGAACTTTTCCTTTTTCTTCTCACAGATCTCTTTATATTGGTTTATTTTCATTCTCCATAAAAATTGGGAGAATGCCCTAGTTTTGACAAACTTGTCATCAGCTATGAAAGAATCACTGGCTTGTTTGAGGATAGGGTCCATTTGGTTACCCTCAAACTCCTCAACTGTAAGATCTATGGCCACCTCCTTAGGTGCCGCAGGCATCCCTTCTTGCAACTCATCATTGGAAACAAAAATGTTTCCCTCATTCCTCATTTGTACCAATTTCTCTGCTACCCCATGTTCATCTAATTGGATGGGGGATTGAGAAGGAGAATAAGCTTCCTCCCTTGGCCTTACCTCTTCTTGTCTCTGCCTCTTAGAAGAGGGTCCTTGTATTGCTAGATCATCCATGGGTCTTTTTCCTTTTGAGGTAGAAGGAATATCTTGACCTCTTGGTTGTGGTGGTAAGATAACAGTGTAACCACTCTTCTTCTGCATTGTATAAACTCCCTTTGGAGTCAATTTCATATATCTTGGCTGGCTTAGAATTTTGTTAGCCATTTCAGGGTCTGTCTTACTCACAGTAGCCCTCTTCTCATTCACTGCATGCATGATGCCTTCAAAATGTTCCATAAGGGCATCCACTTTCCTTGCCCATGGCTCAAAGCCTTTTAATGGGTCATAAGCTTTGTCAAAATTCTTGATGAAATCTATAGATTTCTTGTAGATGATCCACTTTTCTTTCTTAATCTCTTGAGTTTGGAGGTCAAACTCATTCCTTATCACATCTTCAAGAAAATTAAATTTATGCTCAATAAGAGCACACCTTACCTTTTCTCTAAACATTCTTGAGAGGAAACCCTCTTTATCTGCACACCTTGCCACTACTCTAGTCATTCTATAGGGCTACAAGACTATATTCAAATGTACCCATCCTCCCTTTGTAATCACATACTGATGTGCTATACTTATGTCCGAGAAGAAAGTTCCCCTTTGTTCCCCTTAGTTTTCTATACTGATAAGGTAAAATGTATGCTACCACTTTGCAACCATATACTTTGAAAACTGTGGAAACTAGATACAAAATGATATCCCCAAAGTTATGGACAATAGTGATGTCTTGATAGTATTCCTTTGGTCTAATTAGTCTTAACAGTTCCCTTAGGATTCTAGGATTGTCAAAAAATAACAAGGTTCTGAGCCTTGAAGCAAAATCCCTATCAAAAGCAATGTAACTAGCATCAACTCTATCCCATGACAGAGTTGTGGTCCATAGTTGAACTGGAAGGGTTTCTCCATATCTCTCCTTCACAATGTTGACTGGCGAGCTGAAGAAATTCTCACCCTTGTATAAGAACATATGCATAAGCATAGAATACCACCCAAAAGGCCTACTAACTTTCATATCCTTAATTCCCATCAATCCTTTATGGATAATATCAGCCAAATGAGATGCAAAATCAAAAATTACTGCCAATTGGGGGTGCAGTGATTGTACCATCATAAATATGTATGGTATTGGCATATGAGTTGCTTCATCATGTCCTAGAATTATAGTTAATGACTTATAGACCTCCTGTACTCTCTTATTGAAAAAATCTAGCCTAAAAGGCTCTGGTGTGCTTGCACTGATAACACACATTGATCCAATTTCCTCTAGAAATTCACTTAAAGGCCTTGTTCCCAAATAATTCCTCTGTGCCTCATATATTTCTGTAAATTCTATGAAATCTATTTTCTCCAACCCAACAGAAGGGTCATTCAGTGAAAATACCTCCCTAATCTCATCATCTATGATGTTGATTAGGTCATTCCCATTTATGTCCTTGACACACTTTGTCACAGGATCGTAGCACTTGGCAATTTGGATTAGCAACTCTACATCCATGAATACTCCAAGAACCAGCAACTTCCCTATATCAAATTGCCAAATATTACTAAGGGGGGCACATGAATTTCTCTGTGAGTATGTAGATCTAAATAAAATTAGGCCATTGTGATCTTTACCCACCCTAGCATCTCTCATCCAATTCCCTCTATCATGGAGTGCTTCAGCCACCGAGTCCCTAGGGTTTCTTTGGACCAATTCTTTTAATCTAGCCACCCCATTATCTGAATGAGGTATTAATTGCATTAAATCATCAAAAATTCCTTTGTCCTTGTACTCTATTTTACCAAACAAATTCCTCTTTGTTGGCATTTTAACTAGGGCTTTTCTAAAACAATATATCAAAACCCGAGAAAAAACCTAAATACTTTCAGCCAGCAACATAGTTTTCCTTGCAACACCTTCATGGACTTCAAGCAATTTTTGAACTCAAAAAAGAAACCTACCAAACACCTACAAATTCTTCTCTTAAAATCACTCCTTGAGGAAAATCCAGTTCACCAGAAAGTTTACAAGAGAAGTAAAGAGAAACAATGATAAAATTTGGGATATAATGTTGCCAAAGGTTTGCAATTTGTCTGCACATAGCTCATTAAGTCTGCCATTACTAAAATTTGGTGCCCTCAGCACTCACAGGATGTGAAAAACATCACAAAATGAAAATTTGAAATCAAGTCATTGATTTTATTCATTTTTGGCACATTAGATGATCAGCAAACAAAGCCACGCAACCCCTTTTCACTTTTTCCCAAATGAGTTCTTAGCCAATGAGAAAATTTCAATATAGCCATGTGGGGAAATAAACAACTTATCTCTACTTTGCATGGAGCGGATAGGTGTCAACCTGTCACTAAAGTGCTAACCCAAAATTGTTAGAAAAACCAAATCAAGATATAACGACAACCATCGATGCCATGTAATCGGACGATCACCATATTTCATTAAAATCTTGGCCCCACAATTTTCCTTACAAACCTCTATCGAATCATAAGATGCAAAGTCAGATAGGTCTGCAGGCAGAAGACCCCACCTTTATCCTCGGTGTCAAATAAACTGACAACCTCACATGTCACCACTGCCTTTAGCCAATCAAAAATGACTGCATCATCAAGATTCAGCAACAAAAGATCCACCTTGCAGTTCTCATCTTTAAACAAGATCAACGGGCTTCGCTATACCACTAATCCTAAAAAAAACATGCATCTTATCCCTACTGTATAATGAAAACTATGAGATCTTGTTGAAATTTAATCATCTGAGAAGGCAAGCCCCACAATTGACACTTCACTTAGCCTTTGTCAAATCAAAAAGTGCCACGCTACAAAAACTGGCAAGTGGACACCTTCTCCTTTTCTTTCTCAGCACCCAAAACCCTGACAACTACCACATCATAAATGACCGCAACCAATAGAAAATGAACATGTTGGTGTGACCCAGTGTTTAGGGCCCACTTCACGCTTCATTCCTTAAAGAAGATCAGATGATCATCACCATACCACACGCTTACATTCCTTAGATCTTTTGTCAATGGTATAACAACAATCGTAAGATCAATCTGTTATTTAATCCTTTGAAAAGTCTGACCCCATAGCTGCTACATCATCAAAGATAGATGTCAACCCAAGAGAAATGCCACGGAAAATGACAAGCCAAAACCTACCGCTGTGAGTGAGAAATTTGATTGGACACCTATCTCTAAAGTGCAATGCTTAAAAGGCCATCATCTTGGTCCAACGGTATAGTGACAGTCATTGATCAAATTCATTGTTTAATTGCTAGCACAACCCTTTACCAGATGGGTCCACTCGGATAGGTGGTGCTTTGTCGCTAAAGTGCATGTTAGAGATTTTGACAACGGGCAGTCTTGTCATTCAATGATAGCCACAAGTTTCAAAAGGTCGATACTTAGGAAAAATTCATTGGAAACTTAGGCTTAGAAAGAAAAAACTAAAGAGGTACCCCACCAGACAGCTTAATGATATAACATGTAAAGCGATGGGTTAAAAGGGGTTGCAAATTAGCACATGCATATTTTGGAGGATTAGTGAGCCAAAAAGTAACATGAAATTGTAACAAGACTCGGGACTAGTTAGTGCTTTGATCAAACCTAGGGTTTTCACCATAAAACCCTGCCATTAGGTCAATAACTTGGATCATTTTCAAAAATATTAGCACAAAGTTGGAAAAATTTATATAGTGATAACAGTGGCTCATGCTTGGGGATGTGTATCTCCTATAGATACAATGAGAAAACCAGAATCTCCTGGAAGAGCATACCAAAACAAAACTTTGACAAAAATAGGGAACTGTACACAAAAAATTTAAAACTAAACCTGCACAAGGACTCAGGAGATTTTAAGAAAAATAAAATTTTAAGAATTGTCCATGAACTATAAATTCCACAAGCTCTCCTGTTAGATCCTTCAATAGATAAGAATTTGCTCCCCATTTTTCCTCAATAATATATGGGCCTAACCAGATGGGATCAAATTTCCCATGCTTTCCTTTGTCTTCCAGTCTTGCATTCCACATTAGGACCATGTCACCATTCATAAAACTCCTCTGAGTAGTCCTTTTGTCATACAAGACTTTACACTGGGCCTGCATCTTTTCATTTTTATCATGTGCATCATTTCTTACCTCATTCAATTGAATCAAATCATTTATTCTGACAATCATATCTTCTTCCACATCATCATCATATGCCTGAATGAACTGGTACATCTGTAACAAATTGTTCTGAGGTAATCTTGCATTGATCCCATATACCAAGTCAAAAGGGGCACATCCTATTGCTTTCTTGACTATAACCCTATCAGCCCATAAGGCTTGTAACAACTTGGAATCCCAGGCCTTCTTATTTTTATCCAGGACTTTTTCAAAATTTTAATCAAACTCTTGTTGCTAGATTCTGCCTGGCCATTGCCTTGTTGATGATAGGGAGATGCATATGAAATCTTTATACCATTGTTTTGACAGAAGTGAACAAACTCTTCTAACCTAAAACATATTTCATTATCAACCACCATAGTTTCTGGGCAACCAAATCTTGTCAGGATATTTTGCATCATAAAGTCTATTACCACTTTGTTGGTTGCTCTTCTTGAGAGGATTTCTTCAACCCACTTGGTGAAATAATCAGTTTCCACCAAGATATAACAATGTCCACCACTGGACTTATTTGGGATTTCACCAATGAAATCCATACCCCACTTTTGGAAGGGGGTCTGAATAGAAATAGGTTTGAGAGGCAAATTTCCATTAAATTTTAATTTCCCTGCAAATCTCTGACAAGGATCACACTTTTTTTGCAAACTAATGGGTATCTTTGAAAAGTGATGGCCACCAAAAACCTGACCTAATGATCTTATGGGTTGTAGTCCTTGCCACATAATGTCCTCCATAGATCCGATTATGCATTTCATCCATCAAAAGTTTGGCCTTATCATGATCAACACACCTAAGCAAGACACCTTCATTACTTCTCCACCACAATTCACCATTTATGATTGCATATCTTATAGAGTGAAGTTTAATGGTTCTTTTCTTGTTATCATCTAACTCAGGGTGTAAAACCATCTTTTGCAAGTACTTGACAATGTCCTTGTACCACTCACAACAATCCATGCTACACACAAAAGGTCTTTGATTTTCTTCCAACATATTTATTTGATTTGCATTTAAGTTGCTTTGAGCCATCAACTTTGCTAGGCCCAACCCTCTTACCAGCTTTTTAATGTGGATGTTAATATTAAATTCTTGAATCTTATTGATCCACCTACATCTCCTTCCTAAAACCTCCTGTTGGACCAAGATATCCTTGACTACAACACTTGGGACATAGGCAACTACTGTGGCTCCAACTAGATAACATCTAAATGTTTTGATAGCCTTTACGAAGGCATAATCTTGTTTCTCAATAATATCATAATTTAATTCTACTGCCTACAAAGTCTTACTAAAAAAAGAAATAGGCTACTCAAAACCATCAGCATTTTTCTGTAATAGTACTGCTGCAATAGTGTGGGCAGATGCAAAGGAAAAGATCTACATAGGTTTGCTATAATCTGGTGTTTTCAAGATTGGAGCATGCTTGATAGCCTTTTTAATGTCATTAAAAGCTTGTACTACTTCCACATTCCACTCAACCTTTGCTCCTTTCTTCAACATCCTTGATATGGGAATGCTAATCTCTGCAAAGTTTGTAATAAACCTTCTCAAGAAATTGACCTGTCCTAGAAAAGACTAAATCCCCTTGATATTCTTTGGTAACGATAGTTTATCAATAGCTAGCATCCTTTGAAACAATATGCCCTAGAAGCTTTCCTTCTACCACACCAAAAGCACACTTCTTTGGGTTCAAAGAGACCCCATACTCTAATGCTCTAATGAAAATCTTCTCTAGATGTTGGCAATGTTGCTCCTCTTTAGTTGAAAAATTTGTCAAGTCATCTTGATACACCACCATAAATCTATCAATAAAATCTCCAAAAACCACATCCATAGCCCTTTGAAAAGTGGCACCAGCATTAGTCAACCCAAAAGGCATCCTCACATAGACATATGTCCCCCATGGGGTTGTAAATGCAGTTTTGAATTGCTCTGTGTCTTTGACCATTACCTGGTTGTAACCAGAAAAGCCATCCATCATAGACATTAATTCTGACCCAGTGACCTTTTGTAACATGTTCTCCATATTTGGTAATCCATAGTTATCCTTCAGAGATTTTATGTTAAGATTCCTAAAATCTACATATAACTTGATGTCACCATTTTTCTTTCTAACAGGCACCAAATTTGAAACCCAAGTGGAATGTTTAATAGGCTTGATTATCCCAGCATCCATCATCTTTTTGAGTTCTTCCTGCATTTTAGGTGCCAAGGTTGGGTTAATAGGTCTCAAATTTTGTCTAAAGGGTTTTGTTCCTTCCTTGAGTGGAATCTCATGTTGAAAGAGATCCTCTCTATAAGCCTTGAGATCTTCATAAGACCAAGAAAAAACATGTCTGAATTTTCTGAGAAGGTCAATCAAATTTTTTCTAATTCTTGGGGACAGACACTTTCCTATATAAACCTTTTTGGGAACTATTCTTGTTCCCAAGTTTATTTCTTCAAGCTCATTGGTTTCATCAGTACTAGCAAAGAAAGCTTTGTCTTTATTGCCAAATTCCCTTTCCAGAGAAACTAATCCTTTGGGAACTCTATTTGATTTTAACTATAAAACCTCCTTCCCAAAAATGACATCCTTACCATTCACTATGTCAACATAAGTACTGAAATCCATTTCTTTATCACCAAAATGGGATTCACATTGGGGGAACCTCAGTATGTCTTGGTCATCAGAAAAAACCTACCAATTATCTACATTATCAAGGATAGAAGGCCTAGCCTACACCTCTATATTGGAAATATCTGCAAATGTAACATCTTCTAGTTTGAGGGCCACATTAGCCAACAAATCTGCCATCTTGTTTTGACTTCTTTCCATCCAACAAATATTAAAAGAACTAAAGCTTTCAATCTCATCCCACACTGCATTCCTATACTGCTTTAATTTCTGATTTTTTGAAGCATATTTTGATCTAACTTGGGAAATAACTAACTCAGAGTCACCAATTACTTTCAAGGATTTTATGCCATGCCTTGATGCCAACCTTAGACCTATTAATGGAGCCTCATATTATGCAACATTATTTGTACATGAAAATAACAAAGTAAAGGAGAATTTGAAAGTTTTACCATTCGGGGATACGAGTAATATTCCAGCTCCAGACCCTTCCTTTGAATTTTCTCCATCAAAGTACATGGTCCATAAAATATCAAGGTCAATCCATCCCTCCTATTTTTCTGACTTGTGGATTAGCTCAACATCCCCCTCTACTTCCTTACCTTGAACTTTGAAAGCATTAATGTCAATATCAAGGAAAAAATTCATGGTATCTTCTTCTTCCTCTTCAATCATATGTAGAGTTCTAGATTCCCTGGTGACCTTGATACTATGTCCTTCCAAATTAAAAGTAGAGAATGACAAGTCACACTATATGCTGCCTCCCATAGAAGCACTCCACTTTCTTGATAGTAGCATCCCATACTGGGGAGGAATATCCACTACCAAGACACTCATGGTCAATTGTTTATTGGGGTATGCAACTAATTTGTAAGGTAGAGCCTTGATAGTACCTACAGCTGGTACCTCCCTTGAATCCATTGCTTGACACCTACCATGGGGTGTGTCCACCTTTAATCCCAATGAATTCATAACCTTAGTAGGCATAACAGTGTTTGATGCTCCAGAATAAATCATACAATTTTTTAGCAACTTTCCATTTATCTGCAAAGTCAAGAAAAAAGGATCAACTGTTCCTATTGTAGTACTAACAACATTTGTATCCAAATAAATTTGGGGAATTTCAAAAACAATATCCTCACATAAATTTCCATCCTCATCATTCATAGTTACTATTTGTTTCTCAATTCCTTCTATTTTTTGAGAATCTATAGATACTACACCATTTACCCAATTTAAGGCCTTTTCTTTGTGTTCTTCTATTCTCATCATCTCCAACAATGGAACTTTAATAGTAATCTGAGACAACAATTTACTCATATCAATTGGGACATATTTTGAATCAGAGATATATGGCTTTGAATTTGCAACTTCTTTATCAATCTCCTAGATGGATATGTCTATAGTTTTTTTATTATGGGCTTCATTCTCTTTCTGCACAACTAGAACAAGCTCAACTGTGGGTTTGGATTTTATCTTATAAACAATGTTAGGTTTAGCACTTTTCTTTATTTTGACCTTATCAATAGCACAAGCATCTTTAGACCTATCCTATGATGTTTTTACATCTTTGTCCGTTTTCTTGATGAAGATTCCAGCAGGCTTCTGATTTGGACTACCAATCACTCTGTTTCTTAGGTTGTAATTTGTTTTAGCTTGAGTAACCATCTCTACTATTATTAAGGCAATTTATTCATCAGAAGCCTCCTCAAAACAATTTTTTCCTTACTTTTTAAAATATTGCACTGGATGTTATCAGGCCCACTATCCTCATCAAAAAAAACTTGTTGATGGTATGATACAGCTTTGGTCTAAGAATTAAAGACATCCTAATTTTCATCCTCTTCAGTAGAGTCAACCTCATCCCAAACATGGGAGGAAACCATTCTGCATCCCTGGTCATCATAAGGTTGTTCCTTATTAGACTCTTGTTCCTCTTGTGAAGAAACACTTTGGGATATGACACAATAGTTAGGATCATGTGGTGACTGACAAGCCGTACACCATGGGACCTCTTTCACCACATTCATTGAGTTTCTTTGCAATGGATCTGGGGTCCTATAATTTTTTTTATCATTTCTGTTAGGAAGAAAAGGCTTTCTATCTTTCCATTGAGTATTATAAGGGTAATTCTGCATTCTTGGCAATTTGTTGAAATTATTATTTCTATTTTCACCAGGCTTCAAGTCCTTTATTGCTTTCAATATCTATTTCAAGCTATCATCATCCTTAGGTTTTACACTCATAGGCTTTCCTAGATCCTTTCTATTTAATAATGGTGATTAGTTGTCTTCCCTTCTTCCTAACTTTCTTGAAATCCTTCGGTTACTCTCTATGTTCACAACTAATTTGTAAGCTTCAACAAGACTCCTTGGATTTTTTTCTCTCAAAAGGTAGCCCATCTTAGAGTCAAAAGCATTTAAATATGTGACAAGACACACTCTATCATCCAATCTAATGACCTGCAATAACTTATGCATGGCCTTTTGGAATCTAACATTAAACTCAACAACATCCTCATTGAAATTTTTTTTTATGTTATTAAATTCATTTAGCATAAAACCCTCATGTGTTTTTTCACCATACTATTCTTTGAAACAATGCCTAAGCTGATCCCATGAACCTATGCTACCATGTGGCAAAGCCCTAAACCAATCCCTTGAATCTTCTGTTAGAGATTGTACAAATAATTTCATTATAACATCATCAGGCATAATTTTATAATCATCAATTACATCAATAAACTTTTTTAGGTTCTCTTCATAAGTAACAACATTACCTCCAGTAAATTTAGGGAGCTTCTTCCTAATTTCTTCAGGGATAGGGTTAGGATACCTAGGGATGTCAGTGAAAACCAACTATTTACATCTTTCATGAATAGGCCCTATATTGAATATACCAACACCCTAAGATGTAGATGCATTAGTGTTTGCTATGGTAGAGCTTTTGAGCCCTCCTAGTGGGGGAACACCAGTTGTGTGGCTAGCTATGTTTGCAACATTAGTTCCTTGTGTCATGGTGGAATTAGCAAAGTTTGTGGGTCCTGTAGACCATCTTAGAAAATCAATCTTCTTTCTCATTTCTAATGCTGAAGCTTCTAATTCTACCTTTTCAAGCTCTTTAGCTAACAATTCCTGCTCCCTTTTAGCCTTTTCAAGGTCTACTTCCAATCTTAGAGTTTGATCCATAGGGATTTTAGGGCCTATAGGTTCCTTGATTGAAATACCCACCGCCTTTTGCTTTCCCTTATCCTTTGGATCCTTTGTTTCAAAAATCTGGTGGACAATAGGCTATTCACTTGTTCATTCAGAAATGGGAACATAATTAATAGCCTCTAAATTTAACACCTACCTACTTAATTGGTTAGCTCTTATCATGGCATTTCTGACTTTTTCTTCTTTTTCCTTTTCTCTTTTCTACCTAATAGATGCTTTTTCATGAATTCTTCTTTCTAATTCATATACTTCCTCAAATATTTCCTTACAATCAGGAAAAGTTGTTTCAGATTCAACTTGTTGTGCTTCGGGCTCTTCTTGTTGATCCTGAGATTCATGGAGGCCCTGGGGTAATGATGAACCAAGGGTGAAAGGGGGAACAAAATCTTGTCCACCCCTGCTTTTACTTCTAGATCTTCTCTCCCCCCCATACTGTCTATTAGGGATTATCCTCCTATTTTTGGGTAACCTTTCACCCTCTCTTTCTATGGGGGAATAATAATCCTCATACTGGTTTAAACCCAGATCAACTGCCTCCTCATATTCTGAGGCATTTCCTTCCTAACTAGGAGGAGCAAGACCCTCCTGTCTTGAGTTCCCCTTTTGTTTCTAGGTAAGAGACATGTCACTAATACTTTTTTCACTCCTAACCTGGCCTCGTCTAGATGTGGCAGAAAGCTCACCCTGCAAACTTTCCTCTGGGTGTTCCTTCCTCCAAGACCTTGTATTTTTGAAACTCATAGTGATATAGTAATATTTTATTTAGCACTAGTACAGACATATTTTAGAGTCACCACCCAAGCTATGTGGGATTTTCTATGATTTTAAACAAATAGAAAAGGGTAGGCAAAAATTGGAAAGGAATCACCTCTATCTGTAAGGGTAACCAACTGGCTTTAAAGTAAGCAGGCCAGGAGTCTAGCTCAACTTGTACCTATGTTACTTAGAACTTTCTTAACAAGTTCCCCAATAGAGTCACCATTTTGTTGGTTCCTAGATAGGATTTTACACTCCAAGAGATACCAGTATGCTTATGACTGATGTTAAGGAGTGGTTAATTCCAAATGTAGGAAATCTATAAGCAACCGAACCAACTATAGGGACAAGACTTCCCTCTTCACTTCTAGCTCTGCAAAACCAAGGTGGGTACACCTGATCCAATAGATATAAATTTGTTCTTTATCTAATACTGGATCTTACAATAGATGATAGTGAGAAAGTACTAAATAACAACCTATTATTCATTGACTCTCCATCACTGGGTAGAACAACACATAAAGTAAATAAAATGTAAAAGACTGGTATTGATTTATGTTTCAGGATCACAAGATGTTAATATACATAAAGCAAAATAGGGAAATACAAGCCAGTGCCCTATCCATTGGGTGAAATATCAGAAGATAGAATGAATAAAAAGATATTTGGAGAACAAATAGTCTTTAAACATAAATACAAAACATTCCAACTCTTTCCTGCTTTTTAGAAAATCCTCAAATGAATTCAATACAAATGTATCCCACCCTGAGCAGTATTTAATCCAATCCTAGATCAAGCCTCAAAGCTAAATACATACATATAAATCTCAAAAAGACTTAAAGATTTGCAGAATAAACTCAAAAGAGAGACAAAGATTTGAATTTTATAATAATTATAACATTTGAACATTGTATACATCATATTCTGACTGATAAGCTTGCAAAACAGTAGCAGCAACCTGTACTTCTTTCTATTGCTTCATGAAAAATGATACAAAATATCGCAATCCCCCACTGAGGGCTAGGGTTTCAAAAAATTTATCTTTTTAACTCCTAAACTCTCAATACCTAGAATGATCGTGAAAAATCCTTTATATACAAGGAGATGCAACAAGCTATCGATCATTCTAGGGTTTACAAAATTTCTAACCTAAAGACTTTTACAACAACCTTAAAAATTTTACAATAAATACATTGATTAAGTAGGTGAGATATTTGTAGCTGAGCCACCCTACTTTATGTCTTTAATGTTGTCCTTGGCTCCTTTCAAAAAATCCGATTTGCAATATCTCGTTGCCCATCCTCCAATGAATGTCTTCCTGCATCTCAACAACCTTTGACTCAAAAAGTAACTGCCTTTATTTGCTCTAGGAGGCTGGTGGAGTATTAAATTTTTCAACATGAGGTATGTACTGATACCTCCATTTATTGTACACCTCCTCACTTGGGAACTCAAAACTTGCAAACTCAGTCCTCTTACTTGATAACTGTTCCCACTCATTTTCAATCTAAGTGACCTTATGCTGAATATTATAAAACATTGATTTGGCATTTATTAACAACTTGATAACGCTACTAATAGAAAAAGTGTCATTTAGGACACCAGTCACCCTTTTTGACAAAAGTGCATCCATCTCTTCCCTCCATAGATATGATTCTTTAAATTTTCCCTTATCAGTGAAAATGGTGGGCCCCAGCTCATAGTTTGAAAGCATTAATTCAGCTTTCAACATACTTGATCTTTTGATAAAATTATCCAAAATGATGCCATATTGTACCATTTTCTTCAGAATTTGATGCACTGGCTTAATCAATGGATCAGGATCCTCTTAGCCCTTTGATAGCATTTGAAACAGCTTCACATTAGGAGACCTCTCAATCCATTTCTTCAAAATTGCTGACATTTTAGTCTTCTCCTTATTCAAAGTTTCAAATAAAGAATGTAAATTACTGACATGACTATGGAAAATGGAGGGCTTCAAATCATATGCAAACTGCATGATTGCATCTGTCATTCTTTCTTCATACTTCTGGTTCACCAAAGCTGTGGCCTTCACATTTTCATCTATTTCCTTCTCCAGTTGTACTCTTATTTCCCTCAATCTATTTGTCTCCTATGTTAATCTTTGTTTCTCCCAAATAACCCTCGCATCCATACTTGTCTCTGGGAGTGGTGAAGGTGGAAACTCAACAATTGGGCTTGAGTATGAAGCCGTTGAAGGCTTATTAGAGATTTCCAATTGGGGAGACCTATGATCTTGGGGTCCTGATAGTTGAGTAATCAATTTATCCTTCTGGATCAACTCCATCTTAAGATCATTATAGGACTTGAGGAAAATTTCAAATTTGAGCCTAAGCTCTTCCTTTTCCTGCCCTTGCTTCTCTACCACTTTAACATTCAATTTGGCAGTCTCCAAAATTAAGTTTGATGCTTCCACACCAAAAGTTTCTCCTACTCTTTGTACTAATAAACTACCTATATATCCTGCAGAGAGAGCCTCTTTTCTTCCTTTATCTTCCTCCCTCTTTAGGGACCACATGACCAAGGCTGCATGATCCTCTAAGAAAGCAATTCCCCTAGTACATTGTTTGGCTTGCTCTATAGTAGCAAGAGTTTTTACCTTGCTTTTCCTAACTTGATCAAAGACAATTGCATCAGCAATGTCCCACTCTGGCAAAATTAGCACTCCTGTAGTATGAACCATGGCCCTTCCCTCCTCAGGAGTAATTTTTTCAAATTGCTTGACCATCTTTGCCTTGGTCTCATTTTCTATTTCTATTATGTCCCTATTAGTGAACTCTTCCTTTTTCTTCTCACAAATCTCTTTATATTGGTTTATTTTCATTCTCCATAAAAATTGGGAGAATGCCCTAGTTTTGACAAACTTGTCATCAGCTCTGAAAGAATCACTGGCTTGTTTGAGGATAGGGTCCATTTTTTTACCCTCAAACTCCTCAACTATAAGATCCATGGCCACCTCCTTAGGTGCCTCAGGCATCCCTTCTTGCAACTCATCATTGGAAACAAAAATGTTTCCCTCATTCCTCATTTGTACCAATTGCTCTGCTACCCCATTTTCATCTAACTAGATGGGGGATTGAGAAGGAAAATAAGCTTCCTCTCCTGGCCTTATCTCTTCTTGTCTCTGCCTCTTAGGAGAGGGTCCCTGTATTGCTGGATCATCCATGGGTCTTTTTCCTTTTGAGGTAGAAGGAAGATCTTGACCTCTTTGTTGTGGTGGTAAGAGAACAGTGTAACCACTCTTCTTCTACATTGTATAAACTCCCTTTGGAGTCAATTTCATATATCTTGGCTGGCTCATAATTTGCTTAGCCATTTTAGTGTATGTCTTACTCACAGCAGCCCTCTTCTCATTCACTCCATGCATGATGCCTTCAAAATGTTCCATAAGGGCATCCACTTTCCTTTCCCATGGCTCAAAGCCTTTTAATGGGTCATAAGCTTTATCAAAATTCTTGATGAAATCTACAGATTTCTTGTAGATGATCTACTTTTCTTTCTTAATCTCTTGAGTTTGGAGGTCAAACTCATTTCTTATCACATCTTCAAGAAAATTAAATTTATGCTCAATAAGAGCATACCTTACCTTTTCTCTAATCATTCCTAAGAGGAAACCCTCTATATCTGCACACCATGTCACTACTCTAGTCATTCTATAGGGTTGTAGGACTATATTTAGATGCACCCATCCTCCCTTTGTAATCACATATTGATGTGCTATACTTATGTCCAGGAAGAAAGTTCCCCTTCCCTTGCTAGTGAGAGTAGTTTCCATGTAGGTCACCAATTTACCTCAAAATTTTAGCATATCCTAATTTTAATGGGACCTAATAAGGTAAAATGTATGGTGCCACTTTGCAACCATACACTCTGAAAACTATGGAAACTAGATACAAAATGATATCCCAAAAGTTATGGACAATAGTGATGTCCTGACAGTATTCCTTTGGTCTAATCAGTCTTAACAGTTCCCTTGGGATTCTAGGATTGTCAAAAAATAACAAGGTTCTGAGCCTTGAAGAAAAATCCCTATCAAAAGCAATGTAACTAGCATCAACTCTATCCCATGATAGAGTTGTGGTCCATAGTTGAACTGGAAGGGTTTCTCCATATCTCTCCTTCCCAATGTTGACTGTCAAGTTGAAGAAATTCTCACCCTTGTATAAGAACATATGCATAAGCATAGAATACCACCCAAAAGGCCTACTAACTTTCATATCCTTAATTCCCATCAATCCTTCATGGATAAGATCCGCCAAGTGAGATGCAAAATAAAAAAATTAGTGCCAATTGGGGGTGCAATGATTGTACCATCATAAACATGTATGGTATTGGCATATGAGTTGCTTTATCATGTCCTGGAATTAGATTTAATGACTTATAAACCTCCTATGCTCTCTATCTGAACAAATCTAGCCTAAAAGGCTCTAGTGTGCTTGCACTGATAACACACATTGATCCAATTTCCTCCATAAATTCCCTTAAAGGCCCTGCTCTCAAATAATCCCTTTGTGCCTCATATATTTCTGTAAATTCTATGAAATCTATTTTCTCCAACCCAACAGAAGGGTCATTCAGTGAAAATACATCCCTAATCTCATCATCTATGATGCTGATTAGGTCATTCCCATTTATGTCCTTGACACACTTTGTCACAGGATCGTAGCACTTGGCAATTTGGATCAGCAACTCTACATCCATGAATACTCTAGGAACCACCAACTTCCCTATATCAAATTGCCAAATATTACTAAGGGGGGCATAGGAATTTCTCTATGAGTATGTAGATCTAAATAAAATCAGGCCATTGCGATCTTTACCCACCCTAGCATCTCTCATCCAATTCCCTCTATCATGGAGTGCTTCAGCCACCGAGTCCCTAGGGTTTCTTGGGACCAATTCTTTTAATCTAGCTGCCCCATTATTTGAATGAGGTAATAACTACATTAAATCTTCAAAAATTCCTCTATCCTTGTACTCTATTTTACCAGACAAATTCCACTTTGGTGGCATTTTAACTACGACTTTTTTAAAACAATATATCAAAACTCAAGAAAAACCCTAAATACTTTTAGCCAGCAACACAATTTTCCGTGCAACATCTTCACAGCCTTCAAGAAATTTTTGAACCTAGAAAATAAACCTACCAAATGCCTACAAATTCTTCGCTTGAAATGGCTCCTTGAGGATAATCCAGTTCACCAGAAAGTTTTTGAGAGTAGTAAAGAGAAACAACGATCAAATTTGGGATATAATGTTGCCAACGGTTTGCAATTTTTCCACATGTAGCTCATTAAGTCCGCCATTACTGAAACTTGGTGGCCTCAACACTCACAGGATATGAAAAATGTCACAAAATGAAAATTTGAAATCAAGCCATTGATTTTATTCATTTTCGGCCCATCGGATGATCAACAAACAAAGCCACGCAACCCCTTTTCACTTTTTCCCAAATGAGTTCTTAGCCAATGAGAAAATTTCAATATAGCCATGTGGGGAAATAAACAACTTATCTCTACTTTGCATGGAGTGGATAGGTGTCACCTTGTTGCTAAAGTGCTAACCCAAAACTTTCAAAAAAACCAAATCAAGATATAACGACAACCGTCGATACCATTTAATCAGACGATCACCATATTTCAATAAAATCTTGGCCCCATAGTTTTCCTTACAAACCTCTATCGAATCATAAGATGCCAAGTTAGACAGGTTTGAAGGTGGAAGACCCCACCTTTATCCTCAGTGTCAAATAAACTAACAACTTCACATGTCACCACTACCTTTAGCCAATTAGAAATGACCGCATCATCAAGAGTTAGCAACAAAAGATCCACCTTGTAGTTCTCATCTTTAAACAAGATCAATGGCCATTGCTATACCACTGATCCTAAAAAATGTGCATCTTATCCCAGTAGTATAATGACAACCGCAAGATCTTGTTTAACTTTAATCATCTGAGAAGGTAGGCACCATAGTTGACACTTCACTTAGCCTTTGTCAAATCAAAAAGTGCCATGCTACAAAAATTGGCAAGTGGACCCCTTCTCCTTTTCTTTCTCGGCACCCAAAACCCTTACAACTACCACATCATAAATGACCGCAACCAATAGAAAAAAAACATGTCAGTGTGACCTAGCATTTAGGGCCCACTTCATGCTTCATTCTTTAAAGAAGATTAGATGGTCGTCACCATACCGCAAGCTTAAATTCCTTACATCTTTTGTCAACGGTATAATGACAACCATAAGATCAATTTGTTATTTAATCCTTTGAAAATTCTAACCCCACAGCTGCTATGTCATCAAAGATAGATGTCAACCCAAGAGAAATGCCACAGAAACTGACAAGCCAAAACCTACCGCTGTGAGTGAGAAATTTGATCGGACACCTGTCGCTAAAGCACGATGCTTAAAAGGCCATCATCTTGGTACAACGATATAGCTATAGTCGTTGATCAAATTCATTGTTTAATTGCCAGCACAGCCCTTTACCATACAGGCCCACTCGGATAGGTGGTGCTTCGTCACTAAAGTGCATGTCAAAGATTCTAACAATGGGCAGTCTTGCAGTTCAACAATAGCCACAAGTTTCAAAAGGTTGATACTTAGGAAAAATTCACCCAAAACTTAGGCTTAGAAAGAAAAAACTAAAGAGGCACCCCACCCGACAACCTAACGATATAACATGTAAAGTGATGGGTTAAAAGGGGTTGCAAATTAGCACATGCGTATTTTGGAGGATTGGTGAGCCAAAAAGTAACATGAAATTATAACAAGACTTAGGACCGGTTAGGGCTTTGATCAAACCTAGGGTTTTCACCATAAAACCCTGCCATTAGGTCAATAACCTGGATGATTTTAAAAAAATTTAGCACAAAGCTGGAAAAATTTATATAGTGATAACACCTTACAAGGCAAGCTACAATCCATAAGAAGGTTCATATCTTAGTGGGCTGATAAGGCACAACCTTTCACAAAGTTGATGAGGAAAGGAACCACATTCACTTGGGATGCATAGTGTGAGGAGAATTTTACCCAAGTCAAGAATTATCTGATGAATCCTCCAAACCTAATGGCTCCAATTTATGGGAAACCCTTGCTTCTCTACATATCAACAATAGATACATCACTAGGAGTATTCCTTGCACAAGAGGATGAGGCCAAGAAAGAAAGAGCCATATATTATATTAGTAGAACTTTGGTCACATATGAGCTAAACTATTCAATGATTGAGAAGGCATGCTTAGTAGTGGTGTTTGCATCCCAAAAGCTGAGACACTATATGTTAATACACAAGGTGAAACTAATGGCTAAAATTGATCCACTTAAGTACTTATTGAACAAAGCATGTTGACAGGAAGAGTTGCTAAGTGGGTCTTGATTCTAAGTGAATTTGACATTGATTATGTGGACAGGAAAGCCATTAAAGGGTAGGTGATTGTTGATCAACTTGCAGAGAAGCCATTAACTGATGATAAGCCATTACTTGTGGAATTTCTAGATGAATCTATCATGCACCTAATAGAACATCCCTGGAAAATGTACTTTGATGGATCCTTCACACAACAAGGATCATGAGCTAGTTTCTTATTCATTACACCACAAGGATATAAGATCCCAAAAGCTTATAAGATGATCTTTTCATGTACCAAAAATATGGCAAAATATGAAGCTCTTGTGAATGGGCTCAAGCTCGTAATAGAGTGGAAAATCATTGAATTACACATCAACCAAGTGAATGGTGATTATCAAACTAAGGATGAAAAGCTAATGCCCTATAAAACAATGGCGGAGGACATGAAAAAGTACTTTGTCTTCTTCATGTTTCAACAAATTCTGAGGTCAAAAAATAGAGCAGCTGATGCAATGGCTAGTTTGGCATCCATGTTACAATTGGAAGAACACCAATTTTGCTATGACTTCCTGGTGGAAGAACTCCCTTTCCCAACTTATGACTCTCCTGAATGCCAAATTGTTTGTGTCCTTAAAACTCAAGGGTTATCCAGATATGCCCACATCTACTCCTATCTTAAAGACCAAACAATTCCCGAAGGCTATTCTAGAAGGAAAAGAGATCCCTCCTAAGAGCATCATCCTACTATGTAATCATTGCTAATGATTTGTTTAGATGTAATCTAGATGGCATACTTCTTAGGTTTTTAGAACATGAAGAGTCTAATCATGTATTAAAAGAAGTTCATGAAGGTGTGTGTGGATCACACTCAGATGGTTTTCCATTAGCCAAGAAACTCCTAAGGGTTGGATACTATTGGCCCACTATGGAAAAAGATGCTATCCACTTTGCAAAAACTTGTAAGAAATGCTAGATCCATGGCAACCTCATACATGCACCAGCTAGAGAGTTGATTCCTTTTATAACACATTGGCCATTCCAACAATAGGCCTTTGATTTGGTTGGTCATATCTACCCCAATTCATCAAGCGGACATAAATATATCATCACCACAACTGAGTATTTCACTAAATGGGTAGAGGTTGTCCCACTGTCCCATGCAACAAGAAAACAAGTTTCAATGTTCATCTTGAATTATATCATTTGTCGTTATGGCATACCCTTGTTGATTGTGACTGACAATGGGGGAAAATTCAAGAACAAAGACATAGATGAGCTATGTCTACAATTTAAAATCACTCAGCACTATTCCTCAATCTATTACCCTCAAGGTAGTGAATAGGATGAGGCATCAAACAAAAATATTCTAAAAATCTTGCATAGGATAGTAAAAAAATCAGGAAGGGATTGGCACTTTCAAATCAATCTAGCATTGTGAGCTTACAGAACAAGCATAAGAACACCAACTGGTGCAACTCCATTCACACTAGTCTATGGATCAGAAGCAGTCTTACCAATTGAGGTAGAGATTTTGTCACTAAGAGTATCACTGAAATTTCTAGTGACTGATGAAGATTATAGAATCTCTAGACTACAAGAACTTGAATTGCTAGATGAGCGCAGACAATAGGCATTTGACCATCTCAAGGCTTATCAGAAAATAATGTCAAGAGGATACAACAAGAAAGTAAAAGCTAGAATTTTTCAAATAGGGGATCTAGTTCTCAGAGAAAATCCTAAAAACCAATAGCATCAAGAACAAAAGGCAAAATTTGTACCCACCTAGCTGGGTCCCTTTGTCATTACAACAACATTTGGATTAGGAGCCTATCAATTGACTATGCCTGAAGAAGATGTTTTGCTAGATCCAATCAATACCCTACATCTAGAAAGGTTTTATGCCTAACATTCTTGAGGAGGCTCCTGTACAGTGAAAAGAGTCCTGAAAAAAGTTTGAAAACAACAAATATGGATCCTGAAAAAAATCAAAAACATTGGAAAAAGTCTTGAAAAATGACTATCTTGGTGAAGACCTAGCAATAGGCACCTTGATGTGTCAACAAAAAAAAAAAGAGAGAAAAATACAAAAAAATAGAAAAATAAAAAAAAGAACAAAAAAATTGGAAAAGGAAAAAAGTGTCTTGCTGAAAACTTGGTAAACAGGCGCCATGATAGAAAAAATGGAATAAAATTGTGGCCAAGTGGTGAAACCCTGGTAAACAGGCACTACTTGTAATCAATGCTCTATCTATCAAGATGACGCTTGCACCTTTGGCCTATGTAAATATCAAGTTTGTATACATCCCTCAGTCACTTTCGTGACATGCAAAATCCTAAAAGAATTATCAGAGAATTGTGCCTTCCTAAGACTAGAATCTATCCACATTAGGGTCCTAGGTAAACTATTTTTCCCTAGGGAGCATTGATCAAATCACATTCATTGACAGGAGGTTGCATCCGCAATTGACAATAAACTATGAACAATGGTCTTTCTCAATATCACCCTTGTCCACAATTGACTATAAACTACAAAAAATGGTGTTTTTAAACACCAAAGAGTAGGATCTAAAAATGTGTTTCTTAATACAATGTCATGATGAAAATAGTGTTTCTAAACACTAAAATAGGTGAGACACTCATGGATGAAGGAATGAATCTTTGATTGATGATAGTTCTTAAAATGTGTGTTTGCAAGATTAATCAAGAGTGTTTTTAAACACTATAACCACAACTGCTTGTTTATATTTTGTAAATACAATGAACATGTTAAAGGACACTGAACTTTTCTTATTATCAATTTTTGATCGTTATGTTTCCATGAGTAACTCGATGATGTCTACAGACTAGAGAAACAAATACTAGGGGCATGACATTTGCTTTGTCTTTTGTTTGTGGTAATAAATCCAATGATCTTAGGTGATCACGGGGAATGGGTGTCTACTATAAGTGCCTCCACCATGTAGTGGAATGCCATGTATACCTCAACCTATTTCCTATGAAAGCCTTAGTGAGGTTGGATCTATTTTCTTGCCTGTTTAAAAAACTAACAAAGATAAACTATTTCCTAGTAAAGTGCATGGTAAATCGGATTATACCCTAGGATATAAATACAACATGAAAGGTCATTGCGGGTATACATTTACACATTTTGCACTAGAAAAGAAATGGTTTATATCAAACAGGAAGTAACTGACAACATCTATAGCTGGGTGCTTTAATGTTTAGGTTGTCGTCCAACATGGCGAATAAAAAAGGATGTATTCATATTTTCAAGATTGCTAAATCTATTTGTGAAAATTGTACTATCCTAATGAGGTCCCACTAATGGAAGCTCTATGATGAAAAACAATCCGCTTTGAATGAATAGTGATTATCCTAGGCGTCTTAGGTGCATTTCATTGGTTAATTGCATTAAGGTTCATTTTAGTTGCATATCATATTAATTTGCATTAGGTTCATTTAGATGCATTTCATTGTCTTTAGTTGGATTGAAATTCATTTTAAATTGCATTCATTTTAATATAGTTGCATTCATTTTAGTCTTGCAAGCATGAAAAATGTGGATTCAACTATCTGAGGCATTAATATGAACTGAGAAGCTATCTAAAACATTTTGATATAAGCTGAAAATTTTAAAAGCATTAAGAATTAACCATTTGACATGTGTGACCAAGTGCATCATGGAATCATAAACAACTAAAACTAAAATGATAGAGTATAAATCACTGATATCCACTTGCATTCATAAATTCATTTCATTCCATAAAGTCATTCACATTTTGCATCCATATTCATTCATACATAAAGAAAAGTGAGATGTCCATACATCACATCGCAATACATCTCATACATCCATACATTCATGAAAACTTTGAAAATAATAAAAACATGAGCATATATCAATGAAATATATTATGACATCATTTTATCATCACCTAATCTAATCTTGACCAAGTATGACAATCACAACAAATATCCCAAGCATAAAATAAACATCAGATATCACGTGTGCAGAAATTAAAACCATCAGAGATCAGACATCAAAGATAGAAAATCAAATGAATCAGATAAGAACATCTATGGCAGAATCAGCATGAGCATCAATATATAATCAACAATGTCCATAAACAGAAATATCAGGAATGTCCAACAGCATATCAAATCACTAATAGAGTTAAAGTATCAGTATATCAGAGCATAAATGAAATAATGGGATAGTGTATCAACAAAAGTCCAAATTCCAAAGGACATAAAAAAGTACATCAATAAAAAATGGTACAGATACAAGATATGCAATAAGGTACAATGAGTCCAGAGATACAAGATATCAATATGCAACAAGAAGGTCTACACCTCACTGGCCCCCTCATCCTTAGCTGGAGGATCGGGAGGGGGTGCATCTAATTTGCCAGGTGGTGGTGGTGGTGGCATGGCACCCTCGGACTGCTGGGCAATAACTGAATATAGAGGAGCCCTCTGAGCAGCATGAACTGCAACACAATATAAAGTAAAATAATATGTCACCCTCTGTCCCTGGTGGGTGGCAGTATGCACATATCGGTCTCTCTCAACTCTCAACTATGTGAGTTGTGCATCCCTGCGTCCTCTCAACTGTACTAACTGAGCATCTCTATCTTCTCTCAGCTAGGTAATCTGAGTGTCTCTCTCTACTCTGACATGTGCTAGCTATGAATCCCTCTCTGATAGTTGTGTTGTGAGGGTGGCCACTTGTAATCTCAAAGCAGCTCTCTCCTTCTCACACTGTGACAACCTATCTCTATCACCACCTAAAGGAGGATCCTGTCATGACTGCTGCTACTACTAGTCTCCATCACCTCCTGCAGGTCTCTGAGCATGTGTGTCCCGATGTAAAAGTGGCCTTGTATATCTCTGAGGAGGAGTGACCCATACTTTGTGCTGCCTATGACTAGCATTTCCTCTAGAGGCCCACGTCTGTTGCCACCCACTACACCACCACCACCACCCCTATCATCTCCACTATCATCTCCATCAGCTCCATCTCCTTGGCCTCCATGGGTCCCATATCCATCTCTCCCTCCACCTCTATGGGCTCCATCGTAGCCTCTCCCTCTATCACCTCCTCCAATAGCTCGGGCTCGACCCCCAACATCATCATCTGGATTATAGTCTAGTGCATCCTCAATACGTGGAATGGAATCATCAAGAGTAGTGAATCTAGCATATGGATGCCTCAAATAATGATCATGATACTCGTTAGTGACACCTACATCATGAATATCTACCTGGTAGTCCTAGTCGATGCACTGCATATGGGATATCTCATAGACTGTCATCTCAAAAATCAATCAGGCTCCCAGTGAGCCTCCTCATTCAAGATCTGTTCATAAAGACATGTCTCCAGAGACATGCCCTATACCCTCCCCTACTATCAACATACTCTAGTGATAAAAAATTGCTCAACGATGTAGCAGGTCCTACCACAAGATACCCCATCTGAAAGAAGTATGACATTTTTTTGGCATCTAAGGGCCAAGCCTTATAATCTAAATATGACTGCCACTCTACATCTGTCACATCATCAAGGTGATGCCACCAATACTCTAACTTTCCCAAGTGGGGCTGCTGAATGAAACTAGAATACATGTAAATATAAGGTAAACTGGTGTCGTGGTGCCTATCAATAATTGGATGGGTCACAAGGATATGCTCCCATGCCTAGATCTATAAAACAACACTCCCCACAGTCATAGATTTGGAGTGCTAATAAACAATCTCATGCAGCTCATGGTACATGTGAGCTAGGATGCAACTACCCCAGGCATATCTCCCAAGAGACTGGATCATCTATCCTATAACTTGGGACCAGCCGCACATGAAACCATGTTGGCCCCTATTAGGCATCATAATGCCACCTATCAAACCAGCTAAGTATACAGGCAGAGGGGCATAGTTGGTGACCATGTGGTCCCAACTCAAATAATGACCCCTGATCATATCATCCTAAAAGACTCTCCTCACATCAGCGATCACTGTAGGTCCAGAAGGCATGTACTCTATCCGAGGACCCATCACATAAACATGCAAAATCCTCCAGATGTCCTTTAGTGTCACTGTCATCTCGCTGGTTGGTAAATGAAAGGTGTTATGCTCTTAATGCCACCTCTCTACCAATGTTGTAAGAAGACCGTGATTTACTTGAATGTGAGGTAAATCAACAAGAGTCCAAAGACCACAATGATGAACTACCTGTTGATCCTCTAGACTCAGCTGGTCATGAAGATCCAAGACCTAGGCTAACCTCGAGGATCTAAATGATACAATGGGAAAATCAGCCTACATAGTAGAAAATAAGGACACTATGTCAAAGCAGCTCTCACGAGGGTGGCCACCTCATGGCAACATTGTGAGGGTGGCCACCTATAATCTCAAAGTAGCTCTCTCCTACTCACACTGTGACAACCTATCTCCATCACCACCTGCAGGAGGATCCTATCATGCCTATTGCTATTGGTCTCCATCACCTCCTGTAGGTCTTTGAACATGCACTTCTTGATGTAAAAGTGGCCCTGTATCTCTCCGAGGAGTGACCCGTACTTTGTGCTACCTATGACTAGCATCTCCTCCAAAGGCCCACTGTCTACTGCCGCCCACTGCACCACCACCACCACCCCTATCATCTCCACCTTCATCTTCATCACCTCCATCTCCTCAGCCTCCGCGGGCCCCATCTCCATCTCTCCCTCCACCTCTATGGGCTCCATCATGGCCTCTCCCTCTGTCACCTCCTCCAGCAGCTTGGGCTCGACCCCAACATCATCATCTGGATCATAGTCTAATGCATCCTCAATACATGGAATGGCATCATCAAGAGTAGTGAATCTAGGATATGGATGCCTCAAATAATGATCATGATACTCATTAGTGACACCTGCATCACGAATATCTACCGAATAGTCCCAATCGATGCACTGCATGTGGGATATCTCATAGACTGCCATCTCAAAAACCAATCAAGCTCCCCACTGAGCCTCCTCATTATGGATCTACGCATAAAGACATGTCTCTAGAGACATGCCTTGTACCCTCCCATACTGTCGACATACTCTAGTGATTAAAAATCACTTAATGATGTAGCAAGTCCTACCAACAAGATACCTTGTTTGAAAGAAGTATGACATCTGTCTGGCATCTGAGGGCCAAGCCTCACAATCTAAATATGGTCACCACTCTACATCTATCATGTCATCAAGGAGATGCCACCAATACTCTAACTTTCCCAAGTGGGGCTGCTGAATGAAACCAGAATACATGTAAATATAAGGCAAATCGGTGTCGCAGTGCCTATCAACAATGGGACAGGTCACAAGGATATGCTCCCATGCCCAGATCTATAAAACAACACTCCCCACAGTCATAGATTTGGAGTGCTGATAAACAATCTCATGTAGCTCATGGTACATGTGAGGTAGGATGCAGCTACCCCAGGCATATCAGCTAGGAGACTAGATCATCTATCCTATAACTCGGGACCAGCCGCACATGAAACTGTGCTGGCTCCTATCAGGCATCATAATGCCACCTATCAAACTAGCTAAGTACATAGGCAAAGGGGCAAAGTTGGTGAACATGTGGTCCCAACTCAAATAATGACCCTTGATCGTATCATCCTGAAAGACTCCTCACATTGGCAATCACTACAGGTCCAGAAGGAATGTACTCTATCCGAGTACCCATCACATAAACATGCAAAATCCTCCAGATGTCCTCCAGTGTCATTGTCATCTCACTGGTCAGTAAATCAAAGGTGTTATGCTCTGAATGCCACCTCTCCGCCAGTGATGTAAGAAGACCGCAATTTACCTAAATGTGAGGTAAATCAACAAGACTCCAAAGACCACAATGATAAACTACCTATTGATCCTCCGGACTCAGCTGGTCATGAAGAACCAAGACCTGGGCTGGCCTCGGGGATCTAAGTGATACAATGGGAAAATCAGCCTACACAGCAGAAAATAAGGGCACTATATCAGTATTAGATAAAAGAAATTGGCCCAAAAATTGCTCAAAGTTCAGAAAAACAAGTTTACTTGGCTCAAAAATCAAGAAAACCAATTGCGACTTAAAATCTTAGATGTGGATCAAAAAATCTAAGATGTGATCCAAAAACTTGGCGCAATTCTAGAAATCTTGTATGTGACATAGAAAATATAGGATGCGATCTGGTATACCGGATGCGACTCTGTTATTAAAATTGACGTAAAAAGCTTCAAGAAATTCAAATTTACCGAATGCGACCCGCTGCGGTGCAATCCGTGAAATCCTGGATGTGATCTAGAATTTGGGAAGCGACACGGGATTTTCCTAATGTGATCCCGTATATGGGATGCGACTCGAAACAAAATTGCCTATAAAATGCATAGAAATGCATGAAAATTAAATTTTTTAAATTGACAAGGTTCGTTGTCGGATACTCACAGGTGGTGCGTAATGCCTCAGTCGGTCATGTCACCCGGTCATCTCAAATCAGTGCTTCTCCAATGGGAACACCATGGTCGCTCAGAGCTCAGTAAATTCTCAAAGGGTAAAAGTGAAAATGAATAGTTAAAAGTCACTTTTTGACCTATTTAAGCCTCCCGGGGGCCTCGGAACCCTAAGGGACTTTTATCCATTAGACGTCACAGAGGCTTAATATCAGGACCGAAATCGAAACAGGTGATTTATATTACCCAGATGCAATAAAAACAAAGTTACAATGCAAAGTCAACATTCAGAAGGCAAAAGTCAAAATGGTCAAATTACAGTCAAACAGGGGCAAGAATGGAACAGAAAGTGATTTTCTCAATACAAATCAAATTTATGCTGGGATATTATTTCCACACAAGTCAAACTTGGTCAACTCTCAAAAATTCTTGGTCAACCTTGGTCAAATAGTGCTTCTAGGGAACTTTAATCGATCTAAACGGCTTGAAAATTCTTTCTAATCGATCTATGCTTGATCCAAAATCATTTCAATCATTGCAAACCCTTCTAAATGCTTGAAACTAATGAGTTTATTTGAATTTATTTCCATTTTGGTCTCGAGGGGGCATAATCATACCAAAATCCAATACTTTAAATCAAATTCTTCAACACCAGGGGCACGACAGTTCTCTTCAATCAAGTTGAGACTATTAATTTCAACTTAAAATTCTTTTCAAAAATCTCATATCGACCTTCGTTCAATCAAGTTCAAAGTCAGTATTGTCAATTCCTGTCCAATCAAGTTCATAATTGATAGTTTTCAAATCAAGTAGAATTTCATTCAATCAAGCTCGAGCTCGAGATTCTTTTATTGGTCTTCATTCAATCAAGCTCAGAATCAGTAATGTCAATTTGTGTTCAATCAAGTTCAGAATTGACGGCTTTTAAATCAAGTAGGATTTTGTTCGATCAAGCTTGGAATTCTCAAATTCTAGAGTAGTTCTCGCTGCTCTATAAATCTCCTGAATTATGCTTTGAATCAGATTTTCTTTGAATCTCTGTGCTATTCGCAAAGCAATTCAAAGAGGGGCAAATGTAATCACCTAAAATTGGGCTAATAGAACCTAAGGCCCTATTGCCCTTAATTTGGTATGTGACCTTAATTATGTTAATTTGATCCTTGATCATTAGCATAAATTCCCAAAAATTCAATAAAATCCATCAAATCCTAAATCAAGCATTAATTACTAAGGTTCAAGAAAAAATCAAAGCTATTAACTCTAGGCCTATTTAATTAATCCAATCCCATCAAATGCAAAGGCTAGAATTATTAATTAAAGAAATGCATAAATACCTTCTAAATCAAACAAAAACAACAAACAAACTTTCATGATTAGGAGGCTTGCACATGGATCAAGGATCAAGCCAAGATGCATCTCAACCATTGAAACCCTTCAATCTTCTATAAAATAGAATTTTCAAAGACTTCCTTCTTCTTCCTAATGCTTAGACTTTTGAGATACTTGCTTATGAATTTGAGGCTTCATAATCCATGATTATTGAACTCTCATGCTTGGAGGATTTACCCACTAATGCTTCATTTGGTAGTTGTTTCCATGTTTTCAAGCTTTGTTTAATTAGAAAACACTTCAAATTGGGTTAAAATGGAAAGAACTAGGATTTCATGCTTCATTATGATTTCATGCATTTACTCTTCAATCTCTCATTTTAGTGTAGATTGTCACTATTTTAAGGGTCAAATCTAAGAGAAAACTAACCCTTATTTCATACTCACATTAATTAGAGAGCAATAGGATGCTTTTTCTTGTTATCTTTTTCAATTAAATCCTTATTTTTCTCTAACAAGTGATGTTATTATCCTATAGAAGTGTTGTGCTGCAAGTCACAAACTCACACACACAATCATGTGTCACCAAAAACATATTTGAAGTTTCTCTGTGTTGCTCGATTCCTTCTTTGACCGATTTGGTTTGGTGTGCTCAGTTTCCTTTGTTAACCAAGTTGGTCAGTTATCTCTCTGGCACTCGGTTAATTCCTTGGCGCTTGGTGATGCTTGTCTGGCACTCGGTTTCCTTTCTTGCCGAGTTGTTTATTTTGGATTTCTGTTGAGGCCAACTTGTGCATTTAATTTGGGTCAAAGATTTAATGTTGGTATCCATCACTGGAAAGCATGTGTACCTAGATCTGGTATTTCCTTCTATTGATTATGGATCTGAAGGCCGACTTGGCTCGATAGCCTCTTGTATAAATGTAGTTGTTTGGATAGAGTTTAGGTAGTCAGTTTTTTATAGAAGATAGAAGATATAAAATTAGAGATTGTTGGGATATCCTCGCATGTTGGAGGAATTATGTACTTGATTTTAATATCTGACCTAAATCGAGAAGGCCTTACAGCCGGACATGTATGAATCAAATTGAAGATAATGTATGAAATTTTTTGCATTCTCTCTCTCACTCTTGTGTGTTGTAGCTTCTACATGTTGTACTGCAAGGTGGATCTAGTTAGGGTGTGCCTTTGGCCCCTCTCCCCTTTCACCTTTGCGTTAGGTGGTATCAGAGTGAGGTGAGATCTAGATCTAAGTTTGAGAATCTAGGTTTGAGGGTTCCTTCTTGTCAAACCCTATTTGATTTTTTGTGGGGTAGTAGATTAAGATCTAACTTGCAATTGTAGAGGATTTTCAAGATGGTTCGTGGGAGGTGAGATGCAGATCTAGGATTGGTAGACATGTTGAGACAACTTGCTACTAGATTAGAAGCTGTTGAAATAGTCCAGAGAAGAGGAAGACATCTTGAAGATGTTAGTGATGATGAAATTGAGGTAGAACAAGGTGATGTAGAACCTCCACCTGTGATGGATCAAGGTGAGGAGAGATTCTTGAAGGCTTTGACAAGTCTGAAGTCTACACCACACTTTAATCCTCCTGAGTATAGTGGAAAATTATATTCTGATGAATTGGTGGATTTGATCACTGAGATGGAAAAGTACTTTGAGTATGAAAATGTACCTGAGGAAAAGAAGGTGAAAATTGCAAGCACAAAGTTGAAAAGTCATGCATCCATATGGTGGGAACATCTGCAATTGGACAGAAAGAGGAAAGGCAAAGACAAAATCAAGGTATGGAATAAAACGGTGAATAAGTTGAAAGGAAAGTTCTTACCTTGCGATTATCAAATTAACCTAGTTAGGCGAATGCAAATTTTAAGGTAGAAAGATAGCTCAATAAAGGAATATACTAAGGAATTCTATAGATTAGATATCAGATCTAGACATGATGAAGATGATGTGGAAAGAATTGCTAGATGCCTAAATGGTTTGAGAGTTTCCATCCATGAGGAAATTAGTTTGGTCAAATTGGATAACATTGAAGAGGCTTATCAATTTTCATTGAAAGCTGAGGAGAAATTGAATAAGAGACATGAGCAAAGACAAAGAGGAAGAGGTGGTAGATTCCCTAGAGGAAGAGGTAGATCTCATGGTGAAAATAGTAGATCTGAACTTGAAAAGACAACTCTAGATAAAGACAAGACTGAGTGGAAAGGTGAAAGTTCATCTAGAGGCAGAGGTAGTAACTACCGAGGTGGTTATAATAGAGGTGGTTTCTAAGGAACTTGTTACAATTATGGAGAAGGACAAAGATCATTTGAGTGTACACATGTAAGTAAGAAGGTTGGTCACAATAAAAATTCTTTGGTGCAAGAAGAGTCATCAAATGAACTTGAGAAAGAAAATAACTTGATGGCTAGGAGAGCACTTTGGAATGAAGGTAAAAAGGAAGATCTCGTAAGGAAAAGTTTTTTCAAGACTAGATGTAGAGTTTCTGATAAAGTTTGGATGGTAATCATTGATAGTGGTAGCTCGAAGAATTTGGCATCTAAGGAAATGGTCACAAAGTTGCAGTTAAAAAGGTTGGGATATCTAAAGCCCTATCATATTTCATGGATCAAAGATGAGCATACACTCTTGTTAAGTGAACAATGTTATGTGAATTTGAAAATTGGAAAGTACTATGATAAGGTGCTATGTGATATCATGCCTATGGATTGTTATCATATTTTATTGGGTAGACCTTGGCAATATGATAGTCATGCTATATATGATGGGAGATTGCATAAATATACTATTTGGGCTTATGGGAGAAGACAAATCTTGTTACCTTTGATGGAAGAACTTGTTAGTAATGTTTGCACATCTATGAAAGTTTTGTTGATGGAAGGAAGAAAGTTTGTTAAGGATTTGAAGAAGAATGATGTATTTTTTTCTGTGATTCCTAACAAACCGAGTAGGAAAATAGAGGATAGTGTCCCTGAGGAGATTGACAAGTTACTCACTGAGTATAGTGAGATCATTTCTGATAATGTACCTGATGGTTTTCCATTGAAGAGAAGCATTGATTATTGCATGGATCTAATCCCTGGAGCTATTTTACCAAATAAGGCACTGCATCGGTTGACACCTACCGAGAATCAGGAATTGAACCGACAGATTCAAGAATTCTTGTAGAAAGGTTTGATCAAAGAAAGTTCGAGTCTATGTGCAGTATGTATTGTATTGGCACCTAAGAATAATGGAGAATGGCGAATGTGTACTGATTCTAGAGAAATCAATAAGATAACAGTGAAGTATAGGTCTCCTATACTAAGAATGGATGACATAATGGACAGTTTGACTAGAGCAAAGTATTTTACTAAAATTGAGTTGAAAAGTGGGTATCATCATATCAAAATCAGAGAAGGTGATGAATGGAAGACTGCTTTCAAGACAAAAGAAGGTTTGTATGAATGGTTGGTTATGCCTTTTGGTTTAACTAATGCACCGAGTACTTTTATGAGATTAATGAATGAGGTTTTGAAGAGATTCTTGGGTAAGTTTTTTGATTGTATATCTTGATGATATTCTGATATTTAGTAAGACCAGAGAAGAACATTTGTTGCATGTTAAAAAAGTTTTGCAGAGATTGAAAGAAGAAAAGTTGCTGATAAATCTGAAAAAGTATTCATTCATGAAAGAGGAGATTATGTATTTGGGAATTGTGATTTCAGCTGATGGTTTGAAAATAGATCCTGAAAAGGTTGAAGCTATTTTGAATTGGCCTACACCTGAGAATGCTAGTGAGGTAAGATCATTTCATGGTTTGGAAAGTTTCTATGAAAAGTTCATTACGAATTTCAGTTGAATTTGTAATGCTATGACTGAGACTATGAGAGGAGACAAAAGAGAATTCAAGTGGACACATGGAGCTGATAAAATTTTTGAGACTTTGAAGTACAAGGTTTTTGAATTGCCTATTTTAGCATTGTCTGATTTCAATAAGGTATTTCAAGTGGAATTTAATGCAAGTGGAAGTGCAATAGGAGCTATGTTGAGTCAAGAAGGTAAACGTATTACTTTCTTGAGTGAAAATTTGAATGATGCAAAAAGGAAATATTATGTGTATGATCAAGAATTCTATGCTATTGTTCAAGAACTGAAGAAATGGAGATATTATTTGATGTCGAGTGATTTTTTGTTGTATATCGATCATAAAGCTTTACAGCATTTGGGTAGTCAGAATAAGTTAAATCAACAACATATGAAATGGGTTGAGTATTTGCAGAGTTATACATTTTTGGTAAAGCATAAGAGTGGAGTCACTAACTAAGTTGTTGATGCATTGAGTAGAAGGAGATCCTTGATGACCGAGATGAAAATTGAAGTTCTTGGCTTTGATGACATGAGAGATTCTTATGAATTTGATCTTGATTTTTCTAAGCCATGGAGAAGGTGAAGAGCGCCTATTCAAGATCAATCGAGTACTAAATGGGATGAATATTTTATGCAAGGAGGTATGTTGTTTAAAGGTATTCATTTGTGTATGCATAGAGGAGAAATGAGAACTAATTTGATAAAGGAGAAACATAGTAGTGGTTTGGCTAGACATTTTGATGTTGATAAAACATTGAATTTGCTTAAGGAGAAATACTTTTGGCCACAGTTGTATAAAGATCTTCATAAATTTGTGAAAAGTTGTGGAGTCTGTCAAGCTGCAAAAGGAGTAAGTTAGAATATAGGATTGTACACACCAATTTTTGTTCCTGAGAAACCTTGGATTGACATCAGTATGAATTTTGTTCTTGGCTTACCAAAGACAGTAAGAGATAATGATTCTATATTTTTTGTTGTTGATAGATTTTCTAAAATGGCACATTTTATACCTTGTAGAAAGACATTAGAGTCAATACATGTAGAAGATCTTTTCTTTAAGGAAATTTTCATATTGCATGGATTACCGAGGAGTATTATCTCTGACCGAGACAGTAAATTTGATGGATATTTTTGGAAGACTCTTTGGAAAAATTTTGGCACCAAGTTGAAATATAGTTCTACATTTCACCCATAGATTAATGGACAGACATAAGTTGTGAATAGAAGTTTGGGAAATCTTTTGAGATGTTTAGTTAGAGACACACCAAGTAATTGGGATTCTATGTTCACACAAGAAGAGTTTGTTAGGAATAGTCCCAAGAGATAACTGAGAGAGGGGGGGGGTGGATCAATTATCTACAAGATTCATTTATTTATCCAATTAAGTATATAAGAACATTAAGCATAAACACAATGAAATAACACTTAACACAACACCACAATTTTGGTTACGGGGAAACCCAAATAGGTAAAAACCTCGGTGGGAATTGACACCCACTAAGAACTGCACTAGTGTCATATGATCCATGTTAGAAGATCTTACAACCCTGTTAGGAGTTGATCTTTATAATGCTTTAGTACAGTGACTTGGTCAAGGGTCGGACCCTGTTAGGAGTCTTTTACAATTAACCCTATTAGGAGTGAGGACACACTGTCTGAGAGCACATTGCTCAAAGGGGTGAAGGCTACAACTTTTTGATTAATAGATACACACTATATCTGGATCTTGGTGAACTATGCATAGTCCTATTGTTTGGATTAGTTGCAATGAATAGCATATACTCTTTACTTGGTCACATAGACCTTCTGCTGATGACTCAACACTTCACACTTTCTGCTCTACTCTTTATCTTTCCATTATGAACCACACTTTAGCAATCACAAATGACTTCCTATAAATATATTTCCTCTAAATGATATAATCAAGTCAACTTGTTAGAACCATCTTGAAATCATATTAGAGAAACAATAAAACTCTCCAATAACACCTCAGTCGGCTCTACTAAGCATGTAACATAAATTAGGACTTCACAATTCTATGTGAGTAGACACCACGCTACACACAGTGGGCTTCACCAAATTATCTCCAACTTTCTTTTCATGCTGAATTACATCATACACTCTTAACAAAACATTTTTAACTCTCCTCTTAACATAAATCCAAGCACACATATTGTGATGATAGGTGCAACTACCACAATCTCATAAACATTGTCGTCTCTCCCAGATAAACTCAGGAAATTGTAATTGTCAACTAGAGACTTCATAACTTAACTTGTACTACATATCTAACTCTGCATTCATGAACATAACATCATACATATTTCTAAAACATAAGTGTGAAGGTGCAAGGCTCTACTATAACCGTACGACCAATTACATACAGAACTATTCCTGGGACCTATCAAGAACACTCACTGATATACACAACTGTATTACTGTCTTTACTCAGAATCAACCTCTGTGTCTATGATATCATGTTGATAACATATCCATGCAACATATGTTGAAGGCTCTCTTCATTAGGCTTCCACACATTTTGCTTACCATACGTTGTCATTAATGACAAACATACAATCATCAATTTGCCTTGCTGGAAAATCTCCAACAATCTCCCCCTTTGGCATTGATGGAAACATATGGAATGAAAAACACCACCAATACAAATGATCAGTTCTTTTATAACATTCTCCATTTCCTCAACAAAAAATCCCCCAAGGAAGTATCCTCCAACTGCTTCAATATTCTTCAATATTCTCCATTTCCTCAACTGTACTGCTTCCCATGACTGCATTTTTACTCCCCCTTTCTACTTATTTTTTATTACTACATATTCCTTCTTTTTATGTTTTTCATGACTATATTACTCCCCCTTTGACATCAATGGAAAAGGGCACAAAGAACATTAAGCACCAGTACTACTCCTCAGGTAGAGTAGTCAACCTTTCATCAGTCACTGAGGACTAATGCACTCCTTCTATTTCTAATTAGATTTAGGGAAGGAATTACTCCCAGCTTCTCCTTGAGATACTCAAAAGTATCCTTAGGTAATGGCTTTGTGAATATGTCTACTAGTTGATATTTTGTACTCACATAATCCACCATTACTTCTTTCTCTACAACTTTCTCTCTTAGGAAGTGATATTTTATCTCAATATGTTTTGTTTTTGCATGCATCACAACATTCTTTGACATATTGATAGTTCTAGTGTTATCACAATGAATAAAAATAGGGTAGTCAATCTGAATGCCAAAATATTTTATCATCTGCTTGATCCACACAATTGTAGAACAATTCAATATTGCTTCAACATATTCTGCTTCTGTTGTTGACTGAGAGATACAATTTTTCTTTTTACTTGTCCAAGTAACAAGTCTATCTCCAAGGAATACAACTCCTCTAGAGGTAATCTTTCTATCATCCATGCATCCTTCCCAATCTGCATCTGTATATACATGAAGCTTTACATTTTCTAAATTAGGATACCATAAACCATAGTCTAAGGTTCCATTCAAGTATCTAAAAATTATTTTTACTACCATGAGATAACTTTGCTTAGGTTCTAGCTCAAATCTTCTAACAATACCAACTGCATTAGAAATGTCTGGTCTAGTTTGAGTAAGATATATAAGTTTTCCAATCATAGACTTATACAAGGTTATGTCTATTGCTGGTGAATCATCTTATTTTGAAAGTGTTGGATACAACTGTCTGAAGGAGATTGTTGGAATGATTATGTGTTGTCTTTGATGTCACACAAATGTCATATCAATTGTCAGCTTAGTCAGTCAGCAAAGCAGTTCCCACTGTCTACCGAGCTCAGTCAGTCAACAAAGCAGTTCCCAGTGTCTACTGAGCTCAGTCGGTCAGCAAAGCAGTTCCCAGTGTCTACTGAGACCTCTCGAGTGTCAAAAGAAAATTATGGCAGAAAATAGTGTTAACCGAGCTTCCTCGGTTATCGAAGGAAAGTTAGTGTCTACCGAGTTCACTCGGTCTCCAAAGGATGTTGAAGAATTCACAGTACTTACCAAGTTCTCTCGGTCACCAAAGGAAATCTTTTTCAGATTAATGTTTACCGAGCAAGGTTGGCCCAGTAAAGGATTTTGTCAATTTGAGAAATAAAGTTGGTTTATTCCAGCCAACTGTTGTAATGATTAGTAATGTTTTGTAATAGTTATTAGTGCCGACTTGACAATCCGAATGGTATATATATAGAAGGTCAAGTTGTGAATTATGAGGATGCAAGTGAAAAAAAAAGGAAGAATAGTATGAGCGAATTTTGAAGGATGATTAGATATCCTTGAAGAGTAGCAGAGATATATTTGATCAAGAAGGATCTAGTGAAGCAGAATAGAGATCTGTAATCAGCAATTCAGTTGCATCACTATTCAGGTCACTTCATTGTTACTTTCTTACCATTGTAGCAGTGATTTCAAAATCTCCTAACTGAGTTGGTTTAACAGTCATTTTGTAAATCCTCTAACAAGGTGACAGTTCTATTGAATTATTTCAAGACCTCTTACAAAGCCACTCCTAGCAGGATGATTAAATCCTCTAACAAGGTCACACCTAACAATGTGTTTTGTAACCTTTTACTGGGTTGGCTCCTAACAGGGCTTCACTTTAGAAGAGTGAAAATCATTAACTAGTTACATTGGTGGTTTTTCCCATATTGGGTTTCCATGTTAAATCTAGTGTATCTTGTGTTCATGGTATTTTCTTTATTCATGCATGTTAATCACTGATGAATACTTAAGAACAGTTATAATTAACACTCTCTGCTATTATCGAGTTTCAGCATTTCTCTATATGTTAGCAGTAAATAATTTAATAGGACATCTAAGGGATCAGTGGTAATATTTTATGGTTAACTGATTCACCCCCCCCCCCCCTCTCAGTTACTACATCCATATTTCCAATAGAAAGTTTGCATCTTGTTATCATAAGGGTACTTACTGGCTTGTAATCATCCATCTTGAACGTCTTCAAGATTTATTTCACATAGTTAGTTTGATTTATGAATATACTATTAGGAATGGGAACACTGAGAGGGGGGGGGGTGAATCAGTATTCACTGTATTTTAACTTTTCACTTTAATCTGAATATTGAATTATAAATGCTTAAGTAGTGAATTAAACATTCACATAAAAATGAAACATGAAATCAAGACATGACACCAATATGGTTACGGGGAAACCCAAATAGGTAAAAACCCCGGTGGGACTTGATACCCACTAATAATCTACACTAGTGTTTTGTGATCCTTGTTAGAAGATCCTTTACCCTATTAGGAGTAGCTTTACAATACTTTTAGTACAGTAGACCTTGTTAAGGGTCAGACCCTATTAGGAGTCTCTCACAATGATCCCTGTTAGGGGACTGGACTCACTATCCTAGAGCTCACTACTCAAATGATGAAGGCTACAACCTTCTGAATCAGATACACACTATATCTACAGGTGAACTGTCACTGTGACACCGCTTGTCAGATCAGTTCCTTTGGTGCACTGATGCTTTGACCTCTTGAAAATCTCTAATACATCATATGCTCTCTTTTCATACCTCTGCTCTACTTCTCACAACTCTATTTCCACTTTCATACTGAATACAATGGGTGCACCTTATATTTATGCACTCATACCAATTATACAATTAGGTTGGCCCTATAACTCATTAAAAATAATGCTTCCAAATGAATTGGCTTAAGCGTGCTTACAATTATACATATACATATGTCAACAACCTAAATACAATGGGTGCATAGCCTCTACAACATTAATTTACAATTGCAAACCAAAATAGTCACTGTTGGCTCTATGCTCTGTACTCTGCTAACACACACTAGCTATGCAACTTCAATTGACTGTAACTTTCACATATTTTCATATCTACTTATGTGTTCTTAGACTAAGCATAAGTATAGTCTAACAACCTTAACTTCCAAGGCACATACCTTAATTCATCTGTACGCATGGGTGCAGGTGCTCTGAGCTGCACGAACTTGGTATGTTGTCTAGTCTTCAACACTTAACTGATTTCTGACCTTTACACTTAGTGCGCTGACTCCAAACTGCTATATGACTTTTTTTTCATAATGAAAACACTATATCTAGTCATATACTTTAGTATAGACAACTTTCCAACAATCTCCCCCTTTGTCATTGATGGCAACAAAGGAATATGGCCAAGTTTATAACTGTCCCTTTACACAAGACATTTTGTCTTCTATACATCTTTATACACATAAACTTATATCTCCCTATACATCTTATATACTCCATATTCTTTACAACTCCCCCTTTGACATTAATGAAAAAGGTGCATCAAAAAACTTTATCTACATACACTTACTGAGGGAAAACATGTAGATATGCAATCTTGAGTTTCTGGATCTCCTTCTTCCAAAAGGTTATCAGAGAATTGACTATCTGTAGATGGGTGCATAATGCATATTGAAGCTTCTCCATCTTCTCCAATTCTGTGCTCAGACCTTGATCATAGTTTATCATGGTTGCATCAATCTCCTTTATGTTTTGACTAAGAATGTCTAGTGAGGGTGCAAGAGCGTTCCTCAATTGAGTCTGTCTAGACCTTATCTTCTCCATTTCTTTCTTTGCCTTCTCAATTATGTCTAACTGATCTTGATAGACATTGTTGCACATGTTTACATCAGTGGCTATGTCTAGCACTAAAATCTTCACCTTCTCAATCATTGCCTCTGAATCTTTGATCTTCTTAAGATGGGCATCAGTGAACTTATCCTGATCCATGGATTTTGCAATGACTTTCCTTCCTTGATCTGCAAACTCCTTCAATGATGCCTGACCAAACTTAAGAGAGTTCAAGTCTAGTGCAAAGTTACTCATCAGTTCATTGAGTCTCTTTTTTTTAATTATTTCTCCTCTACCACTATGGCCACAGATTCTTCTAGGCTTGAAAATTTTACTTTGAACTGAGAGACAACTGTGCTCACATCATCAACTGAATGTACATTTACCATTTTCTTATCCTTTGGTAGCAAACTATTCAAAATATTTACTGATTCCACCAGGAGAGGATTCCTCATTACTTGCTTCTCCTTCACCTTCTCCATAGCTAGGATGTTGAACTTAATTAGGACTTCTTCCTTCCAAGAGACCAAACTGCTAGTGTCAGGTGTGAAACTTGACAACAATGCTGAGGAGGGAGTGATGGGAGTGCTATCCATCACCTCTTGCTTCACCTTGACCAAATCAATAGAATATTCATCTTTCTTTTCTACCTCTACTTCTTCTTTCTTTTCTTCTTCTTTCTCATCATATATATTTTCTATGATTACTTCTTCTTGCTGAGTGGGAGGGGTATTGCTACATAAGATTTCTACTTCCTCAGTGCTAACAAATGCTTCCTCAAACTTGTCCAACTCCTTATCAATAGCCGCCATGGCTATTTCTACATTATCTATGATAATTGTGCTATCTTTGGGTGATTCTTTCATAGGCTCAGACTAATCTACTTCTATTTGAGTTTTTTCTATGGGCGCTGAGTCCTGAGGACCTATCATTGGTACATTAGTGGATTATGCCACTTTATCTTCCTTGATGGGTGCATGAGTGATGGGTGTAGTAGGTGGTTTGATTTGTTGTTCCAACAACACCTTCTCAAAGGCCTTCTTTGTTTCCTTTGTTATCAACTCATAATCTTTGTTCATAATGTGAAGAGTTCTCATCTTTGTTCTAAGGTGTGGCTTCACCAAATTCAATATCAGATCCACTTCTTCTTTAGAACATACATGCAGAGTATCTTCTAATACTTTTTCTCTTATTCTTTAATCTTCTTCATTAGCTTGTCTCTTTAGATGTTCTAAAATGTCCCATACATTATCTAGAATTTTTGTTTTTAATTCAAGAACTGTCTTCTTGAACTTTATCATATGTTTGATAATCATATTATGAATTTCAGACTTATCAATCTCACTGTATGATTCATAGAACTTCCCTATTTGATCAATCCTTCCCTCATCAACAATTCTTGCATATAGAACTTTGAGGCTAGGTCTGAATCCTACCTGAGGAGGTGCTTGAGTGGTTTTCTTGCTCCTTAATGCTCATGAGGATGAATGATTAGTGCTTGCTTCTTTCTTCCTCTTGAATAGAGGCTTATACTCTGGAGGAGTATCTTTGGGTGCAGAATGAGTACTATCTTCCTTATCCTTCTGACTGTCATCTTTCTCAATTTTTATCTTCTTTACCTTGGGATCTTCTTGTTCTTTTGTTGCACTCTTCAATTCTAGAGAAATCTTCTCATCCCTTTCTTTATCAAGGTCTACTTGTGATACACCATGAATCCTTAGAATCTCTGATGTGAACTTTGCAACCTTTCTTTTTGTTGCAGCACTATTTAGCTTAGCATCAACTTCTCTAGTCTTTTCTTCATAGGTTCCCCACCTAGGTTCATTGACATCCTTAGGGGCTGATAGTAGTACCTGTGCATAAGCTTCAAGAACTTGTTCTTCAACCTCATACCCAAGTGGATGAATCCACTTAGTCCTAGGTTCCACAGCTTCCATACATGTAGTATCAATCTCCATAATGAAGCATATTGTATCCTTATACTTCTCTACAATACTCTCAGGAATCATGTGCCTCATCTGCATTCTTTCTCTGAAAGTCTTCAATTCCAAGGTAATGTAATCTCTAAGTGTTCTTTCTGTGGTTTCCTTGTTTGATATTTGTGGCATGATAGGAATGGACTTGTCTAGATACAAGTCTAACACTTTACCAACTATATGAAGGTACATATAGATGATTAGGGGCCCAAACCTAAATACCTTATTCTTGTCATGTTTGATGGCCTTGATGTTTTCTACCAATTGTGCATGCAAGATCTCACACAATTTGAACTCTCCATCTTCTTGTACAAGACGGATGGCTGCCAGACTAGTGCCTACAAACACACTATTCACCCTGTTGGTGTGATGAAATCTATAACCAAGTATCATTGACAACAACTTAATTTCTGGCTGCTCTATAGGCTCAATGGTCATGCCGCGCTTATAACTCTTGGATTTACATACTTTCTCCACCATTTTCCTGACATCCTTACCCACAATAAGGATGGTGTCTATCTTAGAAAGGCCTATCATCTCATGAATTAGGTCTCCTATGATTTTACTGGTACATCTTCAACCCAAAAAAAATCATCATGGATTCTACTTAACAATATCTTTATCCATTCTTCCTCATACAATTCATATGCCATGGAATATTCAATAATGGGGTGATCATTCCATTTTGTGTATACATCAATGAAGGTTTTTTCTAGTTTCAACATTGTGTCCATGTGCACCCTTAACCTATCCAGTCCAACAGGTTCCTTCTTACAATAGATGTAAGCCCTTATGTCTTCTACATGCATGATGCCCATCAGCATGTGGGAGAATGCTCCCTCTAAATCATCTAGGGTTGATTTAAATAGGTGCCTCTTGAAAACATACCTCTTCTTCTCATCAACATCAAAAACAATTGGAGTGGCCATGACTTACTTGATATTCGCTTTCCAAATGATCTCTAAGATGTTCTGACAGCTTCCAAATCGGTGCAATGAGCTAGGGTTTCTTACAACTGATCAAATGCACTACAATTACTAATAGCTCAATCTCCAAATCTTCACAACAACTTCCAAGGCTCTATCTTCTCTCCAATCACTCTAAATATGAATGCAATGAGTGAACAAACAACTTTTTGTGTACTTAAAGTAAGAAATTTTCCATTAATGCACCTCGCGTAAACCAAATTGTCACTTCAAATTTTCAAACTTGAGTTCCGCTAACAATCAACATGTGTGATCTTGCACAACGGTTCCCAAAAACTTCAATAGCTTAAGTCCAAAGGTGCATACTCTGAGGATGAGTATACCAGCCACGCAGGGGTCTAGAGCTAAATTAGCTCCCCCTATGACCCTGAGGGCCATTTATGCAGATGTAGAGGGTGCATCCACTTGGGATGCATCCAATACATTCTCAACAACATTTTCCTTCTTTCCTTCTAACCAAATCAAGCTCACATCCTTTCAGGCCTTCACAAACTTTACTTCTACTTCAGGGTCCAAAACTGGTTCTTAGATCTTTTTAGGGCTTTCCTGACCTTGAACCCTTGATCTACAAAACTTTGAGATCTGTCCAATCTTGTTATAGGTGTGAAAAATCACTAGAGGTCTATTATTCCTTGGTGCATTGACATGAGTCACCATTCTACATGTTTTGGTTGAGTGACCATTATAGTTACATGTCTGACATGTAACATTCTGAGAACTTCTAACCTTGTCTGATTCTGATTTCTTTGATCATGTTGAATCCTGCTCTTCTTACTAGTCTTGCAACTTATTTCTCTATGACCAAATCTATTACATGTATAAAAATAACCATTCAAAGGTTTTACCTTTGTATAGTTCCTTGCAATGTGTCCATGCTTGTTACATGCAAAATAGGTGTGTTCTATAGGCTTGTGCTCATTCCTAGGAGGACCACCATTGTCTTTGGTTTGATCTTTAGACTTATCATTATCAGTAGAGTTCTTATGTGAATCCTTTCTTTCTTGCATACTATCAATCTGATTTTGTGCTTCATTGTATCTGATACAGCTAGTGTCTCCTTTGATTCTTCTTGCATACAACTGTGATTCTACCAATTCAGCACTGGTGTGTAGTTTGTTAATATGATCCTTTGACTTCTTCAATTCATATTCCAAGCTTTCTTTGATATTCTTTAGCTCCAAGATTTCTAAGTTAGCTTCCCTTAGTTCTTCATTTAGTTGAAGGTTCTCCTTGACTTGTTCATTATAGACATCTTGATTGTTCATTAGTTTGTCATCTAGTTCTTCAAGCTGACTCAATGGAGATGCATTTTCTTCACTCAATTTTTTGACTTTTTCTTCAATTTCACTATTAGAGAATCCTTTCAAATCTTTCTTAGTCTTTTGATAACTAATTGAGCATCACTGACTTTTTCTTTTAGTTCTTCAATTTCTCTTTCTGAATTATCCAGGTCTTCAAGAGCTACTTCAAGATTCTTCTTCAAGATTCTTCTTCAAATGTTTCATATATGCTTTTTCCATGATCTCCTCAAGTGGTTAAACTTATGTGCTGAGGACCAAAGCTCTGATACCAATTTTTAGGAATGGGAACACTGAGAGGGGGGGTGAATCAATGTTCACTATATTTTAACTTTTCACTTTAATTTGAATACTAAATTATAAATACTTAAGTACTAAATTAAACATTCACATAAACATGAAACATGAAATCAACACATGAAACCAATATGGTTATAGGGAAACCCAAATAGGTAAAAAATCAAGTGGAACTTGATACCCACTAATAATCTACACTAGTGTTTCTATCATCCTTGTTAGAAGATCCTTTACCCTATTAGGAGTAGCTTTACAATGCTTTTAGTACAGTATACCTCGTTAAGGGTTGGACCCTTTTAGGTGTATTTTACAATGATCCCTATTAGGGGAGTGGACTCACTATCCTAGAGCTCACTGCTCAAATGATGAAGGCTACAACTTTTTGAATCAAATACACACTATATCTGTAGGTGAACTGTCACTATGACACTGCTTGTCAGATCAATTCATTTGGTGCATTGATGCTTTGACCTCTTGCAAATCTCTAATACATCATATGTTCTCTTTGCATACCTCTGCTCTGCTTCTCACAACTCTATTTCCACTTTCATACCAAATACAATGGGTGCACCTTATATTTATGTGGTCATACCAATTATACAATTAGGTCAGCCCTATAACTCATTACAAATAATGCTTCCAAATGAATTGTCTTAAGCATGCTTACAATTATACATACAAATATGTCAAAAACCTAAATACAATGGGCACATAGCCTCTACAAAATTAATTTACAATCACAAACCAAAATAGTCACTGTTGGCTCTATGCTCTATTCTCTGCTGGCACATAGTGGTCGTGCAACTTCAAGTGACTGTAACTTTCACATCTTTGTATATCTACTTATGCATTCCTAGACTAAGCATAACTATAGTCTAACAACCTTAACTATAGGGTGCATACCTTAATTCATCTATATGCATGGGCGCAAGTGCTCTGAGCTGTAGGAACTCTGTATGTTGTCCAGTCTTCAACACTTAACTGATTTTTTATCTTTACACTTAGTGCATTGACTCCAAACTGCTATATGACTTTGTTGCCATAATGAAAACACTATATCTAGTCATATACCTTAGTATAGACAACTTGACAACATATACCTTTGTCTTTTCGATGCACATTCAATCCCAAAAAGTACTTGATAGGACCAATCATGCTCATTTCAAATTCTCTCTACATCTCTTTAGGATATTCTGCACTAAGCTTATCATTACCACCAAATATAATTTCATCAACAAATATAGAAACTAACAATATTCCATCAGAAGTATCTCTTATGAATAAGTTACAATCTTTTACTCCTTTCTTGAATCCAATTTTTGTCAAGTAACCATAAAGTCTTTCATACCATGCTCTAGGGGCTGGCTTAAGTCTATAGAGGGATTTCTTTAATCTACATACCATATCAAGTCTATCTGATAAGGTGAATCCTTCATGATGCTCTATGTAAACTTCTTCCTTCAACTCTCCATTCAGTAATGCTAACTTAACATCCATTTGATATACCTTAAAGTTTTTATATGTAGCATAAGATAGAAAGAACTTTATGGCTTCCAATCTTCTTACATATGAAAATGTATCTGAATAATCAATTCCTTCTCTTTGTGCATACCCTTTACATACTAATCTAGCTTTGTTTCTTACTACTGATCTATCTTAATTCATCTTATTTCTGAATAACCACTTGGTTCCAATCACATTCTTATCATTAGGCCTAGGGACCAATTCCCATGTATCATTCTTAATTATCTGATCTAGCTCTTCTTTCATTGCTTCATGCCAATCTGAATCATTACATGTATCTTCAACACTTAAGGGTTCAATCTGTGATAGTAAACATACATGTTCATTTGTTGTGGAACTTTTTGCTTTTGATCTTCTCATGACTAGTTTACTGCTCTAATCTCCAATGATGTCTTTCTTTGAACGATATCTGTATGTGAATTTAGGAACATTAGGAGTGACTTTCTCATCAGATTTCTAAGATTCATCTTCACTTGTTTCAGAGTCATTGAAGAACACATCAATGCTGTCAAACATTTCTTCAACAGCTGCTTCACTACTGGTAGGTCTAGGTTCTTCTTCAATCATAGGTGCATCATCATGGTATCTCTCTTGAATCATAAAATTCTCATCAATATTAACATGAGCACTTTCAATTATCTTTTTTAATCTTAGATTAAAACATCTATAAGCTTTTCTTTTAGTAGAGTAACCAAGAAAAATAACTTCATCACTACTTGCATCAAAATTGCCAATTGCTTCATCTCTCTTGATTTAGCACTTCCTTCCAAAGATTCTGAAGTATTTCACTATAGGTACATTCCCAAACCATAGCTCATAGGGTGTCTTGTCTATGCCTGGCCTCAATTGAATTCTATTTATAGTGTAGACTTTTGTATTGACTAGATCTCTCCAATAAGTGTGTGTGACCTTTCCTTCAATCATGATGGTGTATGCTATCTCAAGAATGATCCTATTCCTTCTCTCTACAATTCCATTATGCTGAGGGGTTCTAGGGGCACTTAGCTATATATTTATCCTATGTTCTTCATAGTACTCATAAAATCTGTCAGAGGTGAATTCTCCTCCTCTATCTAATCTCAAACATTTAATCTTCAATCCAGATTCATTTTCAACCTTAGCTTTGAATATTTTGAATTTTTCAAATGCTTCTGATTTGTCCTTTAAGAATGCAACCCAAATCATTCTAGAATAGTGATCAACAAATAAAATGAAATACCTTTCACCATAGTATGATCTTGTTTGAGTTGGTCCACATAGGTCTGTATGTATCATATCCAACTTTTCCTCTACCAAGTTGTGCTTGCTTCTGAATGAATTTCTTACATGCTTTCCCATCACACATTCCCTACATATTGCATCGACTAGTTTTGCAATGCTAGGAAGATCTCTTACTACCTTGACATTACTTATCTTTACTATGTTGGCAAAATTGATATGACATAGTCTTTTGTGCCATAGCCAACTATCATCTACTTTAGCAACAAAAAAAATTTCTTTTGGATTAAGCTGAAAAAAATTACCTTTAGTCTTTGAACCTGATGCAATCATTTCTCTTGCCTTGTTGTTAATGATGTACTTGTTGTCTTTGAATTCCAATTGGTAACCTTTGTCAAGCAACTTTCCAACACTCAGTAGGTTATGCTGCAAACCATCAACATATAGAACATCATTAGTGTTGTTCTTTCCATCCAAGGTAATGGCTCCTCTACCAATGATAGTTTTAGGAGTGTTATCTCCAAATCTAACCATGTCTCCTTTGTACCTATCCAAATGAACAAATCTATCTTTGTCTCATGTCATGTCATGTGAGCAACCACTGTCAATGATCCAATCTGTCCTGATGTGTCTTCTTGTGAAATCAGTGCTAAATCTTATGTATTATTTTCATCTTCAAGAGCAATGAATCCAATTTTCTCCTCAGCTAATTCTTCATCTGATACTCCATCTTTAGCATAGTAACATTTCTTTGTATACTTAGGCTTGTAGTTATTTTTGTGCTTCTTAACTCTTGTAGGACACTTAGATGCAAAGTGACCAATCTTATTACATGAAAAGAATTTGAATGGTAATTGACCTTCATATTTTCCTTTTCCTTTATTTTCTCTTTTAGCAATCATAGCAATGAAATCATCTAGTGTTTTCTCTTCATTATCATCATCAAAATTACCAGAGGTGTTCAAGGATTTCTTACCATGTACTGAAGCTTTGAATGCAATTTCACTTTTAGGTTTTGTCTTCAATCTTGAAATCTCAAAGGCTGAAAATTTGCTAATTAAAGTCTCTCTTTTAAAGTCTTTTGTGGACTACATAGTTTCATCTAGGATGCATATCTTTTTGTCATATTCAGGAGTCAAGGTACTCATCAATTTGTCGACTATATCTTCTTCTGATATTTCTCCACTATTATTTATGATTCCTGCAACTGCTTGATTAATCCTTTGATTGTAGGCTCTAACATTCTCATCAGGTAGCATCTCTAATGTATTGTATCTTTTCTTACATGTCTTTTTGCATGCATTCTTAGCTTGAATATCTCCTCCAAACATGTCTTCTAGGTATTTCCATATCTTATAGGCTTTGTCCATTTTCTTGATTTCTAAAAACTCACTGTCAAATAGGGCATTGACAAGGGCTTCTTTGGCAATAGCATTTGAAGTGAACATATCCTTTTGCTTCAAGTTTGCATCTTCTTTTGCAAGATTAGCTAGTGAAGGAATCTCAACTTCTTTGGTAGCTACTTCAAAAATCTCAAAGGCAATGCACTACAAATGTGTCATCATTTTGTTCTTCCAATCTAGATAGTTCTCTCCATCAAACTTAGGACTTTCTTTTCTAAAGAATGCCATCTGATCAACCTCAAGCTATTAAAATTTCTCTCTGAGGAACTTGGCTCTAATACCAATTGTTAGGAATAGTCCCAAGAGATAACTAAGAGGGGGGGAGTGAATCGGTTATCTACAAGATTCAATTCTTTATCCAATTAAGTATATAAGAACATTAAGCATAAACACAATGAAAGAACACTTAACACAACACCATAATTTTGGTTATGAGGAAACCAAAATAGGTAAAAACCCTAATGGGAATTGAAACCCACTAAGAACTACACTAGTGTATTTGTTATACACTAAGTTTGCACCCTTGTTTCAAGCTCTCGTAGTCTTGATAACCTAGTATAACATGGGAATCATCTCCAGGTTGTGGGACCTATGCTAACTGAGATGAGACCTCCAGATTCTAGGCTGGTTCCTCTTGGATAATCACCTTAATTTGCTTCTAGACATGAAAAGTAAACTTTGGGGGGAAAGGGATAGAGGAATGCTTGAAGGGAAATGACTAAAAGCAAACTATGTACTAGGTGATGCACCGAAATTAGGGTTTGGATCTCAGTATAGAGGAATGGAATCAATGAAAGGCTTAGGTCTAGTAGGTCACAACTTACTGAATAGGCTTGCATAAGTGTTTCATAGGAGGGCCTGAACATAAGACACAACAAATGACCTACAAATAGACATTCACTTCTGCAACTCGGTGTAGGATTGAGACAAGACTATTAGGAGGCTAAAGTATACCCACAAAATATCCAAATCAGATCAAACATAATAACACACACAATTACAGAAAGAAAGAGGGATCAAGAACCCTAAGATACCACCAAAAACATCATATACTTTGATTCAATAAAAAATAATTCAAACAAGGAAGAATAGGGACATGAAGGATTGTCCCAAAATACCTCTGCAATATTTGAATCATCAATGGGAGATTACAAGAGTAGAAGACCAGAGGGTAGAAGAAATACCACAGATAGCCTTCTGAGAAAGGACTCTTTATTTTTATAATTCCAACCTCTGAGCACTAAGGATCCAAAAATACAATATATACATCTCTTGCACGCAGGCAGGAGTCAAAAACTTAACTGAACTAGGGTGACAAGATTTTACAATACAATAATCAAACCCTAGGTGTCCTTCTGATCATCAATGTATTTTTGCAACATCATGGCTGATCAAATACTTGATCTTTGTGTGCCCATCCTTGTACTACAAACAACCTACAAACACAACAACCTTGACTCATCTACCCACCTGCAACTCCACTAAGCCATGAAGACTCACAATCTAATCCTGGAGATATTTGGGTTTTCAATAATAACACTAGTAAAAGGTGGCACCAAGCTCATTAAAGCCTCAGCACGACATGGTACTCTATAAAATCCATGGTGCTGATGATCAGATCATCCATCATCATCCTCCCAACCATCCCTATCCTAAAGAAATAAATTCCAACTACCCATCTTGTCACGCATGGCCGCAAGAACAAAACCCTAGCAAAACCTTCGTAGAGATATTCAAATTCAAATATTAACGGCTAGCAGATATATTTTTAAAACATAGTCGTCGATGCAAAAACTTCTCGGTAGATGAACGACTATGATGTGCATGGAAAATAGTTTAAAACCCATCTCTGACAAGTCAAACACCACCTTGGTAGTCAGTGACCAATGAAACATGAGCAAATCAACGTGACAGGGTAGACCTAGACCCACGATCTGCAGAATGCATCAGACGGCTGTCATTATACCACTATGATTAATGATCGAGCATCTTGGATCCATGGTGTAATGATGACCATGAGATCCTATCGAGCATTAAATGCTTTGAGGAAGACTTGACCCCACGGGCCCACTGAAAAACCTCCACATCACATACAGCCGGCCAATGAGAAAATAACAACTGAGACACACGTAGCATCTATCTCTAACACAAGACCCACTGTCAGAAGCTAGGTGATGGAGAAGGATCTATGGCTGTTGCTACACCACAATGCTAATGATCAAGCATCTTGGATCTTCGGTATAATGATAGACACATGATGTGCTCAGAACTTAACCCACCAAAGAAGATGGCCCCACTAACAAATAGCCAAATCAAACACCGTAGACGAATCAGGAGCTGCCAAATGGATTACGTGGCATCGATCCCACTGACATACTATAGTGCAGGAAGAAGAAGCAAGATCGATGGTCATCGCTATACCATGATCGTAACACGCGTGCATCTCTGGCTTGCAGAATAGCGAAGACCATCAGATCGAACTGAGGACTAACCCGTAGGAAAAAATTTTGTGCACTGAGACTTAGGAAAAAATTAAACTGCCAGACTTTAGGAATTATTTTGTGCACATGCAAATTGGGATGACTTAAGTGACCGGGATAAAGTAACATAAAAATATAACACGGCCAAAGGGTTTTGCAAGGTAACGGCTAGTTTTATGAAATTTTAAGGGTTTTTCTTCTAGCCAAAGACCTAAAAGATGTTGCAGAGACCAGGGGAAAAGAGGTAGACTCATAAATTTTTTTGGGGTGTTTGACAAGATAAAAACAGAGGCTTGGGGATGGTTTTTTTCCAAATTTGTATGCATAGGAAAATTTGGGTAATAGTATTATGATCCCTGTTAGAAGATCTTGCAACCATGTTAGGAGTTGATTGTTATAATGCTTTAGTACAGTGACCTAGTTAAGGGTCAGACCCTATTAGGATTCTTTTACAATTAACCCTATTAGGGGTGAGGACACACTGTCTGAGAGCACACTGCTCAAAGGGGTGAAGGCTACAACCTTTTGATTAACAGATACACACTATATCTAGATCTTGGTGAACTGTGCATAGACCTATTGTTTGGATCAGTTCCAATGAATAGAATATAATCTTTACTTCATCACATAGACCTTCTGTTGATGGCTCAACACTTCACACTTTCTGCTCTACTCTTTATCTTTCCACTATGAACACACTGTAGCAATCACAAATGACTACCTATAAATATCTTTCCTCCAAATGATATAATCAAGTCCAACTATTAGAACCATCTTGAAATCATATTAGAGAAACAATAAAACTCTCCAATAACACCTTAGTTGGCTCTAATAGGAATGTAACAAAAATTAGGACTTCACAATTCTATGTGAGTAGATGCCAGGCTACACACAATTGGCTTCACCAAATTATCTCCAACTTTCTTGTCATCTTGAATTACATCATGATCTCTTAACCAAATTTTTTTAACTCTCCTCTTAACATAAATCCAAGCATTCATACCGCGATGATAGGCGCAACTACTGCAATCTCATAAACACTTTCGGCTCTCCCAGATAAACTTAGGATATTGTAACTGTCAATTGGAGACTTCATAACTCAACCTATAGTGCATATATGACTCTATGTTCATGAACATAACATCATACATATGTCTACAACATAAATGTGAAGGCACAAGGCTCTACTACAACCATAAGGCCAATTACATATAGAACTATCCCTGGGACCTGTCAGGAACACTCATTGATATACACAGCTATATTACTGTCTTTACTCAGAATCAACCTCTACATCTATGATATCATGTTGATAACATATCCATGCAATATATGTTAAAGGCTCTCTTCATCAGGCTTCCATGCATGTTGCTTACCATATGTTTTCATCAATGACAAACATACAGTCAGCAATCTAGCTTGCTGGAAAATCTCCAATAGAGTTTGCATACAATAATTAAGTGAATAGGAGTACTAGAAAAATGCCTTTTGAGATTGTAAATGGCATACAACCGAGAGGTATATTAGATTTGAGAGATATTGTTGATGAAAGAAAGAGAAGTGTTGGAGTAAAATTTGTTGAGTACGTGAAGACATTGCATGAAGATGTGAAGCATAAGCTGGAAAAGAGTAATGAGAAATAAAAAGACAGAGTTGATAGGTCAAGAAGACATAAGACTTTTGATGTTGATGATGAAGTTATGGTTCATTTGAAGAAAGGCAGATTCCTTGTTGGAACATATGGGAAGCTGAAAATAAAGAAGTTTGGACCTTGCAAGATTTTGAGAAAATATGACAGTGGAAATGCATATGAGATTGAGTTACCTAAGGATATGGATATATCAGCGATATTCAAAATTGTTGATTTATATGAGTTTCATGAACCTAATGAAGACATGACAGTACTAATGGATTATCCTAAGAAGTAGATGGAAGAAGTTGAGAAGATTTTAGAACAAAGAATTGGCAGAAGTACAGGAGGAAAATAGTATATGGAATATCTAGTAAAATGGGAGAATAGACCGATTGAAGATAGTTCATGGATTTCACAGTCTGAGTTGGATGTAGATTGGATCATACCTATTTTATGATTCAGAGAATCATTTCAAATAACCTCAGGTGTCTGATGTAGGAGCATCTTGGGTCCTTGGCAATCTTGTGTCACCAAAAACATATTTGAATTTTGTCTCTGTTTCTCGGTTCCTACTTTGACTAAGTTGGTTTGGTGTACTCAGTTTCCTTTGTTAACCAATTTGGTCAATTATCTCTCTAGCACTTGGTTAATTCCATGGCACTTGGCAATACTTATCTGGGGCTCAGTTTCCTTGCTTGTCGGGTTGTTTATTTTGGATTTATGTTGAAGTCAACTTGTGCATTTAATTTAGGTCATGGATTTAATGTTGGTATCCATCATTGGGAAGCATGTGGACCTAGATCTGGTCATTCCTTTCGTTGATTATGGATCTGAAGGCTGACTTGGCTCGGTAGCCTCTTGTATAAATGTAGTTGTTTGGATAGAGTTTAGGGAGTCAATTTTTGATAGAAGATAGAAGATAGAAAATTAGAGATTGTTGGGAGATCCTCACATGTTAGAGGACTTTTGTACTTGATTGTAATATCTAGCCTAAAATAGGAAGGCCTTATAGCCCGACATGTATGAATCAAATTGAAGATAATATATGAAAGTTTCTACATTCTCTCTCTCATTGTTGTGTGTTGTTTCTTCCATGTGTTGTTCTATAAGGTGGATCTGGTTAGGGTGTGCCTTTGTCCCCTCTCCCCTTTCACCTTTGTGTCAGTAGCCTTTCAATCCACCAGGACCGCAAAGGTCAGTATGAACCAATTCCTAAATATAATCAGAAGTATAGGTTTTTCTCTTGAAACTAGACTTTTTCATTTTTCCTAATTGACATTTCTTACACATCACATTATCAAGTTTCTTCAATCTTGATAATCCTCTAACTCTTTTCTTCTTACTAATACTTACCAAATTATCAAATTTCACATGACACAACCTCTTATGCTAGAATCATACATCATTAAATTGTGCAAACAAACATGTCTGATCAGATAGGTTTAGATAAAACAAATTAACTCTTGTATGTTCTCCACTTCCAATTAGTTCACAATAGCATCAAATAACTTATCCTTTTTGTGATGGAATTCAAATCAATAACCAGAACTATTCAAGTGTGAAACACTCAACAAGTTATAGTTAAGTCCTTCAACCCAATAATAATTATCACATTTGATCATATCAGTCAATCTTATTGATCCTTTTCCTGTCACAAGACATGGTGCATCATTACCAAACTAAACACTACTACATTGTAATGATTTAAGGTTTCAAACTTACTTTTATCACTAGTCATGTGATGTGAGAAACTGCTATCAATTATCCATATATCACCTTTACTCACATATGAGATAAGTGCAATTTTCTCATCTTCATCAGAATCATCATTCATAGCAACATAAACAACTTCTACATCATGATCATCAGATTCACTATCAGTTTATTCCTCAGCAATATAACAATATTTCTTACCTTTGTCCTTGTAGTCCTTATACCTTTTGTAGTCTCTATCATCCCCTTTATCTTTGTACTTGCTTTCCCTTCTTTCATCCTTGTCATTTCTATCAGGACATCTTGCTTCAATATGACTAACTTTGTTACATGAAAAATGGATTATAGGAAGTTTACCTTTAAATTTTCCTTTTCCTCTCGGTAGTCTTCTAGCCATTAGTGCCTCAAGATCATCAAGATCATCATCAGAAGTGTCACTATCACTATGCACACATATTTCTTTTTCTTTCTTAGACTTTCAAAGAACCAATTGAGATTTGAATGCAAATTCAATATTATGAGTAGTGAAATTATCAAAATTTGACAATTCAAAAGTAGTAAGTCTACCAACTAGACCTTCGAGAGTTAAGTTGTTACCAGGAACACATCTTAGTTATTGTATTGTAGAAACTCTAATAGCATAAATAGGAAGTAATTTTTTTAATACCTTTCTAAGGTTCCAATACGTTCTTCAAAAAATCAAATGTATCAATTTACACATGCTTGTCAGCTTGAATCTACCCATTTTTGTAGCACTTGAATATGAGGGCAGCAGCACTGGAAGCAGTTTTCCAGCACTTTTTCAAATCCAAAACCAATAGTTTCAAGGCCATTGCCCACAATCAGTCAATAGCTTGGTGCAGAGCCTGCATAAGCAAGGATAGAGATAGAGATAGGAATGGATAGCCCAAGTTTCCCTTATGGATGGATGCTTCCCACTTGTAAAGGCAAGAGGGGATGCCTGCCTAAAGAAACCAATCAGGTTTTATAGGGACTGGTATCCAAATATTAGGGCCTTCGGCCTATAATTATACATTAATTAAGTCATAAATTAAATATTTATTAACTTAAAAATGATAGTTTGACTAATCTAATCAAACTCACTTTGTTTGTCCTCTATTGTTACTACCAATGCCACTTAAATCCTCAATAACTTATAGAATTCTTCAAAATAACTAATGCAATCATAGATGTAGTCAAATATTCCTCTATTGATAATTTCTATACAATCACACACCTTAACTCGATCTCCAACTCCAAATCTGGTCCCCAGTACCTTGCATATTGTCTTCTTACTAATTGACTAAACACTTAGTTGATTTTCCAATTTGATCCTTCAAAATCATCGATAAATCAAATCTCTTATCATCAATAGATCATGCTGCCAACAATGAAAATACCACAATACAATCATGTGACCAAAACACATATCACCTACATCAAGTGCCAAAAATATCCCCTTTTGGCATTGATGGAAACACTTAAAAAAATTTGTGAAGTGCCAGCAATCTCCCCAAACAAACATATACCATACAGTTAGAATTAAAAACATGTAATCATCTATGATCTTAGCCAAAAAAAAAATTGCATCCTTAGACTGCTCTCCCCCTAGACTATTCTCCCCCTTTGACAACAATGAAAAAGGTGTTACAAGATATGCAAAAATAAAAATTTTATTAATCGAGAATATATATTAGTATATTACAAATTACAGTCTACTGAATATCTCATGGAAAGCAGTCTTCAAAAGTTTTCAATCACTAACCCATGACTTGTGTATATTTTTCATAATAAGTATTTGTCCATGAAGCAAAAATGTTAATTCCTTAAATTCATCAATTGTGTTTACAAGTTGATGTGTTAAGGTTTTCTCATCTTCCTAAAAACTTTGTTGTAGGATATCCATTTTAGTAATCAACATACTTTATAGCTCCATCAAGTTTTTGATTCTTTTATTGTGTTCATCCCTGTAGTTCTTCAATTTTTTATTTATCTTTCCTACCTCAATTCCAAAATATGTTGCATTCATATGAATAGGATCAAATTTTTGTGAAAACAAATTCAAATCTTGGTCAGCTTCACCCTTATTATTTTCAAGGTCTTTTATGAAATAGGAAAAATCACAAATAGACTTCAGTGTCTTACCTCCTTCAAGCAGTGCATCCTTCACCCGATTCACAACCAATGTAAGAGTGTTCATGTCTTCAGAAATAAACTATGCTATCTTTTTTTATCTTCTCTTGACATACTCTTTTTCTACTTTATCAATAAATTCATCCTCCAAATTTTTCATCTCATCACCGGTGGTAATGACTAGATGTTCTAATTGTTCCATTAGAGTAGCCTTGTCCTCATACTTTACTTCAGGCGTAAGATCAAACAGTATATCTCTCTCCATCAAAACTACTTTTGCCTCTTGCTTGAGCTTATCCTTCTTGGCCTTAGTCTTGATAGCCATTGCAAAATCAATCATTTCCTCAAGAATCATTGTGCTTAAGTATACTTGTCCCTTGATTAGTATATCATCATCATCATCAATGCTCATCTTGGACAATGAGCAAGGTGTTGTATTTTATTTTTCATTCTTTGTAGTTACCTACTCTTGTTTTATTTACATAATATCATATGTCTCCTCCTTTTATTTCACTTGATCTTTTTGTTGATCTATAGGAAATTTAACTTGTTGACCATCAATCATATCCCGACTGGTATCCATGTTTACTAGTTCTTCTTCCTTTTTCTTTAAGATCATTTTGCTCTTTTTCTAATTCAGTCATTTCATTTTCTCCTTCAGCAACTTTCATAAATATTTTTCTTTTTCCTATTTCCTTATATATGCTATGTATCTCTTTGGCTGGTAAACTTTGAGACTTAATAGTATTTTTTAGGTTCTTTGGTCATTGGAAAGAGTTTGTCATTTTTCACAACAGTAGAATTTCATGTTTTCCATCTAGTTGATGCACTATCTATTGCACTAATAGTTTCAAAATCTTCATCTTCTGATGTACCTGATATGCTATCTTTCTTAGTATCATGTTTGGCTCTATCCTTCTCAATTTTTTCTTTTGTAAAACCTTTTTGAATCATAAAATGTTCAACTTCCTTTCTCACTTTCTTCTCAATAATTGGTTTAATCAAGTCATTGTGCACTTGAAGTAACTTTTCTTGAAATGTCCCAAACCTTTGAGTCTTGGGATCTACTGGTTGAGATAATATATTCTTAGCAAACATGGTCATAATATCTCCATCTACCTCACAGCTCATAGGCATCACCCATGATCTCATTGGCTTAACTACTTCCATCAGACAAGTGTCAGATCAACCATAAAGAAAATAATATCCTTGTAGCTATCAAAAATCTTAGAAGGTATTCTTTGTTTTTCATGCATCTTCTTCTAAAAATCCTTGAAATATACCCAAAATTTTCTAGTGAAATCACTTCCTAAGATTCGGATGTTGTCATTTATCTAAATAAAGGATAGAGTACCTATAGTCCATGCAATATCACTTATATTAGGGAACATGTTTTGGAAATAGAAAAATAAACACATAATCACTTGTCCATATTTGAAATTTTGTCTCTTATCCTTTTTTACATTCTCAAGATTCAATATTAGCTTCCATCTCATCACTTCAACCAAATCATAATCAGCATTTTCTTGATCATCTTGAAGGCTATATGAATAGCACCACCAAGTATTCTATTCAATTGACTAGAATGGTACACCTTGTAACCTATGACCATAGATTCATATTTCACCTCTTTATTTGTAATGTCACTCACAGTCATCACATGACCATCCCACTTAGATTTAGTCAAATTGATTACTTCTTCTTTGGGTATAGTGTGAATTTCTCTGATTGAACATAGACCAGTTACAACATGAATTTCCTCTTTTGTAATTTTAGGTGGTCAGTCAAGCCACATGAACTGATCATGGATTCTTCTTAAAACATATCTTATCTAATCCTTTTCAAATTCATGAGGATAGTTTACTGCATGATGAAAACCTTTATCTGCTATGCATTTATGTTCATCTTTCAATACTAAGTTATCATCACATAATTTCTTGTATTTTTCATAGATTACTCCTGATCCTAGCTATTCTAATTTTTAGTGTATGTAAGCTCTAACATCCTCAATGTGTAGAACACCATAGGGAATGCTAGTTAAGACACCCACTGGGTCATTTTTCATCAATTTGAATGGATGTCTTTTAAATTCTTGTCTAGGTATTTCAGTTATACTTATCAACTTAGGAGTAGTCATCTCAAATTTCCAACAACAAATCCAAATATTAGATAAATACCTCAAACATTTCATAGCTAGGGTTCTTGCCCAAAACACGATAACAACTGATTGATTTTCTCTTTCAAATCACCACAAATAATTTCTTCGTATCACTTGGATCTCTGCAAATGGCTCAAACAAAGATTCTTGCACTCTACAACACCTTTCAAAATGTGCAAGGTGAAGATGAAATCCAAAGTAGCCTTTTTATCTACCTTTGCACATGTAATAAATGCACTTACCGATAGAACATACCTTTTCACTGATTGACCCAAAAGATCATTACCGATCATCAAAACACCATGTAATCTATCAAAGATTCACAATATAATCCAAATAAATTTATTGCATCTTAAAATGTTGATAGATCTTACTGCACACCTATAGGGGGTCTGAATATTTATTCAACAATACTTGATTCCCCTAAGCCACATGAAGGCTTATTTTGATGAAGAATTCTTCACACCTGATGGAAATGTGGATTCCTCTAATGACTTATTGTCTTCCATCTTCTTCCAAGTCTTGTTCATCTCTCCCTTGGTCTCTTCTACATTCACAATCTTCTTTCTTTTTTGATAGATTGTTTGGTTTATCGAATGGTTCCTAAACTTATAGTTTCTTTCTAGATGTCCAATCTTGTGGCAATGAAAACATCCAATACCAGTTGATCTCCATGGTCTATCATTACCTCTTGCAGTCCTCATTCTGTATTTCACAGCCATGTGTCCATAGTTTCCACTTATTGAACATCTGATATCTAATTTCCTCTCCCTTTGGTAAGGTCTTCCATTATTCATAGGTAAACATTGATTGTTCACTCTTGATCTGCACTCATCAACTTTGTGACCATATTTGTTACAATTGTAACACTGACCATCAAATCTACTAGATCTACTACTAGATCTAGATCTAAAATCATCAGATGTATGTCCATACTTATTGTAGTTGTAGCAATATCCATCAAGGTGTTAGTCCTATTTATAGATCTACTTCTACATACATTTATAGTATGACATACCTTGTGACAATTGAAACATAAAGAGTGTAAGGTTTCTTAAACTAGAACTTCTTTGTGTTACCTTCGGTTGAGACTTTCCTTCTTTCTTGATCTCCCTTTTTCCAAAAGGTTCACCAACTGAAAAATTAGATTGACTGGTAAATTCTGCGCTTGTGGTCTCTTTTATTCTTCTCTGATTTCTGAGTTTCACATCAAGTTTTGCAATGCTTTCATTGAATTTATTTAGCAAATCATTTGCATTCTTCATTTCTCCTTTTAATCGCTCATTCTCATTTCTCATATGCTCATTCTCCCTTAGGTATTTTCCATTTTCTGCATTTGTATCATGTAGATATTCATGCAATGCACCAACCTCTTGTCTTGTCTTGAAAATTTTATCCTCTATAGCTTTCAGTGCTTCATCCTTGGCCTTTAGGGAATATTCTACTCTTTTCATTGCATTCTCTATAGATCTCCTTGCTTCCAACTCTTCACACATTTTGATTGATTGAGATTCTATCTATCTCTTAATATTTTTCTTGTTTTTGTGTAATTGTTCATTCTCCATAGCCATGGCTTCTAGGGCTTCTTCATATTCCTCAGATCAACTTTGTTCAGACAATTTCTCAATGTAGTCTTGACTCTCATTTAGTTGTTCAAAAATATATTTTCTCTTGGCCAAAGATTGATTCATCAATATTTCCATTAGCTCCTCTAATAGCATTCACAACCTCTTTAACTTAGGCACAATATTGCACAATAGTCTCACCTTCTAACATTCTTATTTCATCAAACTTACTTCTCAAGCTTTTAGATTTGTCTCTTAGTACATTTGTGTCTCCACCATAGATAGTTATCAGTATTTCTCACATTTTATTTTCATTGTTACAGTCCTTGATGTCTTCAAATTCAGGATAACTTAGGGCTTATGCAATCTGCAACATTTCTTGATTGTGTTCTTTCTTTTCCTTCATCTATTGGGTTGGAAAAGGTGCAAGTGCTACTATGTAATCATTTTCCACATAATATTTTGTTGCATCTCCAATTATAGCTAGGTGTAGCTTCATCAAAATTTTGCATGTAGGGAAGTTCTCCTTGTTCAGCTTTGGTACCTCCTTTTTGTACATCTTGATCTTTAGCTCCAAGTACCTTCAAACTTTTCATTACAAGCACCACAAACTCTGATACCAATTGTTAGAATGATGTTAGAATAACTGAGAGGGGGGCTGAATCAGTTATCCTTAGGTGCAGACGTACCAAATGAACTTTAAAATACTTCAAATTGGTTCAAGTAGTAGTTGTCGTTGCACCAAAAGATCGACCTGTTAATGCTCGATACAACCACTAGACTTATAGAAGACACATGAGGTGGTTAAGCCATGTCACAAATCCCGAGGGGAGCACTGACCATTTTTACAACAATCTGCCCCTCAATGTTATCCGAGGGGATTCAAAAATGTGACCAAGCTCTAATACCACTTGTTACAAGTAGTAGTTGTCTTGTACCAAAAGATTGACCTATTAGTGTCTGATACAACCACTAGACTTATAGAAGACATAGGAGGCGGTTAAGCCATGTCACGAATCTCAAGGGGAGCACTGACCATTTTTCCAACACAACCAACTCAAGTCTACTCAATAGTCCACTCGGTCTCTATATCATATAACTAGTAACATAAACTTGCAGTCAACTGTCCAAAAGTAATCAACTTACAGAATATAAAACTCTTAAAAATATAAGAAATCAAATAACATGCACACAAGTATGACACCAAGGTTTAATGTAGAAACCCAATTTGGGAAAAATCACCAGCAACATGCTACCAATTTTTCACTCTTCTGAAGTGAGCTCTGTGAGGATCCAACCCTGTTAAAGGTTACAATACACATTGTTAGGTGTGACCTTGTTAAAGGATTTAATCATCCTGTCAGAAGTTGCCTTGTTAGAGGACTTAATAATATTCCATTAGAATGTCACCTTGCTTAAAGGATTTACAAATGACTTTTAGGTCAACCTTGATTAAAACATTTCAACTGATATAATGGTTAGAAAGTAAAAGTAGGCTCTGATCTGATACATACAACTTAGTTTACAAATACAGATCCAATGTAGCTCATATGATGATCTACTGACTGACCTTCATTGTCATCTCCATCTATGATCTACTTGGGAACCCTTCGAGTAATCACCACTTCACAACTCTTCACAGTTCTTCTCAACCTTCTACTTAGGTTTTCCAATCAATAGAATCAACCTCTTTCATAACCTACAATTAGGTTATCCTTATACCTCCTTAACTAGTTTTCTTGATCCTTTTCCACTTAATCATCTTTGTAGATCTTAGGTTTAGATCAGATTCACCAAATACTTCCAACATTTCATTCTCCCTCTATCCTTCTAGATACTTCTCAAAATTTCTCCTTGAATCCATGCATAAAATGGTTTACCATGCATCAAATGCTCTAGGTCTTTCATCCTTATCTTCAACATGTTTTACATATTCCAAGAATTCAACTATGTCGGCTAGGAATCTCAATCTTTTCACAAACTATAAATTACTAACACTCAATCATCACTATGTTCTTATGCTCAGTTATCACTGGCTAACTCAGTCATTGCTAAAATTGTTCTTCTCAGTAATCACTATCTTCTCTCAGTCCATTATCTGGTACTCAGTAATTATTGATGCTCGGTCAACACTAGCATCACTTGGCTTAAACTTAATTTCCTAAATCTTCTTCTCTTTTTCTCAGTTAAGCCTATGCCTTCAGACTTTCTTTCTTCATTTCTTCTAAGCTTCAAACCAACTATCTTCTTCACTTAGTTTTATAGATAAACAACATATTATCTTGCCAATGTGCCAACTAATCAAGTACCCATCGTAGTTTCTCATAACTCAATATTTTCACTAGGTCTTCTTGTTATCATGTCTTTTCAAATCCTCTTCATCAATCAAATGATATGGTACTCTACTAGATAGAATATGTCTCACCAATTAAGGTTTGACATCAATGAAAATATAACAATTGTTTTAATTATAGTTTCTAACATCTCTATTGGTCTATGATTGGAGGAATGATGTATGTGACTTCTCTTAGACCTAGTATAATGTATATGGCATGTTTGGTTGCAAGATATCAAGCTAATTATGTTAGTATTATAATGCACTAAGAGAGGGGTGAATCAATACATCCACAAATCTGAAACTTTTAACAATAATCTTACACAATAACCAACATAAAAAATATAATATAACATAGAAGCATAACAAGTAAACCATTCACACACAATGAACATAAGACACAATATTTTTTCTCATGGAAACCCCTATTAGAAGGAGAAATGTTGGAAAAATGGTCAGTGCTCCCCTCAGGATTTGTGACATGGCTTAACCACCTCATGTGTCTTCTATAAGTCTAGTGGTTGTATCGGGCATTAACAGCTTGATCTTTTAGTGCAACAGAAACTACTACTTGTAACAAGTGGTATCAGAGCTTGGTCACAGGTTCAAATCCCCTCAGGTAACACTGAGGGGGAGATTGATGTAAAAATGTTTAGTGCTCCCCTCGAGATTCATGGCATGGCTTGATTGCCTCATGTGTCTTCTATAAATCTATTGGTTATATCGGGCATTAATAGGTCAATCTTTTGGTGCAACGAAAACTACTACTTGTACAAGAAAACCACGTGTGGAGATGATGCCCACAAATTTCACTAGTGCACCATTGAAATCTTCCTTGTTAGGAGCAATTACAAAAACCTTTTTGAGGTTATACCTAGTTCGAAGTACTTGGCCTTGTTGAAAGCTAGAAAATTCCTATTAAAGACTACCCTAATCTTTTAGTTCTTTGATAACCCTTTCAGCTTCATCAAGTTTCCTCTTGTATCTTAAACCCTCCATACTTGTCTTAAAGATCCTATCCGAGTTGTTAGATTTCATAAGGGAACCAAAGCTCTGATACCAATTTTTAGTATTATAAGGAATTGAGAGGGGGGTGAATTAGTGCATCCACAAATCTGAAACTTTTAACAATAAGCTTCCACAATAACCAACATGATAAAGATAATATATCATGGAAACCATTCACACACAATGAACATAAGATGCAATATTTTTTTCCCATGGAAATCCTTGTTAGAGGGAGAAAACCATGTGTTTGGATGACACCCACAAATTTCACTAGTGCACTATTGAAATCTCCCCTATTAGGAGCGATTACAAAAACCTTTCTAATAGAGTGAGAGTGCCTTAATCGAGTATAACCTAACCGAGTATAACCTAATCGAGAGTGCCTTCTTCTGGGATTATACCAAGGTGAAATCCTAGAAGAAGGAGCTAAAATATTGTTGCATCTTCTTGTTGCACTATTTCTATCATGTGTGATAATACAAGTGTTATAAATATTTCAAATAAATTATTGATGAATTCAAGGACCAATCATATCTCTATTTGATATCACTTTAAGAGAGAGAAAAAGTTTCAAAACAAGAAGTTAGATTGGGGTATATTCTTGCAAAATATTAGATTTCACAAATCTTCACAAAGGCACTCTCTAATGATACAATTGAGTATCTCAGGGTGAATTTATCCAAGTTGTTTCCCCTCCTAACTAGATGCATGAAATAATGCATCTATCTAGGGGGAGAAGTTCAAGGTGTCCTAGAATGATATCATCTAATCCTCCAAAGAAGTAGGTGGTTTGTTGGGTGCTACTAAAAGAAGGAATAGATATGAAAAAGACAACAAAAATAAGGCTTGATGATAAAAAATAAAAGGGGAGTTACTGAAGAATTGTGTATATTTTCTCTTTTTCCTTGATAATCATCGGGGGATATATTGTGTAACAAAAATAAGATGATTGTAATAATGATGGAGGAGATTGTTGGAAGTTAGTGTTGTGATTGATGTCAACCCTTTCCTTGTTGCCAGTTGTGAGATTTTTGATATGTGCTATGATGTGTTCAAGATCAAAATTGGAAATGAGAGATAGTGAGAAGACTCTTGTTTGGTGACATAGATGGTATCATGATGGTGTCATATTAAGATGAGGATTAGAGGCATTGTGAAAAGAAGAGTCAAGATGAGGATTAGAAGAATTGAAATTAGCATTGGAATATGATATTGGTGTTGATGGTTGTGTGATGCTACAAGTTGTTGTAATATCTATCATGTTGGTCTTGGATGAGAAATTTATACTAGGTGTTTTTATTATTGAAGAATGTTGAAGGTTGAATTTGTAGAGGAAGTCCTCTAATGGTTTCCTAGAAGAATGCTTCCCATTTCTCTACTTTAGATGTTATGGTCTCATAATTTGGAGCATATATTTTATATATTGTGGATGTTGCACTACTTTCTTTTTAGGACCTTGGTGTTTCCACAAATGTTTTTTGTATATGAAGTGTATTGGAAATTTGGGTGTATGTAAAGATTGGTCTACAAAATTATCTTCATATCTTTGCATTGAAATTTCTAGTGTTGTTTGTTGGAGGGAATTATCATAATATTTGTACAGTGTCTTAGTTTATATGTTTGATGATAAATTGTATCACAAAAAGGGCTATGTGTTTCATAACTATGTTTGTTGGATTTCCATTTGTGAAGACGTAAGTATCATAATAATTGTTGCATCTTGGATCAACATACAAACATGAAATATGTATTTTAAAATGATGTGTTTTAAAGGAACATACATATGTGGTCCACATATAAAGGGTTGATTTCTTTGGTGTTTCATTATGTCTATAGTTAGTTTTCAAGTTACTTGTCATTATCTGGCCATTAGGGATTTTTCTCTTCCTTGTACCAGCTTGTTTTGGATTATCTAAAATGCATTAGATTATGTCTTAATTTTTTTTTATGTCTTTCATTTCCATGTGGGATTTTACATTAGGTAATTTCATATCAAATATATGTTTTTGGGCCAACTATTTATATGTTACATAATTTATCTACACATTACCCTTCTCCTAACCTTGGAGGATGTGTGCCAACATGTGTGATGTTTGAGATGGCTTTGGATATTTTGTTATTATGTTTTAGCTCATCTCTATTCTCTAGATAGGACTACTTTATCACAATTATGTTTTGGTGACCAACTTATTGCAATCACATCGTGTTCCCTAATTTAGTCAACCTAATTAATATTTTATGATGATTCAAACATATATACATATATAAATATTGATGTATGTATATGTGTGTGTGTGTGTGTGTGTGTGTGTGTGGAGATATATAGATATGTGTATATATGTATATATACATATCTTTGTGTGTGTAGAGAGATAGGGAGGATCAAATTAGTTGCAAAGAGTGTGGATTATCGAAGATGTAAGATTTAGGAAGCAGAAGTATGTGGTGGAAGTTTTTGATCTGAATTGATGAATGATTTCTCAAGATATCATGTCAAAAGCATCTACATTCTAAGGATACTTCTATAAGTTGTATGCAAAAGGAGTATACATTGTGTTTCTTTTCATGTATCCTGAATCGAGATAGTGAGTCTCCTATATAGGTCATTTTATTTATCATTCTCAGAGTTAGTGAGTCTTTATAGTACTTTATTTGTATATTTCCCTTAGAAAGTGAATCTTGACTACAAGTCTGGTAGTGAGATTCATTGTAATACATTTTATATATTGTGAGGCATTCTCATTGTGGTTTTCTCCTCATTAAATTTTCCACATAAATTTAGTTTTTTCTTATGCATTAGTGTTAATTTTATTCTTTTTTATTATTGTTGATTAAATTTATAAGTTTTAGAATTAAAGTAAAGAGATTATGTTTTGTTAAATATTTATTCACCCCCCACCCCCTCTCAGTCTCTGGGTGTGTTCAATAAGATATTGATAGTTATATGGATTCAAAATGGGTGGGTGATATTGATAAATAGAAGATCCATCAATGCTTATGTGTTTACTTTTTTTGACAATGTAATCAGCTAGATGAGTGACAGGTTGTAGTTTCTTTGTCCATAAACTAAAGTTGAGAATATGACAACTACTCATATTTGTAAATAATCCATTAAGCTTAATATTTTATGTTCAGATATTAGAATAAAATAAGGTGCAATAACAATGCATTATAATATTTAAATCACGATTTAATTCCTAGCTAAGAACCCAAATTTTCATGAAAGGACCAAGGACATTGATGTTTACTATGATTTTTTTGAAGATATGTTTGAGGATGGGCGGATAAATTTGGCTAAGGTAGATACTTTGATGAATGTTTCAGATTTGATAACCAAGGTTGTGAGCATCTAGAAGTTTAATTGGTGTTTTGATTCTATGGTACTTGTGGCCCTAGAAATGAAAATGGTGTAGATACTCCCTTTTCTCTTGTAAGGTTTTCTACAAGTGTGAGAATGTTAAGAAGATGATGTATCAACCTTTCTTCTATATAAGGTTACTATTTATAGTAAGTTTATATTTAAGCATGTATTGATAAAAAATTATTCAAAGCTACAAATTAGCTACATAAACATGCTAATAAATTTGGCTAGAAGATCATGTATATATTTGAAGATATTAAAGTAGTAGATCATAGCTTGATATCACATATCACATTATTTTTAGTGCTTCAAGTAGTTTTTCAATCAAACACTAGATTCAAAAGTTATAACCTCTATAAGTTGGCTATTTTTAGATAAGAAATATAAAAATGTGTTGGACACATAAATGAGTTGTAAAAGGGATTTTAACATGTATGTGTGTGTTTGGACATATCATAGGGCATCTTGGGTTGGAGTTAAGATGGGAGCTATTTTTTGGGTTGTATTATCCCATGGTATTGAAATACACTTTGATGGTTTCATGTAGTATATATCTCCTATATATTAGGCGCATGAGATTGAGGTTGTGTTAGATCATTATAGCTATGAGTTACCTTCGGGTCTCTAGTTGGTCATGCTCCTATGAGAATATTTCTCTACTAGCTCATAGGGTAGACTAGAGGTGGAAAAATATAATATAAATAATTTAAAATGTGGAAATTGGAGATGGAGGATATGTTAATAGATTAAGATTTTATGGGATGTTATTAAAGATAATGTATTTATACCTACAAATAATATTGTTTCTTCTTAGTATAATGTTATGTATTATAAAGCCAAGGGTATAATTAGATTTTTATTGATAGAAACATTTTAATCAATGTCCCTGGAGAGTCATTGAGAGGCCTTGGAAGAAACTATGCAAGATGCATCAAGCCAAATATTTAGTGAACAAAATTTTCTCAAATAAGAAATTATATTCCTTCAAAATGGAAGAGGATGGATGAATTACATACCACCTAGAAGCATTCAATATTTTGGTGACTTAATTGGCATATGTTGGTGTCAAAATGGATGAGGGGGATAAATTTCATATCTTGCTATGTTCTTTTCTTAATTTGTGGGATTGTCTTTTATGGCCATCAATAATACTTCTATTATTTTCAAGACTAGATATGTGACCTATGTTCTTTTCATTCCAAAGAGATGGGGAGAAAGGTATCCATAAATTCTAAGGTAAGGAATATTGTATGTGTTCTTATAATACATAAGGAAAAAATAAATAAGAATGAGACACATAATAAATCCAAATTCAAGGGGAGATCCAAGTCTCCTAGAAAGTCCAAATTTATTTTTTGACATTATCATAAGCCTAGGCACATTTTTAAGGACTACAAAAAAGAACAGAAGAAGAAAAAGAAGAAATTTGATTTTAACTGTGAGTCTATGAAGGAATATGGTGATGCATTCCTTCCAAATTTGTCTACTCATGTAGGTAATGATGCATGGTTAATTGACTCAGGTGAATCTTTTCATATGACCTCTAATAAAAATTGGTTTTGTGAATATGAATAAGAGGAAGGTAAGTGTTAGGCCCAAAAGGAGGCAACCACAACTGAGAGGGGGGGGTGAATTAGTTGTGTTTATCTAAATACTTTAATTCCACTTTAGCCAGTTAGATCTGAAAGATAAATAGTAATGAAAGATCCACAACATATCACACAAAACACCAAGATTTTTTCTTGAGGAAACTCACTAAAGGGAAAACCCCGGTGGGATTCAAACCCACTAGATGAATGTACTCTATCATAGGTATTGCCTAGTTAAGAGAAAAATAGAGAATAAAGGATGTACTTGTAACCATAGGCTTACAATCCAATCTGTAGGATCACTTCCCAAAGCTTACTTCTCACAATACAATCTCATATTTGGCCCCCAATAAGGTTCATCGGTCTATCTTTAATACAACATGGTGGACATATAGTCCATTACAACCGAACTGACAAATAGCATCTCCTATGTTGAAATAGTTCCAATGAAGTAAAAAATATACCTTAAGTGCATAACTCATATATACATACTCTTCTCTCTTACATACATTCTCTCAATAATAAAATGATCTTTCATTTATACTGATCGCAAAGAATAATCCTCCATTAGGTCGGTTAAGACCTATTACAATAAAATATATAAACAATATGGTCAATCACCAATGTGATCAAAATCAAGTCAAATAAGACTTATATAGGGCCCACATATTCAACCTCAAACACTCTACACCATTGTTGATGTACCACCAAGAATCGCAACACGTTACTCCATCAAGTCGGCTAGTACCCAAATGAAGAAACATCAACATGCTACCAAAATAGAAAATTTGATCATCTCAATCAATGAAGACCGACATCATGATAATCACATGATCCAAGAAAACCAAAAAGAAACATGAATACCATCCAAAACCTTCACATCATCTCTAATACAAAATCCAAACTCATCTTTAACTCTGATTAATAGGAACACTAAAATACCAAATTCAATCATAATAGAAGATTTATTTTTGTACTTTGAATCATGAACAACACTAGCTATAAATACAATGATACGAAAACATGCAATAACCAGATTTTCAACCTGTGAAACATCAAATCCCATTCATACCAAACCAAATACTCATCCAATGTTCACAAGAACACTGTGGTACTAGCATCCAACAACTCAATCATTCATCATTCAAACTTTCATACCAACCTCTGTGAACCTCTATAGATTATATACAAACACTTATGAAAAATACCTCACGATCACAACTCAAGATCTTAAACATAGCACCTAATAAAATGAAATCCTCCATACCGAATGCATTGGACACATTATTTGAAACAACAACTAGTATTTTGACATGAATGAAAAAACAATAATGTCAACACATCCAAATCCAAAACTCTAACATGCTCAACAATCTTCCAACAGTAAGGTGTACTTGGTGATGATTCTCATTTAGCTATGTTGGAAATATTAAAGCTACAATTAGTTTTTTTATAGTAGAATAAGAATTGTTAATGGTGTTTTACATATCCCTAGATTAGCACAAAATTTATTATCCATGAACAAACTAGTAGATGTGGGCATACATGTAGTTTTTATTGTTGGAAGATGAAAAATGGTGCTAGGTACTATGTTTATTGCTAAAGGTGTTATATTTGTCACATTGTATAAGCTATATGAACACGCTATTGAGTATGATAGTAGTTCTATGAATAGAAAACTTGTGGGTACTTTTTTGGAAGACATGAGGAATTTACCATTAGTGGGTGGTCATGGATTTTAGGTACCTAAGGGTCTTTTTTCTTCCAAATCAAAGATACCTACAAATAAGAACATGTTATGGGATCAAATAGTTGGCCACATTGGAAAAAGCATCTTAGGAATTGCAAAAACAAAAAACCTTGTTGAAGATTTAAATGATTGTAATCTTGAGGTATGGTGGATCTTATTCGTTCTGATGTATTTGGTCCTATAGATGTTCCTTATATTGTAAAATCTACATATTATGTTTCATTTGTAGATGTTTATAGTAGGACATGGCTATATTTTCTAAAGAGTAAATCTAAAGTCTAAAGTTTTCAATCAATGTAAAGAATTAAAAGAAATGGTTGAATTGCAAACTAGAAAGAAAAATAATTTTAGTACTAATAATGATGGTGATTTTTTCTCTAATGATTTTAATATATTTTATAAATATTGTAGAATTCATAGACAAAATACAACTCTATATTCTCAATTGTAGAATGAAGCTACAGAAAGAATGAATAGAACATTGATGGAGAAGGCTAGGAGTATGTTGAGAAATTCTAGTCAAAAAAAAATTCTAGGTTGAAGTTGTTTATGTTTCTTACTACTTGATTAAAATATCATACATCAAAGCTTGTTAATAAAGAACTTATGGAGGCATAGTCAAGTCATAATTCTTCATTGAGATATCTTAGAGTTTTTCCCTGTGAGGTATATGCACATGTCAAAGGAGAAGAGAATAAATTTGGAGAATAAGGTTATGTAATGTATCTTAATTTAATATCATTTGATACAATTATGGTGTGAAAGGATACAATCTTTGGAACCCCCTTGCACAAAAGTTGAAACATAATAGAAGTGTTATTTTGGAGAAAGAAATCCTTCTTTTGTTACATTATAGCTATAATTAACTAAAAAGGAAGATGTTATTCAAATTCCTTCTATGCTCAAGAAATTTGAATCAAAACCCTTAGATAGATAATAAATTAAGGAGAGCTCATCTAGCTCTGAATCTTTAGAAGAGGAGGAAGAACTTCAAACTCATATTGATCATAGGTCTACAAGAAATAGACAACCAACTGAAAGGTATTCACCTAATTATTGGAGATGCATTTTTTCTTTGAATACTAATGTAGATGAAACTAGATCTATACAAAGGGTATTAGGTATGAATGATGTAGAATTTCAAAAAAATTCTATGCATGAAGAATGATACATGGGATTGTGTACCATTTCCTAGAGGAAAAAATATGTTTGTTGCAAATGTATCTTCAAGACAAATATTGGTTCATATGGACATATTGAGAAGTATAAAGTAAGGTTGTTTGCAAAAGACTACTCTCAGGTTGAGTGTGTTGATTGCGGTGGGATATTTTCTCATATTGCAAAAATGACATCTAATAGATTTTATCTTACTAATTTTCTTCCTTATGATTTAGAGGTTGATAAAACTTATGTAAATACTATTTTTCTTCATGGTGATTTAGAGGAGGATATTTATATGATATAGCCAGAGCACGACGTGGTAAAATAAAAAAAAATTGTAAATTGAAGAAATATTTTTATGGCCTCAAACAGAGTCCAAGAATGTGGTGCCAAGAATTCAATACACATGTGTTGAGTATGGGATTTGAGTTTTCTAAATCAATTCATTGGTTTTATTATAAATCTAATTGTAATCATTTAATTATATGTTGATGATATCTTATTCATTGGTAAAGGGAAACATATAATTTCATAACTAAATTATCAGCTTGTAGCTAAAGTTGAAATGAAAGATCTTAGTGCTACTAAACACATTCTTGAGATAAAAATTAGAAGAAATAGAGAGAATAGAAAATTGTGGCTAGGCCAAAGTAAGTATTTTAACTCAATTTTATAGAGGTTATAGATGAAATATTGTAGATCATTATGTATTCCTTTTATAGTTAGAACAAAGTAATTCATTTTAGATTGTCCTAATCCCCATAAAAGATGGATGAAATGAGAAAAGTGCCCTACTAGAGTGCAATTAGAAGTTTTATATATGTTATGGTATATACTAGACTATATATTGCCCAATTTGTGTAATTTCTTTCCACATATATGTTAAATATTGGTAGGTTTCATTGTGATGTGGTTAAAAGAGTCTCCAAGTATTTAAAGGGTAACATTGAGTATTATTCATGTTTTCATGGTAATTTAAATGAGATGATATTTCCCTAGATATCCATGGTTATGTGCATTCAAACTGGGTGGGTGATATTGATAGTAGAATATCTGCTAGTACTTATATGTGTACTTTGTTTTGTGATGTAATCAGTTGGATAAGTAAGCAATTAGCTATGGTTTCTTTGTACACTATGGAAGTTAATTATATGGAGGTTATTCATGCTTGTAAAAAATCCATTTGGAATAAAGAGGCTATGTTTAGATATTGAAATAAAACAAAATGAAATGGAAATTTATTGTAACAGTTAGAGTGTGATTTTCCTAGTTAAGAACCCAAATATTCATGCCATTACTAAATAATTTGAAGTTCAATATCATTTTGACAAAGATTTTATTGAGGATGGTAGGGTGAAGCCTAGTTAAGATAGAGACTCTGATGAATGTTGCAAATTCTTCAACTAAGGTTATGAGAACGTAGAAGTTCAAATGGTTTTCATAATATATGGTCTTCATGGCACCTAGAAATTAAATAATGGTGTAGATACTCCCTTTTCTCTTGAAAGGTGTTTGACAAGTGAGAGAATATTAGGAAAATGATGTCTCAACCTAGAATTTACATTAAATTTTACCACAAATTGGTTCAATTTTTTCTCTAAAGCAAGGAATTGGCTAGATAAGCATGTCAATAAATTTTCATTGCATGTTCATGTCTAGATTTGAAGATATTCAAGTTTCCATTTTTAAAGTTATGAATAAGATTTTTGAAGTCAATTTTAAAGGGCTTGGAGGTTTTTAAATAGCTTGAAAGTGTAATTAGTGTAGTGATTTATAGTTTAATATAGCATATCACAAGTTTTCTAGTGCTTCAAGTGTTTCATGAATCAAACACCCACTTTAAAGGTCATGGCTTCTGAAATTTTGGTCTCCTAAAATAGCAAATATAAAAATGTGTTGGACACATAAAGGAGTTTTAAAATGGAGTTACACATATTGGTGTGTATTTTGACACATCATAGGGCATCTTGGGTTGGAGAAAAGGTTGTTTCCATATTTCAAGTGGTTTTATCCCATGTTTTTGTAAACTATTTGACTATTTCATGTATTTTATCTCTTGTATATTAGGTGCATGAGATGTCTAGGTTGTGTAAGATAATTATAGTTATCGAGTTACGTCTAGATCTCTAGTTGGTCATACTCTTGTGATAAGGTTTTTCTACACGTATAGTGTTGATTTTTTAATAAAATACTGGGAAACTTTTCAAGTGAGGATTTTTTACTCTTATAAGGGTTTTCCCCACATAAATTACTATGGTATGCAAGTTATTAGTGTTCACTTATATTAATTATATGTAACTATTGTAAATAATTGAAAAAATTTTTACATAACCCTCCTCTAAAGGTTAGTGTATGAAGTTGTTTCACAACCATAACTTCCTTACATATACCTCTAGATTTATCATCACTACTCTCAATCATGTTGAAGTCACCTCTTGAAATCCATGGGATGTTGCATAGGCTATACATCCATTTCAAAATTTCAATTTTATCAATGTAGTCATTGGTGGCATAGATTGAGCATAATATAAATTTTCTATTTTTTTATTAATTATAACCCAAATTTCTCCATTACATGGACAGAGAATCCATTTTATATCACCAATGGATCTAATCTATTGTATAATAAGATTTCATGCCCTATTTACCCTTTAAATGATCTATATATCATTGGTTAAGCTCTTTCTAAATGTGTTAAATATTATTTACAAGAGTCTAGCTAATTGTTGTAACCTCTTCAAAATAGACATCTTTATTTTTCTCTAGAATAAGATATCTCATTACCAAGTATTTCCTATCAAGGAATTATAGTCTCCTAACATTATAGCTATCCCAATTGATGACTAATAATTATAAATGGATATCATTCTTGATATTCCTAAATCTATCAAAACATTTAGGAAACCTATCTTCTTTATATTTTCTTTTTGAATCAAGGCTCACTATCTTCTTTACTCCTTTTCTTCTCAATTTTATCTATCCTTTAACCAAAGGGACATGCTTTCCCTTTTAGCTATTCATCATCACTAATCATGGGAAAGGATTTAAAATTTGGATAGGTGTACCCTTATCTAAGCTCCTAACTGGGAAAATTACCTAAATCACCTATAGGCACCTCATAAGTAATCTCATTAGTACTTCTCTACTCCATAATATCCCATACTAAAAAATAAGCATTATCAACCTATTTAGAGATAATATTAAGAAAAATTAGAAAATTATGAGTAATCTCCTTATTAGGTTCTACTACCCCCTTGAAGCTATGTCACTTTTCCTTGTATTTGACACTATATTTATGTGAATCCTTCTATAAGTCCAATTCGTGAACTTTAAATGTCTGCCCAAGGTTAGAATTAGTCAAGTATGTCCTAGTGTGGTTAATAAAATCAAAATGATATTTTGTTTCCCCTTGTATTTTTTCTTATTTACATCCTTAGAACCTTCATGTTTAGCCTTTTTCTAAGTATAAATAATGGGCATATTTGGTTTCTCCAAAGTTATAATTAGGTAATAAATACATCTAGAAGGGGTTGATTACAAAAAAAAAATTCCAAGTTTACATGTTTTTTATGAATAGGTTAAATAACTAAGAGGTGGGAGGGTGAGTCATTTATTATACAACAATTTATTAACCTTACTAAATCTAGAGAAAACTTAAAGAAATCTGAAACTTAAAACAAATATGAAATTGAAAGCACAAAACACCATACACAAGGAACACTATAATGTATGTGGAAACCCAAGATGAGAAAAGCCACAAAGAAGCTAATTCTCATGAATAGAAATATTGATTAAGGTGACACTGATTAAGATGATTTTTACAAAGGCTTGCTATCAGTTTTCTCACTATAGGTAAGGCTCATTGTCGGTTGGATCACTTTCAATTGGGATAACTACCCAAAATAATAAGGCTCACTACCAATACAAAATGGATCACTACTAAAATAAGATTAATAAAAAATAATCCACCACTGAAATTGTTGTCACCAATAATAAACAACATAGGAACAATATTGCAGTCTCCTACTAGTTGCATTAATTTAAACAGTCAATAATACATAGATCTTTCCTTATTAGATTTGCATTCATCACACTCACATTTTTATCTTTGATCAAAAGATAATCCTTTAATTATACCATTCCATGCCATATAAACTTATAACTTGACCGAACATAATTTGAAATAGGTCACACAATAAAATCCCCATGGTGGTAAGGACTGAAATGTGGGCCACATAGAACCTCCTAGCTCAATACAAAATGCCTCTCACATGCTACACATTTTCCATAACATCCAGGACCAAGAAATAGGATATACATGTTACAATGCAAACACTTGATCTCAAGAAAATAACCACTTTCCAAATAGGTCCAGACCTAAAAGAATGAACTGCATTATGTTATAAGATGAATGGGACCAAGATGAACATGGCTAAAGATAGATATACCTAGCACATCATCTAGAGCACGCTACATAGGATCATGTTTGATTACGGAGAGGGGGGGATGAATCAGTAATCCTGATCACAAAATACCTTAAAATAATTTTATCTTTTTAACTCAGCAACTACGCAGTAGATACATAGTTCTTTATTTACTAACAACAGTAAATAAACTATATCATATCAATCATTAAATCATTCACAATGATTAATACCAATATTTAACGTAGAAACCCAGCTTTGGGAAAAACCAGTGTGAAAATTGTCACCCACTAATAAATATACTATTCTGAAGTACCCCTGGTTAAGAGCTAATCTAGTTAAATATTATAAAACACACTGTTAGGTGTGACCTGGTTAAGGGATTCACCTCAGATCTATTAAGATCTTCACACTATTAGGAATGGCCTTGTTAGAGGGATTTGAACACTCTTTTAGAATGTCACCTTTCTGAAGAATTTATAATAAGACTGTTAAGTCCACTCTGTTAAGAGATTTCTCTATTACAAATGCTAGTAAGTACCAGTAATAAAAATGACCTGAAGATGTAAAACTATCTTTTCTCAATCAGATCCGTATGCACTCTTCAATCTTCACTTCAATTATTCATCTTCCACTAGCATCAACACTTCATCAAATCATTGTTTTCCCACTCGGAATCTCTTTGTTCCTTCTTCTCTGCAATAGTTGGTAACCCTTCAACTATTTAGTTTTAAAGCCAATTTTCCATACAAGATCATCATTTATATAGACAAGTTTTGCCTCTTAATCTCATCTATTACATTTTTCTTTAATCAATCTTGACCATTCAATTCATTATACATCAGATCTATATCTTAGTAACATGTTTCCTTTTCACCTAGGAATTTGAACTTTTCTTGAAACTTGTTCCATCTCTTTTTTCCACTTAGATCTTTCCATAGATATCCATCTTGAATTTTCATAACCGTAGATTTCTTGTAACTAACTTCCCTCATCATCATGATCATCTAGCTCATCATAGCTAATCATTAAATATTGATTCCATCCATATTTAATACTATTTTCATGCTTGGTGTTATTCACTTAAAATTTCAATTACATTGCTCGGTGCCTAAACCTTTCTTCTTTACTAAGTGACCAACTTTTTACCTTTACCTTATTGAGTGAAATTTCCATCTCGATAGCTGAAAAAACTTTACTTACCGATTTGTCAAATCTTTATCACCATGCTTTACCAACTTAACATACTCATATGTTAGGTAGAAAATAATCATATCAACATAATCTAATCATTTTTTGATATGTATCAATTTCCCATTTAAGTTCTACAACTTCTCAACTTCTCTTTTCTTCTTCTCCTTAACTCATTCATTTTATATCATTGTGGAATGATATGGAAACATAATATAAATCAAAAATCAATTGCTTGAAACCAATTACAAGACTATAACTGATCTAACCTTTCTACTATCATCATGTATACCTCTGATATTGGTTGGTCTTCATCATCAAATCTATCAGATAATCAATCATCAACATCATTATCAGTTATGATAACAATCTCCCTCTTTGGCATTGATGGCAACACTAACAAATTCAGTGTTCAATTGATGGTGGTGCACTTCACTATCATTTATATTTTGTACTCCCTCTTAGTAGTAACTTATCCTTTTCAGATCTTTCATCTGTAGTCTTTCTCTTTCTGATTCCATCAGCAACATTCTCTTATTCATCTCATCTTCCTTCTATACTCATATGATTTGTCTCCCTCTTATTGTATTTATTTCCCTTATGATATTCTCCCTCTAACATCTGAATTTCACTTTATTATCCCTCTTTGACAACAATGCCAAAGAAACATAAACATCTCAGATATACCTCAAGTATCTAGATTTTCCATTAGAGTCATAAACTTTCTTTTTCACAACTTCAGGCTTCACCTAAAGAGTGAAATACTAGCATCAAATCACAATATAGATATTCTTATGAGTCCTTGAATTGATGCAACATGCATCTTTCCTTAATGTACATTGGATAGGGGAAGAACCCCTAACTTACCTTGGATATACTCAAAAGCATCTTTTGGTAATGGTTTTGTAAAGATATTAGCTATCTGCTCCTTAGAATTCACATATTCCAATGTCACATATTTATCTTGTACTTCCTTTATCAAGTAGTGATAATAGATATATTCTTTGTCTTAGAATGCATCACCAGATTCTTTGATATGTTAATAACACTAGTGTTATCACAATAAATTGTAATAGGATCAGTAATATCTTCATGCATACCTTCCAGTAGCTATTTGATCCATACAATATTAGAACAATTCATAGTTGTTTCCACATACTCAGCCTCAGCAGTAGATTGAGAAATATAGCTTTGTTTCTTGCTTAACCATGCTACTAGTCTTTCTCCTAAAAAGAAAGCTCTGCCACTAGTGCTTTTCCTATCATCAATATTTACTGCCCAGTCGGCATTAGTATAAACCTTAAGATTAAAATTTCCTCTTGTGTATAATAGACTGAAATCTTCAGTCCCTTTCAAATATATGAATATCTTTTTAACTGTAGAAAAATGTGTCTCCTTGGGGTTTGTTGAAAACCTTGCAACAATACCAACTAAATGTGCTATGTCAAGTCTACTATGTACAACATATTGTAACCTACCAATCATGGATCAGTAAAGTGTTTCATTCACCTCCTTAGTATCATCTTATTTTGACAATTTACAACCAGTAGCCTATTGACAAGTTGGATATACTGATATATATGACTTGATATAGTGTTTTCATTATGAAAACAAAGTCATATAGCAGTTTGGAGTCAGCGCACTTGATAAGAAGATCAGAAATCGATTAAGTATTGAAGACTAGATAGTGTACAGAGCTCCTGCAACTCAGAGCATCAGTGCACATGCTTATAGAAGAATTATGGTATGTGCCCTAGAAGTTAAGTTGGTTAGACTATATTCATGCTTAGTCTATGAGCGCATAATTAGATATGAAAGGATGTGAAAGTTACAGTCAGTTGAAGTTGCACAGCCAGTAAGTGCCAGAGAAGAACAGAGCATGAAGCCGATAGTTAGTATTTTGGTTTGCGGATATAATGTAATGTTGTAAAGGCTATGCACCTATTGTATTTAGGTTGCTAACATGTATACTTGTTTTTTTTGTAAGCACGCTTAAACCAATTCATTTGGAAGTGTTGTATGTAATAGGTTTAAGGGCCGACCTAGTTGTTTATTTTGTATGCATGTATAAATATAAGATGTGCCCATTGTATTTAGTATGGAAGTCAAGATAGAGTTGTGATAAGCATAGCAGAAGTGTGTGAAGATAATATAAGATTTATTAGAGCTTTGTAAGAGGTCAAAGCATCATCGCATCAAAGGAACTGATCTAACAAGTAGTGTCACGGTAGTTCATCCAGCAGATATAGTGTGTATCTAAGATCAGAAGGTTGTAGCCTTCACCACTTGAGCAATGAGATCTTGGATAGTGTGTCCTCTCCCCTAACAGGGACTATTGTAAAAGACTCCTAACAGGGTTTGACCCTTAACAAGGTCTACTATACTTAAAGCATTGTAAAGAAACTCCTAACAGGGTTAAGGATCTTCTAACAAGGATCAAAAAACACTAGTGTAGAATATTAGTGGGTGTTAATTCCCACCGGGGTTTTTACCTATTTGGGTGTCCCCTTAATCATATTGGTGTCATGTGTTGATTTCATGTTTCATGTTTATGTGAATGTTTAATTCAGTACTTAAGCATTTAAGTTCAGTATAAAGATTAAAGTGAAAAGTTAAAATACAGTGAACATTGATTCACCCCCCCCCCTCGCTCTCAGTGTTCCCATTCCTAACATATCCATTAGTGTTCCAACCGGTTTTGAGTCTTCCATATTGAATGTTTTCAGGATCTCCTTGATATATTTAGATTGAGTGATGTTGATATCATCTTTAACTTGTTGTATTTGAAGTCCAATGAAGAATTTTATCTCTCCTATCATAGACATCTCAAATTCCTTTCTCATTTCCTCAGCAAAAGACTTAAACATTATCTCATTACCACCAAATATATTGTCATCAAAAAATATTTTAGCAATCACAATTTCATCAGATTTATCACACTTCAGGTATAAATTGTTGTTATCACTAGTCCTTTCAAATCCAATCTTAACTAAATAAGAGTGTAGTCTTTCATACCATGGTCGGAGAGTCTGCTTCAATCCATACAAAGCTTTATGCAATTTGCAGACCATGTTCTTATTTTTCTTGTCACAAATCCATCAGGTTGTTTTATGTAGACTTCTTCTTCAAGTATTCCATTTAGAAATGCAGATTTAACATCCATTTGATAAGCTTTAAATCCTTTATAAGTTGCATATGCAAGTAGTATTATAACTCCTAATCTAGCAATAGGGGTAAAAGTCTCACCATAGTCAATACCGTCTTCTTATGCATACCCTTTACATACTAGTCTAGCTTTGTTTCTGATCACATCTCCTTTCTCATTGAGTTTATTTTTGAAAATCCATTTAGTTCCAATCACATTCTTATCTTTAGGTCTCGATACCAATGACCATGTGTTATTCTTTTCAATTTGATTTATTTCCTCTTTCATTGCATTCAGAAATCAAACAAGTGTTATCTCTTAACTTACTTCTTGTCAATACTCCTACATTCTTGTCTCCAATAATTCTTCTCGGTGACTGGTTTCTTATCATATACTTTTCCAATACAGGTTCGGTAGCTTGTTCATCATTGTTCTAATCTCTTAGTAGAGGGTCATCTTGTTCATCAGTTTATGCTTGTTGTTGTTCGGTTGTATCAACCGAATTGTCATCTTGTACATAAAAAATATGTTATAATCCTCAAGTTCTTTTTTCTATCCTCATCATTCTTTTCAGAAAATTCATCAACTCTTACATTTTCACTTTCAACTATTTTGTTAGAATCCTTGATTAATCATTTGTATTCTTTACTCTTTGAAGAATAACCAAGAAATATTTTGTCATCACCTTTAGAATCAAACTTTCCATTTCTAGAATCTTTCAATACATAACACCTACTTCCATAAATTTTGAAATAACTTACATTTAGTGTTATGTCAAACCATAATTCATAAGATGTCTCATTTGTACCTTTCTTCAGTTGTATTTGGTTAAGTGTGTAAATTGCAGTGCTTATAGCTCCTCTCCAGAATGTTTGCGCAATCTTCTTATCAATCAACAAAGTCCTGGCACAATCAACAATAAATTTTTTTCTTCTCTCAACTATCCCATTCTCTTGTGGAGTCCTCGGTATAGACACTTGTCTTTTAATTCCATTCTCATCATGGAAGATAGTAAATTCATCAGAGATAAATTCACCTCCTCTATCAAATCTCGAACACTTCAACTGTTTACTTGCTTCTTTCTGAAATCTAGCCTTATACCACTTAAACATTTGAAATGCATCAGACTTTTCTTTTAGAAACATGACTGACATCATTCTTGAATAAACATCAACAAACAAAATAAAGTATTGATCTCCATAATAGCTTTAAACTTTCATGGGACTACAAAGGTCAGTGAGAACCAATTCCAAAATACCATTTGTAGAATAAGATTTTCTTAGAAAACTTGACTTGGTCATCTTACCAAACTGATATTCTTTACACATAACTTTATCAGGTTTGCTTAATCTCAATAGTCCTCTGACTCTACTCTTCTTACTCAATTTGATCATGTTATGAAAATTCACATGACAATCTCTTATGCCATAACCATACATTTTTAGTTTTATAAAATAAACAACTATTTGCATCAATATCAAGATAAATTAAATTACCTCTTGATTGTCCTCTAATTCCAATTAGATCTCCATCAACACCATAGATCTTAACTTTTCTATTCTAAAATTCTAGTCAGTGGCCAATATTATTCAATTGTGCAACACTCAATAGATTATAATTTAGTCCTCTAACCAAATATGCATCATTTCATTTCATCTTCTCATTCAACTCAATAGATACCTTACCTTTCATAGGACATGGAGAATCATTACAAAATCTGACAAATCCTCCATCATATTCTTCTAGATTCTCAAATTTATCAATATCACCATTCATATGGTGTGAACAACCACTATCAATAATCCAAGGGTATGGTTTAATTACATGAGAAACAAGTGTTTTTTCATGTTCAAAATTTTCCTCATTTTACTCTTCCTTTACTGCAACAAAACAACTTCATAAGCTTCCTCGGTATCATCAGATTCATCATTAGTAATACCTTCCTTAGCTAGGTAGCAAGACTTCTTTCCTTTGTTCTTAAAATCTCTGAATCTTTGATTTCAGTTGTCTCTTTTATGAATCTTATCATTTCTTTCATTGTCAGGATATATAGATGCAATATGTCCAATCTTATTACAATTGAAACATTTCAATGGTAACTTACCTTTGTACTTTCATTTGCCTCTAGGTAGTTGATTAGCCAACAGTTCTTCAAATTCTTCTTTCTCTTTCTCTTCGGTCAAGATGTTGTCATACTCATTTCCATGTGAAGTAATGTGATTTTCTCTTTCTTTTCTTGATGATACAATGCTCATAGATTACTTGAAGGCTATCTCAATAGTCGGTAGACTATTATTATAGTTACTTAACTCAAAAGTAGTCAACTTTCCAATTAGGGCTTCAAGAGTAACTGTATTATTCGGTATAGATCTAAATTCTTAAATTGAAAATACTCTAATAGCATACTTAGAAGATAGAGTTCTCAATATTTTACTTAGCACTTCTTCATTAGTCAGTGATCCACCAACATTTCCAATGGTACTCACAACTTCTTTGATTCGGCTGCCATATTGAGTGATGTTCTCTTCATCTTTCATCCTTACTTCATCATATTTTCTTCTCAAACTGCCAACCTTAGATTTTTTCACATGTTGATCCCCTCCATAGATAAGTGTGAGCATGTCCCACATCTCTTTTGGATTAGTACAATATTTGATATCATTGAATTCAACATCAAATAGGGAAGAAGAAATCTCTATCATAACTAAGTTATGTTCCTACTTTTCTTTCATCTGATCAACTATCAAGGGTCTAGTAGGTAGTGGAGAGTATTCATTTTCCAACAGATACAGGGCATATTCACCAATCCCAGATAGATATAATTTCATCCTTCTTTTTCATGTTGAGAAACTTTCCTTGTTCAACTTAGGTACCTCTCTCCTATACATCTTTGGATATTTAACTCAAGTCTTTAAACTTATCTCTTCAGAGTAATCAGCTTTGATACCAACTATTGGATTATGGAGAGGGGGGGGTGAATCAATAATCCTAATCACAAAATACCTTAAAATAATTTTCTCAGTTTAACTTGGTAAGTACTCGATAGAAACACAATTCTTTATTTATCGACAACAATAAATAAACTATATCAATCAGTAAATCATTCACACAAATAATTCATAATGATTAACACTAATATTTAACATGGAAACCAAGCTTTGGGAAAAACCACTATGGGAATTGTCACCCACTAAGAACTAAACTCTTCTGAAGTACACCCGGTTAAGAGCCAATCTACTTAAAGATTACAAAACACACTATTAGTTGTGACCCGGTTAAGGGATTTACCTCAGATCTATTAGGATCTTCATCCTATTATGAGTGGCCTTGTTAGAGGGCTTTGAACACTCTTTTATAATGTCTCCTTTCTCAAGGATTTACAATAAGATTGTTAAGTCCATTCTATTAAGATATTTCTCTATTACAAATGCTAGTAAGAAATAGTAATAAAACTGACCTATAGATGTGCAACTATCTTTTCTCAAGCATATCCTTATGCGCTCTTCAATCTTCACTTCAATTCTTCATCTTCCACTAGCATCAACACTTCATCAAATCACTATTTTCCCACTCAGAATCTCTTTGTTCCTTCTCTGCAATAGTCGGTAACCCTTCAAATATTCAATTTTCCAGCCAATTGTCCATACAAGATCATCCTTTATATAGACAAGTTTTGCCTCTTAATATCATCTATTACTTTTTCCTTTAATCAATCTTGATTGTTCAATTCATTATGCATCAGATCTCGATCTCGGTAACACATTTCCTTTTCACCTAGGAACTTGAACTTTTCTTGAAACTTGTTCCATCTCTTTTTTCCGCTTAGATATTTCCATAGATCTCCATCTTGAATTTTCATACTATAGATATCTTGTAACTAACTTCCCTCATCATCATGATCATCTAGCTCATCATAGCTAATCATTAAATATCGATTCCATCCATATTTAATACCTTTTTCTTGATCAATGTTCTTCACTTAGAATTTTGGTTACATCGCTCGGTGCCTCAACCTTTCCTCTTTACCGAGTGACCAACTTTTTACTTTTACCTTACCGAGTGACATTTCCATCTCGGTAGACAAAACAACTGATAAGTAGGAGATATTTTTCCACAGAAAGTCAAATTTTGATATTGCTATTAGGATTCAACTGTGTAGTTTTTGAGTCAAACTCATTGACCCATGATTCATGAGTAGTGGTTCACATGAACCCATCTCTCATGAGAATGAATGGAACACTTAGCACTCATTGGATCTAGGTGATGCTCACAAAGGTGAAGCACTGGGACTTCCTGGGAGGTCACCCATCCCAGTACTACTCTAGCTCAAGCACGCTTAACCATGGAGGAAACTTCGTAGTTAAGCGCACTTGAGTTAGAGTAGTACTGGGATGGGTGACGTCCTGAGAAGTCCCGGTGCTTCACCTCTGTGAGCATCACCTAGATCCAATGAGTGCTAAGTTTTCCACTCATTCTCATGAGAGATGGGTTCATGTGAACCACTACTCATGAATCATGGGTCAATGAGTTTGACTCAAAAACTACACAGTTGAATCCTGATAGCAATATCACAAGACAAAACAACTTTACTTACCGAGTTGTCAAATCTTTATCACCATGCTTTACCAACTTAACATACTCATATGTTAGGTAGAAAATAATCATATCAACATAATCTAATCATTTTTTGATCTGTATCAGTTTCCCATTTAAGTTCTAAAACTTCTCAACTTGTCATGTATTCTTCTCCTTGACTCATTCATCTTATATCATTACCAAATGATATGGAAACATAATATAAATCAGAACTCAATTGCTTGACATTAATGAGAAGACTATAACTGATCTAACATTTCTACTATCATCATGTATACCTCTGATATTGGTCGGTCACCATCAACAGCTCCATCAAATAATCAATCATCAACATCATTATCAGTTATAATAATAGATCACCAAAGCATCAAATCCACATCCTAACATAAGAAATATTGACATCAATGACAACCATTAATGACAACAACAATAATAGAATTAGCATCACATTCCAACATTTTGTAGTGTCGGTGGTGTCTTGGCCAAAGATAAGTATTTTAATTGACACTTCCATCATATATGGTTTCTTCTCTAGTTAAGATTTTTTTATTTAAGGACTTGTATTTTTCTCTTTCTTGATGGTTAGAACTATCCAATGTTTCTTTTGTATGCTTGTTGTTAGGATTTAGTCAGATCTGAGAAATAAATGATATTAAGATAATGTAGAAATAGAGAAGACAAAAAAACAAATAACACAAATATTTAATGTGGTTCACCCAATATGGGATACATCCACTAAAGAAACAATTCTCCACTAATTTTATGATCCAATAAAGAGAAAATTACAAACTGATGATACCATTTCTCATCACACAACCACTTATTTATCATGCCCCTTTTAGGCAGTTTACAATATTGGCTAACAAAATAAACCCTAACCCTAAAAGAATATTCTCGTGACCACTTCTTTATCATGCCCCTTTTAGGTATTTTACAATGTTGGCTAACAAAATAAACCCTAACCCTAAAAGAATATTCTCATAATCTTATCCTTGTACTCATATTCTTGTACTCATATTCTTATATTCTCATAATTTCATAATCTTATATTCTCATTATCTTATCCTCAAAGAAATGTTTCATTGTTTTCTTTGTAAGTGACATTTGATTAGTTAGCAATCTAAACTTTTTGACCAAAATAAAAGTAACCACCTCTTCTTTGTCATTTTCCTCTTTTCTCAATGTCCTACTTTATTTATTAATTCTTCCAAATATGTATTATTTAGGGGTAATACTTTCTAGATATTTTTGTGATGCCATAAACCCATCATATAATTTGATTTTATGGTCGGTAGATCAAGCTCATTTATGGGGTTTATGGGAGATTGTGATAGGGAACGAGTCTTTATGTTATTAGGTTCCCCTAACAACAACCTTTTAGATCTTCCATATTCTTCCAGATTCTTCTCCAAACTATTTAGAATTCCTCTTATCTCTTTTTTAACATGAATTTATCATTTTTAGGATTTTTTTATCCCTATTATTGTTATTTTTATTTGTCTTCTAATAGCACCCATGTTGGCATGATCAACAACACCCCAATTGGCAAGCTCTAATCTCAATTTTATCATAGTCTCCTATCTCTTGTAGATTATGTCTTCTCTCTCCATTTGTTTGTGTCTTCTTTCCTCTCTAATTGGGCTTTGTCATTGTCACTTTTTTTTCCCAATTTTCTTGTTGTCTCATCTTTCCATGGATGTAATTTTTTTAATATTTCTTAAATCCTTTATTATTCCCCAAGGTTATTATGTGAAAAATTTTATTCTCTGTCACATATCATCATAGATCACTTCTTCCACTTTTCTATTATCCATCCCCTTAGTGTCTAATGTGTGATCAAAGTGTGACACACTTCTATGAACCATTACACTTGAGAGAATCCATGAGGAGGGATGTCTCAAGAAGTGGCTCATAGCCTCCTAGTTGAAGCAAGTCTAATCCTTCTCATGATGCTCATCAAATTGGCATAGAGGATTATTGACTTGACTACTCCAAAATAAAAGTTTCAAAGCTAAGAATGAAGTTAAGATGCAATATTTAAGCTAGAATGAGAGATTAATAAGCTAAAATGAATGCATTAAAACAACTAGGATTCTAGAATGAGAATGCAAGAGCTATACTATTGAATCAATACAAGAAATGAAACTAGATTAACAAAGAAAGATTAAGCTAGAAATGAAGTAAACTATGAGCAACTAAGAGTATGCTTTTTTTGTTACTCTTAGTTACAACTATCCAATGATTCTTTTGTATGCTTGTTGTTATGATTTAGATGTAAGGAGACACAATGTTAGGTAGAGATGAGTGGTGAGGATTAAGAGGCAAAAGGGAGATGTTAGGTAGAATAAGACAAAATAGCAATTTTGAAAGCACAAATCCTTTTTAATTGCTAATTAATCAAGATTAAGTATGTGAACACATGTGAATGTGTTCTTTTAATAAAAGTGTAGGAACTTTATATTAAAAGCAATGTTTTAGCAATTAAATAAATATGAAAGCTCTAGAAACTAGACCATATTATAAGCTTGATATAAGATTTTTTATTTCATTATGCAAAGGGGTTTTTAAGGGTTACTCTACATAACTATGTCTAGTAAAGAGGCAATTTGATCGAAAGGGGGCTCAAGTTCTACTAGACCAATTTTAGGTGATTACATTTACCCCTCTTTGACTAATGTGTGAGAGATCTAGGAACACATTAAGTGATGCAGGAGCATCTCGGGTCCTAAGCAATCTTGTGTCACCAAAAACATATTTGAAGTTTGTTTGTGTTGTTTGGTTCTTGCTTTGACTGAGTTGGTTCGGTGTTGCTCGGTTTCCTTTCTTGACTGAGTTGGTTGGTTATCTCTCTTTGGTGCTCGATGATGCTTTTTGGGTGCTCAGTTATCCTTTCTTACCAAGTTGTTTGTTTTAGATTTTTGTTGAGGCTGACTTGTGTAATTAATTTTGGTCATGGATTTAATGTTGGTATCTATCATTGGGAAGTGTGTAGACCTAGATTTGGTCATTCCTTCTATTGATGCTAGATCTGAAGGCCAACTTGGCTCGATATCCTCTTGTATCAATATAGTTATTTGCTTAGAGTTTAGGGGGTCAGTTTTGGGAATAGAAGATAGAAGATAGAAAATTAGAGATTGTTGGCAGATCCTCGCATGTTGGAGGACTTATGGACTTGATTGTAATATCTAGCCTAAACTGGGAAGGCCTTACAGCCCGACATGTATGAATCAACTTGAAGATAATATATGAAAGTTTCTGCATTCTCTCTCTCACTGTTGTGTGTTGTTGCTTCTGCGTGTTGTTCTACAAGGTGGATCTAGTTAGGGTGTGGCTTTGGCCCCTCTCTATATTATCCTTTACGTTAGGTGGTATTAGAGTGAGGTGAGATCTGGATCTAGGTTTGCAAATCTAGATTTGAAGGTTCCTTCTTGTGAATTCCTAGTTGAATTGATTGTGGGGTAGCAGATTGTGATCTGACCTGCAATTGTAGAGGGTTTTCAACATGGTTCATGGGATGCGAGAAGCGGATCTAGGATTGGTAGACATGTTGAGACAACTTGTGTCGAGATTATAAGCTTTTGAAATAGCCCAAAGAAGAGGAAGGCATCTTGAAGATGTTAGTGATGATTAAATTGAGGAAGAACAAGTTAATGCAGAACCTGCACCTATGATGGATCAGGGCGAGGAAATATTCTTGAAGGCTTTGACAAATTTAAAGTGTACACCACACATTAATCCTCCTGAGTATGGTGGAAAATTGGATTCTGATGAATTGGTGGACTGGATCACCGAGATGGAAAAGTACTTTGAATATGAAAATATACCTAAGGAAAAGTAGGTGAAAATTGCAAGAACAAAGTTGAAAACTCATGCGTCCTTATGGTGGGAACATTTGCAGTTGGACAAAAAGGGGAAAGGCAAAAAAAAAATCAAGGTATGGAATAAAATGGTGAATAAGTTGAAAAGAAAGTTCTTACCTTGTGATTATCGTATTAACCTAGTTAGGTGAATGCAAAATTTAAGGTAGAAATATAGCTCGGTAAAGGAATATACTAAGGAATTTGATAAATTAGATATCAGATCTGGACATGATGAAGATTATGTGGAAAGAAGTGCTAGATACCTGAATGGTTTGAGAGTTTCCATCCAAGAGGAAATCAGTTTGGTCAAATTGGATAACATTGAAGAGGCTTATCAATTTGCATTAAAAGCTGAGGAGAAATTGAATAAGAGACATGAGCAGAGACAAAGAGGTAGAGGTGGTAGATTCCCTAGAGGAAGAGGTAGATCTTATGGTGAAAACAATAGATCTAAACCTGAAAAGACAACTCTGGATAAAGGCAAGACCGAGTGGAAAGGTGAAATTTCATCTAGAGGCAGAGGCAGTAACTATCAAGGTGGTTACAACAGAAGTGGTTTTCGAGGAACTTGTTACAATTGTGGAGAAGGACATAGATCATTTGAGTGTACACATGCAAGTAAGAAGGCTGGTAACAATAGAAATTCTTTGGTGCAAGAAGAGTCACTAAATGAACCTAAGAAGGAAAATAACTTGATGGTAATAAGAGCACTTTGGGGTGAAGGTAAAAAGGAAGATCCGGTAAGGAAAATTTTGTTCAAGTCCAGATGTAGAGTTTCAGACAAAGTTTGGAAAGTAATCATTGACAGTGGTAGCTCAGAGAATCTGGCATCTGAGGAAATGGTCACAAAGTTGCAGTTGAAAAGGTTGGAACATCTGAAGACCTATCAGATTTTATGGATCAAAGATGAGAATACACTCTTGTTAAGTGAACAATGTTATGTGAATTTGAAAATTGGAAAGTACTATGATAAGGTGTTATGTGATAGCATGTCCATGGATTGTTGTCATATTTTGTTGGGTAGACCTTGGCAATATGATAGACATCCTATATATGATGGGAGATTGCATAAATATACTATTTGGGCTGATGGGAGAAAAAAAATATTGTTACCTTTGATGGAAGAACCTATTAGTAATGTTTGCACATCTGTGAAATTTTTCTTGATGGAAGGAAGAAAGTTTGTTAAGGATTTGAAGAAAAATGATGTATGTTTTGCTATGATTGCTAACAAACTGAGTAAGAAAATAGAGGATAGCATCCCTGAGGAGATTGATAAGTTACTCACCAAGTACAAAGATATCATTTCTGATAATGTAACTGATGGTTTTCCACCAAAGAGAAGCATTGATCATTGCATGGATCTAATCCCTAGAGCTAGTTTTCCAAATAAGGAACCACACCGGTTGACACCTACCTAGAATCAGAATTGAACCGACAGATTCAAGAATTGTTGGAGAAAGGTTTGATCAAAGAAAGTTTGAGTCCTTGTGTAGTACCTATTGTATTGGCATCTAAGAATAATGGATAATGGAGAATGTGTACTGATTCCAGAGCAATCAATAAGATAATAGTGAAATATAGGTTTCCTATACCGAGAATGGATGACGTAATGGATAGTTTGACTGGAGAAATGCATTTCACCAAAATTGATTTGAAAAGTAGGTATCATCGTATCAGAATTAGAGAATGTGATGAATGGAAGACTGCTTTTAAGACAAAAGAAGGTTTGTATGATTGGTTGGTTATGCCTTTTGGTATAACTAATGCACCGAGTACTTTTATGAGATTGATGAATGAAGTTTTGAAGAAATTCTTGGGTAAGTTTGTGATTGTATATCTTGATGATATTCTAATATTCAGTAAGACCAGATAAGAACATTTGTTGCATGTGAAACAAGTATTGCAGAGATTGAAAGAAGAAAAGTTGCTGATAAATCTAAAAAAGTGTTCATTCATGAAAGAAGAGATTGTGTATTTGGGATTTTTGATTTCAGCTGATGGTTTGAAAATGGATCTTGAAAAGGTTGAAGCTATTTTGAATTGGCCTACACCTAAGAATGCTAGTGAGGTAAGATCATTTCATGGTTTGGCAAGTTTTTACCGAAAGTTCATTACGAATTTCAGTTCAATTTGTAATGCTATGACTGAGACTATGAGAGGAGATAAAAGAGAATTCAAGTGGACACATGGAGCTGATAAAAGTTTTCAGAATATGAAGTAGAAGGTTGTTGAATTGCCTATTTTGGCATTGCCTAATTTCAATAAGGTATTTCAAGTAGAATGTGATGCAAGTGGAAGTGCAATAGGAGTTGTATTGAGTTAAGAAGGTAAACCTATTGCTTTCTTTAGTGAAAAGTTGAATGATGCAAGAAGAAAATATTCTATGTATGATCAAGATTTCTATGCTATTGTTCAAGCACTGAAGAAATGGAGACATTATTTGATATCGAGTGAATTTGTGTTGTATACCGATCATAAGGCTTTACAGTATTTGGGTAGTCAGAATAAGTTGAATCAGAGACATGAAATGGGTTGAGTATTTGCAGAGTTATACATTTGTAATAAAGCATAAGAGTGGAGTCACTAACCAAGTTGTTGATGCATTGAATAGAAGGAGATCTTTGATGACCGAGATGACAATTGAAGTTCTAGGCTTTGATGACATGAGAGATTCTTATGAAATTGATCCTGATTTTTCTGAGCCATGGAGAAAGTGCAGAGCACCTATTCAAGATCAACCAAGTATTAAATGGGAAGAATATTTTATTCAATAAGGTATGTTGTTTAAAGGTATTTAGTTGTGTATACCGAGAGGACCAATGAGAACTAATTTGATAAAGGAGAAACATAGTAGTGGTTTGGCTGGACATTTTGGTGTTGATAAGATGTTGAATTTTCTTAAGGAGAAATACTTTTGGCCACAGTTGTATAAAGATGTTTAGAAATTTGTGAAAAGTTATGGAATTTCTCAAGTTGAAAAAGGAGTAAGTCATAATATTGGATTGTATACACTGATTGTTGTTCCTGAGAAACCTTGGATTAACATTAGTATGGATTTTGTTCTTGGCTTACCGAAGATAGTAAGAACTAATGATTCTATATTTGTTGTGGATGGATTTTCTAAAATGGCACATTCTATACCTTGTCGAAAGACATCAAATGTAGTACATGTAGTAGATCGTTTCTTTAAGGAAATTGTCAGATTGCATGGATTACCAAGGTGTATTATCTCTGAATGAGATAGTAAATTTGTTGGATACTTTTGGAAGACCCTTTGGAAAAATTTTGGCACCGAGTTGAAATATAGTTCTACATTTCACCCACAAACTGATGGATAGATAGAAGTTGTGAATAGAAGTTTGGGAAATCTTTTGAGATGTTTAGTTAGAGACACACCGAGTAATTGGGATTCTGTGTTGGCACAAGTAGATTTTCCATACAATAATTTTTTGAATAGGAGTACTGGAAAAGAACCTTTTGAGATTGTAAATGACATACAACCAAGAGGTATATTAGATTTGAGAGACATTCCTGATGAAAGAAAGGGAAGTGTTGAAGGAGTAAAATTTGCTGAGTACATGAAGATGTGAAGCATAAGCTAGAAAAGAGTAATCAGAAATACAAAGATAGAATTGATAGATCAAGAAGGCATAAGACTTTTGCAGTCGGTGATGAGGTAATGGTTCATTTGAAGAAAGGCCTATTTCCTATTGGAACATGTGGGAAGCTAAAAATGAAGAAGTTTGGACCTTGCAAGATTTTGAGAAAATTTGACAGTGGAAATGCATATGAGATTGAGTTACCTGAAGATATGGATATATCACCTATTTTCAACATTGCTTATTTGTATGAGTATCATGAACTTGATGAAGACATGATAGTATCGATGGATTATCCTAAGAAATAGAAGGAAGAAGTTAAAAAGATTTTGGAGAAAAGAATTGAAAGAAGTACAAGAGGAAAATAGTTTATGGAATATTTGGTAAAGTGGAAGAATAGATTGATTGAAGATAGTTCATGGATTTCAAAATATGAGTTGGATGCAGCTCAGATCATACCTATTTCATGATTCAAAGAATCATTTCAAACAACCCCAAGTGTCTGATGCAGGAGCATCTCAGGTCCTTCGCAATCCTGTGTCACCAAAAACACATTTGAAGTTTGTCTATGTTGCTCGGTTCCTACTTTGGTCGAGTTGGTTCGATGTTGCTTGATTTCCTTTGTTGACCGAGTTCGCCGGTTATCTCTCTCTGGTGCTCAATTAATTCCCTCGCACTCATCAATGCTTGTCTGGCGCTCGGTTATCCTTGCTTATCGAGTTGTTTGTTTTAGATTTATGTTGAGGCTGACTTGTGTAATTAATTTTAGTCATGAATTTGATGCTGGCATCTATCATTGGGAAGCATGTAGACCTAGATCTGGTCATTCCTTTTATTGATGGTGGATCTAAAGGCTGACTTGGCTCAGTAGCCTCTTGTATAAATATAGTTGTTTGGTTAGAGTTTAGGGGCTCGGTTTTGGGAATAGAAGATAGAAGATAGAAAATTAGAGATTGCTGGTAGATCCTCGCATGTTGTAGGACTTCTAGACTTGATTGTAATATCTGGCCTAAACTGGGAAGGCCTTACAGCTCGACATGTATGAATCAATTTGAAGATAATATATGAAAGTTTCTACATTCTCTCTCTCATTGTTGTGTGTTGTTTCTTCTGCATGTTGTTCTGCAAGGTGGATATGGTTAGGGTGTGCCTTTGGCCCCTCTCTATATTCTCCTTTGTGTCATTAATTCAAAGAATGATGATGTCAAGGTAGCTAATAGAGATCTAACTCTGAACCTAATTAAACAAAAATCAATAAGCGAGATGAGAGTATCCAACCTGATTTGAAGTGATGAGACTAAATATTTTTCCAAGGAGATTGAGATAGCTAATCGTCTAAGAGACAATACTAGATTGATATGGGTCTTGATGAACCTGATATACCCCAAGAGATCAAAAAGATGCATGTCTGAGTGAACTAATATGAAGTGATGATAACACTCTTTCAGAAAAGAGATGTGGAGAATCTCAACTTGATATGAAGCGATGAATTTGAGATGCCTTGAACAATGATGTTTAGTCCTGATTGACTTGATGGATTTAAGATTTGGTTCAATTACTAGATTTGCATATTAGGAGATTTGATTGATAAAAATATTTTCTATATTATCATGCCCCCTCGAGATTGAAATTGAAATGAGGTACAAGGGGTGAAGATCAGCCTCATAAATCTAAGAAAAGAAGATGGAAGCAAGAAATAAATGATAGCATCAGCAATCAACTTCATTAGAAGATTTCACTATTTCACAAAGGATTTTGATTTTGATCCCAAAAATGAATTCAAGATTATGGAAATATGAAGTTTATGAGAGTTCAATACTTGGTGCCCCTATCAAGGAATTGATCTTGATTTACACAAGTATTAGTCAAATTTGTTAGGAGATATTGGCAATTGAGCATGTTAGCAAGGAGAAAAGGAAGGATAGCTCAAGGGAACCAGAAATGCAAAGCTAAATGCAGCCCTAGAATGAAATGTAGCCTAAGACATGAGAGTAGTTAGGTCACTAATCTTGTAGCCATTAATTTTTCATCATTTGAGTGTTTGGGACATCGGAGGTCAGTACAACCTTCACCAGTGTGAGAGAAACCATGAAAATATGAATACGACCTTATCAGATAAGATGTGAGAAACACATGTAAGCATCAAGACATAAGCATCGAGATGACCTAAACATGATTTCCAAGTTAATGTTGTAAGAAAACACCCATATCAAGGCACAAGCTACCAAGACAACTAGGAATTCCATCGTACATGCAACACACAAGCAATATACAAGGAGATAATTCCAAGCTCACCTAAGTATCTGAATAAAGAGGTTTGAGGCATGTGTGGCATTCCAATCGTGATGGAGTCTCTTGCCATAGACACCTAGTTTATTAGACAACATAAGATCATTGAAATCACACTACAAGCATAAATCAAAGAAAATATATTATTATACCCCCATTAGTGAATCTCTAGTCAAGTAGACATCGTCGAGCGACCTTAGAAGACATAGAAAGCAAAAATTAATGATAATAGATAGCACACAAGAAAATAGTTTAGCATATCTCAGTCATTTTCAGTTTTCTAGGATATTTAGTTGTGTTGGGTGTTAAGTAAACACCTTTTTGCTAGTGTCAAAGTTCAAGTGCATAGTGGATAGTGTAAGATCCGATATGTTTTTAGAAACACAGTGATGTCTAGATTGATAGTGTTAAGAAACACTGAAGGATTAGGGTGGTGAGAAACACTGAGTAGTGTCAGTGATAAGGTTGTCTATTAGGAAGAATTAATAAACTAACTCAAGTTAAGCTCAAGAGGTCGACCAAGGGATAAAGCATTGACATCTCAGATAGGTGTATGATTTCCCATAGGTGACAAATAAGAATCGAGGATGAGACTAAGACTAGTTCCATCCCATGACAGTACAAGGAAATAAAAAGTGAAAGGGATGGAAGCACAAGAGCTTAGCCATGCGTTGATAGTGTAGACACCTAAAAATCTTTTAGAAAATAAAGTATTTTTATTTTTTGAAAAATCCCTGATGACATCATCATTTATTAATTAATTAATTATTTAATTTATTTATTTATTTTTATGTCATTAAATCTCTTTATCCTAATTAAAAATATTTAATTAAGAAATCCCTCCCAAAAATGTTTAAATCTTATTTAAACATTATCTCCTTATTTATTAATTATTCAATTAATAAATTGACCAAAAATCCCAAAATAAATTTTTTTTTTTTTTTTTGCCCAAAACTTGGCCAATTTCCTTAAGACCACTAACCTCTTCCAGAATCTTCTAATCCTTCCTTAATTTTGATTAAAGGCTAATCCCCTCATTTTCTGATCCTAATCCCAACTCAAGAATATTTAATTAAGATTAAATATTAATCCTCAATTCCTAATTTACCCTAGGAAGACTCTAGACTCTTCTAGAACTTTCCTAATCCTTCCCTAAACCCATTTAGGGGAAATTACCTACTTTCCCTAAGCTAATCTAAGTCTCCTTTGACTCCTAGTCAAACCCTACCCCTAATGAGCCTCAAACTCATTAAAGCCTTTAAAATAAATAAAATTTTATTTCCTAAATTCCATATTTATCCTTAGAAAGCCTAGACTTTTCTAGAAAGTCTTTATCCTCATCCAAAGCCTAGACTCTTCTAGAAAGTCTTCATCCTTATCCCTTTGACTCCTAGTCAAACCCTACCCCTAATGAGCCTCAAACTCATTAAAGCCTTTGAGATAAATAAAACTTTATTTATTTCCTAAATTCCATATTTATCCTTAGAAAGCCTAGACTTTTCTAGAGTCTTTATCCTCATCCAAAGCCTAGACTCTTCTAGAAAGTCTTCATCCTTATCCCCTTGACTCCAACTCTAACCTTACCCCAAACTCTAACCTATCCTCTTAAGCCAAACTTTTCCAAAAGCCTATAAATACTCTCATTTCTAAGAGCAAATCCATCCACTTTTATTTTCAAGTAATAGTAATCTTATAATGCCATTTTCATGTTAGATCATAGCTTAAAATCAACTAATTGTTAGATTTCTTTGTTTTCTTCAAGCTTTTTAGCACATCATAGCTTAGCAATAATGGATTAACATAGTTTCTTTCATTATTTTGCATAGCATATAGCATCATCCTCACACTTCATTTGGGTTAAAATAAATCTTAGCATAATCATATTTGCATCAAATCTCCATTAAAGCATTCTTGAGTTCTTGAGGCCTTAGGGGCAATTTTGGGTGTTCTACCCAATATTGTGTCATTTTTGGAGTTTTCATGAATCTCAATCCATCTTAATATGCATTAGAATATGCTCCAAGTGCTTAGAGAGCACACCCACATCCCCTAAGCAAGAGCAAATCAAACAGTGCTTAGGTGCACCTATTTAGGCTCTATCTGAGGTGGCTTAGCTTAGAGTTTATTTGTTTTGGATTGATTTCATGCTAGATTAAAATCTAAATATTTGTTTGGTTTGAAGCTTTCAATACAGGTATCCTCAAAAGCCTTGTCCACAGATAGATGGAGTGATGATTACAAGTAACACTTGTTTGCCAGGTTTTCACCACTTGGGATTATTTTATTTTTTCTACCAAGGCACCTGTTCCCAGGTTTTCACCAAGGCACTATTTTTTCTTTTTCTAATTTTTTTATTCTTTTTCATTTTTTTCCTTTTTTTTATTTTTTTTATATTTCATTTTTTTTATTGATACATCAAGGTTCCTGTTTCCAGGTTTTCACCTGGATGATCATTTTTTCAGGACTTTTTATGATTTTTAGGATTTTCTCAAGACTTTATATGATTTTTAGAATTTTTTAGGATCATAAGTTATTGTACAAGGAAGTAGAATGCCTAGTTGTAGAGTCGCTTCAGGTGAAGAGCATTGAGAGGATATTTTAGAGCATCATCATTTGAATTAGCCAACTAATAAGCTTCAGAACTAAATGCTACAGTGATGAGAAAATAATCCAGCTAGTAATGTCCAACTATTAAGAGTTTCATAGCCAAGGAAAGACCATTCGAGTGAGATCTAGAAATACCCCCATGGACCTCTCTTAAAGCTTTGTCAGATTCCTTGCGTTCTAGATGCCTAAGGAGAGTATCATCTAGACTTCTCTTAGACAATTTATTAGCAATGAGTAGATATCAGGAAGCACTTCTTAGAAGGTTATAATTGATTTGAGAGTAGCAGGAGATATTGGAAGTAATGAAGGTGTAGACGATCTAAGGATCAGGTGAGTTATTGGTAGGAAAGAGGAATTCTTCCACTAGGAAGTCATAGAGAATTTGATGTTTTTCAAGTTGTAGAATTGAGATGGAGATAGACATAGCATCTATTGTTCTGTCATCTACACGTAGTAACTACTAGAAAGTGATAAATAAAAAGTATTTCTTTAAGTAATCCACCAGAAGGAATTTGTCATCTCTGGTTTGGTATTCATTAGTAACTTGATTGATTCTTAGCTAAGAGTCACCATAGACATGAAGTTCTTTGGTTGTCAATTCAATAGCCAATTTGAATTCATTATCTAATCTTTCATATTTAGTCATATTGTTTGTGCAGGAAAAGATTATCTTGTATGCTTGTGGGTCTTTATAGCTTTGTTGAAATAGAATACCAACATTAGTACTTTAGTGTATAGATTATCTATTAAAGTATATCTTCCAAGGATTTTGAGTTAAGATAGATTCATCAAGCATCCCATCTATAGGCACCTTGGAGAGGTTTTCACCATTAGATACGTCTTTTATTGTTACTTTTCTAGGGTCTGATACTGCCATAGAGTGGTTTTCACCATCAGACCATGTTTTCTTTTTCTTTTTTATTTTTTGACTGATATATTTGATATCTTCCCCTATCATACCTTCGCTCATTGCACTAGTGGAAGAAGGGAAAGGTTCAACAAAAATTATTTAAAAGACTTAGGATGGATGAGGGATAAAGTCTCAACGAGTTCAAGTACAAAGACACAGGTATCTTCCTCATCATTCATGAATGAATCTGAGAGATCAAGAAAGTTATCTTCCATAGAGAATTGTCGATCATGATTTGACCTAGAAGTATCAAAGGAGTTTAGAGGAATATTACATGAATCTAACTGGGATGACACATTCTGAGAGTTAAGTCCCTCTTGTTGTTACAGAAGTGTGCAAACATGAACCAACTCAATCCTAGACCTTCCTAAGTTCCACGTTCTTTCCGTAGGATGAGGTCTTATATACCTATGATTTTCTTGATTAGATGGAGTTTTGTTGTGATTATGAGCAGATTGCATAGGATCCATAGGGATGATTTCAATAGGAGGATGAAAAGGATCTTTATCATTTTCTTGGTCTTGAGAATTTGAGCTTTCTCCTCTTTCAAAATTTGTAGTAGTGGCATATCTATGTATGAGATCAATTGGAATTTCTATTGCAACATCTGATAATAAGTGCCACTCATATTCATGTGAATTTGTTTCACTATTATGATATTGTCTAATGTAATCAACTAGAGTTATTGTAGTAGGGAGATATTCATCATCACTTTCTTCTATCACAGGAGGTATATTTTTAGTAGTGAGAGCTCATTCAGTAGTAGTAGTAGCAGAGTAATCTAGAATAGGCATAAACTGAGGCATATCCAAGATACGGGAAATATCAACTAGTTACCCCAATTAGGATGCATGTGATCAAAATCAATGATGTTCTCAATAGTATAAAGAGTAGTAGTAGTAGTACCATCAACAATAGTAGGAATTTTCTTAGGAGATTGTGTGAGATTTTCTAGATGAAGACCATGTTCTATTGGATCCACAAGTTCATTTTCTTGAGGAGCTTGAGATGGTATATAAGGTTCTCCTTGATAGTCTAGATTAGAATTTTGGATATGTAAGAGCCTTTCATATGTCATTGGTTGATTTTTTGCTTCTTCTTCATCATCGGAGTCCTCATTTGTGGGAGTGTTGTCTTTAGGTACCTTCATAATAGCCAACACCAGTCTTGTCTTTAGGATTTCTGAATTCAGCATATAGAGGTTCAAGAAGACCTTTTCCTTTGCCAAGAGGACTTTTTCCATCACATCCCATCTTTTTCATAAGTTGGTAACACACACCATACTGTTCAAGTGAAATTTCAGCATGTTTTAGTTCTTGTTCAGATTCTTCTCTCTTGTAGAGTCTTTGTAGGATAGAACTTTCTTCCTTTTATAGCTATAGGGGAATTTTAGCCTTAATCATTCTAGTACATTCATTTATAACAGGTGTTGTTGTAACTATACGAATGAATGAGAGAGATGATTTTCCATAATATTTTGAAGAGATGGGAAGAGTGTCCACTCAATATTCTCCCATACCAATAGGTCTAACTAATATTCTTTTCCCATAGTCTATTAGAGTTTCTTTTTATTTTGCTTCTTCTTCTTTAGGATTTGACCCTTCTTTGTTATGAGGAACCATTCAGTCTGCTTGTTTAGGATTGTTACAGATATATGTTGAGTCTACAGGAATAGTAACCTCAATTCCGAAATGAGGGAATTTAATACAACAATGGTATGTAGAAGAAATTGCTTGCATTTCATGGATCCAAGGGCAACCCAAAAGTATGTTATATGCCAAAGGAATATCCAAAACCTAATAGATGATGTCCTACTAAATAGGACCTTCCCGAATGGGAAATATTACCATGCCTTTAGAAGAATGTTCCTCTTCATCATATTCTTTGATCATTATTTTGCGTCAGGGATCAATTGCATGGTCTGATAAATTGAGAGCTTTAACCAAATTGAAGGTACAAAAGTTAAAACATGTACCTCCATCTTTCAAAACATGCTTAACTCTATAATTATGGATAACAACTTCAATATGGAGGGGCTGATTAGGCAAATGGCTGATAGATTTTTCATCTATTTTAGAGAAAGTTAGATAATGAGGTGAAGCAAGATGGTCAACCATGGATTGGAGCTTATCAACGTCTAGCTCTTTAGGTACGTTAGCCACAAAAAGGGATTGATCAAGGATCTCTTTGTGAGTAAGAGAGATTTTGAGTAGCACAAGTATTGAGATCTCAAATAAAGTATGCTAAAGTTGGTTGACTAGATTGTAGTTCTATGTTGTTGACAAGGTAGTTAGTTTAGATGTTGAGGTTGTTATTTTCTTAGGAGAAGAGGAGGAAGATGAACCTTCTCTTGATAAAGTAACTTTTTCTTGAGAGAAGGTTACCACATTAGATGATTCAACTTCAGCTTTGTCCTTATCTTTGATAGTATTGATAGTATGATTGGAGGACTCAAGCATGTTGATCACATTGTCACTATTAGAGTAGGTGTAATCAACCTTATTATCCTTTTCCTTAGAAGACTCCCCTTTCTCAAATTTAGGAAAAGGTTCCTTAAAATATTTATGATCATTATTCTCTTGTGGGGGGTCAACCACAATAGTCTCATTACCAATTAAGTCTTGGATGATATTCTTAAGCTTCATACATTTATTAGTATTGTGGCCTTTATTGCGGTGATAATAACAATAGTGGTTGGCATTCCACCATTTAGGCTTTATTTTAGGATCATGGGGTCTTGAGTTATCAGGAAAAGTAATGATATTATTAGTCAAAAGTTTCTTCAAAGCATTTTCAAGTGATTCTCTGAGAGGATTAAAGTTTCGCTTAGGCTTAGAAGTACAAAGCCTATCAGTTTCAGAGCCTATTGAATTGTTCTTATTAGCTTTCACAGCAATGGATATATTAAAAGATGGCTCTTTAGGCTTAGCAGTGGTAGACACTAAAGTTGTACCCATGATTCCATCATTGAGGACATCTTTAGTCTTGTTCCAAAAAAAATTCTTATCCTTTCTATGTTGGTTGTTAGAAGAGGATTTATGCTCTTTAGATTGAAGAGCAGTTTCTCCCTTACGAATGATGACATCCTCTATGCGAATAGATGATTCAACCAATTTATCAAATGAAGCATGGATTTGCATTTGTAATGCATAATTCATTTTAGGAACCAAAGCATTGATGAAGATATCAATATTTTTAGTCTCAGGAATCTACCAAGGAAAACATGACTAGAGATTTCACCATTGCTAAAGGAAAACCATGAAGGATTCACCTTGGTGTTGTTTGATATTGCAAAGATCAAGCATAGTGATAGCATGTTGGATATTATAGGAGTATTGTTGAATAAATATATGCACTAGTTGGTCAAAGCATTTAAGAGGAGGAGATAGTTTAGTGAACCACTCTATAGCTTGACCACTAAGACTCCTAGGAAAGAGTCTCATAAGATATGTGGGTTCATGCAATAATTACATGCTTAGTGTGAAGAAATCCCTAATATCATCATGAGGATCTCTTCTACCATCATACTTGTCATACTTAGGAAATTTGAACTTTCAAGGAAAAGGAGGCATGTATAGATCTTTGTCAAAAGGAAATGATCATATAGCCTCAAATGAAAAAGATGTGCTTGGTTCCTTTTATTTTTCCAAGTGTAGCATTTTTTTCATCATTTCTTCCATTTGTTTCTTCATGATCTCCATTTTATATGGTTCTTCTTTCTTTATCAGGTTGTCAATGTCAAAGTTGTAAGGTACCTTAACTCCTTGTGAGGATAAGTACAAGAAGTATTCATCTTTCTCTTGATTCAAGGTCAATTTCATAAGTCTTTTCAAATGTTCATCTTGTTGAAATTACAAGATATCTTCCTCAGTTATCTCATTATTTGAATCTCCACCTTCTGAACATATGATCCAAGTATAGTATGTTGAGAGCCATTTTGTCATCCATGCCTAGAGTTGTGATGTTCTTGGTTTTCTTGTCCAAAATGTTTGTCAACCAATTGTTTTAGAAATTCATCAATCCTTTTATTTTGTTCTTACATGATTAGAGTGTAATAAAAACTATAGGCCAACCTAGGAGACAATAGGGTAGATTCACTAGAGATATTAGCAAATGGTTTAAAGCCCCAAGGTGCAAGACCTTCTTTAGATGATTTGTCAAAGGTAGCTTCATGTTGCTTTCCTTCGTAGATCTGAGATGTAGTTGTGACCAACGTGAAAGAAGGTTTTCAAAATCCAAATAGGATGACTTAGGATAACTTGATTTTCAAGCTAGGTAAGAAAAAGTGTTCACTTGTCCAAAGTGAAAAAGTGAAAAAGAGATAGAAAAGATAACTTGCCACAAGATGTCCAAGTTGTGGGTGGATCCCTATGTATGATAGTTGTGAACAAGAAAAGATAAGATAAAGCATCCAAGAGAGGTAATCAAGAAGATGATGGAAAAGTGACCATTATACTAGCCAAGAGTGTAGTCAAGAGATAAGAGTTATCATTTTTAGCTAGAGACAGTTCCTAACATGTTGGAATATACCAAAAATCATGATGATCTAAGGATAACAATGAAGAAGCAATGTTGACAACGTTTGAGCTTAGTCCAAAAGTCTGATTTCAAAGGATTGCAAGGGTTGAATGACAAGATTAGAGTATTTCCTAGACCAAGTTTGTTTTGAAAGAAAGTAGTGTGAACAAGCAATAGTCTTCAAATAATCCAACAAAGGAAAAAGAAACCTTGTGGATACAAGCATATGTGAGGTCTTGCAAGGTATAACAATGTGTCAATTTTATCAAGTGTATGGTCCACAAATTTTTTCATAGGTCTTATCACATTAAAGAACATCAAGAAAAACTACCTAAGGTCAAGAGGGAAGAATTAACACCTTTTCCCACAACTTGATGTTCTTAGCCCCACAATTAAGTGGTTGAATGGGTTTTCCTAGGACTATGCAAGTTATGGATCAATTTTAAGAGAAAAATTCTTGCATCACACATCTTTCCATATTTCCATATTTAAGCTTTGCATCCAAGGGAACACATATGGTGAGTATCTTGGGGTGATCTGGGTAAGTCCACTTGGATCAATCCTTGCACAAAGGAAGTCACATGGCCAAAAGGTTAGCCTCTAATTCCTAACATGTTTAATAAGGGTCTCCATTCATGACTTCCCTTTGTAGTTTTGCAAGCAAAATTAAGGCCTATAGCCCTAAAAGCACCCAAAATGTATAGTCTCTCAAGCAATATTTAGACCTCTCACCCTATACAAAGTGAATTTAATCCTCTTGTAGTATTTTAAACTAGATTGAGACCAAGAAGTCCCTACAAGCACCCAATCAAGTCTAGCCTTTCTTAGCAAGATTGAGGTGACTAGGCCCAATGCATGAAGAAGCATTAGAAGTAGAAAATAGCCAAGTCTTCCCTCTCTTTATATTGAAGGAAGCTTTTTATTAGAATGGGATGGATTTAGTCAGGTTCGCTTGTTCCCCACTTGGGTCATTCCCAAAATATTTCTCTCTTGGCAGACCCTCTAAAGGTAAATGCAAGAAAGTAAATGGATAGCTAGTGGAGGGCTAGATTTTTTATTTTTCACAAGGAAAAGAGCATACTCTCCTACTTCATAGTGTGTTCCAAACACATCAAGAATATGTTCATTTACCCAAGACTTTTTACAAGGGATCAACTAAGTACATCAAGATTTCTAATTTTCCAAAAGGAAAAGAGCATACTCTCCTACTACTCAACTAACCACAAGAAAAGAAGTCTTCTAATTAAGCTAGGTTTCTAGAAAAAAAAATGTAAGAAAGCACAATGTTAATTTGTATCTCCAAGGAAACCTACAATACAAATAGCATTGGTATTTTCAAGATTGAGTCTTTGACAAGCATCCTACATCACAAAGCATTAGTAGTCATGAAAATGTTGATCTCTTTGGCAAGTGAATCCTACAAAACCACAAGTTAAGGAACAAAAGGTATGCAAAATGAAATCAATAACCCTACAATATCACTTGTTAGTTGTTGTTAGGAAACCAAAAAATCCAAAAATGCAAGAAAGAACAAGAAAACTCAGCTAAAAACTCAGATTATGACAACAACTAAATTTGGAAGATAATTCACAGTCTGTCAGAAATCCGTACAATATACCTTAAAGAGGCCAAATGATATTTCAGTGCAAAATGATATACCTCAGAGAGTAGAAATGATATTTCTCTAGGAAGGAGATGATATTTCTCAGAGAAGCGGCATGATATTCCATAAACTGTAAAATTTCTCTTGGTAGTATGCTAAAATGTCACCCAGGTATAATATGGAATGTCATACATTTTTTCTGGCCTACAAAAACAAAGTGAAGAACCTACGACACTAAAAAGATGAAAATGCAAGAAATAGAGCTAAATGCAAAAGTCTAGCCCCACGCTAGGCGTGAAATATGTGTGATCAAAGTGTGACATGCTTCTATGAACCATTACATGGGAGAGAATCCATGAGGATGGATGTATCAATAAGTGACTCATATCCTCCTAGTTGAAGAGAGTTTAATCCTTCTCATGATGCTCATCAAATTGGCATAGATGATTAGTGACTTGACTACTCCAAAATTAAAGATTCAAAGCTAAGAATGAAGCTAAGATGCAAGATTTAAGTTAGAATGAGAGATTAACATGCTAAAATGAATGCAAAAGAGCTAGGATTCTATAATGAGAATGCAAGATCTATACTATTCAAGCAATACAAGATTAAAGGAAACTAGATTATCAATGCAAGATTAAGCTAGAAATGAAGCAAACTATGAGCAACTAAGAATTCAAAAAAAGTACTCTAAGAATGCAAGACAATGAGTCTAAGATGCAACCCTTTAACCAAGGAAGAACTTCCTTTTAAAGGAATTGCCTCAAGAATGGAGGGTGGAGATTAAGAGTCAAAAGAATGAGTGATTGAGATGAAGAGGCAAAAGGAGTGCAAGGAGATGCAAGGTTAGGTAGAGATGAGTGGCGAGGATGTTAGGTAGAATAAGACAAAATAGCAATTTTGAAAGCACAAATCCATTTTTATTTCTAATTAATCAAGATTAAGTATGTGCACACATATGAATGTGTTCTTTTAATGAAAGTGTAGGAACTTAATATTAAAATCAATGTTTTAGAAATTAAATAAATATGCAAGCTCTAGAAATTAGACCATAGTATAAGCTTGATATAAGATTTTTTATTTAATTATGCAAAGGGGTTTTAAGGGTTACTCTGCACAATTATGCCTAGTAAAGAGGAAATTTGATCGAAAGGGGTCTCAAGTTCTACTAGACCAATTTTAGGTGATTACACCTAACCCCCTCTCATAGGGTAGATTTCAATGAGACAGTATGGTGGATTTTAATCTCCTTATCTCCTCTATCTAATAAATGTTTTGAATTTTAAAAAAAATCCTATTGTCTTCAACAAGACCTAACCAACGTCTTGATAATAGAACAAGTGTTAGAAAAATATTACAAGATACATACTAGAGTTTTGAACCCCAATGAGTTTCTAATGTTATAGTCTTACACACCAAGAACGATCTTGTTAAGGAGAGAAAAGAACTAGATCTAGATAGACGATATCCTTCTTATGCATTCATAACATATCTTTCTCTTTTATATAGTTTATCTTTCCTTATAATTCTATTATATTTTTGTATATCTACATTACTTATAGTAATCATATCTAACAATCTATTTGCACCTACAAAATGGGGGTATGTGGCCCATACTTAGTACCCCTAGTTTAAATGTTATGTTTCAATCCTTGAGTAGTGCAAGTTTGATGTGACAAGATGTGAAATATTTTCTAGAAGTATTTGGGTGTTTTTTCCCAACCAACATCTCCCATTAAAGTTTTGATAAGGACTATCACATTATTGCCCTATATCAGAGAGGCAGATAATTCAGATAGTCAATTCTATCACTATCATAGCATAAGTAAGCATAGTCATGTAATGAGGAATACCATTATACATAATAAGAATGTTAATTTTTTTGTACAATTTCTATCATAAGGGTAATATTTATCATCAAAAGACTAAATTTTCATACTAGAAATTCATCATCTCTTGAATCATTTCTAAAGAATTTTTTTAGGAAGTTATTACTATCACAAAATACTAAATATGGTCCTAGATATTGGACTATAGTTACCCAACCTCCATGAACCCTGATGATATCCATCAAACTCTCCAAATAAGGGTATAGCCATTAGGGACAAGAAAAAATCCATTATGAATACAAAGAAGGGGTTGTGATAGTCTTAGATTAGTATTTTAAATTGCATCACATATTTCATAAGAGGGTTATCATGTCATTGAAAATATGGTAAATTCTTGTAAACTTAGGAAAATCGTGTACAAATATTTTAACATCACAAGAAGAATCCTAGTCACAAAATCTTATTATCAACTATGAATCTAGTTGTCATATAGAGTTTACAATATCAGTAATTATCATGGACATAATCTATGTATAACTATGTTGAGATAATTGAATGAGAAATGGACTATAATAAGTTAAAGGACATTCTCGATAACAAAGACTCTAAAACTTGTAATAAGGGAAATAGGGTGGGCTTTTGAATTTGAATGACTATCTTAACACCAATAATGGATATGAGGCTATTGCGCATTTGCATGAAAATTTGAGGAATTGTTGAAGGGTTTTGAGATTATAAATTAAGCAAGGTTTCTTTTGATTTACTTAATTATTTATATTTGAATTATTATTATGTGAAATAATTTGATGTTATGTTATTTGTGCCCTTTTCGTAGGATCTATTAAAGAAAGACATGAGAGGATGTTAATGACTAGAAAGATCTAGGTGAAGAAACCAATTTTTGTGAGATTGTTGGAAGCAATAAAATTTGAGAGAGAGATATTACTAATATTGGCCTTGTGATAATCCAACCCTAGAGAATCCTAAAGATCTTAAAATTTTATGTTTATACCTTTATTATGCCTACAAATGGAATCTAGAAAGCATTAACAAATTTTGAATATAGTTGAAGCTAAATTTAGATGAAAATATGATGAAATTGTATACCTAGTTTTCAAGCCATGAATATTTTTGTTGTATCATTCTAAGAGTCTCCATTTATTGATCCGGTTTGTAAAAACCATGAAAGATACCCTCAGAAAAAATCAGTTGTGAAAGAAATGATGAGAAACCCAATCCAATGTTCTACATGCTTAAAACAAGGAATAGGAGGCCACAAAATGTTGGAGAAGATGCAATATGATAAAATGTTGATGTTTCACCCCTGCAATATGGGTTCATACCTTATAGAACTTGAAGACCTTTTTTAATGTCCAAAATATTATATTAATGAGAATACTTTATAAACCTCCTTCAAAGAAATTATTTAATTGGCTGGTCCAACACCCAAGTAACATCCCAGATTGATATTAATAACTAATAAAACTAGGACTTCTAACAAAAAATATAATGTGTAAGGACCCATAGTAAGTATATTGTAGTCATTATTAAATAAGGACCCTTGTTTGGAGACTCATATATCCATGTAATTAAATTAGTCTTTCAGTAATAAACAACTAGCAACCCAAGGAATAATTCTTTCAATGGCCAATTTGGAGAACCCAAGTCAAAGACATAGATTTGCATTCAATAACATATGCTTAAACTTTATTTAGAAACAAACATTCATTATAGGGGAATGTATTAAATTTATAGAAAGTTTGACATACATTTAAAAAAATCTTCAACGCTATTTACAGAAAGGGGAGGCTCTAGTCAACACTCACAACTTTTGGCACTTCAATCTAGTTTGACCCCATGGGTAGCCACCATCATGAAAACCTCTATAATGACCACTTCAACCATGACTACTATGAATGGCATGCCACCTTGATATCACCAATATTAGCAACCATTAATGCATAAAAATGAGCTTAGGATGAGAAACTCTTCTTTGGCCAAAAGGGTTTTCATCCTCTAGGCATTGCAAATTCAAGGGTTTTCATCCTTGAATTTTTCATATGCATGTGAATGTTCAAGACAATTTTGGTTAGGCTATGGTGTATGTTTAAAAAAATCATTTTATTCTTAGGCTTCCAACCTAAAATACCATACACAAAGAGGTCAAAAGTGGCATGGAGACAGTTGAGTACCAAGTATGAAAATGGGGGTCCCCATACCTATTGAAACCATTTTCCTCTTTATTACACCCAAAATCAATGTTTTCATACAAAAAAAGGTACTCAATAGGTATGGAGGAAGATACTTGACACCTACAACAATCCTCGGGATTAATGGCGGTTGTAAGATAAAGTATTAAGCTCTTTTAGTTGGAAAAGCATGTGGAGCCACATGTCAAGAATAAGCATTATGGCATACTAATTTTTTGGGTATTAGGTGGGATGAACAATGGAAAAAGATAGGAGGTTTGAACTTCAAGGCTTAAGGATGATAATGGATTCCAATGAGAAAACTTACCACCTCGGTAGAAGGGAAAGAAAAGGATGATGAGATGAACAATCAAGATGAAACTAAAGTGAGAGATTATGAAAGAAATAAAATGATGTTGAGTATGATAGGATGGTGAAGCTCAACACTCTAAATGGAAAATGATAGGATGGTGAAGCTCAACACTCTAAATGGAAAATTCTTAAGAATATTTAGGCAACCTAACACCAAAATGAAGAGAGGAGTATAAACACTACAAAACATTTCTAGGGGAAGATGAAAGGCCTTAGGACAAAGAATTTAGATACGTAATAGTATCATTAGAGAAAATGGACATGACACCTTTTGTCCTATTACTTATATTGAAATTGGCCTCAAGAAATCCTAGGCATGGAAGAGCAACAATTCATGAAGATTTTTTTAAAAAAGTAAAGTTGCCTTGAGGCTTATGAAAAGATGTTTCTTTTCCTTAAAATAGTGAGTTTCCATGAATATTGAATTCAAGGATATAAGAGAGGAAAATTTATGTAGTGCCCACCCATAGTTTAATATTTCAGTTTCATATTGCCAAAGTCTTTTAGGCCACTTTCATGTGTGTGTTGATTATTTCATCTTTATTATGAGGTTATGGATGTATGACATTACATGGTGATCTGATATTGGATAGTAGTGAGATATCATATGTTTATAGTTACATGATTTTAGTTACTTTGATAATGATTATTTATATGTTTAAATGACATTTATATTCATGATTTTACTTACCTCATACTTGCATGTGTATGGCTATCATATATGTTTTACATTTCTATTTGGCATGTTTGATGTGGTTGTTGGACGGAGTCATAGTTACATACTTGCGGGATCCACACGATGTCCTAATCCATGTAATTGCTTATTTTATATATATGTATGCTTGTCTTTTATGTAGGTTTGGAGGTACTAGGTGTGTGTGTGAAAATTGTACCTAGTTGCGGACACAACACTTCAGTAAAACATTAGAGGTTAACAAAATTAAAATCTGCAAGTAATTGAAACTAAGCTAACCAGGTGATTTACTGCCTTCTAGTAGGTGCGAGTATGGTATTCTCAGATTAGACTAAGATCAGTGACAATGCAACACCAAAATGAAGGATTTAATGCTAAAAGATGAATGTAGAATGAATGCAAATTAATCTATATTTTTGTATTTTCTATTCAATTAGGATGAAAAATTGTATGAATCTAATCTAGAATTGAATGAAATGATATGCAAATTTAATCTAACAATGATATGGATTGATATGAAAAACTATGCAAAACTATGAAAAATTATGAATTGATCTCACAAAGTCTCCTGTCGCAAAAGCTTGATTCTTCATCCCTTTTTTAGGGTGAGTTATAAATCTTTGTACCCTAATATTTTAGGAATATTTTTATATGTAATTTATATTGTTTTATGTTTGTGAAAGGATATTTTAAAAATAAATACATTATGGTTAATATATTAAATTTTTAAGATTTAAAATAAGAAATCGTATTCTTTTTTATTGATGTTATCTCATAAATAGCATTTCTTTATGTTTTGATAAATAAAGTGAATACCTATGATTAATTATTTAATTTTATTGGTATTTTTATTTTATTTATCAAATACATTTGTGTAAGTTATGTCATGTTTTATGTGATATATTATTAGTTAATAAATGAATAATCTTAAATTGAGATCATTTTGAAAACTTAAAGCACTATTAAATATAATGATTTTAATGTTAAATTTATTGAAAGATTATTTAATACCGAATGTTTGTGTGCAGGAATTAAACATAAGGATTTGGATTTTCATACACAATACTTGAAGATGTAGCAAATTAAGTTTGTTATACGGGAAATGTTTTTCCCTAAAACCATTATATGGTTTAATTTGTAATTTCTAGGGTTACTTGGCAAGATTAGGTTTTTGTGAAAGGGCGTGTCTTTTCACAAGAAACCTTTGATCAATATATTTATATTGAAACATTTGTAAACAAAAATAACATGACACACAATTGGGAAAATCTCCTGCAACTACAGACTCGAACCTAATATGCAATTTTTCAAATGCTAATGTCAGATAAGTTGTTTTATGCTTTTTGAGGTTATATAGATTTTATTTTCAGTTAGTTTTTCAGATACTCTATGAACCATGGTGTTCTACCGTGTTCTATTCCTTGATTTATTTGTTCAAAGTTATTTCATGCAATTCAAATAGAAACTGTATGGTCTGAGAACCTACCATTGTTCCTTTCAGCCTCTTAATTTGGGTTAAAATTGATAGGATTAATTGTATGAATTATTTTGAATTGTGATTCAATGGAAGCCTGTAGGATGATAGTCTTGCTTTATAGGAGTGAGTTCTCTTAAAACTGTCTCTGACTATACGTATGATTAAAAGTAATTGACTCTATTCCCAATTTTGCATTAGGCACTGATATCTTTTCATTTGAAATTGTTGTCTGGTTCTATTTTGTAGTTTATATTTAAATCTGAATTCTTCTTTATAAAGCATTCACAATTAAAATTTAGTGATAGTGCAATTTTAGTTTAGATTTCATACAAATACAACTATTTAGGAGATAATATTATTTTCCTCCAAGGATTGTTTACCCCTTTGGAAGGAATGTTTGTCTGTGCATACATTTGTGCAGCATAGGGCAATTGTGAATTCAGGCCTACCAGCCTTGGCTCAATCAAGTCAGAATTGTAGAGGCACTAGTGTGTGCCTATCAGTTGGCCAAAAATGGTCCATCATTTTTGAGCACCAATAGAGAAACATAGAAAATATCTCCATTCTCCTCATATATGGCTTTAAATTCAGTGGGCATTGGATTAGTGTCCACGGATGCAACTATTTTGCATCTACAATTTCTTTTCTTTTCTTTTCTCTGAAATGAGAACAGAACTTGACCAGCACAACATCTGCCTCTTCCTTCTTGCTTCTCACCTGTATACTATCCAGCTGAGTGGTGACATCATTAATGATGTCCTGCTTGAAGTCAGACAACAAATTAGACAACTCCATTTTGGATACTCCTGAACCACCATTGGACTTATGTGGTAGGTCTCTAAGTCCCCTACCCTTCTTCACAATGGCCCTTGAATAATTTAGACATATATTCTTTATGTTAACCCAAATTTTCTATGTGATATCTCTTCCTGCCATTAGGTCTAGAGCCTCAATGCTTCCATCATTCACACCCTTTAAGAAAAGGTGTTTCTGAGATTCCTCACTTAGCTGGTGTTGTGTATTGCACTGCAAGTTGAACATGAATCTTGATACATAATCCTCCAAGGTTTCATCCTCCTTAGACATTTTGAAAATGTCATCACCTTTCAAATCTCGACCCCTACAATATTCTTTATACTTTGAAAGAAATAGATTTCTCATGGCATTCCATTCTGCTACAGCATTGGCACCCAACCCCATGAACCATCTCAAGGAAGCCTCTTTTAGAGTCGATGGAAACAACTTCAGCTTGTGGCCATCAGTTGTATAGTCATAACTCTAGAAAAGGATGTCAAACTCAAAAAGGAAGGTCTTAGGGTCTTCTGTAATGAGGCCATAGAATTTGGGAAGCGCAACAGTAGGTATGTTCTTCAAATTTTGATTACCTTGCTGAGTAGGGATAGGAAAAGGAAAGGTGGGCTGAGTAGCCATTTTGGGAGGAGGACCTGGTGGTGGTGGCTGATAGATAATAAGAGAAAGCAGGTTGTCTTGGTATTCAGGTTTAGCAAATAGGCCATTCAAATGTAGTGATTCCTTAGAGGATGAAGAGGATATGTGTTCCTGAGCATCAGCAAATGGATTTTCAAAGGGTTCATCTTCTTCTTCATTCTCATTTTGGGGTTCTTCAAATTCACGATTAAAAATATCAAATGGGTCCTCTTGATAGTTACGAGGAAGAAATCTCCCAAGGTGGTCTCTCCTTCTATGCATAAAATGCTTACTTAAGACTAAGTGCTATATTATCAGAATTGAAAATGCAACTACAAAGATAAGTTTTAACACCATCCCTAGCAGTGGTGCCAAAAATGCTTGGGCAAATAATAGTATAAAAAACCCATAACAATGGACTTCCTATTTTAGGATTGGACACCCTAAATGATTTCTAAATGGATTATTTAGTCTCATTTAATTATCGACCAGGGACGTAAACTTGGAATGGCATTTGCAAAAGTATATGTTTCAAACCTTCTCAATCTAAGGCTATCTATGAAACTCAAATGCTTATGCTTCAGGAAAACTACACTAAAACTGGTAAATGAATTTATTCTAACAAAGCAGGAAATCACAACAAGGAATTACTCTAACCACCTATGCTACAGGAACAGGCTACCAATTTTGTTATCAGTAGCTGCAAGAACAACAGAGTTCTATCTACTTAGAAATAAATAGGGAAATGAACTGTATGCTAACATAATAATTCACTCATCAAGTGGCCCCCTTTAAATGAGTGAATAGGAAATACAATCAAGATAAAAGATATAAACTTGAACTGAGCATTCTATTCATCCATAACAAAATGATTACACTTGATTGAAAATAGTATTACAAGAGTTCTGTTATAAAACCAGTTCGTTCAACTAACTCCAAAAGAGTCACAATAGTCGATTGTTTAAAGGAAAACTACAACTATCTCCTAAATCTACGATCACTTCATAAATGAGGATCAGTTACAACTCATAAAGTTTCAGAACAAAAACATCATTGAACATGAATAAATCTCTAGGAATATAGCATGTTAAGGGAACTAAATCCGCGCGCTGCATGTAATAGAAAAAAAAAAAAAATTGATTCGCTTTGCTTGCGAAGATTCTGCAACCTACGGTTGGCTTTGATTACTCCAGCACCACTATGTTGGTTCTTGAATGTCCACGGTCAACATCTACAAAACAATCAATGTGCACACATCCTACCATATACATATATATCCTCATCATTAATATTAGGAAAAGGTGTAAGTTTTAATTAACACTCTTGCAAGTCCTATGGCTACAGGAGGAAGACTACCCAAAACATAGCTTAGGCAAGGAAACATCCATTAACATGTATAGCTATTGCATTATATCATTCCTATCCATGAATTCAAGCAAATATCATGTATTTAAAGTATCCATATTTCCATTTTATGTTTTCACATATATATAACATATACATAAAAAACCATAAGTTCATATGCTTGAAAACTATAAATTCATGTTTGTGTGCAATTAACTGTCTGAAAAGAGGATAAAAAGTACTAAGAAAGATGGCTATTTAGAAGCCCATCAAGTACATTGTTGAATATGATAGAAATTAGTTTGTCAATATGTAAAAAATTAGAATCTTATAACATGAATGCCTCATGATTTGTTAACTAACTATATCTTGTTATGGTTCAAGTGTATGTTTGCAAATAATCTCCACACCTACAAAATTAAACCCAATGTGTAGAAATGAACCTAACATGTATAATCTAACTAGAATAAACTTGATGGCTATTCAAGATATGCTTTGGATTTCTATACATGTGTTTGAAATGAGATTGTGTCCATATTTTGGGCAAGCCCCTAGATGGACTAATTTAGTGGTGATGAACAAATTCCAAATATAGTAGGCAATCATATAGTATGGTTATGCTCATGATGCAAGTTTAAAATATAATTAGGTTGTTCTACCATGTTTCTATTATGATATCATATGAACACCACTCTTCCCTATTTTCCCAACCCTTCTCTCTCAAAGTTATTCACCTTCAAATAATTAAGGAATGTCCCTAAATGCTACTTGATACATAATTTAAGATAGATATATATATAAAGAAAGAGAGACTTATAAATTTAAATTGAAATACCAAATAAATAATTAAAAATTAAAACATGATTTTAAAAATAGATAGCAATAAAAATAATAAGATATAATAACAAAATGCATATAATACAAAAATATACTAAAACTAAGATATAATAGTAAATGGAACATAAATTATTTTTAAAAAAAACACTTATTAAATTGAATATAATACTTACAAATTGGTAAACACGAGTATACTAGTTTCATCATCTATCTTATCATTATCGAAGTGGTTTTGTGTAAATCGTATATTATAGTTAATTATACTTAATTAAATGGTCAATACATTTGTTTTAACATATACATTTTATGAAATTTGTTCTCACACACTTAGTATGCACTTGCTTAGTTGAAGTGGGATTGAAAACTGATTTTCTTCTATGTAAAATAATGGATGAGTAAGTGAGAGAAGATCAAAAGTTTTGATCTTTTTAATATAATACATTACTTGTTTTTAAATATAATGCATTGCGTGTTGATCTTCTTCCCCATAATACATTTAACGACCCGCCTCTTTAAGAATCTGTTTGGATAATAAATTTGTCCTCTTTTTGACTTGGCTTGGAAATCATTAGTCAACCATGTAGGATATTTACATGAAAAACTTTAATGAACTTTTAAATTCGAATAAAAGGTTGATTGAATAAAACACACATGGGATAAACTTTGAAGATATTTATGCTTTTAAGAGAAATTTACATGTGGAAGGGAATAAAATCTCTTCTACATAAATCTAGGGTAATAAAATAATGTAAGCCATGAGAATAACATTGATTTGGTATAGAATTGATTCATTATGGTATACGAGACTTATGTTTTTCTTTTATCTCATTATAATATATTCAATTTTTAAATGGGTAAATCTTATGCAATATGAAAATGACTTATGAGACACTTTTGATTTTGTTGAATATAAATTTATGTTACTTAATCTTGTGTGATCTCTCTCTTGTTTGATGATGTATAAAAACTATTGAAATCTAAAAATATCTAAGGGGAATAAGATTGCATGTATCAGGTTCTTCTTAATCACCATCTTTGATAGATTGGATTTACAGTCTTAGGTAAATATTAAAGATAACTCTCAAACATAAAGGTGTTATAAATGTGTATGCATTCTAGTTCTAATGTGGATATATTTATTTTAGATTCCAAATTAAAATGTTCTTAGGATGATCTTTCCCTATAACTCTTTTGATGAATTATTTCCAAAATTAAAGTCTTGAAAAGCCAAAACATAACAAATAGTTGCACAAATGTGTACTAATTCAACTCTTAACAATCAATAGAAAAAGGAAAGAATATTTTTTTCAAAATTTAAATTATCATCTGTTAGATGATTGTGAGTAGTTGAAGATCAATCTTGAGTGTCATAAGATTGACCCAAGATAGGGAAATGTGAATGTTGGAAGGAGGGAACACGAAGAGGGGGTGGGGGGGTGATTTAGTGTTCTAAATTTTTTTAACCTTATTAACTCAATTCATAAACGTCTTAATGCATAAATTGAAAAGTAAAGTGCATGAACATAAAAAAAATAAGCACACTACCATAACACATGGATTTTTATCATGAAAACCTTGTTAGGGGAAAAACCACAGTGGGGATGACAACCACAAGCCAATACTCTGCAGAAATATTATCTTACGATAAGTTAGGAATGCATTTGCATTCAGGCTCACTACCTAGAGTCCACTACTCAAGTACAATAAGAGCTACAACCCTATAAACAAGGCTCACTTACTTACAAAGATCAATACAATTATCAGTAGATAGTGAATTGCCCAAAATAACATCTATGTCTAATTATAGTTCCATGTAAATACAAAAATTAGATCTGAAACATATTGTCTCTCACTGCCTTGTAAACCTAATCTTCAGAACTCAGAATATCAGATCTGCAAACCCTACACAAAACTTGCACAACAACAACTTCTACGCCACTAGCATGGATTCACAACTATCAGCACCGTCCTCATAACCTAATTCATTAATTTTATACTTCCACAATACATAATTCGATCTGACAATGTCATCATAAAAACATTCTTGGGAAATGTAAACCGTTTTGACCTTTGCCCACCAAAAAAGAAATTAAAATATAAAGATAATCAAGATAATCATTACTTTGACCTTAGATATGTTGGCTCGACTGATTTGAATAAGATTTGACCATAAAAAATGTTTTATCAACTTTCACAATAAGATTTTGACACCATGTTGGCCTGTTCTAACTGTCAAACTTGAAAACTAACACTCAAAATCATATAACTTCTATGCACCATAAGATCTCACTATGAAATTTTGGGATTAGCAAGAATATACCTTAAATACTCTCCCCTTGCGTCCATGCCCAAAAATATTATCTTGGGAGTCTTTGGTGAACCAAAAACTAACTTTGCAGAAAGAATACCTCGTTCTCTACTCTATACTTAACCAAAATTAAATCTAATTTCCAATTTGAGCACCTAATGAGTTGCACACATGGGGTTAGGGTCTAAAAATCATCTTGTTTCCCTCGATGACAACACTAACCCATATATTTAGTGTATCTTTCCATCTTGCCAACTATGAAATCTCAATATTATTAGGATAAGGTAATATTAGCTTTGAATACAATGAGAAATGGTGATACAATGGGGATTGATCATGTTTTCTAATGTACAATCAAAACGTAGATGACCCAATAGACTCAAGTAGGAAGTAAGTGTTAAGTGAGTTTAATGATCCTTCATTATAATGATTAGGCTAAGTTGGATTTGAGAGAATATGATAGGATGATGCAAGGTATAAGGTTAAATAGGGAAAAAAAAATTAAGTTTCAACATACACAAATTGACAAAAAATAGACATGAACCAACAATAAGTTGAAGCAACAACCAAACAGTAGTACTATTGTGGTTCCACAACCACGCTCCCCTTTGGCCACTTGGCCAGGGGGGGCCCCTTGTCCTTTTCTTTGTCTTCTTGATTGTCTATTACCTACTAGAGGCTTTCTTTCACAAGAAACACTAACATTTCACATTTTCACACTTTCGTACTTTCGGTGTTCTCCTAGCTTTGAAAGTGTGAAACTCTGTTGCCACCTATATAGCATAGTTTCTTGGTTTTCATCTTTTTAGCCTTATCAGACATTCAAACTTCTAAAAGTCTGAAAGCCCGACCCGTCAAAAGGAGTTTGGACCTTCGCACTTTCTGTGAGTCGGAGGTTCTATGTTTTTCAGACCTCTGAAACTCTAAAAGTCCAATTTCCTGAATGTCAAAAAAGTGATTGACGCCACCCTCCCTAGGAGCCTATTTAAGGCATGCAAGTGGTCTTTTTGGTCACTTGTGCATTTTGATGACCTTCATTTTTAGAGTGAATCTGCATCTTCATCCTCCTAGCCTTCTCAAGTGCTTGGATCTTTGTTATTCTGTGTTCTTCATGTTTTTCTTGCATCTCCCTTGAGGTAGGGCCTTTGCCTCCTTGTTTTCTTTAGGTTTTAGCTAGGTTTTCATATTGTTTTTGTCTGCTAGGGTTTAATCTATCAGTCTAGTTAGGGTTTCCTTCTTTTCTTGGCTTGTGGTCGGGTCAACCCTATCTAGGGTCTCAGAGTTATCCCTCTGGGTCCTTCGAGGTGGGCTCTTGGTCGAACTCACCTCAAAGTCAATTTGGAGAGCACGAGAGGGTTTATCACATTCTCTCTCTCTCTCTCTCTCTCTCTCTCATAGAGTCAACCCTCACATTTTTCAGAGTTGTAGAATTTGAAGCATTCGTGAGTTTCCATGAACCAAACTTCATCTCCAAACTCCAAGGTTCGCATTTTTGGTGTTTCAGACATAGATACAAGCACACAAATTTCTCTCTCTGAAGAACTAACACTAAGTATCAACAATATAAAAAAATCCTTGCCCATGTTTCTCTCTTTTAGAGTTCCGGACTTGTTGGCCAACACACATCTCCGAAATGTTGAAACACTAAAGGAATGATTCGTGAAACATGAGAACTTTTTAGTGTTTTGTCCTTTCGAAGGTCAATAATGATGTTGGATTCTGACACTCTAATACCCCAAAAACTAATTTCTGAGCCTTTTGATGACTTAGATTTGTGGATTGTGATATTTTTCAAGTTTTTTGTCTCATTTATTACTCAAAGTAAAATGATTCCTTCTTATAATCGTTATTGATTCAAGTTTATTTCTTTGCAGAATGTCAGAGAAGATCAACTCACTAGCGATGAAATACCAATTCAAGGGATACCATGCACCTTCAAAGGGGGGAAATCTCCACAAAAAGATAACAGACACTAATATTGGTAACATTAATTGGAATGACTACCTCATCAAATGCGCCCAACCAGAGGGTTGATCAGAGGACTGCACTTCATTAGTGTATTCCATCTTGGTGAACATAGCGGCACATCTTGTGTCCATCCTATCATCTAATCTGATTGTTACCTTGGTGCAAAAATATGTGCTAGATGAGAGACTAGTCAAGAATATAATGGGAGAAGTGGTCCTGGACTTAAGGCCAGACAACATTGAAGATGTTTTCCATTTACCTAAGGGCATAGATAGATTTTATGCATTTTCCATAGACAAGGGTATGCACTTCTTCAACTCCAACATTCAATTGTCGTATGACATTTCCAACAATGATTACCTGATTAAATCTCTCCCAAAGAACAAATTGGATAAAATACACATGAGGAGAGGGTACTTGAAAGAGGACATCTAGGTCATCATTACAATGATAAGTAGGATATATATGGCCTCCAAAATTCCATTCAGCTCTAGCCTTGGATGGTCTTTCTAATTGTGAAGATAGAAGGGAGGAAAGAAAGGTTTTCTGAGGCTATAATCCTCAGTGATAACTTAGAAAAACAACTTACCTTGGTGAAGAATGACCCCCACTTCTACATGACTTCATATGTCATGTACTTGCTTGCTTCTAGGGAAGTGTATTCAGGGATTATTAAAGTTGGTGCTATGGGTTAGCCCAAATCTTGGCCATTCATAGTGTATCCCCACCTTATAAGAAAGGAGTACCTTGGGGAAGACAACTTGGAATAAAAAATTGTCAATGATGCATTTGTCTTCACAATCATCCGTTCCATAGAGAGTGATTACGCTAAAAGATTATCAAAAGAAGCTGCAACAAAGGTGAAAGCCCTGGGGGCTTATTATATCCAATTTAAAACCTTCACTTACATAAGGGTGGTTGGGCATACTCAGAATCAAAAGAGGCTACCAAAATACCCGTTAGATAGGGTCATCTTGTTGGAAATAGCTAGGCATCTCTCTGATGCCCGTGAACATATAAAGCACAATAAGAAATATTGTTGGGACTTCCCCATCTCAATTGGTCCCCATTCCCTGCAGGACATGAAGGTATGAAAGTCCTTGGCATTTGAATGGGATGAGTGCCCCTTGCAACACTTCAATTTTATAAGGACTATATTTGATCTCATCAATACCTATAGTCACATCATGGGAAGGAACTACATGCATGGGCCTCATTTAGAGGATCTTTGGATGAACTACATGGATGCTTATGAAGTTAGGATCTGTGACTAATGCTAGATGACTCTAGAAATGGCACAAGATGCCTTTCTTCTGTACATTCCACCAAAGGTGTGGGATGTAGACATTGAAGATTTCCTAGACCCTTTATTCAAGATAAAATCTATACAAGGGCCATTCTCAACACCATAATTGATAAAGAAGAGAACAATGACATTAACTTCAAATCTCGACATGTGATTATGACAAAAAAATCCTAGATCACCCAACCCTTCAAGATGGATCTAGTGCCAATGAAGTAGCAGCCTGTCCCACCTTCCAAGGAGGAGAAGAAAAAGGGAGAGAAGGTACTTATGCCTCAATTTAAAGGAGCTTCCCTGTAGAGGCTAGAAATAGTATATAGTCATGAGCATCCAACAACATATGGGTCCAACCCTAGTGCTAAGATAGAGAGGACTTGAATGATGGGAATCATAGCTCCACCTGATGCCCAATCTTTCGGTAGCCAAGAGTAGGCTGATTTTTTGAAGAGATCACCAACGGTGAAAATCACAGGACCCAAGGTTGCTAGTTTGGAAAAGGGGAAATTTTACAAAAGAAAGAGATCATCTACATCCTCATACTTAGAGAAAGTGCTAGAAGAAGAGGATGAAGTTGAGGAAGATGATGTTCCTTTGGCCCGAAGGACTCGATCAGGACCCTTCCTAAAGAAAAGAAAATTCTAGGAAGACGAGGTGCAAATTGATGTTGATGCAGAGACCCATGAGGAAGAGGTCAATCCATGGGATGCCTTGGGAGATTATGAATTCTATGTGTTATACTTTGAGGGTCTCTATGGATTCAAAGAGTAGATGTCGGAATAAAAAATTCCTACAACAGGACCTTCTATTAAACAATAGCTACCTTTCACATTTTCTCCCCCTTTGACACAATTCACTACTACAACACCAGAGAAGACTATAGATGAATCAGCTTAGAAGGCACCTCAGATCATAATGGAAGAGCCAATGAAAGTAGATCAGGGAGAGTTCATAGACTTCGAGAAGGAATGTGGCCAAGAACCTTCAATTAGGGTACCTTGGAGGAGGATACTGAGACAAATCCACCTACACAAGCTCCACTTCCTCCACAAGCTTTAGTTCCTCCACTTCCAAGAGCTCTACTCCCATCACAAGCCCTACCTCCACTATAAACTCTTCTTGTCAAAATCCCTAATCCTACCCCTCCACCGATGCATATTCCTATACCTCTACCATATTTCTCTTCACCTACTTCTCTAATAGCTCTGACTCCTCTTTATCTCATGCCATCTCTAGTCCAAACTCTTATTCACTCTCAATTGGCATCCAAAATGCCTATCTCTCCTCCACCTATGCCTACTCCTTTGATGCATATGCCTGCTCCTCCACCCTCGCATGCCATACCTTCTTTTGAGGTGACCCAACAAGGAAAATATGAGAAAGAAAAGGAGACTATGGAAGAAGAGAATGCCCCTCCTCAGGAAAGTGAAATCAATGAGCAGTTTAGAAGAGAGGAGGAAGAGGAGGTAAGAAGAGAGGAAGAGGAGGTAGGAGGAGAAGAAAAGGAAGAAGAAATGGAAGAGGCACCAGAATAAGAATAAGAGAAAGAACGGGTGACCTCAAGTTTAATAGAACCATATGAGTCGATAAATGCCTTCTCCAAGTCTACCTGGTTCACCAAAGAAATTCAACCAAGGGTGAGGGTATACACGGATGAAGAGGACATTGATATGGCAGTGCTAGGATGAGATTTCCACCAAGGAGAATCAAGTGCCTAGGAAAGGACTCTTTCTTATGTTACGCAAGATCAAATGGGCAGGTAGAAAGTGTAGGTGGTGGTGCCAACAATTGATACTAGCATGGTTGAAATCACTCCCAAAGACTATATCTTTGAAGAAGTAGAGCTGGGTGAGCCAACAAGGGAAGAAACTAAGACATTGGCCACCTTGGGACTAAAGCATGCTTTAGGTTTTATGGATAGGGATGAAGATAAAATTAAAGTGTTGATGGAGCAGAATGAGGTGATGAAAAGGTTCATTCTTAAAACCACAGGTCTCATTTACCTTAGCAACCCAGAGGCCCCATTACAGGTTATTTTGGAGAAACAAACTGCTCTTGAAATGCCGACAAACATACCACATTCTTGTATTCATTCTTGTTTAGATTGGAAGGTTGAATTTGAGGAGTTCTCAAGGGCTACCTTAAGGACAATTTTGAGACCCTTCAGAGGTATTCTTAGAGAGATCACCAAGCTGGTGGACATGATGGGTGATGAGGAAGGACTAAAGGCATAGATCAAGAAATGGTAGAAGGTTCTTGATGACCTCAAAATAATAAGGAAGAAACACTTCCAGATTTTAGTAAAGATTTATAGATTTAGAGATTGATAATTTTGAAGAATGTATCAAATATATAACCAAAGCCCTTAATATCTATCAGAAATGTTCAAATAGGATCAATAAAAAGAGACATGAAGGGATGGTCTGGGTAGAGGAATTACATTCAAAGGTCTGGATCTAAATTTGTATGATGACCATGAAGGCCAAACCATGCACCCAATAAATGACATCGTGCATCAATTCATGGAGATTTTAAATGGAGTGAAGACAAAGGATGACCTCCAACAAATGTTCTATCAAAAGGAGGAGATGCAAAAGATGTTGGCTCATGAGGAAGAAATAAAAGCTTTTGCAACTGAACTGGCCACCTTTCAAGAAAAGCAACAAGAATGCTTTGGATCAATCCAAATGGAAGATTTTCAAAAAGTCCAGGAGATAGTAGAAAGGCTCCGAAAAGAGAATCCAAAAATCCTTCCAAGCGGCTAAGTATTCAGTTTTGGAGTTAGCCAATTTTTGCATGAAGGAGGTTTTTGGTACTTAGTCAAATTCTCACTCCAATATTTTCAGCCTTTCAGCCTCTGAAAGTCTAAAATTTTGCCTGGCATATGTTTTGTACTTAGTCATTTTTTTCAAGTCCATTTTTTCAGAGTAGAGGTTGAGTTCCAAAATTTTTGGGCTGTGACCGTTAAGAAATTCCAGTATTCTATGGTGGATTTCCAGTTAGATTGATCACATGTTTTGGGTCATTTTTTCATGCTTTGGAGATATCTTTTAGTTATAATCTTGAAGAGGAGCCATGATGAGGATTTATGGGAAGAAATAAAAGTTTTCAAGAAAGATTATGAAGGAAAATAGCGAAACTCCAGAACAGATTTTGAGTTTTTAATGCATCTTATGCTTTGAAATTGTAATGTACGTGGATTAAATACATGCTAGATAGTTTAGGGTAGCTTTAAGACTAGTTTGCTTTTAGTAAAGCTTTAGTTAAATTTATTTTCAAAGTTGCATGCGCAGCTGAAACCCTAGTTACGAATTTCTTTCCCTAAAGGGTGAAGCCCTATAAATTGTAAATGAATAATGTAATTATGTGACGCAAGGTAGGGGTCAAGAGGGGCCAAAGGATGGCACACCCTAATTTTTGTAGGAGAACCTACTCTACAATCATCAAACAACACCACTAAGGATCCTAAACACATCTAGTGTCTTAGAATTTCTAATCAAGCACCTAGACCAAGTTGTAAGGCCTAGCCCCAAGATTGGCACAATTATAAGCCCCTAGCTAGCTATGGTCAAAAGTGGTCAATGGGCCTCAAATATTAGGATCTTAGTTTCTTTCATGTTTTTAAGGTCTTTGATCCATGTTGGATCATTGGTTAAGGTTAGGACCAATTTTGGTCACTAGTTTTGCAATTTTGCAATTTAGGCAAAAGTTGTTCTAAAAGTTGTCATGCAACTTTCGAGCAACTTTCTAAAAGTTGTCATAAACTTGTAATCAAACCTCCCAAATGGCTATTTGGTTCAAACCACTCATGTAACCGTTGGGAGCATCCTATATAAGCCCTTATAGGCAGGTGATAGGATAGAGACATGTAATTTTGTAGCCAATCAATAAAATCAACCATTTTCCCTACAATCCTTGAGAACAGTGCCTTAGTACGGATGGGTATGGACTTGTATGCATGAGTGTTTGATTTTGGAAGTTTTTGTGTTCAATCTATTTTCAAATGCAGTTGGTCTCAGGATCTAATTCATCCTAGAGCAGAATATATCAGGATTTTAGTGTGGTTACCCGGATTGAGGGTTTCTCCAGTAGGTTTTCAATAGGGCTTCCTCTTTTGACCCTATTCCACCATGGGAATTTGATTCCCCTTGGTGGAATTAAAAATTTGTGTATATGATTTCATAAAATTCAGGTTAAAGGTGGAGTTCTACAGGGAGGTGAGTTTGCCACAAAGCCCTAGGTGTACAGGCCCATATGTGCACCTAAACTGTGACTTAGGATAGTCATGATAAAATATGATTGGGGATTCATCAAGACCCAAAACTCAAGATTTGAAACCATTTTACATTCCCCCAAAGGATCCCATAATTGATCTTGGCATTGGCTTGGAGGAAGAGACACTTGTAGTGCAAACTAGCCCTAATTAGGCCTATTAGCCTTGTCATAAAATTGGCTAAAATAGTAACCTCCTTTTGGTTTCAAGTCCTGGTGCTTAGATATGTTCCATAAACTTGAAAAGGGTACTAGCATCCTCAATCATATCTACTCCTTGTTTGGAAGGATTTTGAACTAGGTTCAAGATACTAGTTTCAAAAGGCTACAAGCCAAATCCTAGGATTGTGCAGCAGCATAAGCTTGTGAGTTGTTCAATGGTGAAAGAACCATTGGAACTATCAAAATAAGACCTAAATAGGCCAGAGAAATTTTTATAAGCCACCCTTGGTCTTAGTATTCATTTCATGGAGTTTGAGTACTTATTTCCCTAAGGAGACCTCTTAGTAAACTCTTGGTTGATGGTGCTTGGGACTTTGGCAAACCTAGTGATTAGGTTATATTGCCTTGTAGGGTTGTGATAACCTTCATAAAGTCCTTTTTGATACTGGTGATAATTATTTCAGCACTAGACCCTTCACCTTGGGTGTTGAGGTGTTCAAACTCACCAAATTTCTCACTATTGGAGGCTTCTATTGACCACTACTGCACCAAGTGGTATCAGAGCTATGTCTGATCCTAAGAATGAGGATATCCCTACAAGGGTTACAAATAGTGAGTTAGAAAAGATGGTGAGAGAGAAAAAGGCTGCAAATAAGGCCTTAACTAAGAGGCTTCAAGAGCTTGAGAAGAAGCTTGATGACAAGGATGGGTCTAAAAATGAAGAAGGGAGTGAAGAAGAGGAGGATGATCCTAAATAGTATATCCCTATAGACCAAAGTCCTTTCATAGATGCCTGAAATCCATGGGAAGAAGAAGCATGGAGGAGAAGATAGATTTGTCAGTTTTCAATGGCAAGATGAATGTTGATCTAGCCTTGGATTGGATAGAGGCATTGACAACATTCTTTGAATGTGAAGACATCCCTGAAAAATAGAGGGTAAAGGTAGCAAGATCCAAGTTGAAGGGATCAGCCCTAACTTGGTGGAACTTCATCCAAATAGAGAGGGTGAAGAATGGGAAGACATTGATCAACTCATGGAATAGTATGATAGTATTGATCAAAGAGACATATGTACCTAAGGACTATTGATGCAGAGCATCCTTCAACACACTTAGCATAATAGGATCCATATGATCCAATCTTCATTTCATTATAAGAACAAATTATTAGAGGAATCTCACAAGATCAAACCCATCATTGATTAGAAAACAAAATAATTCATTGTCAAAACTTGTTGTCCACACTGCCATGTTTTACAGATCAACACTCAAGAATCTATAACTTTTTTTTGAAACAGATCATCAAAATCCCTTCAGTGAGTTTATAGAATATTAGGATAAACACAACGTATATCAAAATTGTAAGGATCCAATAGTTAGGTAAAAATTTATTATATCTGTACTAGGACCCATTTTCTATCATTAAACAGAAAGTTCATTTTCCCAATCCGCCTAGGGCATCATATAACTTTCACAATACATAACCAAATGAAACAAAACTAATTCAAAAATAATTTTTACTAATTCTAGTTTCCAAATATGTAATCCATTTATTTTTCCAATCTATAAATCATTATACCATCACAACTCTTTGCCTGCAACTCCATTGAAGAGGGTTTAAAACCAGTATTCATTAAAAATGTCATAGATTACACAAATCATCATAAAATTGAACCAAACAAAAATAAAATGAAATATTACTCAAATATATTTCCAATGAATATAATTATAATTATTAACTCCTTTATATTCATTTTTACCATGCATTTCAATATGACTGTTCTCAGAAATCTTGAATCTGCAAATACTATCTTTCACCAAAAACCTCATAACTTCTTCCAAAGTTAATAAAAATTGATCAAACCAAAAGAATAAGAAAGAGGATTCATTATAATATCTAACCATTATAAATATATATGGTTTCCAGGCTGTACATGGCCGTACAAGGCCTGGAAACAACCACTTAACAAAAAATCACCAATCAAAATGAGAGATTCAAACTCACTTAATTGCTCCAAACTGTTCTCCCCTTTCTCTATTCTCTCCAATCTGATTTGGTTCCACCAATAAATAATATTTATACATATTTAGGTAGTTATAAACCACCCAACTACCCTTATGACCTTTCATCTTTCTTTTGACAACTTTTAATGCCTTTTTGCATTGTTTCATGCTTTACAACTTTTATGCATTTTTGACAACTTTTATGACACTTAATAAAAATGACTCCACACTTTTTAAAAACACCCTAGACATTTCCAAATAACATATTTAAGACCTTTTACATGATTTTTATCCTTTTCATGTCTTTTTATACAAATTTGACCTTTTGACCAATCTAGGTCTTGAATGACAACTAAATGACAACTTCACAATTTTATTGCCCTTAGGTATTACAATTGATTCCATTAAATGGAATACCACATCCAAAAATATGGATTTACATTAAATAATTAAAATATCCTTATGTCTAGGTGCTCCTGTACCATACTCCTGACCTTTAAAAATTTCCAAGTCCTCATGGAAATGCTTTGGTGAGAATCTGCAAAATCTTCGCCTCTTCACCTTCATTGCTTCGATGCCTCCGCTAATTTCTCTTTCTCTAATGACTCCCATCAATGGAGTTATTCTAGTCACCTTCAATGGTGCTTCTTCCATTACACAGTCCACTCATCTATGCCGCATCACAAAAACCTCTATCCCTCACCTAGGAGTCCCATCATGCCTCTCTCCCCAGTCTGTTGGTGACACACAAAAGACCAATCTTTGGCCCTAGATCATATCCCATGATCCTTTGGTAGACCTTCCTGTCCACCCATTTTTAGTTGAGTGAATTGGAACCATTCTGCAACCAAAAACTACATAACAAGAATCTGACATAACCCAACACTGCCTATGTAGATTATCTTCTACACACTCAGAATCTTCTGAGCTCTGATACCAATCTGATGCAGAGCATCCTTCAACACACTTAACATAATAGGATCCATATGATCCAATATTCATTTCATTATAATAACAATTTATTAGATGAATCTCACAAGATCAAACCCATCATTGATTAGAAAACAAAATAATTCATTGTCAAAACTTGTTGTCCACACTGCCATGTTTTATAGATCAACACTCAAGAATCCGTAACTTTTTTTTTGAAATAGATCATCAAAATACATTTAGTGAGTTTCTGGAATATTAGGATAAACACAACATATATCAAAATTGGAAGGATCCAATAGTTAGGTAAAAAGTTATTATCTCTGTACCAGGACCCATTTTCTGTCATTAAACAGAAAGTTCATTTTCCCAATCCCCCTAGGGAATCATATAAATTTCACAATACATAACCAAATGAAACCAAACCAATTCCAAAATAATTTTTACTGATTCTAATTTCCAAATATTTAATCCATTTATTTTTCCAATCTATAAATCATTATACCATCACAACTCTTTGCCTGCAACTCCATGGAAGAGGGTTTAAAACTAGCATTCATTAAAAATGTCATAGATTACACAAATAATCATATAATTGAACCAAACCAAAATAAAATGAAATATTACTCAAATATATTTCCAATTAATATAATTATAATTATTAACTCTTTTATATTCATTTTTACCACGCATTTCAATATGACTATTCTCAGAAATCCTAAATCTGCAAATACTATCTTTCACCAAAAACCTCATAACTTCCTCCAAAGTTAATAAAAATTGATCAAACCAAAAGAATAAGAAAGAGGATTCATTATAATATCTAACCATTATAAATATATAGGGTTTACAGGCCGTAGATGGCTGTACAAGGCCTGGAAACAACCACTTAACAAAAAATCACCAATCAAAATGAGAGATTCAAACTCACTTAATTGCTCCAAACTGTTCTCCCCTTTCTCTATTCTCTCCAATCTGATTTGGTTAGACCAATAAATCATATTTATACATATTTAGGTATTTATAAACCACCCAACTACCCTTATGACCTTTTATCTTCCTTTTGACAACTTTTAATGCCTTTTTGCATTGTTTCATGCTTTACAACTTTTATGCAGTTTTGACAACTTTTATGACACTTAATAAAAATGACTCCACACTTTGTAAAAACACCCTAGACATGTCCAAATAACCTATTTAAGACCTTTTACATTATTTTTATCCTTTTCATGTCTTTTTATACAAATTTGACCTTTTGACCAATCTAGGTCTTGAATGACAACTAAATGACAACTTCACAATTTTATTGCCCTTAGGCATTACAGTTGATTCCATTAAATGGAATACCACATCCAAACATATGGATTCACATTAAATAATTAAAATATCCTTATTTCTAGGTGCTCTTTCACCATACTCCCGACCTTTAAAAATTTCCAAGTCCTCATGGAAATGCTTTGGTGAGAATCTGCAAAATCTTCGCCTCTTCACCTTCATTGCTTCGATGCCTCCACTACTTTCTCTTTCACTAATGACTCCCATCAATGGAGTTATTATGGTCACCTTAAATGGTGCTTCTTCCATTACACAATCCACTCATCCATGCCGCATCACAACAACCTCTGTCCCTCACCTGGGAGTCCCATCATGCCTCTATCCCTAGTCTGTTGGTGACACACAAAGGACCAATCTCTAGCCCTGGATCATATCCCATGATCCTTTGGTAGACCTTCCTATCCACCCATTTGTAGCTAAGTGAACTAGCACCATTCTGCAACCAAAAACTACATAACAAGAATCTGACATAACCCAACACTGCCTGGTGTAGATTATCTTCTACACGCTCAGAATCTTCTGAGCTCTGATACCAATCTGATGTGGAGAATCCTTCAACACACTTAACATAATAGGATCCATCTGATCCAATATTCATTTCATTATAATAACAATTTATTAGAGGAATCTCACAAGATCAAACCCATCATTGATTAGAAAATAAAATAATTCATTGTCAAAACTTGTTGTCCACACTGCCATGTTTTATAGATCAACACTCAAGAATCCCTAACTTTTTTTTTGAAAAAGATCATCAAAATCCATTTAGTGAGTTTCTGGAATATTAGGATAACCATAACATATATCAAAATTGGAAGGATCCAATATTTAGGTAAAAATTTATTGTCTTTGTATCAAGACCCATTTTCTATCATTAAATAGAAAGTTCATTTACCCAATCCGCCTAGGGCATCATATAACTTTCACAATACATAACCAAATGAAACAAAACCAATTCCAAAATAATTTTTACTGGTTCTAGTTTCCAAATATGTAATCCATTTATTTTTCCAATCTATAAATCATTATACCATCACAACTCTTTGCCTGCAACTCCATTGAAGAGGGTTTAAAACCAGTATTCATTAAAAATGTCATAGATTACACAAATCATCATAAAATTGAACCAAACAAAAATAAAATGAAATATTACTCAAATATATTTCCAATGAATATAATTATAATTATTAACTCCTTTATATTCATTTTTACCATGCATTTCAATATGACTGTTCTCAGAAATCCTGAATCTGCAAATACTATCTTTCACCAAAAACCTCATAACTTCTTCCAAAGTTAATAAAAATTGATCAAACCAAAAGAAAAAGAAAGAGGATTCATTATAATATCTAACCATTATAAATATATAGGGTTTAAAGGCCGTAAATTTCCGTACAAGGCCTGGAAACAACCACTTAACAAAAAATCACCAATCAAAATGAGAGATTCAAACTCACTTAATTGCTCCAAACTGTTCTCCCCTTTCTCTATTCTCTCCAATCTTATTTGGCTCAACCAATACATCATATTTATACATATTTAGGTATTTATAAACCATCCAACTACCCTTATGACCTTTCATCTTCCTTTTGACAACTTTTAATGCCTTTTTGCATTGTTTCATGCTTTACAACTTTTATGCATTTTTGACAACTTTTATGACACTTAATAAAAATGACTCCACACTTTGTAAAAACACCCTAGACATGTCCAAATAACCTATTTAAGACCTTTTACATGATTTTTATCCTTTTCATGGTTTTTTATACAAATTTGACCTTTTGACCAATCTAGGTCTTGAATGACAACTAAATGACAACTTCACAATTTTATTGCCCTTAGGCATTACAATTGATTCCATTAAATGGAATACGACATCCAAACATATGGATTTACATTAAATAATTCAAATATCCTTATTTCTAGGTGCTCCTACACCAACTATGAGGTACAACTCCATAGGAGGAAGCAAAGTTTGAAACAAAAGGACATGGATGTAGGCTCATACACTGAGGAGTTCTTGAAATTGTGCATGAAGACCAATATGGCTGAGGATGAGGAAGAGAAGCTAGAAAGGTACATGAATGGCTTGAAAGTATCCATTCAAGAAGAGTTGAGTCTACACTGCCCTACCAAAGTCAATAGGTGCTATCAAATGGCACTTAAGGTAGAGGAAAAATGGAAGAGAAAGAAAGATTTTGGCAAAGGGAAGAGAAATGATAGTGGGAAGAGTTTTAGAGACAAAAACAACTCTTGGAACAAGGGACAAAGTAGTGGTAGCAGCAACAAGGCCACTGACCAAGGAGATAAAGAAAATGGTGACTCTAACTCAAGAGGAAACTATAGAGGAAGAATACCTTCCAATAGAGGAAGGAAAAATTCTGGAAGAGGTAATGGACCATTGAAGTGCTTCTATTGAAACCAAATGGGACACCATGTAGGAAGATGCCCTGAGAAGAGAAACAATAATGACCAAGGTGAGAGGAGAGCACAACTTGTCCAAGAAGATAAGAAAGAAGACAATGCTGATGCTAGAGACTTCGAACTAGGAGTGTGTCTAATGATGAGGTAGGTCTTCCTTCAAGTACCACAAACCCAAGAGCCTCCACAAAGAAAGAATCTCTTCAGGACAAAGATCAAGTTTCATGGAAAGGTATGCAATCTTCTTATTGATTCTGGTTCAACTAAAAATCTTGTGTCTTGTGAAATGGTTCAAAAAGTAAACTTGCCTAAGAAGCCACACCCTTGCCCCTATCATGTTTCATGGTTAACCAAAGGCCAACAAACTCTAGTCACAGAACAAGCTTGGATAGAGTTTTCTATTACTGATTTCAAGGACAAGGTCCTTTGTGATGTTTTTGAGATGGATGCAGCTCACATCCTTCTAGGTAGGCCCTGGAAATTTGATGTTGATGCCACCCACCATTGTACGAAGAACACCTACTCCATCACCAAAGATGGGAAGACCTTCACTATGAAGCCCCTACCGGATAGAAAAACTGAAAAAGAACCCACTGTGATCATCATGGGAGAAAAGGAGATGTTGAAAACCTTGAAAGAATTTGATATTGAACCATTTGTCTTGATTTAAAAACCCAAAGATAACATCAGGTCTATTCAATAAGATCCCATACCAAATGAAGTAAAAAATCTGCTGCAAAAGTATAAGGATGTCACTGTTAGTGACCTGCCCTCTAGCCTCCCTCCCATTAGGGACATTAGTCATCAAATAGACCTCATATTAGGCTCATCCCTACCTAATAAGGCACCATAAAAAATGACACCTTGCAGCATGCAGAGATTGCAAAACAGGTCACTGAATTGTTGAAAAGAGGGCTCATTCAAAAGAGTCTCAGTCCTTGTGTTGTACCCTTAGTTTTGGCCCCTAAAAAGGATGGAAAGTGGAGGTTATGCACTGATAGCAGGGCCCTAAACAAAATCACAATAAGGTACACATTTCCCATGCCAAGGATTAAGGACCTATTGGATCAACTAGGAGGTGCTTGCTACTTCACCAAGATAGACTTAAAGTCTGGTTACCATCAAATCAGCATCAAGCCCAGAGATGAATGGAAAACAACATTCAAGACTACTAAAGGTTTTTTTGAATGGTTAGTAATGCCCTTTGGTTTAAGCAATGCCCCTAGCACTTTTATGAGGCTTATTAATGAGATATTCATAGATTTTATTGGAAAATTTGTTGTTTTTTACCTTGATGACATACTAATATTCAGTCATAGCAAGGAAGACTATCTTGATCATGTGGAATAGGTACTAAGAAGACTCCATCAGCACAAGTTGGTAATCAACTTGGAAAAATGCATGTTTATGAGAAAGGAACTTATATTCTGAGGTTTTGTGATCTCATAGGGTACCCTCAAGATGGATCCTGAGAAGGTAGATGCAATCATTAATTGGCCTCCACCAAAGAATCAACATGATGTAAGGAGCTTCCATGGGCTTGCAACATTTTATAGAAAGTTCATAAAAAATTTCAGTCATGTGTGTGCACCAATGCTTGAAACAATCAAAGGTGGAAAGAAGACTAAGTTTGCATGTACAAAGGAAGCCAATGATGCATTCCAATACTTGAAGAATAGAGTTTTTCAATACCCTATCTTGGTCCTCCTTGATTTTAACAAAGTCTTCACTATGGAGATAGATGAAAGTAATTTGGCTATAGGGGTAGTCCTAAGCCAAGAAGGCAAGGCAGTTGCTTTCTTTTCAGAGACATTGAATGAGGCCAAGAGGAAGTATTCCACCTATGACCTAGAGCTTTATGCCATGGTCCAAGCCCTCAAGAAATGGAGGCACTACTTGATCCCAAAGGAGTTTGTAGTCTACACTCACAACCATGGACTAAGTTTCTTGAATTCACAAGAAAAACTTTTAGTCAGGAATCTCAAATGGGTAGAGCAATTCCAGGCCTATACCTTCAATATTCAACATAAAAAGGGTGTATCAAACAAAGTTGTTGATTCTCTTAGTAGGAGGATTGGTCTGGTTGAAGAATTTCAACTACAAAGTGTGGGAATTGAGTCCCTTAAACACTTGTACCTAGATGACCCTAATTTTTTAGAGATATATCAGATTTGTATACAGATGGAGGGTAGATATCATACTGATTTCTTTGAATATCTGATTTAGAATGACCTTCTATTCAAAGGAGCACAACTATGCATACCCAAGTGTTCAATGAGAGAAAACATAATCAGAGAAAAGCATTGTGGTGGCCTAGGAGGTCACTTTGGCATTGACAAGACAACAAACATGGTGAAAAGGAGTTATTTTTGGTCCAAGTTGAACAATGAAGTTAAGAAGTTTATCGAGTCTTGTACTATTTTCCAACAAGATAAAAGGACAACAACAAATCAAGGGCTCTACCAACCCTTACCAATCCCTTCAAGGCCTTGGGAATCCATTTCAATGGATTTTGTCATGGGATTGCCTAAAACTAAGCAAGGATTTGATAGTGCATTTTGCATAGTGGATAGGTTCAGCAAAATGGCCCACTTTGTGCCATGCAAGGGCACAAATGATGCATCTCATATAGCCAATCTCTTCTTCAAAGAAGTAGTTAGAATCCATGGCTTACCTCAAAAAATTGTATCAGATAGAGATGTGAAGTTCCAAGGGCACTTTTGGAGGACACTCTTCAAGAAGTTGGGTACAAATCTCACCTATAGCTCTGCCTATCACCCTCAAATAGATGGGCATACTAAGGTAGTAAATAGGTCCCTAGGCAATATTTTAAGATGTCTAACCAAGCAATACTCACAAAGTTGGGATACCATACTGCCCCAAGAAGAGTTTGCCTTCAATGACTCCATAAATAGGTCAACTGGTACAACTCCTTTCCAAGTAGTCTATGGTTTGCATCCCAAGGGACCATTGGATCTAATGGAACTTCCCTTTGATTTTAGAATTAGTGCTCAAGGCCAAAAATTGGCAGAGCTCATCACCAAGGTACAATAGCAAGTGAAAGAAACTTTGCAAAAGTCTAGTTTGAAGTACAAAGAAAATGTTGACAAGAGAAGGAGAGAGGTCCATTTCCAAGTAGGAGATAGGGTTTGGGCATTTCTAAGGAAGGAGAGACTACCTAAGGGTAGATACTCCAAGCTTCAAATGAAGAAAGTAGGCCCCTGCAACATACTTAACAAAATAGGTGACAACACCTATGAGATATCCCTTCCTCCAACTTTGCAGATCTCACACCATATAAAGTTACAACAGGTTCAAGCAATGAGCAGGGTAAGGACACAAGCATTGAGGATGAAGACTATGTTACCAATATTCCTCAAAGCAAACCAGTGGAGATTGAAGCAATTTTGGACTCCAAGCTGCTCAAGTAGACCAGATCAAAGAAGTACATGTAGTACTTAGTAAAATGGAAGGGTCTCCCTAACATTGATGCTATATGGCTCACCAAAGATCAAATCAAGCAACATGGGACTTCAGTAGAGCACCTATCCTCAAGTAGGGACTTGAGTTTTAAAACTCAAGGGGAATATGGTGCAAGAGAACCTACTCTACAATCATCAAACAACACCACTAAGGATCCTAAACACATCTAGTGTCTTAGAATTTCTAATCAGGCACCTAGACCAAGTTGTAATGCCTAGCCCCAAGATTGGCACAATTATAAGCCCCTGGCTAGCTATGGTCAAAAGTGGTCAATGGGCCTCAAATATTAGGATCTTAGTTTCTTTTGTGTTTTTAAGGTCTTTGATCCATGTTGGATCATTGGTTAAGGTTAGGACCAATTTTGGTCACTAGTTTTGCAATTTTGCAATTTAGGCAAAAGTTGCTCTAAAAGTTGTCATGCAACTTTCGAGCAACTTTCTAAAAGTTGTCATAAACTTGTAATCAAAACTCCCAAATGGATAGTTGGTTCAAACCACTCATGTAACCATTGGTATCATCCTATAAAATCCCATATAGATGGGTGATAGGATAGAGACATGTAATTTGGCAACCAATCAATAAAATCAACCATTTTCCCTGCAATCCTCGAGAATAGTGCCCTGGTATGGATGGGTACAGATGTGTATGTATGAGTTTTTGATTTTGGAAGTTTTTGTGTTCAATCTATTTTCAAATGCAATTGGTCTCAGGATCTAATTCATCCTAGAGCAGAAGATATCAGGATTTTAGTGTGCTTACCCGAATTGAGGGTTTCTCCAGCAGGTTTTCAATAGGGCTTGCTCTTTTGACCCTATTCCACCATGGGAATTTGATTCCCCTTGGTGGAATTAAACCTTTGTGTATATTATTTCATAAAAGTCAGGTTAAAGGTGGATTTCTACAGGGAGGTGAGTTTGCCACAAAGCCCTAGGTGTATAGGCCCATATGTGCACCTAAACTGTGACTTAGGACAGTCATGATAAAATCTGATTGGGGATTCATCAAGACCCAAAAATAAACATTTGAAACCATTTTACATGCCCCCAAAGGATCCCATAATTGATCTTGGCATTGGCTTGGAGGAAGAGACACTTGTAGTGCAAACTAGCCCTAATTAGGCCTATTAGCCCTGTCATAAAATTGGCTAAAATAGTAACCTCCTTTTGGTTTCAAGTTCTGGTGCTTGGATATGTTCGATAAAATAAAAAATGGTATCAAGATCCTCAATCAGATCTACTCCTTGTTTGGAAGAATTTTGAACTAGGTTCAAGATACTAGTTTCAAAAGGCTACAAGCCAAATCCTAGGATTGTGCAGCAGCATAAGCTTGTGAGTTGTTCAATGGTGAAAGAACCATTGGGAATATCAAAATAAGACATAAATAGACCATAGAAATGTTTATAAGCCACCCTTGGTCTTAGTATTCATTTCATGGAGTTTGAGTACTTATTTCCCTAAGGAAACCTCTTAGTAAACTCTTGATTGTTGGTGCTTGGGACTTTGGCAAACCTAGTGATTAGGTTATATTGCCTTGTAGGGTTGTGATAACCTTCATAAAGTCCTTTTTGATACTTTTGATAATTATTTCAGCACTAGAACCTTCACCTTGGGTGTTGAGGGGTTCAAACTCACCAAATTGCTCACTATTGGAGGCTTCCACTGACCACTGCTGCATCACTAACAATCCAAGCCTACTCAACACATGCAGAAGAAAACAAACACAATAGTGAGAGAGAGAATTCTAGATCCTTCATATATTCTCATCAATTGAACCATACATGTTGGGCTGTAAGGCCTTCTCGGTTACGACTTGATATTACAATGAAATTCAAAAGTCCTCAAACATGCGAGGCTCTGTTAAAACTCCTCAATCTAATGTCTACTATCTTCTGTCTCTCCAAAACTACCCCTAAATTACTACCAAACAATTACATTTATACAAGATGATACTAAAATGATTCGGCCTTCAGGTCCACAATTAGCGGAAGTAACGGTTAGATCTAGGACTACATGCTTCCTAATGATGGATACAAACATTAAATCCACGATCCAATATAAATGCACAAGTCAACCTCAATCGGAAAAAACACTAAACCTATTGGTAAGCAAGGATGACTGAGTAGCAGACAGGCAATGCCGAGTGCCAGAGACAACCAACCATCTAGGAGATGACCAACCAAACTCGATAACCAAAGGAGACCAAACAACTACTGACCAACCTAGTCAAAGAAGGAACTGAGCAACATAGACAAACTCCAAAAATGTTTTTGGTGATATAGGATTGCCAAGGACCCAAGATGCTCTTGCATCAGACACCTGGGGTTATTTTAAAATGATTCTCCAAATCATTTGGTAAGTATGATTCGAGCTGCATCCAACTTAGACTGTGAAATCCATGAATTGTCTTCCATCGGTCTATTCTTCCACTTTACCAGATATTCCATATACTATTTTCCTCTTGTACTCTTGCCAACTCTTTGATTTAGAATCCATTGAACTTCTTCATTCTACTTCTTAGGATATTCTTTTGGTACTATCATTTCTTCATTAGGTTCATGATACTCATATAAATCAGCCATGTTGAAGATCAGTGATATGTCCATGTTATCAGGTAACTCAATCTCATATGCATTTCCATTGTCAAATTTCCTCAAAATCTTGCAAGGTACAAACTTCTTCATCTTTAGCTTTCCATATGTTCCAATACGAAATTGACCTTTCTTCAAATGAACCATCACTTCATCACCAACATCAAAAATCTTATGTCTTCTAGATCTATCAACTCTGCCTTTGTATTTCTGATTACTGTCTTCCAGCTTCAGCTTCACATCTTCATGTACTTAGCAAATTTTACTCCTTCAACACTTCTCTTATTGTCATCATCAATGTATCTCAAATCTGATATTCCTCTCGGTTGTATGTCATTCACAATCTCAAATGGTGTTTTTGTAGTACTTCTATTTATTGAGTTATTGTATGCAAACTCTGCTTGTGCCAACATAGAATCCCAATTGCTTGGTGTGTCTCCAACTAAAAATCTCAAAAGATTTCCCAAACTTGTATTCACAACTTTAGTCTGTCCATCAGTTTGTGGGTGAAATGTAGAACTATATTTCAACTCAGTGCCAAATTGCTTCCAAAGGGTCTTCCAAAAGTATCCAACAAATTTACTATCTTGGTTAGAGATATTACTCCTCGATAATCCATGTAATCTGACAATTTCCTTTAAGAAAAGATCTACTACATGTACTGCATCTGATGTCTTTCTACAAGGTATAAAATGTGCCATTTTAGAAAATCTATCCACAACAACAAATATAGTATCATTACCTCTTACTATCTTCAGTAAGCCAAGAATGAAGTCCATACTGATGTCAATCCATGGTTTCTCAGGTACAACAATTGGTACATACAAACTATTCTAACTTACTCCTTTTGTAACTTGACAAATTCCACAACTTTTCATAAATTTTTGAACATCCTTATACAACTGCAACCAAAAGTACTTCTCCTTTAGCAAATTCCATGTTTTATCAATGCCAAAATGTCCAACCAAACCACAGCTATGTTTCTCTTTTATCAAATTAGTTCTCGTTACTCCTCTCGGTATACACAACTAAATACCTTTGAACAACATACCTTCCTAAATAAAATATTCATCCCATTTAGTATCATGTTGATCTTGAATAGGTCCTTTGCACTTTCTCCATGGCTCAGAAAAATCAGGGTCATTTTCATACAAATATTTCATCTCATCAAAACCAAGAACTTCAATTTTCATCTCGGTCATCAAAGACCTCCTTCTACTCAATGCATCAGCAACTCAGTTAGTGACTCCACTCTTATGCTTTATCACAAATGTATAACTCTGCAAATACTCAACCCATTTCATATGTCTCTGATTCAACTTATTTTGACTACCCAAATATTGTAAAGCCTTATGATCAGTATACAACACAAATTCACTTGGTATCAAACAGTGTCTCCATTTCTTCAATGCTTGAACAATAGAATAGAATTCTTGATCATACACAAAATATTTCCTTCTAGCATCTTTCAACTTTTCACTAAAGAAAGCAACAGGTTTACCTTCTTGACTCAACATAGCTCCAATTGCACTTCCACTTGCATCACATTCTACTTGAAATACCTTACTAAAATCAGGTAATGCCAAAATAGGTAATTCAACAACCTTCTACTTCAGATTCTCAAAACTTTTATCATCTCCATGTGTCCACTTGAATTCTCTTTTGTCTCCTCTCATAGTCTCAGTCATAGCATTACAAATTGAATTGAAATTCCTTATGAAATTTCGGTAAAAACTTGCCAAACCATGAAATGATCTTACCTCACTAGCATTCATAGGTGTAGGCCAATTCAAAATAGCTTCAACCTTTTTAGGATCCATCTTCAAACCATCAGCTGAAATAAAAAATCCCAAATACACAATCTCTTCTTTCATGAATGAACACTTTTTCAGATTTATCAGCAACTTTTCCTCTTTCAATCTCTGCAAAACTTGTCTAACATGCAACAAATGTTCTTCTTTGGTTTTACTAAATATCAGAATGTCATCAAGATACACAATCACAAACTTACCCAAGAATTTATTCAAAACTTCATTCATCAGTCTCATGAAAGTACTCGGTGCATTAGTTAAACCAAAAGGCATAACCAACCACTGATACAAACCTTCTTTTGTCTTGAAAGCAGTCTTCCACTCATCACCTTCTCTGATTCTAATCTGATGATACCCACTTTTCAAATAAATCTTTGTGAAATACTTTGATCCAATCAAACTATCCATTATGCCATCCATCCTTGGTATAGGAAACCTATACTTCACTATTATCTTATTGATCACTCTAGAATTAGTACACATTCTCCATTCTCCATTCTTCTTCAGTGCTAATACCATAGGTACTGCACAAGGACTCAAACTTTCTCTGATCAAACATTTCTCCAGCAACTCTTGAATCTGTCAGTTTAATTCCTGATTCTCGGTAGGTGTTAGCTGATGAGGTGCCTTATTCAGTAAACTAGCTCCAGGGATTAGATCCATACAATGATCAATGCTTCTTTTCGGTGGAAAACCATTAGTTACATTATCAAAAATGATTTCACTATACTTGGTGAGTAACTTGACAATCTCCTTAGGAACATTATCTTCTATTTTCTTACTCAGTTTGTTAGGAATTACAACAAAACATACATCGTTCCTCTTCAAATCTTTCACAAACTTCCTTCCTTCCATGAAGAAAACTTTCATAGATGTGCAAACATTACTAACAGGTTCTTCCATCAATGGTAACAAGATTTGTTTCTTTCCATCAGCCACAATAGTATACTTTTGCAATCTTCCATCATATATAGCATGTCTATCATATTTCCAAAGTCTACCCAACAAAATATGACAACAATCCATAGGCATGATATCACACAACACCTTATCATAGTATTTTCCAATCTTCAAATTCACATAACATTGCTCACTTACCAGGAGTGTATGCTCATCCTTGATCCAGGAAATCTGATAGGGTTTCAGATGTTTTAGCCTTTCCAACTACAATTTTGTGACCATCTCTTCAGATGCCAGGTTCTCTGAGTTACCACTATCAATGATTACCTTCCAAAATTTATCAAAAACTCTACATCTAGTTTTGAACAAACTTTTCCTTACCAGATCTTCCTTTTTTATTTCATTCCACAGTGCTCTCCTTACCATCAAGTTATTTTCCTTCTCAGGTTCATTTAATGGCTCATCTTGCACCAAAGCATTTCTACTGCTACCAACCTTCTTACTTACTTGTGTACATTCAAATGACCTATTTCCTTCTCCACAATTGTAGCAAGTTCCTCAGAAACTTCCTCTTCTATAACCACCTTAGTAGTTACTGCCTCTACCTCTGGATGAACTTTCAACTTTCCACTCTGTCTTTCCTTTGTGCATATTTGTCTTTTCAGGTTCATATCTACCATTTTCACCATTAGATCTACCTCTTTCTCTAGGGAATCTACCACCTCTTCCTCTCTATCTCTACTCATGTCTTTTGTTCAGTTTCTCCTCAGCTTTCAAAGAAAACTAATAAGCCTCTTCAATGTTCTCCAACTTGACCATACTAATTTCCTCTTGGATGGAAACTCTCAAACCATTCAGGTATCTACCAATTCTTTCCACATCATCTTCATCATGTCCAAATCTAATATCCAATCTATATAATTCCTCATTATACTCTTTTACCAAGTTATCTTTCTACCTTAGACTTTGCATTCACCAAACTAGGTTAATCTAATAATCACAGGGTAAGAACTTTCCTATCAACTTATTGACCATCTTATTGCGTACCTTGATTTTGTCTTTTCCCTTCCTTTTCCTATCCAAGTGAATATGTTCCCACCATAGGGATGCATGGCTTTTCAACTTAGTGCTTGCAATCTTTACCTTCTTATCCTCAGGAATATTCTCATATTCAAAATACTTTTCCATCTCAGAGATCCAGTCCACCAATTCATCAGAATCTAGCTTTCCACCATATTCAGGAGGATTAAAATGTGGTGTTGACTTTAGACTTGTCAAAGCCTTCAAAAATCTTTCTTCACCTTGATCCATAATAGGTGTAGGTTCTGCATTCGCCTGTTCTTCTTCAACTTCATCATCACTAACATCTTCAAGGTGTCTACCTCTTCTCTGGGTTGTCTCAATTGCTTCTAATCTAGCAACAATCTATCTTAGCATATCTACCAATCCTGGATCTTCATCTCACCTCCCACAAACCATCTTGACAACCCTCTACAATTGCAGGTCAGATCGTAATCTGCTACCCCACAACAATCAACTAGGGCTTCAAGAGGAACCTACAAACCTAAATCTGTAGACCTAGATTAAGATCTCACCTCGCTCTGATACCACATGATGCAAGGCAAGGGTCAAGAGGGGCCAAAGGATGGTACACCCTAATGATCCAAGCCTGCTCAACACATGCAGAAGAAAAAAAACACAACAGTGAGAGAGAGAATGCCAGATCCTTCATACATTTTCATCAATTCAACCATACATGCTGGGCTGTAAGGCCTTCGTGGTTACAGCCTGATATTAAAATGAAATTCAAAAGTCCTCAAACATGTGAGGCTCTGTTACAACTCCTCAGTCTAATGTCTACTATCTTCTATCTCTCCAAAACTACCCCTAAACTACTTCCAAATAACTACATTTATACAAGAGGATACCGAATTGAGTCGGCCTTGAAATCCACAATTAGCAGAAGTAACAATCAGATCTAGGACCACACACTTCCCAATGATGGATACAAACATTAAATATGTGATCCAATATAAATGCACAAGTCGGCCTCAATAGAAAACAAAACTAAACCCGTCGATAAGCAAGGATGACTAAGCAACAGATAGGCAACGCTGAGTGCCAGAGACAACCGACCGCCCAGGAGATGGCCAACCAAACTTAGTAACCAAAGGAGACTGAACAACTACCAACCAACCTAGTCAAAGAAGGAACTGAGCAACACAAAAATCCAAAAATGTTTTTGGTGATACAGGATTGCCAAGGACCCGAGATGCTCCTACATCATTATGGTCAGTTATCATTGCAATACAAATTATACAATTGATGCTTCAATCGTAGTGTGAATTTTCTGCTATCTTTGCAAGGTTTATGAATGTGCATTTTCTCATTCGTTTAGTTTAAAGAGACAAATGATTGTATGATGATTTTGATCTGCGAATTCATTAGTCTGGTGTTTATCATCATTGTATTACTTTTTTGTGACAAATTACTAGGAAGATCATTCTTTGGTGCTTCAAGATAAATTTGTCTCATGTGTGCGCACATTCATAGTGGCTTCATGATTTGATGAATTTTTATATATCTTACATCTGCATTTATTTCCATCGATAATTGCATCTATAAAATTGGGGTTGTGAGTTATTCAAATCTACATTTTGTGGGTTTTCTTCATGTTTGTGGTAATTTAATTTGCAAAGTGGTGCAATGGTGGTTTAAGTTCGTTAGCTTTACTTTCTATATTTTTAATTTGATTCTTGTTGCCTTTCTCCTTAATCTCTTTGAAAATCAGTCATAGTAGATTAGATCAAATTTAAAAGTTCTTAGAAATTGTTTTGTTAAAAGATTCTGAAAAAAAAAGAAAAGAGAAAGGTCATTTGTTTTAAGATTGTTTTTGTAGCCTCTCTAAGATCGAACTAGAAAAGGCCTCCTCATGAACAGTTTCACATTTATCTTCAATTGAGCTATCCAAATGGTTGAGACCCATCCCAAAAGGAACCTTGAGATTAATTTCATCATTCTTCCAAGAGGGGGATTTGTTCATCTAAATTCCTAGTCGTTGTCTTGTGTAAAACTGATGCTCAATAAGTACCAACCTATAGTTTCTATTTGAAGTTGACTTGTGGGGCATAGATCACCCTAGACATTTTTTTCCTGGGTATATATTACCCAAGTCACTTTGTAACCTATACTTTTGTCTAAAAATTTCATAGATAGTATTTTGGACCCTATTCCTTCTAGATATACAACACTAGGTTCACCACACATGTTCATGTACATAGAAAAAAGGGAAAATATTTGTGGAAAGGAGTTTTCCTTAGTCGAACCCTAGTTGAGGAATCAACCTTGAAATAAAATGATGTAAATGAAAGTGTTTTTTCATACCTTGGAAATGAAGATTCTTCTTTTAGTGTGATCAAATATGTTGATGCAATAACTTTGGCTTAACAAAAAATCCCAACAAAGGAATCGTGAAAGACAAAACCTTGTGCAATAGATGTTGTGTTTGATAATACAAATAGATTGAAGTCTTGAATGCTTGAATGAATGTGGATGCTTGAATGTTTGTAGATCCTCTTTCTTGATAGTGAAATCCTTTTATTATCTTTCAATGGGGGAAATAAGCTTAATCCATGGAGAAGATTATCTTGAATACATCTTGAATGCTTGAAATCTTGCCTAAAAATGCTAGGATGTGAAATATTAAGTGTGTATGCTAGAGATTTAGTGAATGTGAATACCAAAATGAGGAGAGATAGGGTGTTTATATACCTCTCACAATATTTTAGGACTCAAAATGAGGAGAAATAGGGTATTTATGTACCTCACATAAAAAAGGCATACCAAATTATAAAGAAAATTTGATTTTGATGTTGAGAAGAAGCACAAAGGCCACAAAATGGTAATATAGGGCCCATATTGTCCAATAAATGATTGAAGGAGACAAATAATAAAGGATCACCCCTATAAATAAGGTATCACATCAATTATTGATAAAATTAAAATAAAATAAGACCCATATTTGAATTTAAGTGTTCATTAAGTGTCATATCAAGCTCTCTTATGCATGTTAAAATGAAAAACACACTAAGGTGGGTGCTAAACAATCATAAAATTGTAGACACCAATAAGGTGCTTACAATGTATGATGGTAAAATTATCCCCCACCTTAGTAGGAGGATGAGGCCACCTCATCCTCACAATAAAGGAAAATAAATATGAGAGAGAGAAAGAGGGAGGTAAATGATCATGGGAAAACAAAAAATAGATAATACATAACTAAGCTCAAGGATGCAAGTCCCCAAATGAAGGATCTCAACTCACACAACCACATAGAAGGACACAAAAGGATCAAAGAACCAAAAATAAAAGGGGTTATTACTAAAAACAAAACTATACATCGGCTAGTTGAATAGACCATGATTGAGAAAACATCCTAAAAACTACCATCATGTTTGGAAAGCTATTAAAAAATCACAAGTGGTAACATGGAAATGGAAAGAGAATACACCAAGAAAAAGAAAACACTCCATGATCTAACCCACTAGAAAAACTATGAGAGCATGGAAATAAAGAGAGAGACAATGAATCTAATAGTCTAGCAAGTTGTGTTATGCTAGGTGATCCATTTGAGATGAAGACGAGGAAAGAGTAGAAATGATAGAAAGTTGTATTATGCTAGTTCCAATCCTCACAAAGAGAGAGAGAAGGAGAGTTGATGGTATAGTAATTTTTTTTATGCAAGTCAACTCTACCTTGAAAAATTATTTATCCACAAGATGATTTATGGGATCAGTTATATAGAAAGCATAGTCTTTGTATGGATCCATGAAAGTGATTAGTCAAGGATCAACAAAAATGATCAGTTTAAGGATCAATAAAAGAAGTCAATATAAGGACCAATAAAATCTATCAATCTAAGGATTGATACAAGTTGGTAGTCTAAGGACCAACAAAATTGGTAAGTCTAAGGACCAATAAAAGTGGTTAGTTTAAGGGCCAATAAAAGCAACTGGTTTAAGGACCAATAAAAGCGATCAGTCTACAGACCAATAAAATTTATTGGTTTAAGGATAAATAGGTACAAATAATATACAAGGAGAACACATGTGTGCCCCCCTCCTTATGATGGTGACATAGGACTATGTTGGCATCATAAGGAAAATAGAACAAGGATACCTACTTCCAACGAGAAGGAGATATCCTTAAAACAAAAATGTATGTCATAACCTTATCAACGAGTGAAGACTCTTGTAATCCAATAAATAGATAATCATGAAAGGATATCAACAAATGGGAAGATAGAATTGAAAGGAAGAGATCTTCATAAAAGGACATCTACCTTCAAGAGGATTTTTTGAACGAAGATAACATCTTCAATACAAAGAGGTGAGGAGAACAAGAATACACCCTTTTAGCTCCCCTATTTCTAGGTGAAAAAGAGATTCTTGATGAAGTATGACACACTTTAAGCCCCCAAGTAAGGCTATTTGTGTAGGATGAACATATTATTAAAAATAAGGAAGAGTTTGTGATCAAGGATACACACCTCTTACATAAAATATAATCCTGAATCAAGACAAATAATTCTATATAATAAAATAATGTGACATGATAAATAAACACTAATCTACCAAGGAAAATGGATCCTTAGAAAGAGATATTAATGAATCTTTCCCCCCAATCATAGAGGAAAGAGAAAAAGACAACACATTATGCATACTAAGATAATGATAAATTTAAATAGACACCTCCAAGCAAGGAAGATATTGTAAACAAAGACATCAATCTCTAGAAAAGAGAAAGATCTTAGAACAAAACAAGTTCATGCAAGGAGGGACATTACATTAGAATTAATATAAATAAAAAAGAGATAACAAATATTTATATAAAATAAAGAGGAAAACCATATACTCCCTAAGTGAAAGATTATTTATAACAACCATACTCTTTGAAGCATGAAAAATATTGGTAAAAAAGATGAATATTCCTTGCAGGAAATAAAGGATTTCATGCTAGAAAGAATTTAGCACTATAAAAGATGCATGTCCACAAATATAAAATGGGTTTATGAAACAAGGAGAAGAGAAAGGATGTCACATTATATAAGCTTAGTGGAAAAAATAAATTGAAAGAGATATACTCTTCCAAGAAAGGAAGAGGTTGTAAACAAGGATATCATTTCCCTAAGAGAAAGATCATCAATAAACAAGTCCATGCATGGAAGAAAATTGTAGTATAAGATATTTAACCAACAAATAGATAATGGATCCTTTTGAAGGAGGGTGAACAAGATATAGAGATATTTCCCCCCAAGTGGAAGGACAAGGGACATAACCTATTATGTTGCTAAGAATGAACATCATGAAAAACAAGGAACCCCTAATGAAATTAATAAACTACTAAGATTACATAATGGAAAATAACACAATGGGAAGGAATAATGCTAAGGTATGTTTTTGATATCAAGAAAAAGTATATGATCCATTGTTAGACAAATAAGACATCTATATAATAAATCTTCAACAAATAGTCTAAATTCAATACAATCAGCAAGATAATGCTTATTTCTATGATGGAAAAGAAAATGAAAATCACATTATGAGGTCTTTGATTATTTGGAAAATGTATAAAATGAAAATTAATTTTAGTGTCATATTTAAGTCTCCAAAATATTCTCTTATCCAAATCTAAATAATCATTTAAAGGAGGTGTAACAACAGATGTTGTTGGTACATGAATTATTAAAGGAGGTTTTTGTTGTAATGAAGGATTATAAGAATACACGATATTGTATTCAGGTATAAACACTAGACTTATTTATGAGGATCTTTTGGGAATTTTACAACTTGTTCATTAATACCAAGACCTTTCTCACTATAACATTGTTGAGAAGTAATGTCATAACATACATTGTAATTAGATTTTAATGTAGAGGGAGAAGGACATTCATCTTGAGCTTTATGAAAATGTATAGTATAAAGAGGAATGGGAAGGGAAGGGTTCTCTTTGGGGAGATTAGGATTACAATCACTACTCATATCTTCTTTAATTGGGGAGGAAGGAGAAGGTTCATATGTTCGAGTATGATACCATTGAAAAGTGGGGGGGTGAATTAGTGGTATATCAAATCAAAATTATCTTGAATTAATCTTTTACAACTTTGAACATGTAAAGTGAAAGTTTTAGAGCAATTTAGTTATAAAGTATATGTGAGGGTATCTAACATGAATGAACGTAAAGACCATAAACAGTTCAAAAAGGTTGAGAACATTATAGAAACCCAAATGTTGAATATTTACAAGACTAACAATTGTAACTTGCATACCATATTGACCACAAATAATAAGAACACATAACCCAATTTTTCATGAGTGGAAATACCTCTAGGGGAATAAAAACTACTTGAAAATGCTTCACTATCTTAATGAATCTTATTGATTACAATTCCTCACTAGCTTCATTTGTGTCTCATTGAATAAGAAACATTGGATAAAAATAATGTACTTCATTGGCTACAAGATACCTCATTGGCTAATACAATTTGCCTCATACTATAATAGTTCTGATACAAATACAAAGTATCATCTATGTTTCACTTTTATAGTATCTTATAATCTCACATCACCTAAGATTGAGAAGAAATAGTTGAAGTACAACATATTGATGTGTATATGTTTATATACATAGTAACATACTATGCTTCTACAATTGATCAATTTACTCAAACAAATGAAATTACTATCAACAAACTTTTCATTTACCAATATGTGAATCAAATCAAATACATTTTACATCATCAAAATAGATAAATCTTAAAAAATTATAAATACTAGAGAATGATCTTTCTTTTGTTCATCTTCAAAATGAATGTCTTGAATGTCATCCTCCCTCCATGTCCCTAATCCTATGTATAACCTCTTGATAATCCCATCTGATACCTCTCTCTAGTGATAAAATTCATCTACATGTTGGTATGTAAACATCTCTACCTAGTTGTAAACTATCGGCTCTTCTATGTGTCTATCCCTCTGCCCTATCAATTAGAGCACCGCAGTAAGCTCCTACTCCTATACTTATAACAACATTACAAAACCAATGTTGCAACCCTAGATCTCCACCCTCTGGTACACTATCTGATATAAATATATGTAAATCTCCACCAACATCAGTGTCTCCCATGTTGTTATCCTCCCCAAATATACTATATCACAAATCACTAGAATGAGTCCTAGTGTAACCCTGGTCCCACCTATATCTAGGGAAATATATTCCCCTACAATCCTGCACATGTAAAAGTGTACCTACCTCATTGTTGGAGCTTGATCCATCCATCGATGCAATGAAAAATACCCATATCTCTGTGGTGCATCATGCCCCAATAGTATTATCACTACAACTTCCTATGTCATGTACTCAATGACAACCTGACTATCCCGAATTGGAAGTTAGAAGATTTGGTATACATCCTCCGCTATAATGGTCATCTCCCCTATTAGAAGATGGAAAATCAATGTCTTTGACCTCTATCTCTCAAAAATTTCTTTCACCATCCCTAGGTATGACCACACATGGGGCATCCTAGCTAGAAACCATAGACCTATCTGGTCTACCCTCACTAGATCTATCGATGTAAGCTTGTCAAAAAATTTGAGTACCACCCCATGTCTCTCCCATGACACCAAGGAATATATGAACCACTACCAAACCAAACCAAACTCATGTCAGATATAGGTATCTCAAAACTACCACCCTACTCTCTTCTTTCTAACTAACTAGCCCCCCGCCTCTTTCTTCCTATCAACTCTCTCCCTTTATTCCCACTAGATTTTGACCTCCAAGACCTTGATTCACAAAACTACGTTCCCATGGATCTACCCTTTTTTTCCCTACTAGATTGTGTTCCTGCCTATCCTTAGCCAGTAGGAACGTGATCCTACCGACCTTTTCTTCATTCCCACAAAAATACCTAACTATGTCCCCAAACCCTTAATTTTTTGACTTTGTAGGATCACGATCCCACTGAGGCCACCCTCATTCTCATGGGTTATGAACTAGCGAGAATGCAAATTTTCCTAGCTAAAGAAGAAAAAAATACAAAAATAACAAATGGAAAGGGCTAGTTTTTAACACTCACCTCTTAGTCCTCCACTCCACAATGAGAGATGCTCCTCATGATGTCCATCTAGTGCCTTGGTCATCACACATGAACCATCTCCTCACTCACTCAATCTAGCTTAGAAATCATTGAAAAATCTCCTCCCTCTCAAATTCTCCAAAGGCTCAAGATGCAAATGAGGTGATTTTTTACCCTCTTGGGCTTATAAGGGTCCCTTTTAGGGCACCTTTTTCACCTTCCCAATCCCCGAGTGACCTTTTTCTCACCCTATTTCTTCCCAAGACCTCCATTTTGTACATTTATGACATCATTGTATCATATTTTCTCCCCATTTCTTCCATTTGGGGGGGGGGGGAGAAATTATTTTTGAGATGCTGCCCAGGCCCCTTCTTCTTTCCCATCTTCCTTCTTGAAGAGGCATCACCCAGTCTAATTAAAATCATTTCCCTATATTCTGTGGAAACTTAGTTGCCCTTTTATTCTTTTTGTCATCAAAATTTCAAAGTTTTTTTAAATGTCATTATTTTAATGCCATATCAAATAAGGGAAAACTATAGACACCTAAATCTGATTAACGATTTCATAATAAAATGTATCTCTCATCTGGGTATTACTAGTTAAATATTTATTATTTAATTACTTTATTTCAATATTTCTAATTAATTAATTATAGCATGATTAATTAAGAAACCAATATTATTAAATTAATCAAATCCCTCTTCTTCTATTAATTGTTTAAATATTCTTATTTTTTAATTAATCCACTCAACCCCTTTTCTTATATTCATAAATTAAATTATTTAATTTAATTAAATTTGAACACATGGCTCCTAACTTTAACCCTCATCTAACCAAACCCTTAAACCACCTAACTAATGATTCTAACTCAACCCAACCCCTTCACACATATTAATCATATTTAAGTAGTTAAATACCCTTGTTTAACTAGTTAACCCTCCACTCATTCTCTCTCCTCCCACTTTTGTTTTCCTAATCATCCTACTTTCTCACTAATCCAATTCTAATCCAACCCTAAACATTTTCACAATCCTAATCCAATGATTAAGGAATCCAAACTCATCTCAAAGTCAAATTCATATCACATCTTCTCCAATCCCAACTCCCTCTCCACTTGTCAAACTTAAGTGTTCTTACACTCCCAACCACATTCCTTACACATTTTTCCCCTCTCCCCACTTATTAAAATGGTCACAATCCTCGAGGATTGGCCTTTTGGATTTGAGACAAGATGTTCCTTTATGGCATATCTTCCCAACCCCCTATGTCCTCTCAACCTCTCTCCTTGTGACACTTGTCACAAGGCTATGATTTTGAGAAATCACAATCCATGTGCTTCCCCTCAAAAGCATCATATCCCTTCCTCAACTCTCAATCTTGACTATCCATTTCCTCTCCCCTTGGCCTATTAATTGAGCCATCTTCTCCTTCATTTTCATTCAAGTTTTTGAGAAAAGTTACCATGCTATTTTGAAGAGGAAAACCACTAACCATATTCTCATAATTTTAAAATCCACACTCATTTAAATCTTGATTTCTTTGAGCACACATCAAATCCATTAGACACTATCTACATATCAAAGGGAGATTTCAGAGATATTGTGAAGGTTTTCATTCTCTAAATTTGGTTATTTTTCTCTCTCTAGTCCTATCATATATGTTGTACAATCTTGTGTTTTAAGTATTACTAAATAGTTGTATTCCTTTTAAACACACTTTTATTGCATACATTACTAAATAGGCATCACCTAGTTGTATATCAGAATAGGCTTAAGATAAGCTATAGAAAAGATCCATCCATGACAATTCTAAGTGGGGGACATAGTCCTTAAAGAGAATCAAAAGGTCCAACATGATAGAGAAAAGAAAGGCAAGTTTTAACTTACCTAACTGGGTCCCTATGTTGTCAGAACATACTTTGGATGAGGCACATATTAGTTATCCAAACCATAAGGGGAACCTTTTAATGATTCCATCAACATCATTCATCTCAAGAGGTTCTATGCCTAATTTATGTAGTGTACCCCATGTATATACAAAAATCATAAAAAAAAAAAAAGAAGTCCTAGAAAAAAAAGAAGTAAAAGAAAATAAGCATCCAACGATGAAAAATTGGAAATCAAGCACCTTGGATAAGTATGTGTGATGAAAACTTGGAGAAAGGTGTTAGGTGTAGTGGGCCATACTATTATCTATCATAATCTCACATCCATTCACTCACATCACTTCACCTGTAGATTCCCACCAAAGCTCCCCATCACAAATCCATAGTCCTTGGGTGTTCTATTATTGTACATGAACATTGAGATTTATACTACTATCCCAATTCATGAGGTTTTCACATACTGGCTGTATATTTTGGTCATTCAGTTGTATGATAGTGTCAGTTCAACCCTTGCTTCAGTCCCTTTTGTACATATCTCCTCTCTAGGCCCATTGTTATTTTGAGTGTGATTCAAATTATTTGTTCCACTAGCCCAACACTTCACCAAGTTCCTTGCAAGAGATTCTTTATCATTTTGATTTTCCTTGATACCTCTTTTGTCATTATTAATGAATCTGCACTCATATCCCATCAACATGTCCTTCTAGGATATATATTTCTTCATGTCAAACCTCATCAATTGTCATATTTCACTCAGTCGATCTCTTTGGCAAAGGAAGTTTTTTGGATACTCATATTGATCTTGGATTTCCTTTTTGATTTTTTGGTTATCTTTTTTTGATCTCCTCATTTTATTCCTCCTCAAAGTTGTCATGATCCTTTATATCATGGTGTGCTACGAATGGAAGAACCCAATGCAAGGTCTTGCTCATTTTTTGTTTGAAAATCAATCAAATATGACCCCTTAATTTCAATGTGTAATCCTTCATGGTTGCATGGTACAGTTGGGAAATATCATTTTCTTTTGGGTTACCCATCATTGTATCCACCCTATTTATCTATAACGTAGGTGTGATGCCAAGGAAATCCTTGCATGTTTATTGAGCCATTCCCATGCAACATCTTTGATAAGGCCTTGAGTTCTTTGCAACCCTAGTAGGTTGCTGATATTTCTACATCAAAATAAGTGCTCACTACAAGGTGGTATTATGTCATGAAATAACACTTTCTCAAGATTCAAAACTACTCCCATCCACTCATCTAATCTCCTCATTTTTCACATCTTCCCCCCACTTCCCACCCCCCTTGTCCATGGATTAGGCTTGTGAAAATGTTTTTATGTCATTCCCTATATCTATGCAGTCTCTCATATAAGTGATCCTATAGATAATTCTTGTATTATATTACATTTCCATTCGCATACACACCTCATGCATTTTTTCTACATATCATTGCATCCCATTTCATACATTTCTCCCCTCAAGTCATTCTTCTAGATTGCACTAGTTCATTGCATACCCATTCTCTCTCACATGGCATTTGCATGTCACCTAGGCATAGAACCAATTGCATTAACATTTAGCTCACATTTTAGTTGCATTTCATTTCATTCCATCATTAAATTTACTTTAGTTACATTTCATCTCATTCCTTCATTAAAATTACATTAATTGCATTTCATTTCATTCCATCATTACTATAAGTTTAGCTGCATTTATCTCATTTAGTTTGCATCTCATTATTTAAGTTTTCATCTTTAATCTCATATTTAATATGCATCTCATTTTTTTAAAATTGTATTCATTACACTATTAATAACCCCTTATTCATATTTAGTTTCATCACATCCGCACATCCATTACCTAGATTGTATTTCATATCACTTGCATCTCCTAAGTTATATTATCATTTAGTACATTCATTAATTGCATTCATTACATTATCCTTTAAGATTATTTAGTGCACTTATTTAACTTAGTTCATTTTAAGTTGCATTATCATTTTAGTTCATTTTAATTAAATTATCATTTTAATTGCACTATCATTTATCTTTTCCATTGCATTATCATTTAGCTTGTTCATTACATTGTCATTTTCATTCATACATTGCATATCCATTATAGTTGCATTCATTACATAATCACATGCACATCTATTTCATTACATTAAACATTTCATCATTATAACACATCTCATAAATACATCACAAATAGGCACCATTCAAGAATCACATCCATGTACATTTATAAGCATATGTATCCCTTATAAATACATCATACATCCTCTCTGCATATACATAACAAAATGAATACATGTCATACATAATTTTACATTACACAAATCATAAGTAGGTATAAGCATGTATAAAATCCTACAAATACCATCATTATAACATAGGTGCACATACATCATGCATCACATGTCACTACCAACTCATAAAACATACATGCATATAATAAACTAGCTAAATCTTGCATCAAACACATTTCAGTACATCACCATACATATATGCATCTATGCATCCATAAAAAAACATAAAAGAAAAATCATTTGACACATAACACACAGTCCTAATCAACTCTCCATCTATATAAATAGTCCCGCAAAAATGTCTCAAAAGAATAATATATAGTCCATAGTCCATCAAAGAATAACTGCAGCACATATGGTACATCATAATCATGGGTCATGTGTCCCCCAAAAAAATCATATAGTACATCATTAGGAATACATACAATTCTCTACTTGGATCATGTTGAGGGAGGCTATCCTATGGGGTCCTATGATGGTTCTTATATCAAGGCATCCTAAGGATCATCCTATGCTATCGATACCTATTGAGGCTCATCTTGTCTCATGGGATCCCCCCCACTCTCATCCTCACTCCAGTATGTGTATGCTTTGAAACAATGTGCACTCCACTCTTTTCCACCCATACTAAGGTCCCTAACCTATATATTGTAGTCCATGTATTCTTCCCATTACCCCATTCCACCAAGGTACCTATGTCTATCCCCCCTGCACTAAGTCCCTCACTGATTACATGTGTTGGTGGCTATTCCCTGATCTATGGATTTAGGTATGAGTAATCCAAGAGGAACTCTCTAAATGTCAACTACTACCAAACTATCTACTAGACCCTACTACAACTATCCCCACTAATCCTCCTACCATATGATAAACCTCTCTCTAGTCTAGAGGAACTCCAGCAAAATACATAGTTTGATTTGACCTGAACTACTCCCTAGCATCTTTCATCTCTACAATAAACCTGTCTATCCTAGCCCCTCCATCCCCTATCCATCTCTCCTCACCCCTCAACCTCACCTACTCTAGCACATCCCTCACCAAAGCCAAAGCCTATATTTCTCGCACTGCCACCTCTAGAGATTTCCTCTGGGATGAATTATCCTATAGTAACCAATCTCTCTCAGCTTGGTTGTTGTCTCTCTCCTCTCTATATGTATCCCTCTCTTGCAAGTATGTATGCCTCTCCTAAATAAAATTGAATTCATTATGTAACATCTAACCAACCTATCCCTATAGTTGAGATCTCTCTACTCTGGCTTCATCTCATTGATGATTCAACTCTATCACCTCAGCCTTAGGATCATTATGCTCAACCTATGCCTCATCACAATCTCATGTGGTTGTGTTCCTCTTTAGGAGGAATGTGTCCCACTCATCCTAAATCATGTCTCTCTCCCTCTCCATATCCCATAGTAGCTATCTGATCACAACATGGGAATCCTCCAAAGATCTAAGATTGTCTACAATTGAGTTTTCCCCATGAGCTAATGTAGACCCACCCCCTCTCCTTGATCATAGCACTACTAGTTATCTCATCTATGGTGGTATCACTATGAGTGGTGTGGGTTGTGTTGGTGGCCTTGCTAATGGTCCATATGATGGAACTTATACACCTTTATCTTGTGCATCCATATCTCATGCACCTAAATCCTCTCCTCTATCTCCTTCTCCACCTCCTACATATAAATCCATGGCTACATGATCTACATCCTCCTCTTGTCCATCTCGCCCATCTCCCCTATAATATCCTCTACCCCCTATCATCTCCCTCTCCCTATAAGTCTCTACCCCTCTTTCAAACTCTCTAAGCTCTTCCCCCTCCTGGCACTACCCCCATTGTAACTCATTCCTAGTGTATGACTCCTACAACTACCCCTTTTCTCTTAACAAATATATACGAATCTCTCCTCCTTCCTTGGGAAGTTTCTAGTTTTTTCTTCTCACTCTATGATAGTAATCTTACCCTACCTACCACTCATGGAAGTTGGAACCATGCCTTGTATGCATCGGTAACTCTTGCATTAATAATCCCACCACATGGATCACATTGCACTAGTTTAAATGATTTCCATGTTCCTATAATCCTTGTACTATCCAATCATGGAAAAAAATATTCTCTCCTCTCCTGGATCACTTGCTGAAAATAATTCTCTAGCTCGGGTATGTCCCACATTAAACTAAACTTCCTCATCACCCTATCTGTCATGTACCACTCTACCATGTGATCTCATTGGCCCATAATATATATTAGAGTTGATCATCCATGGTATATGTGTTTCATACTCCTTCCATGGCCCTACTCTTGTGTATGACATCTAGATAATCTCATCCTTTAGCCTATTCAATACCTCTATGTAGTGATCAATGTCATTGACATGCTGGTATGTCAATGACTCTACCCAACTTTAAACTACAAGCTCCTCTAGGTTTCTATCCCTCTGCCCCATCAGCCAAAGCACCACAATATTCTCCCACCCCCATGCCTATAACAACATCACAAAACCAATATTGTGACCCTGGCTCTCCCCCCATGGTATGCTATCTAATACAAATCTTTTTACAGCTCCACCATCATCAGTGTCCCCCATGTTACTTGACTCCCAATGTCCACTATATCACAAATCACTAGAATAATTTCCATTGTAACCTCAGTCCCACATGTATCTAGAGTAATATAGCCCCCTACTAGCCCACACATGTAAAACTATACCCACCTCACTATTGGAGCCTGATTCACCCATCAATGTAGTGGTAAGTGCCCATGTCTCCCTGGTTTATCATGTCATAGTAGTGTTTTCACTGCATTTGTCTATGTTGTGTACTCGACCATAACTTGTCTCCCTTGGATTGATAGTCAAAATATGTGGTATACATCTCCCCTGTAATGGTCATCTCCCTTTTCAGAAGATGGAAATGTGATGTCTTTGACCTCCATCTCTCACAAAGTGTTATTACCATTGCTAGGTATTCCCACACATGGGGAATCCTAGCCAAAAACCCTAGACCTATCTAGTCTACCCTCACCCAATCTATTGATGTAAGCTAGATGACCACTCTAAGAACTGCCTCATGTCCCTCTCGTGACACCAAGGTGCCTATGGACCATTATCAAAACTAAACCTAACCCATGTTATATATAGGTATCTCAAAATCACCACCCTACACTCTTCTTTCTAACTAAGTAGATCCCCACCCCTTTCTTTCTATCAATTTCTCTCCTATTATTCCTACTAGAGTTTCACCTCTAGGACCTTGACTCTTGGAACTATATTCCTACGAGTCTACCATTTTTTACCCTATGAGATTGTATTCCCACCTATCCTCAGCACGTGAGAATGCGATCCCACTAACCTTTTTTGCATTCATGCAAAAATACTTAGCTACCTCCCCAAACCCCCATTTTTTATGACTTGGTGGGATCACAATCCCACTGAGGTCGATCCCATCCCTGCAGGTTATGAACTCAAGAGAATGCAAATTTTCCTAGCTAAAGAAGAAAAAAAATTCAAAAAAGATAAATTAAAAGGTCTAGTTTTATGCACTCACCTCTCGGTCCTCCACTTCATGACTACAAACACTCCTCATGATGTCCATTTGGTACTTCGGTCATCCCACATGAGCCATCTCTACACTCACTCAATCTATCTCAGAAAGAAATGAAAAACATCCTCTCTCTGAATTTGTCCAAAGACTCTAGATGCAAATGAGGTTATTTTTTACCCTCTTAAGCTTTTAAGGGCCCCTTTTAGGGTACCTTTTTCACCATCCTGACCCCCAAGTGACATTTTCTCACCCTATTTCTTTCCATACCTTTGTTTTGCACACCAATCACATCACTGTGTCTTGTTTCACTCCCGCTTTCTTCCATCTTGGAGGGGCAAATTTCTTTCTGAGATGTCATCTGGGCCCCTTCTTCTTTCTCATTTTCCTTCTCAAGGGGGAATCACCTATTCTAATTCACATCATTTCTCTATAGTCTAGGAAAACTTAGATGTCATTTATTCTTTGTGTTGTCAAAATTTCAAACTTCTTCAAAATGACATTATTTTAACGTCATTTCAAAGAGGAGAAAAATGTAGACACCTAAATCTGATTAACTATTTCATAATCAAATTTATCTCTCATTTAGGCATTATTAATTAAATAATTATTATTTAATTAATATATGTCAATCCATCTCATTAATTAATTGTAGCCCAATTAATTAATAAGAAACTCATAGTTATTAAATTAATCAAATCTTCCTTCTATTAATTGAATAAATATTCTTATTTATTTAATTAATCCACTTAACCCCTTTTCTTCTATTCATGAATTAAATTAATCATTTTAATTTGATTTGAGCACATGGATCCTAACTTTAACCCTCATCTAACCAAACCCCCAAACCACCTAACCTAGGGTTCTAACTCAACCCAACCCCTTACATATACTAATCCTATCTAAGTAGTTAAATACCCTTGTTTAACTAGTTAACCCTCCACTCATTATCTCTCCTCTCACTTTCCTTTTCCTAATTGTCCCACTTTCCCACTAATCCAATTCTAATCCTCCCCTAAACATTTTCACAATCTTAAGCAAAGGATTGAGAAAACCAAACCCATCTCAAAGTCAACTTCATGTCACATCTTCTTCAATCCCAACTCCCTCTCCATTTGTCAACCTTAAATCCTTTTACACTCCCAACCACATTCCTTACACATTTTTCCCCTCTCGCCACTTCCCAAAATAGTCACAACCCTCAAGGTTTAGCCTTTAGGATTTGAGACAAGATATTCCTTTATGGCATATCTTCGCAACCCCCTATTTCCTCTCAACCTCTCTCCTTGTGAAATTTTTCACAAGGCTATTAGTTTGAGAAAGAAAAATCCAAATGCTTCCCCTCAATAGAATCCTATCCCTTCCTCATCTCTCAATCTTGACCATCCATTTCATCTCCCTTGGCCTATAAATTGATCCCTCTTCTCCTTCATTTTTATCCATTTTTTTGATAAAAGTTACCATGCTATTTTGAAGAGAAAAAACATTAACCGTATCCTCATAATGCCAAAATACTCACTTAGTTGAAGCTTGAGCACTATTTGAGCACACATCAAATTCATTGGACACTATCTATTAGTCATAAGGGTCCAAGACTACTGAGAGGGGAGGGTGAATCAGTAATCTAAGATATCTACAAATTTCTTCTTCTTTAACTCAAACTAAAAAAATCACAAGTTTAGCGATTGATAAGAAAATAGAACTTAACCAAATAAACACAACCACTACAATGCATGCAACAAATAATAAAAATATTTTTCCTATGGAAACCTAGATGGGTGAAAACCATGTGTGATATGAAACTCACAAGTTGTGTACTCTTCTGAAGTATGCCTTGTTATGAGCTTAAACCTATTAGGAGTTTACAAAGATACTATTAGGTGCCACCCAGTGATGGGATTTACCTCTAGACCTATTAGGAGATTTACGCTGTTAGGAGTAACTTTGTTAGGAGATTTCATAATCAATTTAATGAGCCACTTTGTTAAGATACTTACAAATAAGATATGTTAGTATCTACCTAGTTAAGGCATTTACAAATAAGAAACATGTTAGGGTCTTGTGATATGGAAATAACAACTCCTTTGCTTGATCATATCCTCTATAACACATTCAATCTTTCCTTAGAAGACTCTGGAATGCTCTAGCTTGACCACACCATCATAATCATGATCTACACACACCAATATTTGATTTCATGATATAAACATCACTGCTGAAGCCCTAATCCTTCCACTACCCTAAAATATCATCCAACACATTTGAAATCACTTTTTTAATCTTTGTGCCTAGAGAGATTGCACCAAAACACACATCCCAAAATAACAACCATCTTTGCCAAACAGGTCATCTAAAGGATAGACTCTTACAATTTATTTCACTAAGAATAGTTAAACACGTTTTGACCAACTTAGCCTACATCTTGATAAAATGTCTACCTCAATCAATGTATTTCCAACACATCACCACAAATGATTTAAGACACATTATCATGACATATGGAATATAAATGATTCATCGCAACTTGATTATCAGTCATCAATAGAAGATCTACCTTTGGTAGCTAAAGAAAACTATCACCTTTCATTGAAATAACTTTAGTAACCACAAAACATGCTTACTAGTCAACCAAATCAGTTGTGGTCACAAACATAGCATAAATACATAGTCAAAAATATTATTCTATGATCATGTTGACTAACTCATCATATATTTGATGAACCAATCAAATTAATCATTTCTAGTCATAGACTATTCTAGCAGTTGCTCTATCATAATGCAATCAATCATAACTTACACAAATCATACATGCAATAGTTGTGATCATATAGTTAACATCTAAAGACATTCCCAAGTCTTCCTTAAGAATCACGACCACTTGAACCACTTGCAACACACTATTGGTCATTCTCACAAACTTGGAAACACACTAAGAATACTAGGTCAGTACTTGACATCAATGACAACATAATAATTGATCATCTCAACACCAATTCTATACCATCACATCACTTACCATCACTGCATCAGTTATGCCAACAATCTCCCCCTTTAGCATTCATGGAAACACAACAATAAAAACATGTCATTAACCAACACAAATAACTTTTAAAAAAAATGTTTCCACTTCTATCTCTAAATATTCAATCCTACTCTTCATGTGTGATAGCTCTGAAACAACTACATTCTGCATGTTCTCTCTTTTACTCTCTGGTATCTCCATCTATTGTTTTCATTTCTTTTCTTCTCTCCCCTTTCTCATATGTTTCTTCTCTTTTCTTCTCTCCCCCTTTGACAATAATTCCAAAGATGCCATACTAGAGATCACTATTCCCACTTGGATGTGGAGCCATGCAACCAATATATTTACCACTGACTGCTCCTCCTAAGGAGTAGCCCCTCATTACATAAATACAATAAAAATTTTTACTGCAAAACATTGGACTTATGCAACAACATCACTTTAGTTCTACTTAGGTAGGGGAATGGACCCAACTTTCCTATTATATACTCAAATATATCCTTTTGTAGTGGCTTAGTAAAAATATCTGTAACCCACTCCTTAAATGGCACATACTCCAGATGCACGTCTTTCTCTTGTACCTACTCTCTAAGAAAATGGTACTTAATTACAATATGCTTAGTATTAGAGTGCATCATAGGGTTATTGAATATATTTATAGAACTAGTATTATTGCAATAGATAACCACTAATTCAATTACCTTTTCCTTAATACCTTCCAACAACTACTTCATCCAAGAAATTGAGTGTAATTAATAGCATAAGAAACATATTTTTCTTCTAGAGTAGATTGAGATATACAATTCTTCTTTTTTCTTATCCACGACACAAGTCTCTTTCCAAGAAAGAAAGATCCTCCACTTGTGCTTTTCCTATCATCCATATTACCTTTCCAGTCTACATTAGTGAACACACTCAAAGTAAGATATCCTATGTGATCATACCAAAAACCATAGTCTTTAGTCCCTTTTAAGTATCTAAAGATTCTCTTCACGACCACCATATGGGATTCTTTTGGATTATCTTGAAATCTTGCAACTATCCCAACTACATGTGCTATATCAGGCCTACTATGAACAACATACTATAAATTACTGATCATGGATCTATATAAAGTTGCATTCACCTCTTTAAAATCTTCTTCCTTGGATAGCTTACAACCAGTCACCATTGGAGTTTCAACCATTTTAGAATATTCTAACCCAAAAATTTTCAACACTTCCCTCACATACTTTGTCTCGCTGATGTAGATTCGATCACTGAGCTGAGATATCTACAATCCAACAAAGAATTTGACCTCTCCAAACATTGACATCTCAAATTCTATTCTCATTTCATCTATAAATACAATGCTTATCTCATCATTTCTACCAAAAATGATTTCATCCACAAAGACTTAAACAATCAACAATCAGTCATCCTTCTCAACCTTAAAGTATACATTTATACCCTCACTTGTCCTTATGAATCCAATATTGATTAGATATGAGTGGAGTCTCTCATGCCATGCCCTTGGTGCCTACTTCAATCCATGGTGTGCAAGTTTTGGAAAACCACAAGTCTTGCCTTGTTTATGACTACTTCACCAGCTTCATTGATTTTATTTTTAAAAAACCCTTAGTTCCTATCATATTCTTATCAATAGGTTTGGGAACTAGTACCCAATCCAATTATTCTTCCATGGCCTTAACCCATTCATCATTCTTCAATGCCTCTCCAACATATATTTAGGTTCACGTTCATAAATTAGACAAGTACTTTCTCTAATCTTTCTTCTATTCTAAACACCAGCATTCTTATTTCCAATAATCTAATCAATATAATGATTCAATTTTACATACCTTGGTATCATCGACTCAGGTCTAGGAGCCTCTTCTACCGATTGAGCTAGTTCATCCTAATTGTTTTTATTTTCAACTTCTTGCCTCACTGGTTGAACATATACAATACCTCGATCATATATTGATTTATTCTCATTGGAACCATCATTATGTTCTAAGAATTCATTAATCTTACATTTTCACTTTCTATCATCTTGTTGGTTCTATTCTTTAGATACTTTTATGCTTTTATTTTCTTAGAATATCCTAGGAATATTCATTCATCACTCTTAGGATCAAATTTCCTTGTAAAGTCATCTCTCTTTATGTAGCATATTCTCCCAAAAACTTTGAAGTAGCTCACACTAGGTGAATGACCATGTCATAAATCATAAGGAGCCTTATCGGTGCCCTTCTTCACCTATACTTGATTCAATGTATAAACAATAGTCTTGACATATTCTCTCCAAAATATTTGAGGCACGTATATTTGAATATAATTGTTCTTGCACCATCAATAATAAATATGTTCCTTCTCTCTGCAACTCCATTTTGTTCAGGAGTTCTAGGTGCTAACATTAACCTCTTAACTCCATGTTCTTCACAAAACTCAGTGAATTCCAAAGATGTGAACTCGCCACCTCTGTCAAATCTCAAGCACTTTAGACTCTTACCTATTTCCTTTTCAAATCATGCTTTGAAAACCTTAAATATATAAAATGCATGTGATTTGTCTTTTAGAAAAGAAACCCACATCATCTTAGAGTAATCACCAGTAAAATGTATAAAATACTTATCTCTAAAATAAATTCTTGTTCTCATAGGACCACACAAATTAGTATGAACTAAATCCAAAATACCTTCAGATGAAAATGATTTGCTGATAAAAATAGATCTAGTTAACTTTCCCAATTGACATTCCTAACACATGACATTTTTGGGTTTCACTAGCTATGGAAAACCTCTAACAATATTCATCCTACTCACTTTGACCAAACTATCAAAGTTAACATGATATAATATCCTATGCCAAACCAACTATCATCAAATTTTTCAATCAAACAACTCTTTACTATAGTATTCAGATGGAATAAGTTACCTTTAGTCTACATACCGATAGCAATCAGATCACTAGATCTCCCAAGTATCCTACATACACCTCCTTTGAACTCTACAAGATAATATTTATTATTCAATTGAGCTACACTCAACAAAGTATACCCTAGGCCTTATACCCAGTAAACATCATCACAATTTGTTTTTCTTTTTAGCACAATAGATCCTATTCCTTTTACTAAGCAAGGAGAATTTTCTCCAAACCTTACTGCTCCTCCATCACATTCTTCCAAATTAGTAAAATCTCTCTTGTCACCAATAATATGATGTGTACATCCACTATCTATTACCCAATCTTCACCATGATCCATGCTAAAAATCAAGGCTTTTTCACCATCTACAAGAGGATTTTCCTTAACTGCAACAAAAGTAAATACATCTTCTTCATTATCCTCAGATTCCTCATTGGTAATCTCTTCATCAGTATAAACAAAACAAGTCTTCTTTCTCTTATCCTTGAATCTGTTAGGCTTTTCCTTCTTATCACCATTAGGACACGTGGTAGAAATGTGTCCAATCTTATTACATAAGAAGAATTTAAGAGGTAGCTTTCCCTTGTACTTATTGGTTTCTCTAGGTAACCTCTTAGTGCATAATGCTTCCAAATCTTCCAAATTTTTTTCCTCAGATGGAATGGAATCATAATAATTAGAGTATCCTTTCATAGAAGAATAATCATGACTAACTTCCTTTACTTTCCTTGTAGGTTCAAGAGACATAGATGCCTTGAATGTAGCTTCACCCTTGGAACACTATTATCATATTAGCTAAGTTCAAAAGTAGTCAACTTTCCAATCAATGCATCAAGAGTAACAGTTGTAGTTCCTATAGATCTTAACTCCTGAATAGAAAAAACCATAATGGAATAAAAAGGTAAAAAGGTTCTCAATAATTTACTTACCACATCATCTTCTTCAATAAGTCCACCTACACTTTTGATAGCAATAACCACTTCTTTAATTCTTTGACCATGTTTCTCAATGTTTTCACATTTAACCATCCTCATGTCATCATATTTTCCTTTTAGACTATCAACCTTATATTTCTACACATGTTTTTCACCACCATACACTAAATTCATTTTTTACCACACATCATAGGTGGTTTCAAGATCTTGGATATCAACAAACTCTGCATTAGAGAATGTAATTGCAATGGCTTCCATAGATCTTGTATTATCTTGTTGTTCCCTTAGCTGATTTGAACTGATAGTCCCGGTCGGTGTAACATACTTAGTAACAACATGATTCAAATACTAGCTACCCATACCTTTTAGATAAAGATTCATTCTACCACTCCACATCGAGCAATTCTCCCTTGTGAACTTAGGACCTTCCTTCCTCATCATTCTCATATTTTTATCTCAAGATGTTAATCTTCACCACAAAGAGGATGAGGCTCTGATACCAATTGTTAGTCCTAAGGGTCCAATATTACTCAGAGAGGGGGTAAATATTCATCAATTCCATCTCAGATCTGAAATCAACTTTAACCTTCTCTATAATCTTTGACTCCAAAGCATCATAGAGATCTGTAATTGCTCTAGGGTCCAATCTTCTTAGAAGCATCCTTCAAGATCTTCAAAAACCCAAGGCAACAAATCACCAACTAAGGTCCTAGTGCAAACAACCTCAACTTGGAGATCAGTTTACACACTTAATAACTTCAAGCTCTGATACCATCTGACACAGTCCAAAGTTGGAGGATCCAATAAAGGACTGTCCAAACTTGTAGGCAGACACCAACAATGCGGAGTAACACAACAAGATAATCTTTCAATAGAATTTCATTAAACATGCTTGGTTGTAAGGCCTTTTATGTTAGGGCCAAATACAATCACTCACAAGCTATTTCTGTAATCTCCTAGCTATTCTAGCTCTAAAACACATCAACAACTAATGGAAACACTATGATAGATCTAAACTTAAGCTCGCAAGCCTCCAAGCAATCTCCTTGGCTTGAAGCATGCAAACCATTAGCTCATCTATTAAAATTATCATATAAATAATTTGATCGTCAAGATCTTGCAGAATCCAATTGCTATCCTTGTCTATCTCCTTCACTAAATGACTCCTAAACATCTACCTAAGAACTTCTTAAATACATTTCCTCAACCACAAGTCAGTTGGAAGAAATAATTAACTCCTAAGCCAAGTCAGCTTCTACTATAAAAAAATATTAAATGCAACAAAAGTCAGCTCACAAATAGCCTTACAAACATTTAATTCTCCATGTTAGCCTCTAGATCCACATAGGAAAATACAACAAAAGATACCAACATTAAATACACCAAGTCAGCCAACCAAAACTTTAAGAACTCTAGTCAATAAACCAAAACTATCAAGCACCAGTCAAACAATCAAGCACATGAGGCATCACCGAGCAAGCACGTCAATCAAGAACCACAAGCATCACCAAGTACATGTTCCACTGAGTGCTAGATTTTCACTGAGTTCCTTCAGTGACCAAGCTCCTTCAATAACTAAGACCATCGGCTAAAGCTACAACCGAGTAACACAGAATCATTTCAACACACCACCACACATATATGTTGAGTACCCTAGAATGCCCCTGCATCAGAATCCCCAAGCTCAAAAACATGTTCTCATAGGCTAGAAGAACATCTTTTGGGATTCAACACAAAAACCCCGAATTGGTTCCTCACATACAAGCCCTTCAACTCTTTACCTTACATTCTCTTCCACTTCTACTTCCTCTATCTTTTTAAGTCTTTTCTTGATAACACATAGGTCTTTTTTCTATGTTGATCAATCCTTTTAGAATTCTTCAACTCATCTCAGCTACCAAAGCTCAGGTTTCTCCTACTGAGTGTTGTATCCAACAAAGGCATCAGGGAAAGCTTCCTATTATTCTTCTCAATAGTAAATACATTCTTGACACAATCATATATAGCTCTGCAATCATACTGCTAAGGTCTACCAATAAATATGTGACAACTATTCATCTCCACAATATCACACAACACTTGATCCTTATACTGGCCAATCTGAAAATCAACAAGACCATTCTCTCTCACTTCTAGAGTATGAACATCTTGTAACTAGCCAATCCTATAAGGATGACGATGTCTCATTATCTTCAAACCAAGTTTCTGAACCATATCCTCAGCTATAATATTATCAGTACTACCACTATCCACAATTACATCACAAAGTTTACCTCCTAACTGAGTTCTAAACAAATTACTCCTCTGACAAGGTTCAACCTTTGTATCGAGCAATGTTCTCTGAACTAGCAAGTTCTTAGATTCAGGTTCATTATGAATGTTCTTAGTTACAACAACATTCCTTCGGTCACCAAAATTTTTTTTGTGTACACTCAAAAGATCTATGTCCTTCTTCACCATAATTATAACAAGTTACCTTAAAGATAACCCTATATGTCTTCTTTTTTGGCTCCACAGGCTTGGGTTCATCTTCAACAATCGGTTTATCCTTCACCGAGTGATCAAGCTTCTCCTTCCCTCAAGAATTACCATGTTGTTTCCTCTTCAACTTATCTTTTCCTTTAGACCATACTGATAAGCATCCTCAATTGAATCAATATTTAGAATACCAAGCTCATCCTGAATATTGAATCTCAAACCATTCACATATCGAGCTACCTTTTCTTTACCAAGTTCTTTGTGTCTAGACCGAATAGTCAACTTATAGAACTCTTCAATATAGTCATCCATAGTCAAATATTTTTTCTTCAGATTCTACAACTCCTTAAATAAGTCAAGATCATAGTTGGTAGGTATGAACTTAGCTTTCAATTTAGTCACCATCAACCTTCACTGATTGATCTTCATTTCACCTTCATCTTCTCTATCTCTTTATAATTCTTTCCACCAAAGAGAAGCATGTCCTTTCAACTTAGTCTATTCCAATCTTACTCTAAGAGGATCTTCAATTTTTTCAAGCTCAAAGAAGTCTTCCAATTCACCAATTCAGTCAATCAAATCCTTTAGGTCTCAAAGTTCCAGAGAAAGTAAAAACTTCCATTCAGTAACTAGTACTTAACCAAGCTCCAGATCTATGCAACCAACCAGTTCTATCTTCACTAGATCTATCTCTCTGGTCATCTCCACTAGATCCAATAGCTTCAATTAAATTCTTTAGAGGCTTCCTCATAACCATCTTTAGTACCAAGATTCCTCGGCATACCAACAATAGCTCTCAGGATCTCAGCGATCATGTCATTCTTCATCAATTCCATCTCAGTTCTGAAATCAACTTTAACCTTCTCTATAATATTTAATTCCATAGCATCAAAGAGATCTACAATCGCTCTAGGGTCCAATATTCTCAGAGGAATCCTTCAAGATCTTCAAAAACCCCAAGGCAAAAAATCACCAACTAAGGTCCTAGTACAAACAACCTCAACTCGAATATTGGTTTACACTCTCAAGAACTTCAAGCTCTGATACCATCTCACACAGTCCAAAGTTAGAGGATCCAATAAAGGACTATCCAAACTTGCAGCCAAACACCAACAATGCAGAATAACACAACAAGATAATGTTTCAACAAAATTTCATTAAACATGCCTAGCTGTAAGGCCTTCTGGGTTATGGCCAAATACAATCACTCACAAGGTATTTTTGCAATCTCCTAGCTAGTCCACCTCTGAAACACATCAGAAACTGATGGAAACACTAAGGTAGATCTAAACTTGAGCTCACAAGCCTCCAAGAAATCTCCTTGTCTCCAAGTATGCAAACCACTAGCTCAAGCTATTACAATTATCAGATAAATATTTGATATTCAAGATCTCACAGGATCTAATTGCTATCCTTGTCTATCTCCTTTACTAACTAGATCCTAAATATCTATCCAAGCACTCCTTAAATAAATTTCCTTAACCACAAGTCATTTGGAAGAAATAATTAACTCCTAAGCCAAGTCATCTTCTACTACAAATAAATATTAAATGCAACAATAGTCAGCTCACAAATAGCCTTACACACATTTCATTCTCCATGTTGGCCTCTAGATCCACATAAGAGAATACAAAAAAAGATACCAACATTAAATACACCAAGTCGGCCAACCAAAACTTCAAGAACTCCATTTGGTAAACCTGAACTACCCAGTACCAGTGAAACAACTGAGCACACCAGGCATCATCGAGAAAGCACGTCGACTAAGCACCACAAGCACCACCAAGTACATGTTTTTAGAATAACTGAGAGGGGGGTGAATCAGATCCACTGTCCCAATCAAAATGTATAATCCAAAAACAAATTACTTAAACTTTTGCAGCTCGGTAACATAAGATACTATATTGTCTATGCTTTTACCAATTACCAGTCAATAACAAATAATAATTACCGACCAAATCCAATATGCAACATGTAAAGTATGACATCAAAAAAACATCACAATCAACACATAACACAAGAGATTTAATGTGGAAACCCTGTGAAGGGAAAAACCACCTAGGACCGGCAACCCAAAAATTGTTCACTCTTCTAAAGTGAAGTCGGTGAAGACCCAACCCTGTTAAAGGTTACAAACATACTGTTAGGTGTGACCTTGTTAGAGGATTTTAGACCAACAGTTATTGTCCAACTAGCATTCACTATGGGGTTGACAGGATAACAATGTTCATTCTATGAATGATACATAAAAGACTTACAAGTCCACTCTATTAAGAGATTTCTCTATTTACAATGGTTAAAATGTAATAGCAGTTGATCTAATCACAACAAAACTTCAATTGTAGATTATTAGATCTATTTTAAGCTCATTCAAATCTTCTGATCAATATATCAATTATGTATCAACTATAATCAATGACTTACTGTCACTTGGTAATAGCTTTCTAACACTCGGTAAACTCTGTAGTTTGGTTCTCCTTAACTAGTTTGATTAGGCATAGATGAAAACTTGTTCATGCGATAATTCTATAGTCTCCTTCTTCCGGTATGTGTTTCACAATGAAACCCTAGTCTCTTAAATAGACAAGTAAACTATTTTCTTCTCCTCCATTAGATTTTTCTGCTTATTCTCCTTCGTCCATTTTTTTGCTTAAACCTTCCTCGACTGATGTGTCAGTAACATGTTTTAATTTCATCCTTTAGATCTTTCTTTAATTTTGTTAGCCGTAGATCTTCATAGCAAATTTTATCTCCATCTCCTATCACAAGGTACTTTACATCTCATCAATCCTTATAAGCTAAACTGATCATTTAGTTCCTTTCTCTCTGTTTGGTTAACAAAGAAATGTGTCGGTGAACACAAGCTTAGTTTATCTGTGCTCGGTATACACTACATTGCCCGGTGTATATTGTGATGCTTCATCAACCGACCACACTGCCTTGTGTCTTTCAGCTCTTTTCCTTATCATAGATGAGTGCAACATAATCAAGTCAATAAAATAAGGTCATAGACTCATCAATAAGTTACTCAATGTGTTCCTTATCCTTATCTATCATATACATCTTTCTCATGTAGATATTTTTGTTCTTCATCTCTTTTCCTTCTAGTTGACATCTATTGTAACTTAAAAGATAAGTGCTATCAAACTAGTTGACATCAATGACAACATATTACTAATTTAATCATCTTACGTATCTAATCAGTAACTCGGTGATCACTAATCACAGATCTTCAATTAGGTTCTAAATAGTTGTAGTTCATCACATGTTCCACCGAGTGCTAGAGTTTCACTGAGTTCCTTTAGTGACTCAGCTCCTTCAATAACTAAGACCATTGGCTAAAGCTGGAACCAAGTAACATAGAATCATTTTAACACATGACCATGCAAATTTGTCGAGTACCCTAGAATACCCCTGCATCACTTACATAGGGATTAATTGTGAGGCCTCACCCTGTGCCATCATTTCATAGAAATTTATTTTCCATCTTATGATTCATGTTGACACTTTATTTTATCATGTTGGACTATTGGGACAGAGATATTATATTTTGATATTATGTGATGACCTATGGTTATGTGATGATGATTTAGGACCTTACTGTTGTGCTTAATTATTAGTTCTTGAGCATAGTATTTGATGAATCTTTGATTTAAGTATGATACTTTAATGTTACACTTATGTTAGGAAAATTTATGAGAAATGATCATGATTATTATGTTAGGTGAATTAACATATATCATTGTATTCTTGACTCAATATGCTTTTAAAATTTAGAAATTCAATGTTGGAAACTATGAGAATTATCATGAGATGCAGTTAGAAATTTATGATGTTAGGAATGTGATTTTGAGATGTATTCTATTTACACACACACACACACACACACACACACACACACACACACACATATATATATATATATATATGTATATATGTATATATATATATATATGTATGTATGTATATATATATATGTATATATATATGTAAATATATATATATATATCTATGTATGTATATATATATATATATATATATATATATATATATATGTAAATATATATATATATGTATGTATGTATATATATATATGTATATATATATATGTAAATATATATATATATATATATATATATATATATATATATATATATATATATATATATATATATATATATATATATGTATATGTATATATATATGTGTATATATATATGTATGTATATGTATATATATATATGTGTATATATATATGTGTAAATATATATATATATATATGTATGTATACATACATACATACATACATACATACATACATACATACATATATATATATATATATATATATATATATATATATATATATATATATATATATATATATATATATTATTGACATTTCATGAGCTACTGATATTTTGTCAAGTGTACAGGTAAGACCATGGTTATATCAGGGGAAATTAAAGATGGATACTTGTGAAAATCATGTTAATCCAAGGTTATTTCCAAGGGGAGAAATTAAGCTCGTTGTAATGTTTAATTGTTGTAAAGTGATGTATGGTTATATTTATTTGATTATGTTTATTTTAATTTTAATTTTTGTCCACTTGGCATGCCATGTGTATCGTGATGTGTTGTGAAATTTTATGGTGTCAATTGACACATGTATTATGTGTTGGCATGACCTAGTGCTTTATGAGAGTGAGTGGTCTTCTATTTTTAGGAGCCTTGAGTGGGAATCTTATTCATTTTCGTGAGTTATCTTTAGGTAGACTTTTGAGAGGCATTTAGTGACCCTATAGGGTAGTGGAGGTTAAAAATAGGCTACCCCATAGGTGTGCCATGTGTTGGGGGTCAAATTTTGACCATTAAGATGTATTTTGGCTATTTTTGCCCCTCCAAAAGATGCTCTTTTGAAAAGTGACGAAAATTAGAGATGCATGCCAAGCCCTCTCCTCATTTTGAAATTTGAAATTTGAATTTCCCCCTCTTGATTCAAGGGATTAGGGTTTATCTTCTTAAGGAGTTGGAGGGAAAATTAGAGGGTAATTTTCCACTCTTCAATTTTGGAGACTTCTGAGATTGTGAGAGTTTTTGGTTGTTTCTTAGCAAAGGAGGAGGCTTGTAGGAGGAAGCTCATCTCAACCCACACTTTGATTAGCTTGAATTGAGGTTGGATCTTGAAGACTCTTGTTCTTAATGTTATGTGTGTAATTTACTTTTTTGTGTTTGTGTGAATGCTAAGTTTGTAGTAATTTTTTGGCATCTTAGTCTATGTATGCAAGTGGTTTTTCCCTTCTTTTGTTGCATTTTCTTCTTTGGGGTGTGCAAGGCCAAACTCACTCTTGGGAGGGAAGAGAGCCTTAATGGGTGAAGGGCTAGAGTTGGGACTACCCATCTAGTGTAGAGTCCTTCCTCAAGGAGGAAGGGGATAAGGCATGGATGTATGGGCACTAGTAAATTTGGCCTCAAATTTTGACCAAGAATTGGTCGAAATTTTGACCGAAATTAGTCGAATTTACGACCAACATTGTCGTCGGTCTTTTTTTGTCAAATTTTTTACGTACTTATAATCAATCAAAATTTTGACTAAAACATAGCTCGAAAATTTGACTGAGTCCATGCTCCAAAATTGTCATCATTTTTTTATAATGGTCGAAATTTTGACCAATTGTCAAACAAATTTCCACCTAGGATTGATCGAAATTTCAACCAGTGGCAGCAAAACTTTCCACCAACTGTTGGTCAAAATTTTGACGAAAACATCAAATGTTTGACTGAGATGCTATACGTTCGACGGATGAGATGGTCGAAATTTCAACCATTCAATTGGTGGAAATTTTGTTGTTTTGGTCGAAATTTTGACCATCCTTTGGTGGAAGTTTTTGGTGGCATTGGTCAAAATTTTGACCAATGCTATTTTTTTTTTAAAAAAAAATGTTACATACGTAAGGTGCATTTAGAGTTCTTTTCATTAACCTGTGATTCATGAGTAGTGGTTTACATGAACCCATCTCCCATGAGAATGAATGGAACAGTTAGCACTCATTGGCTCTAGGTGATGCTTACGGAGGTGAAGCACCGAGACTTCCCAAGAGGTCATCCATCCCAGTACCACTCCAGCTCGAGCACACTTAACTATGGAGTTTCCTCCATGGTTAAACCCACTCTGCTTGCATCCTCATTTGCAAAACCTTCACCAAGTTTTATGCCTTATGAACCATTCATTAGAAAGCCCCTTAAGCTCATCAATTAATAAGTAGGAGATATTTTCCACAGCAAGTCAAATTGTGATATTGCTATCAAGATTCAACTGTGTAGTTTTTTGAGTCAAACTCATTGACCCGTGATTCATGAGTAGTGGTTCACACAAACCCATCTCTCATGAGAATGAATGGAACACTTAGCACTCATTGGCTCTAGCTGATGCTCATAGAGGTGAAGCACCGGGACTTCCCGAGAGGTCACCCATCCCAGTACTACTCCAACTCAAGCGCACTTAACTACAGAGTTTCCTCCGTGGTTAAACCCACTCTGCTTGCATTCTCATTTGCAAAACCTTCACCAAGTGTTGTGCCTTAGGAACCATCGATTAGAAAGCCCCTTAAGCTCATCAACTGGTTCGTAAGGTGCAACACTTGGTGAAGGTTTTGCAAATGAGAATGCAAGCAGAGTGGGTTTAACCACGGAGGAAACTCCATAGTTAAGTGTGCTCGAGTTGGAGTAGTACTAGAATGGGTGACTTCTCAGGAAGTCCCGGTGCTTCACCTCTGTGAGCATCAGCTAGAGCCAATGAGTGCTAAGTGTTCCATTCATTCTCATGAGAGATGGGTTCGTGTGAACCACTACTCATGAATCACGGGTCAATGAGTTTGACTCAAAAAACTACACAGTTGAATCTTGATAGCAATATCACAATTTGACTTGTTGTGGAAAATATCTCCTACTTATTAATTGATGAGCTTAAGGGGCTTTCTAATGAATGGTTCATAAGGCATAACACTTGGTGAAGGTTTTGCAAATGAGGATGCAAGCAGAGTGGGTTTAACCATGGAGGAAACTCTGTAGTTAAGCATGCTCAAGCTGGAGTGGTACTGGGATGGATGACCTCCCAGGAAGTCCCGGTGCTTCACCTCTATAAGCATCACCTAGAGCCAATGAGTGCTAACTATTCCATTCATTCTCATGAGAGATCCATTTGATAAAGCTTGGTGAAATAACTTCAAACATTTTGTTGCATTTATTGGATTCTGTCACCCAAAAGGAAGATGGATTTCCCAATTCAGAAATTCCTAGCCACCATCTTTAATAAATTTATTTGGATCATCTGAAATGGTCTTCAAAATTGGCCACCAGTTCAAGTTCATTCTGCTTTCATAATACTTTATATCCATTGAGTTTAGCATTCTTTGATGCCATCAAGAGAAGATTGAGGAATAACATCAATGCAGAGTACATCCCGCTTGAAGTCTTTGAAAACAATAGCCATATCAAATGCCTTTTGCCCAAGTCCTACTCTCTCAAGGTTAACTATCTCAATCTCACTAATGGTTATTACTAAGAAAGGCAATTCCACCAACTCTACCAAACAGTTTACGGTAGGAACAATAAAAGTAGAGGCTTTGAAAGGAACTCCATGAAAACCTAGCTCTCTAAATGGTATATCAAACTCCAGTTCAAAATCTTTTAGATGAGGCTGCTCCCATAGCTCTGTTACTCGTTTAACAAACCCTTCAAACTCTCCATTGATTTGATTTTTCCTGTCCCTCTCTTGCTGCTCTTCCTCAATTTCATCTGGATCATACATGGACCTTCTTGCCCCTCCTAAAGTTTGGACCACGTCCATTACTTCCACATAAAATTGGACATCCTTAGTCTTCTTAGTTCCCACCATAATATGGTTATGCAAATGAAAATGAAGCAAAGTAATCATCTCCTTCTCTGCTGGCTGGAAGAATGCGTGTTTAATATTTTGATACATGATATCATCTCTCTCTTCTGCTCTCATGGTTGAATACCGAAATCCATTATAGTGGGCCTCCAGAGTTCTAGCCATCTTTCTTCCTCTTCCACCAAATGCCGGCCCGATCCACAAGTCTGCCAACCTAATTGGCTTTATTTTTGAAAGCTGGAGTTTCTTCCGAGTCACCAGTGTAGGTCTCTCTACCTTTTTAGACTCTGTCATAGCTACAGACCGTCTATGGGATTTGATCATTTGTACCACTTGGTTGATGATGCAGGGGCATCCAGTAGGGCACCTGAGCCCAGGAGTGGAATGGCATTCAGAGATGTTCAATTGCAATGTTAGACTCAATATTCAAAGAAAAATTCATAATCAAGTCTAAAGGTCATTGTAATGTAATAAGGAATAATTCAGTATGTAAGCAAGATATGGACGTACAAAAAAAACCAGTGAGCTATTTAACAAATCCCCAAAAGAAATCAATATCAAGAATGTAGCGAAAAAGATGTGAGTAGAATGGAAAAAGATGTGAGATGCATGAACATCAAAGATTAATATGGCTAGAAGATAGAAGCAATGAACTGTTCATGGGTTCCAAGCACTTAAAAAATGTGGAGTTCAGTCAGCCTGTAGTAGCAAGCTAAAAAAATTCTTTCAAGTCATTGATTCAGTTTGCCATGTTTATTGACCTCAAATTTGGTCTTTTCATTAACCTGTGATTCATGAGTAGTGGTTTACATGAACCCATCTCTCATGAGAATGAATGGAACAGTTAGCACTCATTGGCTCTAGGTGATGCTTACGGAGGTGAAGCACTGAGACTTCTCGGGAGGTCATCCATCCCAGTACCACTCCAGCTTGAGCATGCTTAACTACGAAGTTTCCTCCATGGTTAAACCCACTCTGCTTGCATCCTCATTTGCAAAACCTTCACCAAGTGTTATGCCTTATGAACCATTCATTAGAAAGCCCCTTAAGCTCATCAATTAATAAGTAGGATATATTTTCCACAGCAAGTCAAATTGTGATATTGCTATCAACATTCAACTGTGTAGTTTTTTGAGTCAAACTCATTGACCCGTGATTCATGAGTAGTGGTTCACACGAACCCATCTCTCATGAGAATGAATGGAACACTTAGCACTCATTGGTTCTAGCTGATGCTCACAAAGGTGAAGCACCGGGACTTCCCGAGAGGTCACCCATCCCAGTTTACTCCAACTCGAGTGCACTTAACTATGGAGTTTCCTCCGTGGTTAAACCCACTCTGCTTGCATTCTCATTTGCAAAACCTTCACCAAGTGTTGTGCCTTATGAACCATTGATTAGAAAGCCCCTTAAGCTCATCAATTGGTTCGTAAGGCGCAACACTTGGTGAATGTTTTGCAAATGAGAATGCAAGCAGAGTGGGTTTAACTAGGGAGGAAACTCTGTAGTTAAGTGTGCTCGAGTTGGAGTAGTACTGGAATGGGTGACCTCTCGGGAAGTCCCGGTGCTTCACCTCTATGAGCATCACCTAGAGCCAATGAGTGCTAAGTGTTCCATTCATTCTCATGAGAGATGGGTTCGTGTGAACCAGGGTATCAAAACCCGTGGTGAGTCAGGCGAGTTATTCTGACTCACGGGTCGAGCCATGGCTCCCGAGTTTTGGTGACCCGGCTGAGTCATGGGCCGAGTTATGGGGCATGACCCACGTGACTCACTGAGTCAGCGGGTCATGGCCATAACTCGCGGGTCTGTGCCTCATGACCCACGCCGCGGCAGGCCTGAGCCATAGACTTGTCAACAATAGTGATATACATGTTGTTGAAGGATGAGAAAAATTGTGACAATCAGTACCTAGAACAAGACAATAATCTATTGTTTCAAGAAGGAAGACTGTGCCAATGATGCAGTCATAATAACAATGATATGAGAAATAATCCACGAATGAGAGCAGAAAACAAAAGGATGTAGAAGACAGTATGCTGGAGGACAGTGGCTTTCATTTTTATGACAGTGATCAGAAATGGAGAAATGCAGAAGAATATCAGTGAAAATCATGACTATTATGAGCGGACATGATAATTAACAAACAGTCACATCAATGTCTAAGGACATTGATCATCTTCATGAATCTCTAATGACAGTAGGCTTCATGAATTTCTGATGACAGTAGTCTTCAGTGAGTGTTCAAGGACAGTGTTCAAAGAAAGAAGATAGCAAACAGAAGAATGAATCCTAAAGCAGTCATTAGTCATGAAAAGTCACTGATAAAAGATGATTAAAAGCAGTGTTTTGCAATGTGATAGCAGTGAAAAGAAAATCAATCAGAGCAGTGATGTATAGCAGTGATTACATGATGAAACAATGACATATACTGTTAGAAATAGTGACATTCACTGTTAGAGCAGTCACAATAAGGATCAGAACAGTAAGTAAATGATAGGTCATGAAGAGCAGTCCAAGGAATGTCAAAAAAGTTAGCCAATGAATAAATAAGAAGAATCATAAAGAAATGAGAACAGCTGACAATGTATCACAAGAATATCAGTTAGAACAGCCATGATTCATCAATGAGCATTCATGAGTTGTTAAAGGGAACAGTAGGACAAACGCCTTGGGACAATGAAGATTGAAATGCTAAGAATCAATGATCCACAAGATTCAAATTGGACAAATGGAATGAAGATAGTGAATGTAATGGAAAAAATAGTGATCAAATTGCCTTGGTTATTGATTGAATCTACACATTTGAATATCTATATATATTGAACTAGCAAATAAGAAAAGACGTGACTGTTCACATTAGAAATGACATGTTAGTTCATAATGAAGTGACATGACTGTTCATAATAATTACCATTCATTCCCTTCATTATCAGTTATACTTTGTTCTCTTAACCATATCCTTTAGATGTTATTTGACCTTTAGATGTGATGTGATGTGTTTTTAAGCATTATTCAATAATGGGTGCCTGAAACAAGTTTTAAATTTTAAGAAATCTCTATTTTTTTTTTTTTGCTGAGTCATAGCTGAGTCATTTCCAAGTCATCGGTGATTCATGGGTCGACTCGGCCTTGTTGAGTCTGAGTTTTGATTCTTTGGTGTGAACCACAACTCATGAATCACGGGTCAATGAGTTTGACTCAAAAAACTACACAGTTGAATCTTGATAGCAATATCACAATTTGACTTGCTGTGGAAAATATCTCCTACTTATTAATTGATGAGCTTAAGGGGCTTTCTAATGAATGGTTCATAAGGCATAACACTTGGTGAAGGTTTTGCAAATGAGGATGCAAGCAAAGTGGGTTTAACCATGGAGGAAACTCCGTAGTTAAGTGTGCTCGAGCTGGAGTGGTACTAGGATGGATGACCTCCCAAGAAGTCCCGGTGCTTCACCTCCGTAAGCATCACCTAGAGCCAATGAGTGGTAACTGTTCCATTCATTCTCATGAGAGATGGGTTCATGTAAACCACTACTCATGAATCATAGGTTAATGAAAAGAACTCTGAATTTCTGAATTGGGAAATCCATCTTCCATTTGGGTGACAAAATCCAATAGATACTTCAAAATGTTTGAAGTTCTTTCACCAAGCTTTATCAAATGGATCTCTCATGAGAATGAATGGAACAGTTAGCACTCATTGGCTCTAGGTGATGCTTACGCAGGTGAAGCACCGGGACTTCCTGGGAGGTCATCCATCCCAGTACCACTCCATCTCGAGCACGCTTAACTACGGAGTTTCCTCCATGGTTAAACCCACTCTGCTTGCATCCTCATTTGCAAAACCTTCACCAAGTGTTATGCCTTATCAACCATTCATTAGAAAGCCCCTTAAGCTCATCAATTAATAAGTAGGAGATATTTTCCACAGCAAGTTAAATTGTGATATTGCTATCAAGATTCAACTGTGTAGTTTTTTGAGTCAAACTCATTGACCCGTGATTCATGAGTAGTGGTTCACACAAACCCATCTCTCATGAGAATGAATGGAACACTTAGCACTCATTGGCTCTAGCTGATGCTCACAAAGGTGAAGCATCGGGACTTCCCGAGAGGTCACCCATCCAAGTACTACTCCAACTCGAGTGTACTTAACTACGGAGTTTCCTCCGTGGTTAAACCCACTCTGCTTGCATTCTCATTTGAAAAACCTTCACCAAGTGTTGTGCCTTATGAACCATCGATTAGAAAGCCCCTTAAGCTCATCAACTGGTTCGTAAGGCACAACACTTGGTGAAGGTTTTGCAAATAAGGATGCAAGCAGAGTGGGTTTAACCAAGGAGGAAACTCCGTAGTTAAGTGTGCTCAAGTTGGAGTAGTACTGGGATGGGTGACCTCTTGGGAAGTCCCGGTGCTTCACCTCTATGAGCATCAGCTAGAGCCAATGAGTGCTAAGTGTTCCATTCATTCTCATGAGAGATGGGTTTTTGTGAACCACTACTCATGAATCACGGGTCAATGAGTTTGACTCAAAAAACTACACAGTTGAATCTTGATAGCAATATCACAATTTGACTTGCTGTGGAAAATATCTCCTACTTATTAATTGATGAGCTTAAGGGGCTTTCTAATGAATTTTTCATAAGGCATAACACTTGGTGAAGGTTTTGCAAATGAGGATGCAAGTAGAGTGGGTTTAACCATAGAGGAAACTTCGTAGTTAAGCGTGCTCGAGATGGAGTGGTACTAGGATGGATGACCTCCCAGGAAGTCCCGGTACTTCACCTCCATAAGCATCACCTAGAGCCAATGAGTGCTAACTTTTCCATTCATTCTCATGAGAGATGGGTTCATGTAAACCACTACTCATGAATCACAGGTTAATGAAAAGAACTCTAAATTTCTGAATTGAGAAATCCATCTTCCTTTTGGGTGACAGAATCCAATAGATGCTTCAAAATGTTTGAAGTTCTTTCACCAAGCTTTATCAAATGGATCTCTCATGAGAATGAATGGAATAGTTAGCACTCATTGGCTCTAGGTGATGCTTACATAGGTGAAGCACTGGGATTTCCTGGGAGGTCATCCATCCCAGTACCACTCCAGCTTGAGCACGCTTAACTACGGAGTTTCCTCCATGCTTAAACCCACTCTTCTTGCATCCTCATTTGCAAAACCTTCACCAAGTGTTATGCCTTATGAACCATTCATTAGAAAGCCCCTTAAGCTCGTTAATTAATAAGTAGGAGATATTTTCCACAACAAGTCAAATTGTGATATTGCTATCAAGATTCAACTGTGTAGTTTTTTGAGTCAAACTCATTGACCCATGATTCATGAGTAGTGGCTCACACGAACCCATCTCTCATGAGAATGAATGGAACACTTAGCACTCATTGGTTCTAGCTGATGCTCACAAAGGTGAAGCACCGGGACTTCCCGAGAGGTCACCCATCCCAGTACTACTCCAACTCAAGCGCACTTAACTACGGAGTTTCCTCCATGGTTAAACCCACTCTGCTTGCATTCTCATTTGCAAAACCTTCACCAAGTGTTGTGCCTTAGGAACCATCGATTAGAAAGCCCCTTAAGCTCATCAACTGGTTCGTAAGGTGCAACACTTGGTGAAGGTTTTGCAAATGAGAATGCAAGCAGAGTGGGTTTAACTAGGGAGGAAACTCCGTAGTTAAGTGCGCTCAAGTTGGAGTAGTATTGGAATGGGTGACCTCTCGGGAAGTCCCGGTGCTTCACCTCTATGAGCATCAGCTAGAGCCAATGAGTGCTAAGTGTTCCATTCATTCTCATGAGAGATGGGTTCATGTGAACCACTACTCATGAATCACGGGTCAATGAGTTTGACTAAAAAAACTACACAGTTGAATCTTGATAGCAATATCACAATTTGACTTGCTGTGGAAAATATCTCCTACTTATTAATTGACGAGCTTAAGGGGATTTCTAATGAATGGTTCATAAGGCATAACACTTGGTGAAGGTTTTGCGAATAAGGATGAAAGTAGAGTGGATTTAACCATGGAGGAAACTCCATAGTTAAGCGTGCTCGAGCTAGAGTGGTACTGGGATGGATGACCTCCCAGGAAGTCCCGGTGCTTCACCTCCGTAAGAATCACCTAGAGCCAATGAGTGCTAACTGTTCCATTCATTCTCATGAGAGATCCATTTGATAAAGCTTGGTGAAAGAAATTCAAACATTTTGAAGCATCTATTGGATTCTATCACCCAAATGGAAGATGGATTTCCCAATTCAGAAATTCCCAGCCACCATCTTTAATAAATTTATCTGGATCATCTGTAATGGTCTTCAAAATTGGCCGCCAGTTCAAGTTCATGCTGATTTCATAATACTTTATATCCATTGAGTTTAGCCATTCTTTGATGCCATCAAGAGAAGATTGAGGAATAACATCAATGCAGAGTACATCCCGCTTGAAGTCTTTGAAAACAATAGCCATATCAAATGCCTTTTGCCCAAGTCCTACTCTCTCAAGGTTAACTATCTCAATCTCACTAATGGTTATTACTAAGAAAGGCAATTCCACCAACTCTACCAAACAGTTTACGGTAGGAACAATAAAAGTAGAGGCTTTGAAAGGAACTCCATGAAAACCTAGCTCTCTAAATGGTATATCAAACTCCAGTTCAAAATCTTTTAGATGAGGCTGCTCCCATAGCTCTGTTACTCGTTTAACAAACCCTTCAAACTCTCCATTGATTTGATTTTTCATGTGCCTCTCTTGCTGCTCTTCCTCAATTTCATCGGGATCATACATGGACCTTCTTGCCCCTCCTAAAGTTTGGACCACATCCATTACTTCCACATAAAACTGGACATCCTTAGTCTTCTTAGTTCCCACCATAATATGGTTATGCAAATGAAAATGAAGCAAAGTAATCATCTCCTTCTCTATTGGCTGGAAGAATGTGTGTTTAATATTTTGATACATGATATCAGCTCTCTCTTCTGCTCTCATGGTTGAATACCGAAATCCATTATAGTGGGCCTCCAGAGTTCTAGTCATCTTTCTTCCTCTTCCACCAAATGCCGGCCCAATCCACAAGTCTGCCAACCTAATTGGCTTTGTTTTTGAAAGCTGAAGTTTCTTCTGAGTCACCAGTGTAGGTCTCTCTACCTTTTCAAACTCTGTCATAGCTACAGACCGTTTGTGGGATTTGATCATTTGTACCACTTGGTTGATGATGCAGGGGCATCGAGCAGGGCACCTAAGCCCAAGAGTGGAATGGCATTCAGAGATGTTCAATTGCAATGTTAGACTCAATATTCAAAGCAAAATTCATAATCAAGTCTAAAGGTCATTGGAATGTAATAAGGAATAATGCTATAAAAGCAATGTAATAAGTGAAAATCCCATGTAATGAGTCAAAATGTCATGTAATGGTCATATAGGGTTAAGGTCTAAGTGGTTTTAGGTTTATAGGCATTAAATGGGTCCTTGACAAAGAATAGTCTCAATGATAGAGATAGAGGATCAGTCTTCAAAAAAGGAGCATTGATTGAGGATACATTACCTTAAGACTGAGATCTTCAAAAGGTTGCAGTCAAATGGAAGATTACAGTTTCAAAGGAATATAGGAAAAATGTTTGGAGACAAAATAGTGACAAAGGCTTTACTCAAAAAATGCATCCAAGAAGGTGAGTACCTGGAAGATGGTTTGCTTCAAGGAAGTTAGAATTCTATTTCTTCAGTTTGATTGTTACAGTAGAGGATAGAGAGCAGCTGTTACAGGGTTCTTTGCTCTTGAGTAATTTGAACCTCAAAGGCAGAGCTCTTCTCATCTCTTTAACATTACAAGTGGCTGTTTAAAGAAGATTTCTAGGTTTGGATGGTCCATAGTAAAATTTCCCAAAGAGTGTATCGAGTCTTCCCACATAACGTTTTAAGCTTGATGGGAACATAGGCAAAAAAAAAGTTTCTAATTAGATTTTAACAAAATTTTAGCCCTTCCATTATATTCATATTATTTAACATCTTCATAATCACCACTGTAGCTTGCAAGGTGATTCATCAAATTAAAAACAAAGCCTCCATGGCTTCTTACAACCTTTGAGTATTGTAAACTATAAGTAATATTCAGTAGAGAAATATAGCGAGGTAAGTGAGGACATTCTTCATTATAAGAATGAAATGATAGACAAGGGTAACTCTCAGGTTTAGTCTTTAACCATGCAAACTGTAATTGTAGAGACCGGCTTGGTTATTACCGTTGACATTCAATTATCTATTGAGCTTACAAGCTTGGAGAAGAGAACTGCAAACTGCAACACCCTCACCAACTGTAAGAAACAACCAATTTGGTCATAGAATTTCAGTGAACTTTTCCTTTTGAAGATTCTCCATGAGATCTGACCCAGGGTTGCTCAATGCAAGCTAAAGATCATGTATACTCCTTGTTAGTATAATTCACATTGTTTACAATACAAAATAGATTTTTGTTAAATTTTGTTATAACATAAAGATAGTCACACTTATTTAAAACTTGTAAGCTTGGTGAGCACTTGGATTTTTATTGATTTATATGTAGGTTCTAGGCCAGTAATGAAATAGTACGCAATTTAAAAAGGTCAAAGTTTAGAGTTTACTGTTTAAACCAAAATTCTATGAAGTGTTGATATAGTTGACATGTTTTATATAGAGTACATACTGCTGAACACGTTTAAACAACACATTCTAAGCTTTCATTTCTTTGGTTGATTTATTAGGAATGCTTTTACTTAATTCAATAAGACCCACTTATTAAATTTATTAGGAATGCTATTACTTAATTCAATAATACCCACTTATTAAATGATTTTAGATGAATGACATAAACAAATCAAAACTTAAAATAAATTGTTTAAACCAAAATAATATTTTGTTCAAACCAAAATTATGATAATAGTTACCTGAAGGCCTTTCAGTTCAATTATTCTCTTGAGCTCTTTGAGCATTTTGATTCCACTGGTGTCAACAGTGGTTACAGCTGCATAAGCAAAAAAAGAGAATGAAAAGCAGCACCAAAGTACAATACAAACCAAACCTACTGGAGTTTGACCATATACAACTATATATCTAAATCCTAGAATAAAGGAAACAGGAATGGTTGTATATGATAAAATTAGGGTGCATTTATTCCATTTTATTCTGCTGCATAGTTTTGTTACTAGAAAACCGATTACAAGTGAAGGGAAATCCTTTTACAAAAAAGAAATGATGCATCAAATATGTAAGCTTTCAGAACTTATGGCCCATATCTATAATAACATACTACAAAGTGTCTTCCTTCAGATTGGCAAGATGCTCCTCTTCATCCATTATCCATCTCATTATCCTACGTACATTGTAAACTTTATTAAGGTCCCCAATAAACAATCCATGTAATGAAGACTGTGGATTAGAGATGTGTCAAAGCAGAAGAGCTCAGAAGAGAAGGGTTATGGTGAATGGGTGCTCATGACATTGCTATTGCTTGGATTACTCAAAACATCAAATAAAAAATAATATATAAAGTTATAAACTGTTAAGGGGAGGGAGAACAGTAGTCGTATGGACTATCTTCTTCAATATCAAATACCATCATGCAATTCATTAAAATATTATGCTTAACATAATATATTCTAAAAATGACATTTTTTAAATTCTACCAAAACTTAATCTAAAAATGACTACTATTCAAAAGATGAGTTATTCGAAAGATGGGTTATTTGAAAGACGGGTTATAAATAATTGAATCAAGCATGACTACATTCAGGAAGCTGCATGACTGAATTCAAGAAGCTGACCCTACACATAGGACATTCATTATGTCTATTGAAAAATAAGCTTTTAAAATAAACATAGACAAATCACCTTTCTCTTAAGTAGCTTGAATTGGAAAAATAGATTCAAGCTACAATGCTTTGAATTCAATAAAAACTTAGAATTAAATAATATTTTGTAGCTTAGCAATTTAGGAGTGCTGGAGTGATTACCAGTTGTGATGTAGCAAGATGTGCATGAACCTTCAATGTTCATCGTGTCAATGGCAATCATCTCTTTATTGCCATCAATATTGTAGTTCTTGAACAGTGCAAAAGTTCTGCCAACTGCTATTCCTTCCTGTACGGGAATAATTCAAATCAACTAGAGGTAATAAATTACTAGCCAATGAACATAATTATAAATCTTTGATGAGCTGATCTTTTAAACTTTTTTCTTGCAAATTCCACCTTTTAAGGAAAAACACAAAATTGTTAGATATAGCCACTAAAAGAAAAGACCGGAATGAAAGGAAAAATACTGTACCAATTAATGATATGAAAAAAAAATAGTGGGATAAACTTAGTTCACGTATGATGTTCCACCTTTTACGTATGGTGGGCCCGAATATATGCAATGTTAGGTTATAAAGTTTCTTATAAAACATATCATTTCCTGCAAAAAATGTCATGGGATAATCAATCCAAAACTTGTTATGAATAGGTAAATGCATATTACAATATAAAAAACAATTATTTAAAGTACTTGGAATCTGAGGACATTTTATAGGCATTGATTCATTATTGTCAATCAATAATGACATCTGTGTCGCACCCGTGCTAGTAACACGGGTAGATCCAAGAAATGGTGGTGAATTATCACCAATACATGCAGATTGATCAGTATCTGGTGTACCAAGTGGTGCCACCAGGGTATCTCCTGCTCCAAAAAAATAATCCACTATGTGATGCACCCAAGATTAAAGTACACCAGATACTGATCAATCTGCATGCATTGGTGATACCCATTTGATGTCGCCTTTGGTCTCATCATCATAAGAACATGACCCCCCATTAGCAAGGAAATATTGCATGCGTTTGTCAAATTTTTTTCTAATCTTTTGCCACATCAACCTGCACTGAGTGGTCAACAACAAGATCCATAGGTACCTGCAATCATAAAGTTGATAAATACCAATAGTTGGCGTAAAGAAGAAAAATACCATAAACAATAGCATTTCAAAAATGACTAAGAAATATATATCTGATCTAGAATTTAAAGTAATAAAGACAGAAAGAGTAGAGATAAAGCAATCGTGATTAAATAGTAATCTTCAAAAACCTATGTTGTTAATCTTTCCATCATACAATGTATTAGGATTTATTGAAGAATATAAACACACAAAAAAATTGACAAGAAAATAATGTAGCACATAGACTTAGAGTCCCTAAATCTTCAACAAAATATGGAATGCAAAGCCAACACAATGAATTTCCATTTCTCAAGCATAAGAAATTCAAGCTTATTTCTCATGGAACAGCACAAGACAAAAACAAAGATGTATAGGAAAACACAGTGTGGTATCAATGTACTAATCTACCCCATAGGCACAAAAGAGACATACTAAAATACACCCATAGTTCAATTATTAAGTGTTATTTTTATCTTTTCAAATATTTGAAAAATGTATGGCTATCAAATACAAAGCTTTGTGCTCAATAAATAAAAGGTAAGGTTTTGAACATGTAGATCCGCTTGTTATCTGAGGTTCGAATACATCATAAACTCAAGCGAATTAAACTGGAACTCCTGGAGGGGAATTGGATTTCTATTTCAGCACAAAATAGAAACATGATGAGAAATGATGAAAATGTTTTATTTTTCACTAAGCATAAGATATAGAAACTAAAGAAAAAGTGCCACCATTTTATACTAAAATGAACTAAAACAATCTTTCAAAATATGAAGGCAACAACAATACTTACGGATAGGGACCATAAATCTTTACTTGACGAATATGGGTATCCCGTCCATTTTGATGATTAGACAATACAGCAAGCTGCAACATACATGTTTGCACAAATACATCCTTGAAATGAATTAACAAAGGAAAATCTGTAAGTCTAAGAAGAATGGAAAATGTTTAATTAAACAAGATCACCATCATGAAAATCTGTAAGTCTAAGAAGAATGGAAAATGTTTAATTAAACTAGAGATGTTACCAATCTCTCTTGGAATCTGACCAACGAAAATAGAGTCATACAAGCTTAAATGCCTTAAATTGTTGAGCTTGTGAAAGTGTGATGGGATGGCAAGAGGAGGGAAGAAGGCATTGTGACTGAGGTCCAAGTGCTCTAGATAGTGCAGTTGGAATAGTCTCCCATGAAGTTGCCTCCACGTCATGAATGGATAGATTATCTGATCTTGTGCGGTACCTCTTGTCTTGGCTCTAGCAATGGCTGTGCTGGTTTCAAAAATTTGAATTTAGAAATGTATAATTCTATTAAAATAAAAGCATTAAAAATTTGACTGTTTCCAAGAAAACATAGATTGAAATGAATGTTGAAAACCATACCAGAAATATGAAGTATGTTTTTGCCGTATGAGGTGAGTTTAAAACTCATATCAAGCTGAAGAATCTCAAGCATAGAGTAACAAAAAGGAATGATAATAAGACACCTGAATGTGAATCTAGATCACAAAATCCTCCATATGCACCACCGCTAACATGTACATGATCCCACAACCATGTATTTCTTTGTATCATAATGATCTAATGCAGGAGAATAGAGAAGCTTGGTGAAGGAGCAGTGTTGGATGATAATTTGTTGATGGAGGTTAAGCCTGAACAGACACCAGTCATGTTGAAAGTTGGTTGCTTCATGATTGAAGAGGTTTGGTGATGGATTACCTATAAGGGGGTCTATAGTGAGGTGTTTACACAGTTAGTTTGGCCTGGAGTTGATGGGAGGGGTCCTTTTGATCAAACCCTCATGGTATGTCCCTAAAAGCAAGGGTTTGGTGGCAAACGAGTTAAGTGAAGGGTGGAGACTTGGTGAGTTGGAAATGTGTCATTTCTCAACCTCTAGAATGACTGTTTCAGCCTTTTGAGTCTTGGGAGCAAGTGGAGTTAGGGGTTGCTATGTAAAAGTGGAGAATTAGGCCTAGTGAGGATAGGCTAGGGGTATTGGATCTTGGGTATGGTCCAAAGGAGTATAGGTTGAATCTTTCAAAGGATTTAAAGAGCCCAAATGGGTATTTAGATAATATTTGAGTTTACTTAGTTGTTTGGGGAAAGTAAGAGGAAAAGTCAATTTAATGACTGGTGAGGGCTACAAGCTTCAAGGACTAATTGTGTGTGTTGGATAGAAGATGGGTTGTCCAAATCAAATGGGTTGTGGGAATATGGTGGATAGGTCATAAAAATATTTTTTGTGAATTTAAAATGAAGGTTGGATTCTTGTGTGAAGGTTTGGTGTTTGAGAGAAACTAGGTACACTTGGGAGTCAAGGCAGTGAGGGATATTGAGGTAAAGAAGCAATTGCAAAGTGGAGTGGATTTGTTGTCTGAGGTAATCAATATGGATGCCACACACCAGCTCTGTATCAAGTTGCAAGAAAAGTGGGCTTAACATTGGAGGAACCTTTGTAGTAAAGAGCACTTGAACTAGAATAATATTGGGATGAGTGACCTGCTGGGAAGTAGCGTTGTCTAAAATGAATCAAGGCAGTGAACCTGTTGCAGAGGAGTGTTTGGTTGATATCCTAAAGTCAAGAACTTCTTATTTATCCTCGAGTTAAACTCTAGTTCCTTGAGTGGATTCCAAGACGTTGTTGAATCCTTGAGTTGAACAGGGTTCCTTAAGGGGATATTAGAAGGCTCTGCATCAAAAACTCTAAGCTTGTCTTTAAAATTTGAGCTTCACTTGGTTTTGAGAATAGTTTAATATTCTCTACTAAACAAGGCCAACCATGTGAAGGTGGAAGCTCATTTGGCCCCTCCCCCCCCCCCCTAACATCACTCTAAATTCCCCATTAACATTTAATAACATTCATTCATTCATTCATTCATCCGGCATTTTTGAAATATAACATTCAATCATTATAATCACATGATAACATTCATTAACACATAAAATTCATTAACACACAACATTCATAAATAATTCATTAACACACAACATTCACGAATAATTCATTAACACATATTAACACACATCATTCATCAACATTACTAGTACAAAATTACATCCATTAAGACAAAGTTCTTTCATTAGCAATAAATGTATATTACAATCATTTCTTTTTGGGTTTCTTGCTATTTTTTTAATCATATAATTTCTAAGAGGAAGATCAATGTCCTCATCATTCCCCTCCTCTATTGAGTCTAATCCCAACGTGTGTCTCCTCCTCATCTATTCAGGAATAGGAGGCCGCTGTGCTGAAGGGGGGTCTACTGCAATAACTACTTCATGAGTTAAATTCACACTTTTATATTATTGAATTACAAGTATTTATGTAAGTAAAAGAACTATAAATCAAAAAATTAATTTAAAAGAACAAAACATAGATTTTCTTTACCTGAATGTGCCACATGATCTACATGGTGATCAGTCTAAACATCCTCCGGCACTCGTTCAGCATGACTTGATTCTGTATCCTTTAAAATATACACAAAAATGTTACACCAAGTTCAATTTAAGATGTTAAATTATATTAATAATTACATAATTAGTTTTAAATAGCAAATGAGCACCTCCTTGGATAGTATGATCCACATCAGCGGCTTCATGATGCGGCGCTGTAGGCTACATTGCAATGTAATGGACATTATTATCAAATTGATTGTTGCTCAAGTATTCAATTTCTAATATATTTTTTGGCATATTTACCTGTGCACATGATGCAGGAGACTCTTCGGTTGGGCCAGTGGAAGCTTGTCGTAGGCGTTCAGCCACACCTTGATAGCCTTCCTTGAAGGCAATTTTTCTGTGTTCTTCCATGGCCTCTAAATTAAAATTAGAGCCCTGCATTTTTTGATTAAACAAAATTATTTGCATTTTATAAATAATTTTTCTCTGCAATTCATTTACTGCTACTTACAATGGGAGCTTTAATTTTTGAATATCCGCCAGCGCCAAGTCTGTGTTGCCCAATCTTTTCTAGCCTGGCCTTTGTTGCCTTTGAAGTGTCCTGCAACCTATGAAAAGTTTGAAAAAATGGTTATAAAAACATGTATATGGAATAACAAATCAAACTTTGAAATGCTGAACACATTGCCTTCAATGGTGAAAATGTCTAAAACATCATACCAAGATATTATATTGAAAAATGATGATTGCATTCAAAATTTAATTATCATCTCAAAAGTCCATGTCAAACACCTTATCACTAATAGTTAATACTATTGCATACCTTCTCGCATTTGTTGGCGAAACTCCTTTTTGAGCGTCCACTTTCTCCTTTGCATCTAAAATAAATTCACTCCAATCCCTCACTGAAATAAAGGGAGGACGCTCGTACTTTGGGTTCTGGACGAGACTCTTTCTATATTGGTCCCTCACAGTCTTAAGATGTTTGCAAGCTCTTTCCAAAATTTTCTTCTCATCAAAAATATTATTGCCAAACTCATGCTGTAAATCTTTGATGAGCTGATCTTTTAAACTTTTTTCTTGCAAATTCCACCTTTTAAGGAAAAACACAAAATTGTTAGATATAGCTACTAAAAGAAAAGACCGGAATGAAAGGAAAAATACTCTACCAATTAATGATATGAAAAAAAAATAGTGGGATAAACTTAGTTCACTTATGATGTTCCACCTTTTACGTATGGTGGGCCTGAATATATGCAATGTTAGGTCATAAAGTTTCTTATAAAACATATCATTTCCTGCAAAAAATGTCATGGGATAATCAATCCAAAACTTGTTATGAATAGGTAAATGCATATTACAATATAAAAAATAATTATTTAAAGTACCTGGAATCTGAGGACATTTTATAGGCATTGATTCATTATTGTCAATCAATAATGACTTCTGCGTCGCACCCGTGCTAGTAACACGGGTAGATCCAAGAAATGGTGATGAATTTTCACCAATACATGTAGATTGATCAGTGCCAGGTGTACCAAGTGGTTCCACTGGGGTATCTCCTGCTCCAAAAAAATAATCCACTATGTGATGCACCCAAGATTAAAGTACAAATTATGAAATCATAATTAGCACAAAACCAAATATAGTAAAACAATGATTTACCAGATGCCATAGCCCTTGAAGGCGTTGATGTTTGCATGGCCCTTGTGGCCGACATTGCACTCGACAATCTTCTATGGGCAACCTGGCTAGTAGGAGTCTCCTGCAATTGAGGACCTGAACAATACATTGTTAGCAAAGACATTTTCAAATAATAAAAGTAAGAGTTAACTTGAGAAGTTTTTGAATGTTCCAAAGAAAAAATTCCTTGTAACTTGTCAACTAAAGGATTATTTTACCTGAGGCAGCCGGAGGTCTACTAGTACCGGCCTCATCCACACATTGTCCTTGACCAGGTACTAGAGATTCCATAAAATCCTACAACAAGAACACATATTACATATATTTTACTTCACAACATAAAAGAGTATAAAATATTAACCTTTATTGAAATTTTGTTATAACTAAAGATTCATTACTGCTTACTTGATACCGATGTCCGAGTGCTTTCAATTCAGTTAGCCTCCTGAGCATCTCCTCACTTGGATTTCTTTCATACAAAATGTTAATTATATCTTTATTGATTTGTTTCATTTTTTTCTTTACCATGATTATAACATTAGGCAAATCTGCAAAAAGATCATCATCATCAGGGGTAGCTATTGCCTCTACTGTCGAGGGTGCTTTTCCCTTATCCTGAACATCAAATTATGATAGGAATATCAGTAAAACTATCATAAAAAATCCAAAACCATAAATAAAATAACGTAATAATATAACATTTTTCAACTATCTAATTTGTACAATTTTAATAAGGTTTACCTTTGCTAAAGAACAAGTGGGAGGAGCATCCTTGTGGCCTCTATCATGTGCAGGATCCATATCATCCTATGACAAAGATTAAATATAAAAACTTTAGCGAACTAAAAGCAATAGACTTAGCAAAAAAAAACTTATTAATAAAATAGTATATAGTACTTACCACCCTCATGATAGTAACTTTGTTTGTATCTATGCGATTTAAATGATAATCTATTAGCAGTTCTTCCCCTGCACTTATTGATTTTATTGCACATACAAAAACTTGATTCCCCTCGCGCGCCTCAAATATGCAATTGGGTTGCTTATTAGTTGATGAAGGTCACATACTATTTATAAAACCTGCAATATTACCTGTTTCTTTTGGTCTCCCATCAATGTACATTGCAAATCTTTTACTTTGATCATTTTCTTTCCTTTGTATATAATTAGCTGATAGTGCATACCTACGCATACTTTTTTTATATTGAACAATCCGCATCCAATCATTGTAATTGTAACACGGACCGACATACTCGAACAATTCAACAACTCTATTGTAATATACCTTTATCCCATCCATGGAAAATAGGCCCAAACCATGTAATGAGGATGGAGCAATGTGATATATCCTCTCATTAACACAAAAATCAGTATTAATTGGAGGTAGCTCATTGGGTACCCATTCTTTCTCAATGTGTGTGTACCAAAAGAGCACCTTGATGTCGCCTTTGGTCTCATCATCATAAGAACATGACCCCCCATTAGCAAGGAAATATTGCATGCGTTTGTCAAATTTTTTTCTAATCTTTTGACCTCTAGTTGATCTCCCTGTTTTAGCCGTACTACATGTAGAACTTTCATCTAGCATTCCCTCATTTCCCTCATTCGATGTAGATAGATCTGAAAAGTACCTATTTGGTGGGTGCTACAATCCATCAAATGAGATATTTCCACGTCAATATATATAGAATAATCAAGTCGTGACCCATACGTACAGTTCTTCTTTGTCTATACATGAGAGATATAAAATGTACTAGGTTGAAAGTGATTATATATTATATTTCTATATGGTTCTTTGTCTATATATACATTATATGATTATATAATATGTCTATTTATAACATATGTGCTCAGTGATAAACAAGAAGAATATAAGAAAATTATGTCTATTTATTGACTTATACCTGCCGATCCATGTCACTGTGCACGATCCATGCCAAAGGGGTCAAATTTACTGCATATGTTAATCATTTATCTTAAATTAGCTAAATATTACATGATACGTATGCTACAAATAACTTAGAAGATAACATGAACAATATGCAACATCGTAAACATGAACAAATTTACCTTATGTATGTAATGCAAGATCATCAACAGAAGGCCAGGGTGACAATGTCTGTAGTCAATTGCCTGTTTGCAAAAAGGGTGATAATCAAACACAAATATACATGTATCAACAGCAATTAATTGAGCATCGTAAAAAAAAATTGGTAATTATAAATCACATATGTCGTAATCATTAAAATTGAACAGAATAAATATGTAACCATTACAATTTAAAGCAAAACATAAATATGTAATCATTAGAATTGAACACAATAAATATGTAACCATTTCAATTATGTCATTGATCATCATCATCATCATCATCATCATCATCATCATCATCATCATCATCATCATCATCATCATCATCATCATCATCATCGCCATCATCATCGCCATCATCGCCATCATCAACAGCATCACCGCAATCATCATCGCCATGATCACCATCACCATCATCATCACCATCATCATCATCATCACCACCATCATCATCATCATCATCATCATCATCATCATCTGCTTCTTCATCATCTTCAGTATCTTCTTCTTCCATAACATTATACTTTATCGGCCTTCCTCTTGGATCATGTCTAACAACAAATGACCAACCCTATTTATGTGGAACCTCTGAGTAAAACACTTGCTCACACTGGCTTGGAAGAACATAGGGCTCATCTCCAACTAGCTCAAATGACCTTGTATTAATCATTGTAAATCCATTATCATGTTGAATAACAGTTCTATCTGGATCATTTTGATTCAGTCGTAGCCTGTACCATTTGACGACAAATAGAACTACTTTGAAGGAGTTAAAGTCACACTCAATTATATCATCTAAGATGCCATAGTATTGATTTTGAGATTGTTGAGGATGTAGGTCATTTCTAGATGATAGATTGGTGACCTTGAAAACTGCACTTATCCCAGAATCACAAGTTTTCTTTGTATCATCCAACTTTTTTATACAAAATTTGTGGCCATGATAGTACATAGCTTTGTGGTGCTTGACCTACAATTTTTAAAGTGTGTAAATTATTTGTATCATGAGTTGATATGAAACATACGAGTCATGATCATTAATAAATTTGTACGTACCTGTCCACCTCTTAAACCATGTGCTAGATCAATTACCATTGGAGTAACATTGGGATCTCCATTACGATGAGCTTCTCTAACCAATGAAGTAACACCTTCCCATGTTAATGAGCAACCATTTTGTTGACATCGTTCAATCCATACCGTCATCCAATCAAGATTATTTGCAATATACAAATGTATTGCATCCCATTCTCGACCAGCTGTATCAAAAACATCTTAGATTTATTGCATCCGACTCTCGACCAGATTTATAAGAATTAATTAACTACAATAACATCTTAGATTTACCTCTCACTTTCCTCAATCTACCTTTTCCCATCAAGTGCTCCCCTTCAAATTTGTTAATGGAGTTGGGATCCCAAATACGATCTACATGGATCTTTGCTGCAAACTTAGGAAGATATTCACTAATGTACACCATGGTCTGGTATACCATATATCCCTCTACCATAGAACCCTCAGGATGTGCTCTCTGTCGAACCAAGCCTTTCAAAAATTTCAAGTGCCTCTCAACCATCCACATTGACCTAGTTGGTACAGGTCTGCACAATTCAATCTCCTCAACTTGATGTAAGAGGTAATGTTCTTGTGCATTGAAAAAAGTTGAAGGTAGACACTTTTGCATTTCACACATAAGAAGAGGAATTTTTCTCTTCCAGTATTTTATATCTTCTTTATTGATTTCTTTAGATGACAACCACCTCATGTATTTTCCAAGATCATATATAACTTGTTTGACACCGTTGGCAAAGTGGTGTGGGAGAGATAGAGGTAGAATATACTGCAATATTTGTAAAATGATCTCGTCAATATTTTATAAAAGAATGCAATGAAAACCACATGCAGTATACAAATATATAGTGAATACAAAGTAATATGAATTACCTTAATAAATATATGTCAATCGTGTGTTTTCATCCCTGGCCCAAATTCACTTTTCTTTGATATGAGATCATTTATGTTTGCAGCAAATCCTGTAGGAAATCGTATTTTTTTTATAATTTCTTTTATAGCATTGCTCTGCTGCTCCGACAATAACCATGGAAGAGCACTTGTATCAATCTGGTCTCCATTTTGATTGGATTGAATAAATTTTTCATTGCATGGTTGGATTCTTCAATGTCACTACAAATTTTGATGATTTGGTCTTTGTCACGCCTTCCATCCAATATTTTCCATAATGTCTCTGTTACATTCTTTCCAATATGCATAGGATCAAACAAATGCATGATTGGGAGTTGCTTGTAGTACGACAACCTAGTAAATTGCGTAGGATAGCTTTTGAGTCCTTTTGGAAGTTGGTCATTGATGCCTTGACAACCTTCACAAGCATCAATTACATCATCAGTAAACAAAACACAATATCAAAAGATAAATTTGAAACAAAACCCATAAGATGGAATGACATTACCTCGACGATTTATTTTATTGTATGCCAACTTCCATAGGTGAGGTGTCATTCTCCATGGCTTTGATGTAGTCTCTTCTTTCCCATTGAAAAGATGTTTTTCAGTAATTCGGTACTTATGATTTCTATGGAGAAAGTGTCTATTCTCATCGAACACCTGTTTTCTCAAACTTTTTGAATGACGAGATTTTGTCTTTGGACCACAAACTGGACATGCAAATTTTCCCTTTGTCTGAAGACCTACAAGATCATGTCTAATTGGATTAAATGTGTTAACTTTGTGTTAGCACTATAACATACCAAAAAAGAGGCGTTATGAAGAGAACATACCACAAAAATGTGTTAGCCCAGGGGCATCATGTATTGTCCATACAAGCATTGCATGGAATTGAAATTGTCTTTGTCCTATTGGTCTAGAGATGTCATACATAGTGACCCCATTCCATAACACCATCAACTCGTCGATAAGGGGCTCAATATATACATTGATATCTTTAACTTGGTACTTACCTAGTTGAATGAACAAAAACATTACATAATTATTATGACCATTTTGATGGATTATTAATAATAAATTAATTTAGATGACCATTAAATCAAAAAATACCTGGAACAATCAGTGACAACATTATGTGCTCCCTCTTTATGGACAACCAAGGAGGAATGTTATTGTTGATAACAAAAACAAGCCACACCGAGTAAGTAGATCTCATCTCTCCAAACGGATTGACACCGTCTGCTGCCAATGAAAGCTTGAGATTACGAGGTTCTTCTTTAATCTGTGGCCATTTTTCTTCTATTTCCTTAAATTCTGATCCATCTGCAGACATTCGCATAATGCCATCTTGACTTCTATTGCATGCATGGTAATCCATAAATTGTGCCAAGCTATTGCACTTGAATAATCATTGCAGACGTGGAATAATGGGAATATGTCGAAGAACCTTGCGAGGCACCTTTTTTGTTATTCGATCTGATTGATATCTACTAATATGACAAATAGGGCATTCTATTGCAAATTCATGCTGTTTATAATATATAATATGATCGTTCGGACATGCATGTATTGTTTGATATTCCATTCCAATATCTTTCATAATGGCAGATAATTCTCGGTACGAGCGAGGTAGGATGTTTGATGGTGGTAACAAACACTCACCTACCAACCTACGACCAAAAATATAATTTATTAATTTAAAGAATATTAATTGCTACATGATTCATCCAATATTAATTGCAAGGGAATTACAACTAAAATAATGAAAAAAGATGACATACCTTAACATACGTGTCATTGCTACGTTGGATAAACCATTCATAACCTTCAGGTTCACCAACAACAATACAGCGGCAAGAAGAGTTGTTTCAGAGCCTTCATATAGGGGCTCGTGTGCCTTCTCAAGTAAAGGTACATCAAGCTCTGCATCAACATCATCATCATCTTGATCATCATGATCATATTGATCTTCTTCATCATCGTGGTCTTCTTCCATGATATCATTACCTTCTACTTCTATGTTCACACCTCCATGTTCCCTCGTTTGGAAATCCACATTCTCCAGATTGTCATGGTCCATAACATGAAATTGAGGGACGTTGACCTATATGAAAATGATGACCTTATATTAACCATGATCATGTTGTCATCATCAAATCATGTCTTATGTATTTTATAAAATATTAAAATACATACCAATGGACGAAATTCGTTTCCCCCTTCAATGTGACCATGTTGCCTACAATGTTCCTCAGCTGTTTTGATTAGATATCTTCGAGTCTTTAAGCCCTTACAAAGTTTGCAAGGACAATAAAATTTTCCATCACCCTTTCTTTTTATGTTAGACCATAGTCTAGCAATTGTCTCCCTATTTGTTTGTGCATTGATATCGTCAGACATGGTCTTTCTTGAATGGAATGACTCGTTGGTGGAAGAAGGATGATTTGTTTGCAACCTGCTGATAAAAATCATTAGTGAACAACCATTTTCTCAACCATTTTAATATCGAAAACATCATATGAAATATCTTTATCATTTAGATTTTAATGCTATATTTTAACTTTTAATCAAAATTATGTGTAATATAAGGACCCTATATCACCATTTTACTGAGAGTCAAGCATGAAGTCATCAGTAAGTTAACACAACTTGATATGAAGATCTAAAGATATTTGATACTTCCATCATCACCCATGACATAACTCTCAAGCCTAACATAAAGTCATTCATACAAAAGTAGCAACTTGTTAATTTGTTGATAGAACCCTTAATCTTCAAGGAAGTTCAAAAGTTACTTGCTGCAACGATAATTTTTCCTATCCGCCACTCCACTTGGGTGGAAAATTTGGTGCATGTACAGAAGAAGCAAGAGGAGATCTGTGTTAATTTTTGTAAGCTTAAAAAGGTGTTAGATTGGACACCCTAAGCCTCTGCCTCAATTTTATGAGTTCACCTTTCAATAATGTTGAAGTGAGGTATTGGGCCCTCGAGAAATAAGATTTCAGCTTGGTTAGATAATTCAAGAAGTTTAGACAATATATCTTGAGAAGCAATATATATGCCATTATGCCTGACCAAGTGGTCAAGAGATTGGTTATGTAGTCAGATTTGGGAGAGCGTCACGAGAAATAGATGGCTATTTTGCAAGAGTTTGATTTAGAGATGCATCCTATGGGATTGGTTTAGAGATGCATCCTATTTGATTTTTGAATTTAGCCACTAGCAGTTCAAAATTTGAAATGTATGGGTCTTTGACCACTTGCATTCTTCAAAGGTGGCCATGACCTTCCGAATGTAACAAACTAATCAAATAGTGTTAAGGTTTTCTTTTAAACCTTTGTATATAAAGCGACGATGTCAAGTTTTCTTCCTGGTTCTTTCGTGATTGAGCTCTTTTTGAATCAATTTTTATAAATATAAATATATATAGTGGTTCTTCCACTTTTGTCTAAACAAAATAAAATAAAACAAGATACCCTATAAGAAAAGATAATCATCTCCATCTTATCTACATTGATTCTTAGAAAATAACATACTACACAATAAAAAATAACCAATAAATGATAATCATCTCCTTCTTATCTATGTTGATTCTTATCTCTTTTATATATAATCAATTTTAGAGAATGAAATAGTATGCAATAAATGATAATCACCCCCCTTATGAAAAACAAGATAATCATCTAAGTTCAATATTCTAAAAAATAAGATGCCACTTGCAATAAAGTGACCATCTCCCTTCTATGTATGATGATTCTATAATTGAGTAAACTCTAATTCACAAGTAAAAAAATTCATACTATAATTTAGAAGGTCTAATTCACAAGTAAATAAATTCTTGGCAGCTCCTACATAACAAATTTTTAAAAATATATTGCACATTGAATCAATTTAAACCCAAGATGTATTTAAATTAAATTAAAAAATATATTCAAATTTAGATAAATCAACATGATAGATCATCAATATATCACTAAGTCTACAATAAGCAACATTTTGTTACTTAATTCTTCCTTTGTTAACCCCATCTTCTCTTCTGTGAAACATAATAAACAATCACTAACAAGCTTCTAACATCTTGTATGTTTCCATCTTCTGCAATGACTACAAAATATCTCCTACAAAAAATTCACACAAAAAACTCAAGTATAAAAATTAGAAGCACTTTGAACCTAGATATATATTAAATACTTTTGGAGGAGTTGTTTAAAGCTAACTACACATGTAAATGTGTGCACGATAAAAATGTGATATAAATAAACATACCGATTTTAGTGGATGTTGACATATAGTCATAATAATTAGAAATATTGAAAATGAATGTCTTCAAAGATTTTATCTTTGTCGTATACCTATGCAAAGATGGATGCAAAATATTGAAGCATATCGAGTATGCAATCTATTTGTCAAATGTTAAAAAAAATAATAGATCTTTTAATCTCAAATCTATAAAACATCACATATCCCAAATAATAACCAAATACAAATTATAATTTTTTTTCAAATATGGGACAATTTACTCTTAGCTTTTTTGGATAAGTATCTTGCTGATTTTTTGGTTCCTCATGCCTCTCTTCTTTTTAAATCCAAAGACCAAGAAGGTAAAAAAAAAGAGAAGAAAAACCTACATCATCTCCATTTTTATTTTCTCATTTAAATGAAAATGAGGACTTTAGCATTCTCACCCCACAATTTGGAAATTTCTAAGTAGGGAGTAAGTGACTACTCCACTAGACTAAGCAGGATAAATTGATGCAAACACATGAATCCTTCCATCAATTCATAGATACATTAATTGTTACAATATTTTCAACTTGAAACTAATTAAATAATTTAATATTTTATCTTTCATTTGTAATAGAGCTCTAGTCACCTCCATCAATATATTAATAATTAGAAATAAATTTTCACACATATACTTTGTGCTAGCTCTTCAAATGAGGACATTGATATGCCTGCAAAGATCATAAATATAGTCATTGCACATATGCTAACAAATACTAAGCAAGGTTCTTATAAATATGTCTGTAATCAAAGATTCTTGCCTCTATTATTTGATAGGTATATCTGCCTTTCTCATCATGCCCAGTGAAATGAGGACAGTCTCTCTAAAGACAACATGATAATGTACACTCACTATAAGGATAGTCACAAATGAGGACAGTCACTGTAAAGACAACACGATAATGTACACTCACTGTAAGGACAATCACAAATGAGGATAGTCACTCTAAAGACAACATGATAATGTACACTCACTGTAAGGACAGTCACAAATGAGGATAGTCACTCTAAAGACAACATGATAATGTACACTCACTTTAAGGACAGTCACAAATGAGGACATCGATCTTATAGTGAGTGTACATTATCATGTTGTCTTTAGAGTGACTATCCTCATTTGTTGAAGAAGAAAAGCATTAATGTGGCTGAATAGCAATACATTCAAGTGGCAATTACACAAGGGATAGTCACTGTGAGATGTCCTCATTTGTGACTGTCCTTACAGTGAGTGTACATTATCATGTTGTCTTTACAGTGACTATCCTCATTTGTTGAAGGAAAAAAGCATTAATGCGGTTCAATAGCAATGCATTCAAGTGGCAATTACACAAGGGATAGTCACTGTGAGATGTCCTCATTTGTGAATGTCCTTATAGTGAGTGTACATTATCATGTTGTCTTTAGAGTGACTGTCATCATTTGTTGAAGAAGAAAAGCATTAATGTGGTTCAATAGCAATACATTCGATCAAGTGGAAATTACACAAGGGAGAATCACTATGAGATATCCTCATGTGTGATTGTCCTTGTCACAAATGAGGACATCTCACAGTGACTGTCCCTTGTGTAATTTCACTAAATGAGAAGTTCTCACAGTGACTATCCCTTGTGTAATTGCCACTTCAATGAGGACTGTCACTATAAAGAAAACATGATAATGTACACTTATAGTGAGTGTACATTATCATGACAACATGATAATGTACACTTACAGTGAGTGTACATTATCATGTTGTCTTTAGAGTGACTATCCTCATTTGTTGAAGAAGAAAAGCATTAATGTGGCTGAATAGCAATACATTCAAGTGGCAATTACACAAGGGACAGTCACTGTGAGATGTCCTCATTTGTGACTGTCCTTATAGTGAGTGTACATTATCATGTTGTCTTTACAGTGACTGTCCTCATTTGTTGAAGGAAAAAAGCATTAATGTGGTTCAATAGCAATGCATTCAAGCAGCAATTACACAAGGGACAGTCACTGTGAGATGTCCTCATTTGTGACTGTCCTTAAAGTGAGTGTACATTATCATGTTGTCTTTACAGTGATTATCCTCATTTGTTGAAGGAAAAAATCATTAATGTGGTTCAATAGCAATGCATTCAAGTGGCAATTACACAAGGGATAGTCACTATGAGATGTCCTCATTTGTGACTGTCCTTATAGTGAGTGTACATTATCATGTTGTCTTTAGAGTGACTGTCCTCATTTGTTGAAGAAGAAAAGCATTAATGTGGTTCAATAGCAATACATTCAAGTGGCAATTACACAAGGGAGAATCACTGTGAGATGTCCTCATGTGTGACTATCCTTGTCACAAATGAGGACATCTCACAGTGACTGTCCCTTGTGTAATTGCCACTTGAATGCATTTCTATTGAACCACATTAATGCTTTTTTCCTTCAACAAATGAGGACAGTCACTCTAATAAACCTTGGGTATCGATTGGTCCCTTGGATGAAATTTTGTTATCTAGGTGTCTTTAGGTGTTTTAAGAGTGTTTGAAAGTCTAAAACATCAAATAAGGTCTTTTAGTCTTCCAAAATAGACTTTTTGTCTTACCCGGCAAAAGTTGTTTTAAAGTCTTAATGCAACTTTTAAAGTTGCTAAGCAATTTTGAGTTTGAATTGGTTAAATGGCTACAACCATAAAAATGGTTAAGCCAACGGTGGGGAGAGCCTATTTAGGCTTCCAAATGACTGAAGAAATCGAAGAGATCCTCATTGTATTCAAATTGCTTTCAAATCAATAAAACTACCTATTTCAGAGCAATTTTCTGTGCAAATCACGGTGACAGTATGGTGTACGGATGTGAAGGGGCGATCAAAACCTGTCTGAAAGTTGGAGCATCTCCATTTTATGCTTTTAGAATTGTTTTGATAACTTTGAGTCATTTTATATCAGAGTTATTCAATTTTCTTGTCTGCTGGTCTGAGAAACCCTTGTTTTCAGGGTTTAGCCATTCAAATGGCCCTAACTTGAATTTTGACAAGTGGTTCAATTCTGCATTTCTTTCAAAACTTTTCCCAACACAACAATATTAAAAATATTCAGAAAATCTGCAAAGTTCAAATGTTCTTCTTTGTAAGCATTAATCAGATATTCAAAAGATTTTCAATTTACCGTTAATCATAATGCAATAGCTCAATTTCCTCATTATACTCATTTTTTGAATATTGAGCAAATACTTATAGTCTTTCAAAATGCACATCAGGGCTTCTTAGAGAACCAATCAAACAAAGATCTGTCAAACCCAAACTTATAACCATTGTTTAACTATTTCATTCGGAACTTCCCTTAACAGTTTATTATAATAATAAGCAAAGACCGACTCGGTGTAACAATTCCAAATGTTTGATGATCTACCGATACTAATTTAACCGCTTCTTGAAATAGTTTAAACTTTAATACATTCAACTTTCATCAATAGGGAAGTCTCAGTTTAACTGTTACCAGAACATTGCATGTCACCAGTCCCAAGATTAATTTTTTGATCATCCAAAACCATTCAATGCTTCATATCCGAACTAGGTTCCTTAATTTCACTATTATGATATGCAAACAGAGCATTCACTTATAAAAACCGATTTCAAATAATAGTTAGAACTTCTGTAGTGCCTTTCATAAATCGATAACAACAATCCATTTATCTTCAACACAATTCAAACATTCCGAGCTTGTTACAGATATAAAACCATAATGTATTAAGGACTGAGCACACCATTTCCAAACAATAAAACCAATTCACAATTTAAACAGAATCATTTTGAATAAAATAATAAACAGTTTCAACAAGATTCCCATCGAACCCAACTGAGTTCCTTAAAATGAACAGAGATCTTAGAAATCGCAATTTGTTAAACTCCTTTCTTAATCAAAATCGATACTAGTAAAATACCCAAGCTTTAATGAACCGATTCATACAACATCAAGCTTATTTTAGGTTTCTCGGTCACAATATCGGATACCCAAATTTAGATCATACCGAATTAAAACAGAGAATTTTGAAACTCATATGCATTAATGTTTAACTTAAGTTCTTCAACAAGCCGATACAAGATCTTCAAATGCAGCTTATGAGTCAGAAAATTCATACACATACACAGTTGTCCCCGCCTTCTCGCCCGCTGTCGCCCGCGCTGAAAAAGAAAGGGGTAAAGTTAAAATGAAATGCATCTTTCTTTTTTTTTTTTACATTTTATCCCCGTATTGGTCGAAATTTCGACCATATATTTTTGGTCGAAATTTTGACCAACACGGGATAAAAGGAAATAAAAAAGAAAATTTTAAGACCATTTCCACTTTGGTCGATAAATTTGGTCAAAATTTGACCTCAAATCTACTAGTGGGGCATCCATGTTGCCATCCTTGTGTATATTATTTGGGGGTCATAAGGGTGTTGATTTTTGTGTAGATTTGTGAAGGGTTGATGGTTGTATTTTTGGCCTTGTGAAGGATTATGAGTAGATTATTAGCCTTGTTGAAGGCAGGTTTATTCTTGAAATTTTGGCATTCTCCTATTTGGGTAGATTCCACCTTCACCCCTACTATGGGTCCAAGGTGACCCATTGTGTGCATAGCCATGAGAAGGGAATTTGGTGTTCTTGTTGATTTTCTAGTTTTGTTGGAGTTTGTGCTTGATGTATGAGTGTGAAACCCCATATCCATCTTTGTTTCCCCTAGCTCAGGGGTGGCCATGAAATGGCCTAGGTTGGGAAGTGAGCCTCCATGGTCTATTTGTTTTGTTTTGCAGATTTCTAAGGGCATAAATTGCTATTTTTCATGGAGCTAGATGGGAATTTGGATATATCTCCTACATGTTATTTGAGTTTGCTTGGCTTTGATGCCTTCGTGAAAGTTATTTCTTTTTCAAAAAAGGCTATGTAAAAATGCCTAGCATATGAAATGCTTGTAATAGTTAGATGGTTAATTATTTCCTCAATTCCTTGTACTAAAAATGAATATGAGAAGATGTATTAATTTTCCTATATGTAGAAAGGAATGTTAGTAATGATATTTAAAGTTGGATGAAATGTACATGCTATGTTGTTGTTATGAGTACTCACAAGAAAGAAAATATATCCTTATTCTATGATTTCACTTTCAAAAAGTTTATATACATATTTTGTTTAAGCTTTCCCTTAAAAGAAAAGATTTATTTTCATTATTTGAAAAGTTTTTCAAATAAAATAAATGTTCATTAATATTGTTGCTTTGACTTGGAAAGAGTAGATTTATTAATTCTTTTTAAATGATAGCATTAAAATGTATCTAGAGCTAGCTATGCCATCTCTATGTTAACCTGGACGAAAGAAAATTAAAATGGGTATGTGCATAGATGTGTATGTTGATAATGCTTTTTATTATGTCTATGCTTCTTCATAATTCCTTTATTTTATAAATATATAAAAGTATATTAATGAACACTTATATATCTCGATATATATATATAAGTGTATTAATATACTATATATATATTTTAATGCAGCAAGCTATAAATTCAATATAACTGATTTAAAATTAAGTAAGTTTCTTTTAAAAATAAGTAATGCTTCATTTTGAACATAAATATTTATATAGTTATTATTATATATACATATCATATTGGATGTATATATAATAATAAAATCATTGTTACTTTCCAATTTATGGTAGCTTGGCATTCTGGCACCATTTCTTATGTTCTATTTTAAAACATAAATTGTTTATATATATATATATATATATATATATATATATATATATATATATATATATATATATATATATATATATATATATATATATAATATATTAAAAATGCACCTTTTATATCTTATACTTAATAAAACATGGCACAAAAATTTTATATCAAAATGAAAACCTTGCAAATCATTGAAGAAACTTTAGCTCGAGCGAAATCCTAAACGAGGGTACCGCGGATGCACTGTTCATTGGTGACTTGGGCCACTGCGAATAGTGGCATCACCACTGGCCCAGTGGCTAAGGCCACTACTACAGTGGTGGTGCCACTGTCACATGCGGTTCTAGCCATTGCATGCAGTGCCCATGCCATGATGCCTGCAACCTTTGTCCTTAATGCCAAGTCGGGGAGCCGGTCGTGAGTAGCTGGTGACCCCCCTCCCTTTTTGTTCTTAGAGTTTATTTTTATTATTTATTTTATGTACATTTTCTCTATTAAAATGTAAACCCTTCCACATGCATTTCAATAGGGAATATTGTATGCTTCGTTTATTTAAAAAACAACAACAAACAAAAACACTAAATTTAATTCAAAAAGAATAGATATAAACTATATGATTATTAACTATATAAGGGAACACATCACCTATTTAGACCCCATCTTTAATTTTAAGTTAATAAGGAAGGCCTGATTATAATTTCTAGCATATTGCAACTTTGAGAAATATATATACCTATAGGTTATCATTCTTCAGAAACCTACTTATTGGTAAAAGACCAGTGCATGTGATGAACTTTCATTGTGTTAGGAACCCCAGATCCAATCCCTGTTCCAGCCATCATGAAGCCTGGACCCTTGTGTTGTATATGCAAAAGTACATATGAAAGTATACACACACTAGATGTGTGTGTATACATTCATGTATACTTGAGAGTATACTTTGTTCCATCTCCATGCTCTCAATCTTTGGTCAACCTACAAACCCAAGACAACCCAGAGGAGAGATTAAAGAAAAGTTGGAGATTAGGGTTTCGGGTCATGTTTTATCTTGGCCCAAACCCTAATTTCATTTTAGGGTTTGGTTGACTTTTGGAGCATAACTTTTCATTTTAATTTATTTAATTCATTGAAATGTAATCTTCACTGATGATGTCAGTGAATTATTTAATTATGTGGACTTTATTCTTACCTTTCTCTTCTAATTCTTTAAGTTATGTAATTATTTTTATTAAATCATTGCCTCTTCAATTTTTAAGTTTCCCTATTATTCAGGATTTGAAAAGATTTTTGTAACAGGGAGTTATTTAGATATTTTTTTCATTTCAAGATTATTCATTTAGTGTGTAGATTTTTGGATCCCTTTTATTTATTCAATTTAGCTTGTACTAATGAATTTTTATTAATGTATTTTCATTTTGCTAACTCAATTATTAAAATTAATTGACCCTTATTATTTAAACGTTCTATTATTTCTCGTGGTCATTATTTCTTTTAAGGAATTTATTAATTCTTATAATCCCTAGGTGGGGCCTAGGTATGATAATGATCCCTAACAATTATTATTGAATTAATAATGGTGATTCTATTATAATGTTTTAAATAACTACATGTCTCACTTCATTCTTTTATAAATTAAATTAGGGAAATTTAATTTTAAATTTATTTAATTAGTATTATTGTCTTATTTGTGAAGTTAATTAATTTAGGGACTTCTCTCGTGCATCTCATTACGATTGACCCTAGTCAAGGGTTTTAACAAACCAATGCACCTAATGTATAGGGGATGTCGGCAAGCCAGCATGAGCCACAATTTCCCCTTATGAGTTAAGAGTGTTGGTTGGTGTATTTATCTTCTCGAATATAGTGTACCTTAGTATGCAACCTTATTCTTAGTGTCCTTTTAAAAAAAATTGTTGTGTGTGTTTTACCCTAATTTTGGGCATGAGATTAATGATTAGAAATACAAGGCATAATCAACTCCTTGATTCCCTCAATAATCATTAAATCTCACATAGAAGTCGACCAAATTTTACCTAGGTATTTGTGCCATTACAAACACATATGTCAAAATTGGCTTTCTCAGCATATGAAGTCTTTGATACTCGAAAATTATTGTTCTTCATATACTAGTGCTCAACACTGACTCTTCTATACAACTCAGTATAAACTGCTTGGTGACTACTAAAGTACTTGGCGACCTCTGACTTGCTCGACAGTAACTACTGCTTGGTAACTATCCAAAATACAAGTCTAAACATAACTCAACCTTTACAAGATGGCTCAGTCGTAGTGATGACCGACCAACATTTCCTATAAAATGACTAATTGTTAGACACTAATAGACAACATAACATAGGGATCAACAATCTCCCCCTTTGACATTAGTGGCAAAAACACTTTGTCATGACAATTACATTGCAAGATAGTACTTAGTAGTTTGAGTACTCCCCCTAAGACTTTGACTCGGTCTTCACAAAGACTATTCTATATATACATGAATCTTTGACATATAATGAATATACTATAATATGTCATACCTTTCTATATCTCTTCTTCGATGATCACCGTATATACATTCTTATTGTATCATAACTGATCTTACTATTTCCCCCTTGTGTTTATCACTTGGAGCTTCTGGGGTGTAGGGGTAAGAAAATACTTATCCAAAAAAGGTTTGTGGAGCTGCATTATCATTTCTAAGGCATTTTCCCATCTGGACCTTATAGACTCCAAAACTTGTACCTTGATTTCTAGTTGGGTAGCTAGATCAATCAAACTCTTGATAATAAAGAGATGAGGATCTCTCTGGACTAACTCCTTTTCCGACTCCAATTCTTTCTGCATAACCTCTAGATGAGGTTTTAACATTGTATGTATGGAGATTAGTTTGGCTCTTATACTCCCATCATTAGCCATCAACTCGGCTAATCTCCCTTGTGCATGAAGTAACCATGTTAAATGAATAGAGCTAGAACTTGAATCCATACTCATTGAATGACCAGTAGACTTCAATTCTAGTTGCATTTTATCAATCAAATCTTGATTATCCTTAGTGACAGTTTCTACATTGAAAAATTTCTTGTACAAAGAATAGACATTCTGTACAAACTCTTCTAAATTATTCACTAAGGTAGAAAGTTCTACCCATTTGACTGTTATCTCAGTTAAGACCTTTTCAAGTACCTTTGTCTTAAACTTTCTTTTTGACCACTGCATAAGCTTTTCATTGGCTTCACTATCATCATTTTTCACCTTCTTAACAATATGAAAAAATTGTTCCAAAATAGGTGAAGTCTCATTCACATCATCCATTTCAAAGGCTTCTACAAATATAACTTTTATTTCTTGTAGTACCTATTTCTGCTGATGTTCTCTCCTTAATTCTTCGTGCTTTCTTTTATTCTTCAAGAGATCTTACAAAATTTTCATTTTCTCATATGTCAAGTTATCAATGTCCCACTTCAAAATCACTATAACTTCATCAAGTGTTACTTGTGTGCTAGGAGACTTCCCCTTTTTCTTATGGGATTTCTTCTTTGGTATGGAGCCACTCAACAATTGTACTAAGGCTTGGATAGCCTCTTGATCCTTAGTGATTTTATCCTTAATTTTTTTTTTCCTCAATATGAGGTCCTGAAATTTTTGTTGCAGACTTATCCACTTGTTCTTTTAAGTTATCCTCTCCTTTACCTTTATTGTCTTCCTCGGCAGATGCAGTTTGTATTGTGATTGTCGGCTTGTCCTGTTCCTCGGCATTGGAACTCTGTGTGATCTTCTAGTCAACTATGACCATGTGGGAGCTTGTAGGTTCAATGTCTATAGTTGATATACAATCATGTACCTATATGAGAACTAGATTGGTACTCGGTAGAAAGTGATCTGAGGTTGCCTCGAAAAGTATTTGTCTCTTTATTTCTTTCTCAGTCAATGTGTTTCTATTAGCTTGTGTGTCTTCAGGTATGTCCTTAATAGTGATCACATCTTGTGATCCACTCACTTCTACCATCTTTCTTTCCTCTTCCTCAAGTTTCTGAGGCTCAACAATATCTTCTTTGTTATCCAGTTCCAATTGGCTAGATGTTTCTTGGTACAGGAGCACCAAGGTCAATTCCAGAGCAATGGAGGCATACTAGGGTCACTGAGGATCGTAGGAAGAATGGACATGACCACTTTAGTTCATTTGGAATTCTAAAATACCATGGATTTTAATTTTATTTTATTTTCATCTTATTTGTAATGATTGTAATTATCTGGTTAATGGGATAAAAAAGGATGCTATGTAAGCCATTGAATAGCATAAGGGGTTAATGAAGTAACCTTGGGGTCACTTGGTTGATCCAAGGATATATGTAAAGGTAAAGGACATATAAGGATATCTAAGTTTGTAATATGGCCTTTAATTCCATTAAAATATGTAAATGGACTCAAAAGTGCAAAGATGCCAAAAAACATGTAAAATTGCATTCATGCAATTATGGCCTAGAAGGGTCATCTAAGGGTTATGGGTTAGTGTGGGTTAATAAGGTTGTTTTGAAACCTTTTGAAAGTCCTAGGAGGGGTATTAGAGTCATTTTGACAAGTTGAAAACATTGGTTTTCAACTTGACAACAATTTTTAATCATTACTTTGTAACACATTCGGTTAGGGAACTATTTGGGGACAATTTTAGGCAGTTAGATAGGAATAGTCAGGTTTATGGGTGTTTTGGAGTCTATTTGAATGAAAATACATGAGAGTGGATGATTTTTGTGGATGGTTATGTGTAATGAATCATTTTTGTAATGGTTCCAATCAATAAGAAAAAGTTATTCCTGCAAAAGTGAATTTGCCTGTGGAAACAGTTAGTGTAACAGTGAATTCAATTGCTTGGATAACATGTGACTTTGATTGGATCATGATATAATATCATTGAATTGGTCTTATTTTCATTTCTATGCATTTACTTTAGTTTTTTTTAATTTTTATTAATGTCAAACAATTGACTGGCATTGGGACTGTGACTGGGTTTTGGGGTATGTCGTTATTTGGGATTGTAGTCTGCATACGTTAATTGAATCTCCCACCCTTATGACTACTATAATTAGTAGGATATGTCAACAGTATAATATATCCTTTCAATTTAGTGTGTTAATTATGTAGGGATATAAGATGATGTGTTTGGGAAGCCATAGAATGGTGGAGATTTCTGATTAAAAAGTGCCATGATTTGGCACCAGTCACAATGGAGGATGAATGCCCTTAAGGTGGATGGTTTTTATGATGGATCATGGATGTTTGGGTCCATATTGGTATGTTAGCTCAATTATTTTGATCTGGAGATAGTGGTAAAGGTATTTTTTATTAGACCCTAGGTAAATGACCCTAGACGTAAGGGTTTGGTGGCTAGAAGTATAGGTAAGGGATAAGACCTTGAAACATTGAAAATAGATTATTTCTTAACCTTAGGAAGGATTGTCCCTTGGTTGGTATTCAAGGGAAGGATTATACTTAGGAGTTTCTTTGTAATGGAGGGTGAATTAAGCCTAATTGGTGGTTACTAGGTTATTGGATATGTTATATGGTCCAAAGGAGTATACCTTGGGATCTATGTATGTTTTAGAGAATCCAAAAGGATATCTAAAACACTGATTGGTTTCTTGAGTTTTTTGGGAATATTTGGAGAAAAGGGCAGATTTGTGACTGGTGAGGACTACTAGCCTAAAGGGCTATTGGAGTGGTTTGTGTGGAAGAACCATTGACTAGACTTGGAGGGCTGGTGGAACATGGAACATGGAACATTGACCATATTAAGGTGTTCTAAGGTGTTGGAATAAGGTTTTAAGTATTTCTTGGAGATTCAACATATTGGAGGCTCTAGGTGCATTGGGAGAAGGCCTAGATAGTGAACCCTTAAAAATGTGTTTGATGTGAGAAGTTGTCTCACTTAGTGATTGATTGATCTTGAATTTCAATTAAGGTATGGGTTTAGGAAGACTTACACATCACCTCTACATCAGGTGGTATCAGAGAAACTAAGTTCTGGGATTTGGAAGGTTGAAGGTCCTTTGTTGAGGCCTTGGAGTTGAAGTATCATCCTTTTTTTTTCCAAAGTGGTGGTTGCAAACCAGAAGAATCCTAGGATGGGGAAGATATTCTTGAAAATGTTAGAAAATGAGATGTACTATTCTCTCAAAGAGTATTTGGCCAAGCAGAAGAAGAGAGACCATGAAAAGAAGGAAAGAGAAGAATCCAAGAAGAGAGAAGAAGAAAAAAGCTAGAGAAAACTTTATGAAGCTTTGGATGAGAACCATAAAAAGTGGGAGAAGATAGCACCACTCCTAAAAAAAGTAGTAGATGAGGATGAAGAAGAGAAGAAGATTTTCCTTGAAGAGATGGAGTAACCTAGGAGTAAAGAGGTTCTAGAGGAATCAAAGATTGACGATGAACTTGTTGATGAAGGCATCATGGAATCAAGTCTTGAAGGGCTTGAAACTATAAAAAAATTGCAGGTAGGGGAAATGGTACGTCCTTTGATGATGAATGATGGTGAGTAGCATGATAGCATGGTTGGAGATAGAGCCAAGATGACCAGTGAGTTTTTGGTATGCCAAAGAGAAAGGCATGATGAGGAGGAAGATCGACAAGAGGTGGTAGTAGGGGTGAAAGAACCTGCCTATGGGGTCATGAGTGTCTCTAAAGAGGAAACCATGGATGCTAAAGAAAGATTGGAGTGCTTAGAGGAGAGACATAGTGTGAAATATGCATTGGTCTCTATGAGGAGAGACTCAAGATTTGAACACAAGGATGAGTTGAAGATTGCAGAAGTAGTCTCATAGAGTGAGGCTAAAGAAGAAATGGAGAATGAGGATCAAAATGTGGTTTACTTTTTCCCATGGGAGGCAATCAGATTTTGTAGATTGTTGAATACATGTTGGAGTAGGATCATGCAAGGTTTCCATGGATCACTTGTGTTGATCTTTATAAACCAAAGGTGAAGATAAAGAGTTTTTGTTTTCTGACATATTTATGCTTGCAGGGTTTCCAAGATGACTTGGAAAGTTTTCAAGTTGAGGAGTATGGTGTAGGAGAACCAAGGTCAACTCTAGAGAAATGGAGGAATACTAGGGTCACTGAGGATCCTAGGAAGAATGGACATGACCACTTGAGGTAATTTGTCATTGTAAAAGTCCATGGATGGTCATTTTATGCTATTTTCATCATGTTTGTAATGATTTTAATCATCTAGTTAATGGGATCACAAAAGATGTTATGTAAGCCATTGAATGGCATAAGGGGTTAATGAAGTAACCTTGGGGTCACTTGGTTGATCCAAGGATATATGTAAAGGTCAAGGACCTATAAGGATATCTATGTTTGTAATATTTCTGTTAATGCCATTAAAACATGTGAATGCACTCAAAAGTGCAAAGATACCAAAAAACATGTAAAATTGCATTCATGTAATTATGGCCTAGAAGGGTCATCTAAGGGTTGTTGGTTAGTGTGGGTTAATAACGTTGTTTTGAAAAATTTTGAAATCATAGGAGGGGTATTAGAGTCATTTTTTCAAGTTGAAAACATTGGTTGTTAACTTTAGAACAACTTTTAATCATTATTTTGTAAGACAATCGGTTAAGGGACTGTTTGGGGATAGTCTTAGGCTATTAGATAGGAAGATTTGGATTTATGGGTGTCTTGGAATCTATTTGAATGAAAATACATGAGATTGGAAGATAGATGTAGATGGTGATGTGTAATGAATCATTTTTGTAATGGTTCCAATCAATAAACAAAGTTTATTCCTGCAACAGTGAATCTGCCCGTGGGAACAGTCAGTGTAACAGTGAATTCAATTGCTTGGATAACATGTGAATTTGATTGGATCATGATATAATATCATTGAATTGGTTTTATTTACATTTCCATGCATTTAATTCAGTACTTTTGTTTTTTATTAAATCCAAAAAATTGACTAGCATTGGGACTATGACTGGGTTTTGGGGTACAGTCGATATTTGGGATTGTAGTCTTCATACATTAATTGAATCTCCCACCCCTGTGACTACTTTGATTGGTGGGAGATTTAAAAAGAGTAGTATATCCTTGTAACGTAGTGTGTTTATGAAGGGATATAATATGATGTGTTTGGGAAGCCATAGAATGGTGGAGATTTCTGATTGAGAAGTGCCCTGATTTGGCACCAGTCACAATGAAGGATGAATGCCCTTAAGGATGGATAGTTTTTATGATGGATCATGGATGTTTGGGTCCATATTGGTATGTTAGATCAATTATTTTGATCTGGAGATAGTGGTGAAGGTATTTTTGAGTAGACCCTATGTAAATGACACTAGAGGTAAGGGTTTAGTCGCTAGAAGTATAGGTAAGGGATGAAACCTTGAACCCATGAAAATATATTGTTTCTTAACTATACTAAGGACTATCCCTTGGTTGGGAGTAGAGGGAAGGATTATACTTAGGATTTTCTTTTTAATGGAAGGTGAATTAGGCCTAATTGGTGGCTGCTAGGTTATTGGATCTGGTATATGGTCCAATGTGGTATACCTTTGAATTTGGGTATATTTTAGAGAGTCAAAAAGGTTATCTAAACCACTTATTGGTTTCTTGAGTTGTTTGGGAAGATTTGGAGAAAAGGGAAAATTTGTGACTAGTGAGGGCTACTAGCCTAAAGGGCTATTAGAGTGGCTTGTGTGGAAGAAATATTGACTAGACTTGGAGGGCTAGTGGAACATGGAACATTGACCATATTAAGGTGTTATAAGGTGTTGGAACAAGGATGGAAGTATTTCTTTGAGATTTGACATATTGGAGGCTCTAGGTGCATTGGGAGAAGGCCTAGATAGTGAATCCTTAAATGGATGTATGATGTGAGAAGTTGTATCACTTACAGACTGATTGATCTTGCATTTCCATCAAGGTATGGGCTTAGGAAGACTTACACACCACCTCTGCACTAGGTTGTATCAAAGCGAGTAAGTTCTAGGATTTGGAAAGTTGAAGGTCCTTTGTTGAGGCCTTGGAGTTGAAGTATCCTCCTTGTGTGTTCTAAAGTGGTGGATGGAAACTAGAAGAATCCTAGGATGGGGAAGATCTTCCTGACAAGGTCATAGAAGGAGATGTAATATTCTCTCAAAGATTATTTGTCCAAGGAGAAGAAGAGAGACCAAGAAAAGAAGGAAAGAGAAGAAGCCAAGAAAAGAGAATTAGAAGATGAGAAACAGATTGTCCATGAAGAGATTGAGGATCCTAGGAGCAAAGAGGCTCTAGAGTAATCAAAGATTGAAGATAAATTTTTTGATGAAGGCATCATGGAATCAATTCTTGAAGGGCTTAAAACTAAAAAAAAATTGTAGGTAGGGGCAATGGTATGTCCTTTGGTGATGAATGATGGTGAGCAGTGATGCAAGAGCATCTCGGGTCCTTGGAAATCTTGTGTCACCCAAAAAATATTTGTGTTTTCCTATGTTGCTTAGTTCCCTCTTTGATCAAGTTGGTTTAGTGTTGCTCGATTTCCTTTGTTTACTGAGGTTGGTCAGTTATTTCTCTGGCACTCGGTGAATTTCCCTGGCACTCGGTGATGCTTGTCTAGTGCTCGGTTATCCTATCTTACCAAGTTTTTTGTTTTAGTTTCTTGTTGAGGCTGACTCTTGCAATTAATTATGGTTGTGGATTTAATGATGGTATCTATCATTGGGAAGCATGTGAACCTAGATCTAATCATTCCTTTCATTGATGGTGGATCTAAAGGCCGACATGTTTGGTAACCTCTTGTATATAATGTAATCTTTGGTTATAGTTTTGGATATGAGTTTTTTTTAGGAGTTAGAAGTTAGAAGCTAGAAGATTAGAGATTGTTTCAGATCCTCGCATGTTGGAGGAATTTTGTACTTGAATTGTAATATCTAGACCAAACCGGGAAGGCCTTACAGCCTGACATGTATGAATCAATTGAGACAAATATATGGTGTTCTACATTCTCTCTCTCACTGTGTGTTTGTTTCTTCTGCATGTGATCTCTGCAAGGTGGACCTGGTTAGGGTGTGCCTTTGGACCCTCTCCCTATCTACCCTTGCATTAGGTGGTATCAGAGCGAGGTGAGATCTAGATCTAGGTTTGAAAATCTAGGTTTGAGGGTTCCTTCTTGTCAAACCCTAGTTGATTTATTGTGGGGTAGAAGATTGCGATTTGGCCTGCAATTGTAGAGGGTTTCAAGATGGTTTTTGGGAGGCAAGATGCAGATCCAGGATTGGAAAACATGTTGAGACAACTTGCTACTAGATTAGAAGCTATTGAAATAGTCTAGAGAAGAGGAAGACATCTCGAAGATGTTAGTGATGATGAAATTAAGGAAGAACAAGTTGATGTAGAACCTGCACCAGCGATGGATCAAGGTGAGGAAAGATTGTTTAAGGCTTTAACAAATCTAAAGTCTACACCATCCTTTAATCCTCTTGAGTATAGTGGAAAATTGGATTTTGATGAATTGGTGGATAGGATCACCGAGATGGAAAAGTAACTTGAATATGAAAATGAACCCGAGGAAAACAAGGTGAAAATTGCAAGCACAAAGTTAAAAATTCATGCATCCTTGTCGTGGGAACATCTGTAGTTGGATAAAAAGAGAAAAGGAAAAGAAAAAATGAAGGTATAGAATAAAATGGTGAATAAATTGAAAGGAAAGCTCTTACCTTTTGATTATCAAATTAACCTAGTTAGGCAAAAACAAATTTTGAGGTAGAAAAATATCTCCGTAAAAGAATATAATGAGGAATTATATATATTAGATATCAAATCTAGACATCATGAAGATGATGTGGAAAGAATTGCTAGGTACCTGAATGGATTGAGAGTTTCCATCCAAGAAGAAATCAGTTTGGTCAAATTGGAGAACATTGAAGAGGCTTATCAATTTGCATTGAAAGTTGAGGAAAAATTAAACAAGAAACATGAGAAAAGACAAAGAGGTAGAGGTGGTAGATTCCCTAGAGGAAGAGGTAGATCTTATGGTGAAAACAGTAGATCTAAACCTGAAAAGAAAAATCTGGATAAAGGAAAGACTGAGTGGAAAGGAAAAAATTCATCTAGAGGCAGAGGCGGTAACTACCGAGGTGGTTATAATAGAGGTGGTTTTCAAGGAACTTGTTACAATTGTGGAGAAGAAGGACATAAATCATTTGAGTGTACACATGCAAGTAAGAAGGTCGGTAACAAAAAAAATGATCTGGTGCAAGAAGAGTCACAGAATGATCCTGATAAGGAAAATAACTTGATGGTAAGGAGAAAACTTTGGAGTGAAAGTAATAAGGAAGATCTGGTAAGGAAAATTTTGTTCAAGACTAGATGTAGAGTTTCTGATGAAGTTTTGAAGGTAATCATTGACACTGGTAGTTTGAAGAACTTGGCATCTGAGGAAATGGCTACAAAGTTGCAGTTGAAAAGGTTGGAACATCCGAAGCCCTATCAGATTTCATGGATCAAAGATGAGCATACACTCTTGGTAAGTGAACAATGTTATGTGAATTTGAAAATTGGAAAGTACTATGATAAGGTTTTATGTGATATCATGCCTATAGATTGTTGTCATATTTTGTTGGGTAGACCTTGGCAATATGATAGACATGCTATATATGATGGGAGATTGCATAAATATACTATTTGGGCTGATAGAAGAAGAAAAATCTTGTTACCTTTGATTGAAGAACCTGTTAGTAATTTGTGTACATATGTGAAAGTTTTCTTGATGGAAGGAAGAAAGTTTGTTCAGGATTTGAAGAAGAATGATGTATGTTTTGCTATGATTCCTAACAAACTGAGTAAGAAAATAGAGGATAGTGTCCCTAAGGAGATTGATAAGTTACTCACCAAGTATAGTGAAATCATTTATAATAATGTACTTGATGTCTTGCCACCAAAAAGAAGCATTGATCATTGCATGAATCTAATCCCTAGAGCTAGTTTACCAAATAAGGCACCACATTGGTTGACACCTACCGAGAATCAAGAATTGAACCGACAGATTCAAGAATTGTTACAGAAAGATTTGATCCAAGAAATTTTGAGTCCTTGTGCAGTACCTATTGTATTGGAACTTAAGAAGAATGGAGAATGGAGAATGTGTACTAATTCCAAAGAAATCAACAAGATAATAGTGAAATATAGGTTTCCTATACCGAGAACGGATGACATAATGGATAGTTTGACTGGAGCAAACTATTTTACCAAAATTGATTTGAAAAGTGGGTATCATTAGATCAAAATCAGATAAGGTGATGAATGGAAGACTTATTTTAAGACAAAATAAGGTTTTTATGAGTGGTTGGTTATGCCTTTTGGTTTAACTAATGCACCGAGTACTTTTATGAGGTTGATGAATGAAGTTTTGAAGAAATTCTTGGGTAAGTTTGTGATTGTATACCTTGATGATGTTATGATATTCAATAAGACTAGAAAAGAACATTTGTTGCATGTTAAACAAGTATTGCAGAGGTTGAAAGAAGAAAAGTTGCTGATAAATCTGAAAAAGTGTTCATTCATGAAAGAGGAGATTGTGTATTTGGGATTTGTGATTTCAGTTGATGGTTCAAAAATGGATCTTGAAAAGGTTGAAGCTATTTTGAATTGGTCTACACTTGAGAATGCTAGTGAGGTAAGATCATTTCATGGTTTGGCAAGTTTTTATTGAAAGTTCATTAGGAATTTTAGTTCAATTTGTAATGCTATGACTAAGACTATGAGAGGAGACAAAACAGAATTCAAGTGGACACATGGAGTTGATAAAATTTTTGAGACTTTGAAATAGAAGTTTTCTGAATTTCCTATTTTAGCATTTCCTGATTTCAATAAGGTATTTCAAGTGGAATGTGATGCAAGTGGAAGTGTAATAGGAGTTGTATTGAGTCAAGAAGGTAAACCTGTTTCTTTCTTTAGTGAAAAGTTAAATGATGCAAAAAGGAAATATTCTGTGTATGATCAAGAATTCTATGGTATTGTTCAAGCCCTGAAGAAATGGAGACATTATTTGATACTCAGTGAATTGGTGTTGTATACTGATCATAAGGCTTTATAGTATTTGGGTAGTCATAGTAAATTGAATCAGAGACATATGAAATGGGTTGAGTATTCTCAGAGTTATACATTTGTGATAAAGCATAAGAGTGGAGTCACTAACTGAGTTGCTGATGCATTGAGTAGAAGGAGATCTTTGATGATCGAGATGAAAATTGAAGTTCTTGGATTTGATGACATGAGAGATTCTTATGAATTTGATCTTGATTTTTATGAGTCATGGAGAAAGTGCAGAGCACCTATTCAAGATCAACCAAGTGCTAAATGGGAAGAATATTTCATTCAAGAAGGTATGTTGTTTAAATTTATTCAGTTGTGTATACCAAGAGGATCAATGAGAACTAACTTGATAAAGGAAAAACATAGTAGTGGATTGGCTGGACACTTTGGTGTTGACAAAACATTGAATTTGCTTAAGGAGAAATACTTTTGGCCACAATTGTATAAAGATGCTCAGAAATTTGTGAGAAGTTGTGGAATTTGTCAAGTTGTAAAGGGAGTAAGTCAGAATACTAGATTATATACACTGATTTTTGTTCCTGACAAACCTTGGATTGATATCAATATGGATTTTGTTCTTGTCTTACCACAAATAGTAAGATGTGATGATTCTATATTTGTTGTTGTGGATAGATTTTCTAAAATGGCACATTTAATACCTTGTAGAAAGACATCATATGCAATACATATAGGAGATATTTTCTTTAAAGAAATTGTCAAATTGCATGGATTACTGAGGAGTATTATCTCTAACCGAGACAATAAATTTGTTCCAGATACTTTTGGAAGACCCTTTGGAGAAATTTTGGCACTGAGTTAAAATATAGTTCTACATTTCACCCACAGACCGATGGATAGACAGAAGTTGTAAACAAAAGTTTGGGTAATCTTTTGAGATGTTTAGTTGGAGACACACCAAGTAATTGGGATTTTGTGTTGGCACAAGTAGAGTTTGCATACAATAATTCAATAAATAGGAGTACTGGAAAAACACCTTTTGAGATTGTAAATGGCATACAACTGAGGTATATCAGATTTGAGAGACATTGTTGATGAAAGAAAGAGAACTGCTGAAGGAGTAAAGTTTACTGAGTACATGAAGACATTGCATGAAGATGTGAAATATAAGCTGGAGAAAAGTAATTAGAAATACAAAGACAGAGTTGATAGATCAAGAAGACATAAGACTTTTGCAGTCGGTGATGAAATAATGGTTCATTTGAAGAAAGGTATATTTCTTGCTAGAACATATGGGAAGCTCAAAATGAAGAAGTTTGGACCTTGCAAGATTTTGAGAATATTTGATAGTGGAAATGCTTATGAGACTAAGTTACCTGATGATATGGATATATCACTTATATTTGACATTTCTAATTTGTATGAGTATCATAAGTCAGATGAAGAGATGACAGTACAAATAATTATCCTAAGAAAAAAATTGAAGAAGTTGAGAAGATTCTAGAGCAAAGAATTAGCAGAAGTATAAGAGGAAAATAATATATGGAATACCTGGTAAAGTGGAAGAATAGATTGATTAAAGATAGTTCATGGATTTCATAATCTAAGTTGGATTTAGCTCAAATCATACCTACTTCATGATTTAGAGAATCATTTTCAAATAACCCCAGGTGTCTGATGTAGGAGCATCTCGGGTCTTTGACAATCCCATGTCACCAAAAACATGTTTGTGTTTTCCTGTGTTGCTCGGTTCCCTCTTTTACTAAGTTGGTTCAATGTTTCTCAATTTCCTTTGTTATGAGGTTTGGTTGGTTATCTCTCTGGTGCTTGGTGATGCTTGTCTAGTGCTCAGTTATCCTTTCTTACCAAGTTATTTGTTTTAGTTTCTTGTTGAGGAAAAATTTTGCAATTAATTATGGTTGTGGATTTAATGATGGTATCTATCATTGGGAAGCATTTGGACCTAGACCTGGTTGTTCCTTTTGTTGATGGTGGATCTGAAGGCTAACTTGTTTAGTAGCCTCTTGTATATAATGTAATCTTTGGTTATAGTTTTGGAGATGAATTGTTTTTAGGAGTTAGAAGTTAGAAGCTAGAAGATTAGAGATTGTTTCAGATCCTCACATGTTGGAGGACTTTTATACTTGAATTGTAATATCTGGCCCAAATTGGGAAGGCCTTACAACCTAACATGTATGAATCAATTGAGATAAATATATGAAGTGTTCGACATTCTCTCTCATTGTGTGTTTGTTTCTTCCGCATGTGATCTCTACAAGGTGGACCTAGTTAGGGTGTGCCTTTGGCCCCTCTCCCTGTTTACCCTTGCATCAAGCAACATGATAGCATGGTTGGAGAGGGAGCCAAGATGATTGGTGAGTTATTGGTATGCAAAGGAGAAAGGCATGATGAGGAGGAAGACCAACAAGAGGTGGTAGTAGGGGTGAAATAACCTACCTATGGGGTCATGAGTGTGGCTAAAGAAGCAACCATGAATGCTGAAGAAAGCTTGGAGTACCTAGAGGAGAGGCATAGTGTGGAAGATGCATTGGTCTCTATGAGGAGAGACTCAATATTTTAAGACAAGGATAAGTTGAAGATTAAAGCACTAGTCTCATGGAGTGAGGCTAAAGAAAAAATGGAGAATGAGGATTAGAATGTGGTTTACTTTTTTCCCATGGGAGGCAATCAAATTTTGTAGATGGTTGAGGACATGTTGGAGCAGCATCATGCAAGGATGTCATGGATCACTCATGTTGATCTTTATAAACTAAAGGTGAAGATAAAGAGTTTTTTATTTTCTAACATATTTATGCTTGCGGGGTTTCCAAGATGACTTGGAAAGTTTTCAATTTGAGGAGTATGGTGCAGGAACACCAAGGTCAACTCTAGAGAAATGGAGGCATACTAGGGTAACTGAGGATCCTAGGAAGAATGGACATGACCACTTGAGGTCATTTGGCATTGTAAAAGACCATGGATGTTTATTTTATATTATTTTCATCATGTTTGTAATGATTTTAATCATCTGGTTAATGGGATCACAAAAGATGCTATGTAAGCCATTGAATGGCATAAGGGGTTAATGAAGTAACCTTGCGGTCACTTGGTTGATCCAAGGATATGTGTAAATGTCAAGGACCTATAAGGATGTCTAATTGTGTAATATGTCCTTTAATTCCTTTAAAACATGTAAATGGACTCAAAAGTGCAAAGATGCCAAAAAAACATGTAAAATTGCATTCCTGCAATTATGGCCTAGAAGGGTCATCTAAGGGTTATGGGTTAGTGTGGGTTAATAAGGTCATTTTGAAACATTTTGAAAGTATGAGGAGGGGTATTAGAGTCATTTTGTCAAGTTGAAAATGGTGGTTGTCAACTTGACAAAAAAAATTAATTATCATTTTGTAAGACAGTCGGTTAGGGGACTATTTGGGGACAATTTTAGGTAGATAGATAGGAACAGTCAGGTTTATGGATGTCTTGGAGTCTATTTGAATGAAAATCCATGAGAGTGGATGATAGATGTGGATGGTGATGTGTAATGAATCATTTTTTTAATGGTTCCAATCAATAAACAAAAGTTATTCCCGCAACAATGAATCTGCCCATTGGAACAGTTAGTGTAACAGTGAATTCAATTGCTTGGATAACACGTGACTTTGATTGGATCATGATATAATACCATTGAATTGGATTTATTTACATTTCCATGTATTTACTTTAGTGTTTTTTATTGTTATTAAAGCCAAACAATTGACTGGCATTGGGACTGTGACTGGGTTTAGGGGTATAGTTGGTATTTGGGATTGTAGTCTTCATACATTATAGACTCTCCCATCCTTGTGACTACTGTGATTGGTGGGAGATGTCAAAAGTGTAATATATCCTTTTAATGTAGTGATTTTATGCAGGGATATAAGATGATGTGTTTGGGAAGCAATAGAATGGTGGAGATTTCTAATTGAAATTTTCCCTAATTTGGCACCAGTCACAACAGAGGATGAATTCCCTTGAGGATGGATAGTTTTTATGATGGATCATGGATTTTTGGGTCCATATTGGTATGTTAGATCAATTATTTTGATCTGGAGATAGTGGTGAAGTTCTTTTTGAGTAGACCCTAGGTAAATGACTCTACAGGTAAGGGTTTGGTGGCTAGAAGTATAATTAAGGGATGAGACCTTGAAACCTTGAAAATATATTGTTTATTAACCTTAGGAAGGACTTTCCCTTGGTTTGGAGTCAAGGGAAGGGGTATACTTAGGAATTTCTTTGTAATGGAGGGTGAATTAGGCCTAATTGGTGGCTACTAGCTTATTGGATCTGCTATATGGTCCAAATGAGTATACCTTGGGATTTGGGTATGTTTTAGAGAGTCCAAAAGGGTATTTGAAATAGAGATTTATTTCTTTAGTTGATTGGGAAGATTTTTAGAAAAGGGCATATTTGTGACTGGTGAGGCCTACTAGCTTAAAGGGCTATTGGAGTGATTTGTGTGGAAGAACTATTGACCATACTTGTAGGGATAGTGGACATGGCACATTGACCATGTTAAGGTGTTCTAAGGTGTTGGAACAAGGCTAGAAGTCTTTCTTAGAGATTCAACATATTGGAGGCTCTAGGTGCATTGGGAGAAGGCCTAGATAGTGAATCCTTAAATGGATGTTTCATGTGAGAAGTTGTCTCACTTAGTGACTAATTGATCTTGCATTTTAATCATGGTATGGGCTTTGGAAGACTTACACACCACCTCAACATCAGGTGGTATCAGAGCGAGTAAGTGATGGAATTTTGAAGGTTGAAGATCCTTTGTTGAGGCCTTGGAGTTGAAGTATCCTCCTTGTGTGTTCTAAAGTGGTGGCTAGAAACTAGAAGAATCATAGGATGGGGAAGATATTCCTAAAATGGTTAGAGAAGGAGATGTACTATTCTCTCAAATATTATTTGGCCAAGGAGAAGAAGAGAGACCAAGAAAATAAGGAAAGAGAAGAAGCCAAGAAGAGAGAAGAAGAAGAAAGCTGGAGAAAACTTTATGAAGCTTTGGATGAGAACCATAAAAAGTGGGAAAAGATACCACTACTCCTGGAACAAGTAGAAAATGAGGATGAAGAAGATGAGAAGTAGATTCTCCAAGAAGAGATGGAGGAACCTAGGATTAAAGAGGTTCTAGAGGAATTAGAGATTGAAGATGAAGTTTTTGATGAAGGCATCATGGAATCAAGTCTTGAAGGGATTAAAATTGAAAAAAATTATTAGGTAGGGGTGATGGTATGTCCTTTGGTGATGAATGATATCATGGTGAGTAGCATGATAGCATGGCTAGAGAGGGAGCCAAGATGATCAGTGAGTTTTTGGTATGCCATGGAGAAAGGCATGATGAGGAGGAAGATCAACAAGAGGTAGAAGTAGGGGTGAAAGAACCTACCTATGGGATCATGAGTGTGGCTAAAGAGGAAACTATGAATGCTGAAGAAATCTTGGAGTGCCTAGAGGAGAGGCATAGTGTGCAAGATGCATTGGTCTCTATGAGGAGAGACTCAAGATTTGAAGACAAGGATGAGTTGAAGATTTCAAAAGTAGTCTCACGGAGTTAGGCTAAAGAAGAAATGGAGAATGAGGATCAGAATGTGGTTTACTTTTTTCCCATGGGAGGCAATTATATTTTTCAGATGGTTGAGTACATGTTGGAGCATCATCATGCAAGGATTACATGGATCAGTCATGTTGAAATTTATAAACCAAAGGTGAAGATAAAGAGTTTTTTTTTTTCTAACATATTTATGCTTGTAGGGTTTCCAAGATAACTTGGAAAGTTTTCAAGTTGAGGAGTATGGTGCAGGAGCACCAAGGTCATCTATAGAGAAATGGAGGCATACCAGGGTAACTAAGGATCGTAGGAAGAATGGACATGACCACTTGAGGTCATTTGGCATTGTAAAAGGCTTAAGGTCTGTACTATCTTCAGATTCACTAGACTTATCCTCACCATGACCTTGTGTAATCTCAAGAGGTGCATTCTCCTCTTCTCCTTCACCTAGCATCTTCTCTAAATTCTTAACTATTTTGTTTCTTTTCCTTTCTAGGGTTGCAGACTTTAATGCCATAGTAATTTTGGACTTAGCCTCTTTATAAGTTCTAAAAGGTTTTTCTTTCTCATCAATTTCTTTAGCAAGTAAGGCATTTATTGTTTTTGATGTCTCATCTACATTAACCTTATAGGGAAATGGCCTTAGCCATGCTACCCTAGGCATAACATCCTGAACATAAGTGTTGTTGGTATCCACTAGAAAGCTTATGTCATTGTAGTTCTTTTCTACTAGGGATACTGGGATTCTACTTCTCTTTCTAATCTTCTTCTTGAATTCAAAAAAATAACTATCCATCACACTATTAAAATGATCACCTAACTAATGAATAAACTCATTGATTTGTTGGCTTACGGGTCGGTCCTTACTCCATAAAAAATATCCTATAGTAAGAAAACTATTTTTTACATAGAAGAATAAATAAACTATTAGGGAAACAAACTTACACATTGAATTCTTGGCATTCCTATTTGATGTTAGGTTCTTGGCAAGTTGGGTCAACTGCAGCTCAACAAGATCACAAGTATGATATTTCTTTACCATATTCCATTCTTGATCAACTACAATGTAGGGAACACTATCCAACATGATTGAATGATAAATTTTGTGAGCAATAACTCTCACTGCAAAATCTATCTTTGGATCTATGATCATAGAGATTATCATTCCTCTCTTATTCCATACATCCTGTGTGTTAGCTTTAATGACCTCTTTGCTTTGGCACCTCATAGTTTTATTCCTAGTAAGAATGGGATAACTAATGACTCAATGAATCATTTACTTGGTGATCTAGATCATCCCATTATCCAATGATATTTTGAGGTCATTAACTTTTCTCAAAACAATCTTGATCCATTCAATTTTGAAGTTTCAAGGGAAATCTAGGGCACACACTAACCCTTTATCGACAACTTGTTGATGCTCTTCCTTCAACACTCTTTTGATACACAACCTTTTCTAAGCCTCTATCATCTCATAGTCTCCAATCTCACTGATCTTGCACATGTAGCATGCGCACACATCATGTATCATCAAGATATTTGGTGGAATTGATGACAGGGCTCCCGAGAGATCTCCCTTCACCATGCTTTCTGGTACAACTTGGAATTTTGGTGGCTTGCATGCATCACTCCTTACTAATTGGATGTTTAGCACTTCTTTCCCTTGATTTCTTACCACTGTAGATGAGGTAGATGTCATATCTCTAATCTAGGGTTCAAAAGATAGATTCATGTAGCTCGGTAATACCTTGTTTCAACAGTTCTCCACATTGTTTGTTGATGGAACACTGTAAGAATATAAAAAAATTTGACTTGGCATAAATATATCTTTCCAATTTCCTTGAATCACTCTACAAATGCTCAAATCTTTGGGTGAAATGAGAATGAACAGTAATATTTCACCTTATAGATTCAAACCGTCTCTTTTAGGGTTTCATTAAATTTTTCATATATTTTTAGGTGAATACAGTTGTCTCAACTTTCACATGATAAATCAATTATCATGTACTCATACTCAGTTAAAACCATGACTTGGTCAATACTACCATTTATAATTCAGCTTGGTACATTTGACATCTTGGCTATTATAGGATCTCGACACACACTAAGTGACTCAATCACTATAGAGTTAAATAATAATGCTCGACATCAAATATGCAATTTTACTCTTTTCTCAAAATTTTCCTAATGCATCTTAATTCATGTAGATATGGACGTTAACATATCAAATGTCAGGAACTAGTGTAAAATATGACACTAGAAACTTCAGTTCCTCAAATACCTTCTTTTCTTAATTAGAAGTAGTGCGATCACCTGATCCATTGGATTGGGTGTGTTGGTTAGAAATCTTGTCTTTTGTTTTTTACCCTAAATTTATGGATGATTTTGAAAAAAAAAAATTCTTTAGGGTTTGCTAGGTCTAATTACCTTTGAAAAATCATAAAAACCCTAGTTTTGGTCATCAGCGCTCTAATTCTCTGTTACTTTTTTAGTTGACTTAAGTCTCAAATTTGCATGTGCACTTCTATTTTCCTCTTAGTCGCTGAGTCTCCTTAAGGTTTAGGAATATTCCCTTTTGTTTGGTGATTGCCCAAAAGCCTTTGTCACTCGATCTCATGAATCTCTTGGAATATTCCTTAGCGTCTAATGACTTAGCATTTCCCCTTTAGTCTCCAAATCTTGCAATGATAGTCTTGAGATCTAGCGACTGCTGTATTTGATTTGTCACTAAGGGACTATAGTCGTGTAATCTCTGAATTGGATTTTCCTATGGTCGGGAAATCTCTCAATGATTTATCTAAGCGGCCTTTTATTCAGCGATCATGAGTTTTCTCTTTGGTCACTGAATCTCGAGATGGAACAACGGTCTTCCTTGGCAATTATCTCTAGATCTCGTAATAATATGGCGGTTTGTCTTTTTGTACAGTGATTGTGAGTTCTGTTGGTCTCGTGATCTCCTGATGTTGGTAGCTATCTCTCTAGTGGTTAGTTATTCTACGATGCAGTCGTCGCTAGATCTCTGAATGTCGTGGTTAGGTGACAAAGGATTGTTAGATTTATTAAGAACCATCGATGATTTTTGATCATGTGGATGGTGCTTGATCTCCAGTCTTAACCCAGAGTGAAGAAGTTTTCATGTGACTTAGAGAATGCCTCAGTCATGTGATCTCGGGATTAAATCCCAGTTAAGTGAAGATTATGAGATTTAGCGAGAAGTCTTTGTCTCCAAGTCTCTAGATGTACCCGAGGTCAAGTGAGGGTTAATGAAGTGGTTAGGACCTAGTGGTTATGATTGTTTTCAATGATTTAGCAACTGTGTGGTCATGTGATCTTAGGTTCCTGAGAGTTAAGTGATAAGCTTTTAGCAATTCAGTGACATAATTTTCTTAGGGTCGCGGGATCAGGCAGTTAGTTATGAAATCTTCTTATGACTTAATTTAGACGGCTAGATGAATTGAAGGGCAAGATCGACGGTGGTCACGTTATCTCAAGAAAGAAGTCAAATAGTTAAAACTTTATGAGATTATGGGACTTCAGGTTTGTTGGCAGATCTCCAGGTCGGGTGATCGCTGAAAGTTTTCAAAGACAAATATATTGCCGCAACTATAGATTTTGACTATAGTCGCTAGTTCTCAAAATAGAATAAATTAAATGTTTCACTTTCTTTAGTCGCTAGATCTCCAAATGGCCAAGTCACCTGATCTCAAAATTAATTTTGAAAAGTCAAAAGTATTCCATGACTACAAGATTTCCTCTTAGTCGCCAAATTTCAGAATACCTTTCTAAAGCGCCAAATTTGTAAAATGATTATTGTAGCTTTTTCTTTAGTGACCAGATCGTGGAATGTTCAAATTTAAAATTTTCTCAGCTACGGCTAGTAGTTTGAAATCCTATGTGTGCCGAAGTAATGGCGAAAGTGACCTTTTGCTTGCTGAGGATGTCAAACATTGTGGCACATTCAATGTTGCAGGTTAAGACAACTAGAGGCGGCTCATTTGAGAGTTACAAAGCTTATTAAAGAAGTACAGAGCGCTAGGTTTTCTAAGCTTTTCTAGACTTGCAGTGTGATCGGCAAATTTCTAGAGCTACAGTCAGGATGAGTCAGATGATAGCAAGCGGAGCCTCTACCAGCTAGGGGTCGAAAGAGAAAGTTAAGGAAAGTTTCTCAAATGAATTTCTCACTCTCTTGCCTGGTTCTTCTCAGAACAAGAAGGTCAGTGATGACATTTTTGTTGATGACTTAGGTTATTGTAGGGATGCTAAAACTCCAAAAATCACAGGCATGTGCCTTTTTACATATTTCTACAAGAACAGTGATAGCGTCATACCGGTTTCAAACCCTTGGACTTTAGGATTGGCCAAGTTAATTATTCTCGAAGTTTTTCTAAATGTGGACTTGCTCCTCATGCTATCTCAGATGTATGATCCTCTCTCAAAGACCATTAGAAAAGAGGATGGCTCCCCCTAGTCACTTTGGATAGGAATTCTTTTATGAATGCCTTCGGGATTCAGTTTCCAATTGCCACATAAATCAACTTACAGGCCTTGGCAAATATATATGTTAGAGAGGCTGCTCTTGTCTCAAGGGAGATTAAGAATCACATGTCAAAGGAGAATAAGAATTATATTGCACCTATGGATGGATCAATTCTGTATGCCTACAAAGACCTGAAGTTTTACATGAAGTACATTTCATATGGGATATGCCAGGTTTTGGGAATTGATGCAGGTCTTGAGAGGATTACGTCTGATATTTTGATGCTAGTGATGGATTCACAAAGTCATATGGTGAGAAAAGGGTGTGAATTTATTGGTTCTATCATAAACAAGATACATGAGGGTTTTCTTTCCCTGAAGAATTTCACCTCTGGTTCTCAACCCAGGTTCATGCATTACTCCTTGCTGATGCATCTAATTGTGTATCACAATTATGGTCTGATTAATTTGGATGACCTCAAACCACAAATGATGTGGAATGGATAGCCTAACCCAGTTCAGTTCTGGTTAGGAGTCTGGAGCCCTTCATTCCCTAGGAGAGACCTTAGTGCTTTTGAGAACTGGATTGTGTTCCCCATTGTCTGGAGTTTGGGTGTGAATTTCTCAAGATTACCCACCAAGGTCTTGCAGTTGGTGAGACCCCAACAATTTATGCATAATTGGACCAAGGGTCACAATTGGGGAGATATTTACTATGAGACAAGCTATACAATGATTAGGGTTTATGGATGCCCTCAGCCTCCTCATGTGCTCCCATTCTATGTACCACCAAGAATTCCATTTCTAGAGTTTGTCTGGCAACTCATGTTGATAGAAAGAGAACATTTAGCTTCCCACAGAAAGGGGACTCTAACTCCTCAGCACTTCAGGGTGCATTATATTACAATTGGGAAGGGAGCATTCAGTAAGGTTAATGATTGGTTAGAGAAGTACAGGATGTTTGTAGCACCACATAGGTAAGTGTATACATAAGGTTTCATGGCTGCTGCAAGGAAGTACTACATGCCCACCATTCCTTTCAATAAGTTGCATGAGGATTATCCTGAAGAAGATGTTATCAGGAACATCATTGAGGATGATGAGGTGGATAAAAGAATTAAGAAATTGGATCAGTTACACTAAATTTAGAAGGAGTTTAGATGAAAAGGATTTGTATTTAGGGGTTTCTTTCCCACTTTGCCTTACCTCCAAAGACTTGAGTAGATGATGGCTCAATTTGACACACTTGTTGAATCCATGAGGGATCATATTGATGATGCTAGTCAGGGAAAAAAGGCCCATTCAGAGTCAGAATGTGATGAGGATAGTGATGGTGGCTACCCCATATATAGTCCACCCACTATGGAACAACCAATGGCTGAAGGGTGTGGGGAGGAGAAAGAAAATGTTGATCTTGCTGAATTGCCCAGTTCTAGGGATACTGCTGAGCCTCAAAAGAAAAAGAAAAAGTTGTTAACTGGTGAGCCTTCAAAGAGGAAGAAGAAAGATAGAGTGAGTGCCCTCTACACAAGGACTAGCTTTCATCACCATGAGATTAGGAAAGTAGTCAGAGAGGCTAAAATGCAATACAAGTATGAAACAGAAGATGTAGAGTTGCCTCTGGCTTTAGGCCAGGATGAAAGATTAATTGAGCAAGATGCTTCCATGAAGGATGACAATTTTGTGAATTCTGAGGAATTCAAAAGTTTCTTGTTATGGCATAAGCAGTAATAGGTGGCTTCAAGTGTACAAATAACTAAGGAAGGTCAAGTGCCAGATGAGGCATTACAACAATTGAAAGAATATGACCCTGAGGAAGAAAATCTTACTCCAGATGAGGCCAGGGAATTAGTAAGAAAAATTAATATGTTGCTTGTGCTGGGGTGGAGTTTGTATAATTACTTCATAATAGATCAAATCAAGAGACAAGAAGATGTTACTTTGTCTTCTGAAACCCAAGAAGGGGATATAATAAGAGGATTTGGGTATAGCCCAAAAATTCAGGCCTTGGCCATGTGGAGTTTGTATGCAAAGGACAAGAAACCACAAATTTTGAATGTAAAAGAACAAATGGAGGGAGATAAAATAGTGTGGTCAATCCACAATATAGGGGACCTAGAAATTTCTCAGGTTTTGACCCAATTTGCAAAATTAAATGAGGATAAAACTAAGCAGCTGTCAAAAAGATATGGCAACCTCTTGGAGGATTTTAGTGCCCTAGTGAAGGATAGGGACTTGCAGATAATAAAAGTTATAGCATTAGAGAAGTAGACAAAGGAACTACAATTGCAAATCATAAATACCCTTGCAGTAGCCCCTACACCTCCCGAGCAGCCAGTGGCAATAGAGGCACAAGGAATGATAGATGAGGAGGTGGCAACAGAATTGAAAAAGATCAATGATGAAAAGAATGAGGCAGTATTGCAGGCCCTTCTGAGTGTTTTGCAGCACAAACTGAACACAATCAAGGATAAATTTGACCTAGTTTATAATGCTTATGGAAAACTGCCAGAATTGCAGAAGGAGGTCAACAGTTATGTGCATATTTTGAGTGAGTTTCATACAATATGGTTTGTCAGGGCACCACTTTTTGAGAGATTGATTTTTGCTCAATCTATGGGGAGTGACATACAAGAGACAATTGTAGGAGTTGGTGAGGAGATTGATAGAATTAAAGCCATTTTACCTCTTTTCAAGGGTAAGACAAATTTGATTGAGGCTAAGATAGGCATGCTCAGCTCCTATACCAACAGATTCATCTCCTCAATTTTGAGTATAGATGGAACAATAAAGAGCCTTGATAATTGGAGATCAGATGCTGATCTTCTACTACCTAGGAAAGAGGCATTTTTAGGTGAGAGTAATAATGTTGATTTAGAGAGCTTCAATAAGGCCTTGGATGAAGCCATCAAAGTAGAGGTTGACCTCACCAAGTTTGTGTCAGATGTCAAGGCAATCATAGATGCCAGATGGGAGAGACAAAAAGCCCAACTACAACTTGTCCAAGGATTTAATTGGCCGTCAGAGGAACAAGTAACTACATGGGATGAAAAGACAAAGCCCAAAAAGGCTAGATCTACTACAGTTGATTTCAATATTTTGGATGAAGATTGAAAAGGACATCTGACACACTAGACACCTGATCCAAGGAATACAAGATTGAAAAGCTATCATTCAAGAATGGTGTAGGTTAGCCTAAAATGGTGGTCACCATGTCTCATTGAAATCAAGGAGCTATTATAAATATTTGTAGTTGAGGGTGTCATTTCTTGAGTAGCTAAAGATGTACCATAGTCTGAGAGAGTCTTGTGCTTTCACCACCTGCGGGTTGGTTGTACATTTTGTTGTATTTTTATGTTTTAATAGGAGTTAGGTTTTCCAACCACCCGAAGCTTGTTGCATTCCCATTAATGAGGGAATTCCAAGGTGGTTGTGAGAGGGCTATATAGAGTTGAAAGCTCATTTTGTAAAAGGGGTTGGTAGAAAAAGGAGAGAGATTGAAAGATATAAAAATAGAACCGGATTGCTTAGAAGTAGATCACCAAGCTTTGTGTCTGGTCTTCTAAGTAATGGAATTGTGAATGTAAGTGACAAGTTCATTTTAATACAAATACACTACAACTTCTGTCATATATTGTTGTTGTCTCTTTGCTTATGTATTTTACTCTTGTATGTTTTTCATGTTAGGCATTTGAAATATACCAAGTTGTAAGGCAACCAGCTTAACTATTTTATGAGCTTCTTTCAAGGAAAGAATTAAATGTGCTTATATTTCATCTTGGAGATTAAATATATTTGTATGGATCTTTGATGCTAACAATATTTGGTTAACATAATAGTTTGTAAGGAAACCTATTTGGAGTTGTGGTAGTGTGTAAGGCATACTGTAGTGTTTCTTTTAGGGTCTACTTGTTGACTTGCATTGTGACTATGTTGCCCTTAGGATTAGGTACTGGTTTGGTATTTGTTTCTCACAAGTTGTATCTTTCATCGATCTCAGAGAAGAGTTGAAATATTCACATTATTCATCAATACCTTTCTATTTTTATGTTCATTGCACTTGATAGATTGGACTATGCCCAAGGCATTTAGTTCATATTTCTTGATTCTACAAAGAGAGAATCATATTAGGTTGTCCCTCCTAAAAAGGAAGAAGGATGAGAATCCTTAAAGCAAAAATTATTGCTTCACTAATGGTTACACTTTGTCTGGTTAAAGTTTGCATTAAAGTGATTACAGTCATATGCAAAGTGTTCTATAAGTTTATGCATTAAGAAGACTAGAAGTTGTGTGTGTGAAAATTGTACCCGATCTGTAGACACAACACTTCAGTAAAACATTAGAGGTTAGCTATAATCAAAATCATGCAAAATTAAAATCTAATTTAACCAAGTGATTTACTGCCTTCTAGTAGGTGCAAGATTAATGTTCTCAGATTGCTATCGAGATCAATGACCTAGACGACACCTAAATGAAGGATTTGAAAGAAAAATTGATATGAAATATGAATGCAATTAATCTATTTTTTTGGTATTTTCTATGCAATAATGAATGATAACTTGATAGGAATCTATGCTATGAAAATTGATATGAAATCTATCTAACAATGATATGAAATATGAATCTAAATGAATGCAAAACAAGATTGATCTCACAAAGGTGTCGATTCGCAAGAGCTTTGATTTTCCCAATTCCAATTCTCCAGCGTGATTGTGCAAATTTGTGGATGATGAGAGATTTTAGAGATGAATTATGAAGAGCTGAGCCTTGTTTTTATAGAAATCTAGGGCTTTGGAGGTGCATGGAAGAAAGCCATAAATCACTCAGATTAACTTAGCTTGATTTTTGAGTTATCTGATAATAAAGATAATTTAATTCACAAAAACATGCAAAAGCTAAGTTTTAACTCAAAATAGAGTTTAGCTTTAATTGATAATTGATAGTTGTCTGCTTTTATGATTGTGCATGTTTTATTTATGAATTAATTTAATAATAAAGTGATTTATTTCCAACTTAACTACTTTTTGAAAATAAAACAATTGATTTATGGGTTAATCAATTATTTTTCAAACTTTTATTAAAAACTATATTATTAAATAATGACAACTTGCTTTAATTAATTAAATAAAAATTTAATCAATTAGTCATAGGATATTGGATTTATTGTCAAAATTAAATAATACAATTAATAATAGATAGAATTAAATTTAATTACACAATTAAGTGGCAAGATATTAAATCTATTTAATTAAATATGAAAATATTCAATTAATCAAACTTAGGATAAATGTGATTTATTGCCAAATAATCATTAAATTAAGATAATTAAGATAATTAAGAATATTGTTAGGAATATTCCCCGATGCAGAATTTAAGATAATCAATTATGATTCAATGATGTTTAGATGTGCCTTAGGTTAGGACTTTGATGTTGATTTCATTCGAATTGCTGATATAGAAGATTAATGAACTTATAGCCCATTTTTGGGGTATTATAGAAGTTGATCAATGTCCAATCATAAGAATACTGCGGAGATAGTCATCATTAAAAGGTAATACCTGCCTAAGTCTCTGGAGCTCAAAAATGAAAGAGGATCTTATCCAATCCTCAGCAATTAGGTCTTTCACTTGTGGGAATCAATCTCAAGAAAAACAAGTTCGAGCACCATTTTATGTCCTACAAGAAAAATCCCTAACAGATTGGCGACTCCACTAGGGATGTCAGTAAATTATTGAATAGTTGAAATCTCTGGTTATACTACACAAAGCATTTATTTTGTTTTCTTTCTCCAAACCCCAAAAGGATTTTGGGTGGTGACTCTAATCAGATCTCAGAACTAGTGTTTTGAAATTTATGTCACTATTTTACAATGACTCACAGAAATACTAGATCTTGGAGAAAGGAACATCTAGAAGATAACCTAGAGGGAGAGATCCCCCCCCCATCAAGACAAGGTCATATGAGAAAGGATAAAAATACAAATGACATGTCTTTTACATGGAAGCAGAGAGGAAATGCAAGAAGAGAAGAGCCTGTCGAGGAAAATCAAGAGGAAAATGCTTCTGAATATGAGGAAGCAATTGATTTGGGCTTAAACCAATATGAGGATTATTACTCACCTTCTGATAGGGATGGAAGAAGAGCATTGCCCCATAGGAGAGGAATCCTTGGAAATCACAAGAGATCTAGGGGCTGAACTAGGAGCGAACCAGCTCCTATTCCCTCTTCTACTCATGCTTCTCCTTTACAAGACCATCAAATATTGGGCGACCACCAAGAAGAAATCCCTACCCAAGAATCCTCATCAGAAACAACCCTTCCTGATTCTGAGGAAATTTTTGAAGAAGTGTTTGAATTGGAAAGAAGGATCCAAGAGCAAATTCAAATAAGACAAAAGAGAGAAAAGGAAAAAGAGGAAAAGATTAGACATGCTATGATAAGGGTGGAGAAATTGAAGAAGCAGTTACTAGATTTTGAAGCCATAAATCATATTCCAATAACTAAACAAATGGAGGACCGACCTATTGTCTATAAGACCCATGAAACAAGAAATCCTAAGGACAAAGGTAAGCAAAAGGCTATAGAGATCTCAATAAATGAAACAAATGCTGCCAAGAAACCCCTAGATCAAGCAACAAGATTAGATGCTGACTTGGAAAAGGCCAAAAGGGAACAAGAAATATTGGCCAAAGAATTAGAAAAGGCAAAGTTGGAAGCCACTGCAGCTGAAATAAAAAGAAAGATTTATTTCCTTAAGCAGTCTTCTGGACCCACCAATACCATTTCCACTTCTCAAGCACAAGGTGTAAATGTGTTGAACACTGCTAGAACTTTAGGTATGCCCAAAACTTCTAATATCTCAAATGTTCAAGCATCCACATCTTTGGGTGCAGGCCCATCTCAAACAAGATCTGTACATGAAAGACATAAACAATTGGTTTTTAATGGGATCTCTAGTTACCCAAATCCTATCCCTGATGAAATTAGGAAAAAGCTTCCAAAGTTCACTGGAAGCAATGCAGTTACTTGTGAAGAACATTTAAAAAGTTTCACTGATGTGATTGATGATTACAACATTGAGCCTGATGATGTGATCATGAATCTTTTTGTTCAGTCTCTGACAGAGGATGGTAGAGATTGGTTTAGAAATTTGCCTCATGCTAGCATATGCTCATGGGAATAGTTCAAACGTTTCTTCAAAGAACAATATGGTGATAAAACCAATGAAGGTTTCATGCTTAATGAGTTCAACAATATCAAGAAAAATCCAAATGAAGGTGTTGTTGAATTCAATGTTAGATTTCAAAAGGCGATGCATAAATTGTTACAAGTAATCAAACTAGATGATAAGATTTGTTTGGTTACTTATCTGAATTCTTTTGATTCCAAAATGGGGTATCTTCTAAGAGATAAGAACCCTAGAAATCTTTAAAAAGCTTACCAACTGGCCATTAATATAGAGAGCAATAGAAGAATATCAGGGAAGTTGGGAAGAAGGAAGTATTATAGGCCTTCAGTCTCGAACAGAAAGGAGCCTAGGAAACCTGATGCAAAACCAAAAGATGATGATAGTTTGAAGAAAATCTTGAAAGCAATAAAATATTTGAAGCCTAATGAGGCAAGAAACAATAGAATATAGGGGAATGATAGGCCATCCTTTAACAACTTAAACAGTAAGTTACCAAGAATGCAGAACTATCCTTATAACACCCAATGGAAAGATGGGAAGGCAGTGCCTCCTGAAAGAAAAGATAGGCCAATTGATAAGACCCCAGATCCCCTGCATAGGAATACAGTAAACATGAATGATGATGTTCCATGGTGTATTTTTTTTCAGTCACCTCATGCTACTTACTACTATGCAATAGCTCAAAGTGTTTCTGCGGATGATGAGTAGGACAATAACCATGAGGAATCCTATGATGATCAAGGTTGTGGTATGACTTAGTCATACATTTATGATGAAATTGATTCTAGTGAAGAAGATGAAAGTCAAGATGCTGGCAATGCCTAAGTTAAATTTGAGACTTATCATCAGCAGGTACTTTCTGATGAAGAAGACAGTCACTTGGATGGAGTCCAGTGCAACACCTTAAAAGATGATGAAACAGTAGTGTTGAGGAGACCTTTTGATGAAGAGATTGAACAAATCACAATAGATATGGTCACCCAAGCTAGAAGTAACTACAATTTGAGAAATAGGGTGGTAGGTGATTCAAGTCAAAAGTCAACTGGTATATTTATCAAAAGAACAGGTCAAGATGTGAAACAAACTCAAGACAAAAATAAGGTTGTTGATGTTGTTGGCAAGACTAGGATCAAGAAGAATGTAACACTTTTTCCTCCTAATGTAACTTATAAGGTAAAGCAAAAACCTCTTCAAGAAACTATTATCTCTCCCCAAAAGGAGGTTAAGATCATGAACAAGGATCAACAATGCCTTATGGAGCATGAAAACAATAAGGAAGCAACTATCATTAGGTAGGATGTAGTTGATCCCAAGTATGTCCTAGTTGACATGGGAAAATTGTTGTCACAAATTACTATTAAAGTCCCCTGATTGGAAATGATGAGAATAGAAGAGCATAAAGAAAAGGCTTTAAGTTGGGTATGAGGAGTTCTTCCTCTTGGTACCCAAAATTCCACCAAGGATGGTAAAGTGACTACCGCAACAGATGATTCAACTAAAAATCAATGTGGAGAAATCATCTCTGAGATCCCTCAAATGTATTTGGATACTAATGTTATAAATATGGAAACATGGATTGTCGATCCTTTCTTTTTGTCCCTAATAGTGAATGGAAAGTTCTTAAAAAATTCTATGATTGATTTAGGAGCTTCTAAAATTGTTATGCCTACATAAATAATGAAATCCTTGGGCTTGAAAGTAGATACACCTCATGGAAGATGTCAGGCTATGGATTCAAGAGAGGTCCTTGTTATTGGTACTATAAGGTCTTTCCCTTATAGGTTAGCATCTTTTCTTGATAAGTTGTTCACAATGAGTGTCCTAGTGGTTGATATCCCACCTCACTATGGGATGTTACTGTCTAGAAAGTGGACTGCTTCAATGGGGGGCAGTATCTAGTGTGATTTGTCCTTTGCAACTTTCAGTATTGATGGTGAGAATGTGAAAGTATCCAAAGAAAGTAGAACCCCACACATGATAGAGCTGAATAATATGGATGAGTTGAATTGCTATGTGGATGTTGATATGGAGAATTTTAGAGTGGAAAAAGCCATTCCACAAAGGGAGGATTCAGATCCTTTGACCCAGGAACTGGGGGAACAACAAGATGGATTGTGGAAAATGTATTTTGATGGAGCATGCTCAAAGGAAGGCTCAGGCGTTGGAGTTCTATTCATATCTCCATCAGGTACCACCTTTAAGTATTCATTTTCATTGAGTTTCCAATGCAAAAATAATACTATTGAATATGAAGCACTGTCATTGGGATTGAATATTGCTATCAAACATGGGATTAAATGTTTAAAGGTTTTTGGTGATTCTGAGCTTGTGGTGGAACAAGTTCGATCTAAATATGTTGTTAAGAATGATAGATTGAAATTGTATAAGCATGTAGTCTGGGACCAGATTGAGATGTTTGATGCTTTTAATATATGTTGGGTAGAAAGATCCAAAAACATAATGGCTGATTTTTCTACCAATATTGCTTTGAAAAGAGATGATTCAACTTTGAATGGAGTTTCAATAGTCAAAATAAAAAGTAGGCTAGTTGTGTCAAGCAACATTTACAATTGGCAAGTTTTTGAGGATGATCATGACATTTTGAAATTTATTCAGTGCCTTGAAATATATGAAGATCAGCTTATAGATTACAATACATTGGTTGAGGAAGTTGATGGTAAGGACATGGTTATGGGAAATGAGGTAATCCAATTGAATTCAAATAGTATCCCTAAGGGCCCGACTGAGTTAAAAGCAATATATAATAGCCAAAATGATCATATGTCAAAAATAAGTAGTGCTAAGATAGAGGATCTAGAGGAGGTAAATTTGGGATCACATAGTGCACCTCAACTGGTTTATATTGGAAAGGGATTGGCTCCTCAATTGAGATATAATTTGATAAAGTTGTTAAGAAGGTATAAGCATGTTTTTGCATGGTCATATGATGACCTAAAAGCTTATAGAGAAGATTTTTTCCAACATGAAATCCCATTAAAGGATGAGGCCCATCAACCCATTGTTAGCTCCTAAAATGCAGCAGGAATTAGTCAAGTTGAGTGATGCAGGAATAATCCAACCTATACGGCACTCGACTTGGGTGTCTAACTTAGTCCTAGTAAGAAAGAAGAATGGGGATATCAAGTTGTGTGTAGAGTTTAGAAATTTGAATGTTGCATCATTGAAAGAAAACTATTCATTACCCAACATGGAGGCAATGTTGCACAAAGTCACTAGATATGAATTATTGTCCATGATGGATGGTTTTTCTGGATATAACCAGGTGTTAGTAAAAGAATCTGAGTAGTTCAAAATAGAATTCACTACACCTTGGGGAACTAATGTTTATGTCAGAATGCCATTTGGTCTCAGAAATGCTAGAGCAACTTTTCAAAGAGCCATGGATGTTGCTTTTAAGGAGTATATTGACTTATTCATGGTTGTCTACCAGGATGATCTAACTACCTACTCAAAATTGGTTGTGGACCATTTCTCACACCTAGAGAAGATTTTTGTTAAAGCTCTGGAATATGGTGTATCCCTAAATCCAAAGAAGTGCAATTTTGCAATCAAGGAAGGAAAGTTGTTGGGACACATTGTGTCAAAGGAAGGAATAATAATTGACCCAGAGAGAGTTGAGGCTATTAAGAGAGTTATAGCACCAAAGAATATCAAGGGAGTGTAGTCCTTTTTAGGAAAGATCAACTTTGTTAGATGATTCAATGCCAATTTTGCTGAAATTGTTAAGCCCATAGTGAAATTGCTAAAGAAAGATGTGAAGTTTCAATGGACTGCTGAAGCTCAAAGTGCATTTAATAAAATTAAAGAAGTAGTTCAACAAGCACCTGTGCTTAGGTCCCCTGATTATACTAAGCCATTTTCACTCTTTTCCTTTGCATCATTTCACACAATTGTTGTTGTACTGCTACAAAAGGATAATGAGGGCTTCGACCATCCAATTGCATTTTTTAGTAAGTCTTTGCAAATTGTAGAGTTAAATTATGAGATGATGGAAAAGCAGACATATGCCCTAGTAAAAGAAAGTGAAATCTTTCAGACCTTATCTAGTTTGTGCTAAGGTCATTGCATATGTTCCTCATGCTACAGTCAAGGATGTCCTCACTCAGTCTGAAGTTACTGGTAAGAGGTGTAAGTGGATTTCCAGGATCCAAGAGTTCAATTTAGAAATCCATATTACCAAGCTTGTGAGAGGACAAGGCCTAGCAAAATTCATGACTGAAGAAAATATGGATCTAGTTCAAGTTAACAACAAAGGAATCCCTGAGAAGACAATAACAAGTATTGAATTGCAACTAGAATATGCTGATATTGTGTCTTTCCTCAAAAATGCCAAATGTCCAGGACATATGACAGACAACCAGAAGAGGTCCCTAAAGTTGCAAGTTTAGAAATATGCATTGATACAAGGAGATTTGTATTGGAAGAATAGAGATGGAATTTTGCTCTTTTGCCTTGATAGATATCAAGGAGAGAAGGTTTTGAGTGAGATGGACGCTGGTGTTTGTGGAGGCCATTATTGAGAAAATACTACCACCCATAAGATCTTGAGGACTGGTTATTTTTGGCCTACACTATTTAAAGACTCATTTCAGTTTGTGAAGTGTGAAGCCTATTAGAAATTTGCTTCCAAATTAAAATATTCAGGAGCACTGTTGTTGAACCCAATAGCTACTGAAGCACCATTTGCTATGTGGGGATTGGATTTCATAGGGGAATTTTCTAAGAAATCTAGTGGAGGACACAATTGGCTACTTGTTGCAACTGACTATTTCACAAAATGGATAGAGGCCATTCCCACAAAGAATACAACTAGTAAAGTGGTGATTGATTTTTTGCTTGACAATATTTTGACCAGATTTGGTGTTCCCGTAACATTGATCACAAATAATACAATGTGTTTTAGATCAGATGAATTCAAGGATTTTTGTAGAGACAATGGAATCATGACATCTTATTCATCTCCTTATCATCCTCAAGCGAATGGACAAGCTGAGTCTAGCAACAAAAGTATCTTGACAATCTTGAAGAAAACACTTGAGAAAAATAAAAGTGCTTGGCATTCAAGGTTGAAATTGGCCTTATGGGCAAATAGGGTCACATTAAAGAGAGCCATTGGGAAGTCCCCTTTTGAGCTTGTGTATGGCTTATAGTCAAGATTTCCTATAAATAATTTGCTTCTTGGTTACAAGTTTATTCAGGATGAAGAATTGGATGAATTAGAGCCAATGCAGGATAGAATCATGCAATAGACTAAGCTAGATGAAATGAGAAGAGAATGTCAAAAGAGTAACATCAGGTTGCAAAAAAAAGTGAAGTACCTATTTGACAAGAGGGCCACTACCAGAAAGTTCAAAGAAAATGACCTAGTACTTCAATGGAATGTAAGAGGAGAAGACAAAGGGAAGCATAAAAAATTTGAATTCTTATGGCTTGGTCCCTTCATGATTCATGAAAGTTTTGGAAAAGACTCTTACTTGTTGAAAAGTATGGATGATGAAGTTTTTGAGTTTCCAGTGCATGAGCAATTCTTAAAGCCTTTCTTCAGTTGAATCTTTCTGTATGAATATGTAAATATCTTGTAAATATTGTATAGGTGTGTTTCTTTTAGTCTGTGTGCTTCCTTTCTAGTTTTAGGTCGGTGCATTTTTTGGTCTGTGTCCCAGAGATCCATGGTTCTTGTTCAAACTCGCATTTTAAACATCCTTAGATAGAGCCACTATTGGTTAGAAATCTCATCTTTTGTTTTTTACCCTAAATTTATGGATGATTTTGAAAAATTTGTTGTCTTTAGGGTTTGCTAGGTCTAATTGCCTTTGAAAAATCATAAAAACCCTAGTTTTGGTCGTCAGCATTCTAATTCTCTGTTACTTTTTCAGTTGACTTAAGTCTCAAATTTGCATGTGCGCTTCTATTTTCCTCTTAGTCACTAAGTCTCCTTAAGGTTCAGGAATATTCCCTTTTGTTTGGCGATTGACTGAAAGCCTTTGTCGCCTGATCTCGTGAGTCTCTTGGAATCTTCCTTAGTGTCTAACGACTTAGCGTTTCCCCTTTAGTCTCCAGATCTCGCAATGATAGTCTTGAGATCTAGTGACTGTTGTATTTGATTTGTCACTAATGGACTATAGTCGCGTAATCTTTGAATTGGTTTTTCCTATGGTCGGGATATCTTTCAATGATTTATCTAAGCGGCCTTTTATTCAGCGATCATGAGTTTTCTCTTTGGTCGCTGAATCTCGAGATGGAACAGTGGTCTTCCTTGGTAGTTGTCACCAGATCTCATAATAATATGATGGTTTGTCTTTTTTATCAATGATTGTGAGTTATGTTGGTCGGGTGATCTCCTGATGTTGGCGGCTATCTCTTTGGTAGTTAGTTATTCTGTGATGCAGTCATCGCTAGATCTCTGAATGTGGCGATTAGGTGACAAAGGATTGTTAGATTTATTAAGAACCGTCGATGATTTTTTATCGTGTGGATGGTGCTTGATCTCTAGTCTTAACCCAGAGTGAATAAGTTTTCTTGTGACTTAGAGAATGCCTCAGTCGTGTGATCTCAGGATTAAACCCCAGTTAAGTAAAGATTATGAGATTTAGCGAGAAGTCTTTGTCGCCAAGACTCTAGATGTGCCCGAGGTCAAGTGAGGGTTAATGAAGTGGTTAGGACCTGGCGGTTATGATTGTTTTTAGTGATTTAGCGACTATGTTGTTGTGTGATCTCAAGTTCCTGACAGTTAAGTGATAAGCTTTCAGCGATTTAGCAACACGGTTTTCTTGGGGTCGCGGGATTAGGCGGTTAGTTATGAAATCTTCTTACGACTTAATTTAGACCGCTAGATGAATTGAAGGGTGAGATCGATGGTGATAGCGTTATCTCAAGAAAGAAGTCAAATTGTTAAAACTTTATGAGATTATGAGACTTCAGGTTTGTCACCAGATCTCCAGGTCGGGTGATTGTTGAAAGTTTTCAAAGACAAATATATTGCTGCCAATTTGTTAGGGATTTTTCTTGTAGGGTCAAACTTGGCAAGATATGGGCTTGATTCTCAGTTAAAAGGGACTCCAAGTTTGCAAGAAAAGCCTAATTAATAAGGATTGGATAAGATCCTCCTTTTGCTTCGAGCTCCATAGGACTCAGGCGAGTATTACCTATGAATAGGTTACTATGTTTCAAGTAAGCTTTTGATTGGTGGATTGGGTCTTCACTATCGTGCTATTTAGGCTTCAAATCACTTCAACAAAAGTTCACTCTGTAGACAGCTGAGAATCTCCTGATACAGAGCTTGACAATAAAAACTACAAATGTAATATCATGACAATGGAAATAAGGACATAAATACTTCTTCTTTTTATGAGTTCAACTCAAGGAAGGTTAACCTCTGATTCTCTCTCCAAGGAATCAACAATCTGGACTGTATCACTAGGATACAGTCCTTTCACAATATGCATGAACTAAAAAAAATGAAAAGAACTGGTAATGATATTTTGTGTTTGATGACAGAAAGATGACTGTATAACAAACATCCAGCCAGTGCCTATTCCATTGGGCAAAAGAGTCTGAATATAAATCCATAGGAAGATTTCAAGGAAATACAGTAGAATGCCTTACAAACTACATGCAATCTGGATAGGATGCCTTACAAACTATCCTGTCAGTCTTATGGTGTTATCATAAAATCCTAACACATATGTCTGCTCTCTGAAACTATTTATGAAATTTAATCCTTTCCTTGAGAGAAACTCACAAATAATTAAACAAAGTACCTTGTAGTTGGTATGTTTTCAGATGCCTTACAAATAAAACATACAAGAGGAGAACACAAAGTAAAGAGACAATAACCATGTAAGATAGAAATTGCACTGTATCTTATTGAAAATGAGCCTGTCTCAATACATACAAAGCTTGAAATTTTTGGAATTTAGACACAAGACTGGGAAATTTGCTCTACAGCAAGATATTCAATATTCATCATTTAGGGGCCTGCTCACAACAGAGCAGCCACAGGAATTGGAACCAAAAAGACTAGGAACCAAGAACCCTTACAATTGAGAAGAGAAGAGAATAAAAAGAAGAAGAAACCCTAAAATCTATAATTGACCAACTCCTGTCCATTCTGCAATCTAATCTCATTTACTCTTCTTGCTTCTCTGAAAATCTGATCTTCTCAAGCATCTTCAAAATCTGATAAATTTGTCCTTTTTTCCATAAAATCTGCTCATCTACTGGAAATCTGATTTCTTTGTCCTTTGTTCTTCCTTGAAATTTAATCCTCTGTACCCTTTGATCTTTTCATCCACTGAAAATCTGAATCATTCTTCCCGCCAGATTTACAAAATCAATCAATTTTGGAAGAAGAAAATCTTCCCAAAATTTGGTCACAGATTTAATAGCCTTTACTGCTCTCAGCAACTTGATCTGATCTGGTACTAACTATCATCATTGCATCCATCATCTTCTGGCATTTCTGAAAACATATTATACTGCCATATTCTGATAAAAAATGGATCTCCTAGACATTTTCCCATGAACAGATCTGTCATTAAAAAATTTCAAAAATTTTCCAAAGTCTGAACTTTATGATTTCTTAAATCATTTATAATCTTTAAAATCTGCACATGCCACCAGAACTTGCCACTTGTCATCTTCTCATCCCTTTAGTCTCTAAATCTCATAATCATTTCCTCTCTTTACTTTTCTTTATGAGATTTGGAGACTAACTTTAGTCTCTAGATCTCACAATAGCTATTTGGAGATTTGGAGGCTAGTCTCTAGATCTCATAATCACTTTTTCTCATTATGAGATTTGGAGACTAACTTTATTTGGAGATTTGGAGACTTGGAGATTTGGAGACTTGGAGATCTGGAGACTTGGAGATTTGAAGACTAGTTAGTCTTCAAATCTCTGAATGTTAGCGGTTAAGTCACTAACATTCAGAGATCTAGAGACTAACTAGTCTCGAAGTCCTGTGACTGCTCTATTGCGAGCATGTCCCTAAAGGATGAATATTGAATATCTTTATGTAGAGCAAATTTCTCAGTTCTGTGTCTAGTTCTAGAAATTTCAAGCTTTGGATGTAATGGGCAGGTTCTTTTTCAATAGAACACATTGCAATTTCTATATTATCCTGTTATTGTCTCTTAACCTTGTGTTTTGCTCTTGTATGTTTTAACTTGTAAGGCATTTGAAAACATATTGGTTGTAAGGAAACTATTTTAATTGATTATGAGTTCCTTTCAAGGAAAGGATTAAATCCTCATATGTAGTTACAGAGAGTAGACACTTTTGTTAAGATTTTGATGATTACAATATAGGAGTGACATAATAGATTGTAAAGCATTCTATTCAGATTGTTGTCAGTCGCCTCATGATCCTTACTACTGTGCAATAGCTCAAAGTGTTTCTATGGATGATGATCAGGACAATAACCATGAGGAATCCTATGATGATCAAGGTTGTGGTATGACTTCGTCATACATTTATGATGAAATTGATTCTAGTGAAGAAGATGAAAGTCAAGATGCTAGCAATGCCCAAGTTAAATTTGAGACTTATCATCAGCAGGTACTTTCTGATGAAGAAGGCAGTCACTTGGATGGAGTCCAGTGCAACACCTTAAAAGATGATGAAACAGTAGTGTTGAGAAAACCTTCTGATGAAGAGATTGCAAAAATCATAGTAGATATGGTCACCCAAGCTAGAAGTAACTACAATTTGAGAAATAGGGTGGTAGGTGATTCAAGTCAAAAGTCAACTGGTATATTTATCAAAAGAACAGGTCAAGATGTGAAACAAACTCAAGACAAAAATAAGGTTGCTGATGTTGTTGGAAAGACTAGGATCAAGAAGAATGTAACATTTGTTCCTCCTAATGTAACTTATAAGGTAAAGCAAAAACCTCTTCAAGAAACTATTATCTCTCCCCAAAAGGAGGTTAAGATCATGAACAAGGATCAACAATGCCTTATGGAGCATGAAAACAATAAGGAAGCAACTGTCATTAGGCAGGATGTAGTTGATCCCAAGTATGTCCCAGTTGACATGGGAAAATTGTTGTCACAAATTACTATTAAAGTCCCCTTATTGGAAATGATGAGAATAGAAGAGCATAAAGAAAAGGCTTTAAGTTGGGTACCAGGAGTTCTTCCTCCTGGTACCCAAAATTCCACCAAGGATGGTAAAGTGATTGCCGCAACAGATGATTCAACTGAAAATCAATGTGGAGAAATCATCTCTGAGATCCCTCAAATGTATTTCGATACTAATGTTATAAATATGGCAACATGGATTGTCGATCCTTTCTTTTTGTCCCTAATAGTGAATGGAAAGTTCTTAAAAAATTCTATGATTGATTCGGGAGCCTCTAATACTTTTATGCCTACAGAAATAATGAAATCCTTGGGCTTGAAAGTAGATACACCTAATGGAAGATGTTAGGCTATGGATTCAAGAGAGGTCCCTATTATTGGTACTATAAGGGCTTTCCCTTATAGGTTAGCAGCTTTTCCTGATAAGTTGTTGACAATGAGTGTCCTAGTGGTTGATATCCCACCACACTATGGGATGTTACTGTCTAGAAAGTGGAGTGCTTCAATGGGGGGTAGTATCTAGTGTGATTTGTCCTTTAAAACTTTCAGTATTGATGGTGAGAATGTGAAAGTATCTAGAGAAAGTAGAACCCCACACATGATAGAGCTGAATAATATGGATGAGTTGAATTGCTATGTGGATGTTGACATGGAGAATTTTAGAGTGGAAAAAGTCATTCCACAAAGGGAGGATTCAGATCCTTTGACCCAGGAACTGGGGGAACAACAAGATGGATTGTGGTAGATGTATTTTGATGGAGCATGCTCAAAGGAAGCCTCAGGAGCTGGAGTTCTATTCATATCTCCATCAGGTACCACCTTTAAGTATTCATTTTCATTGAGTTTCCAATGCACAAATAATACTATTGAATATGAAGCACTGTCATTGGGATTGAATATTGCTATCAAACATGAGATCAAATGTTTAAAGGTTTTTGGTGATTATGAGCTTGTGGTGGAACAAGTTCGATCTAAATATGTTGTTAAGAATGATAGATTGAAATTGTATAAGCATGTAGTCTGGGACCAGATTGAGATGTTTGATGCTTTTAATATATGTTGGGTAGAAAGATCCAAAAACATAATGGCTGATTTTTTGGCCAATGTTGCTTTGAAAAGAGATGATTCAACTTTGAATGGAGTTTCAATAGTTGAAATAAAAAGTAGGCCAGTTGTGACAGGCAACATTTACAATTGGCAAGTTTTTGAGGATGATCATGACATTTTGAAATTTATTCAGTGCCTTGACATATATGAAGATCAGCTTATAGATTGCAATACATTGGTTGAGGAAGTTGATGGTAAGGACATGGTTATGGGAAATGAGGTAATCCAATTGAATTCAAATAGTATCCCTAACGGTCAGACTGAGTTAAAAGAAATATATAATAGCCAAAATGATCATATCTCAAAAATAAGTAGTGCTAAGACAAAGGATCTGGAGGAGGTAAATTTGGGATCACATAGTACACCTCAACTGGTTTATATTGGAAAGGGATTGGCTCCTCAATTGAGATATAATTTGATAAAATTGTTAAGAAGGTAAGAGCATGTTTTTGCATGGTCATATGATGACCTAAAAGCTTATAGAGAAGATTTGTTCCAACATGAAATCCCATTAAAGGATGAGGTTAAACCTTTTAGGCAAAAATAGAGGCCCATCAACCCATTGTTAGCTCCTAAAATGCAGCAGGAATTAGTCAAGTTGAGTGATGCAGGAATAATCCTACCTATATGGCACTCAACTTAGGTATCTAACTTAGTCCCAATCAGAAAGAAGAATGGGGATATCAGGTTTTGTGTAGATTTTAGAAATTTGAATGTTGCATCATTGAAAGACAACTATTCATTACCCAACAGGGAGGTAATGTTGCACAAAGTCACTTGATGTGAATTATTGTCCATGATGGATGGTTTTTCTGGATATAACTAGGTGTTAGTAAAAGAATCTGAGTAGTTCAAAACAACATTCACTACACCTTGGGGAACTTATGTTTATGTCAGAATGCCATTTGGTCTCAGAAATGCTGGAGCAACTTTTCAAAGAGCCATGGATGTTGCCTTTAAGGACTATATTGACTTATTCATGCTTGTCTACCAGGATGATCTAACTACCTACTCAAAATTGGTCATGAACCATTGCTCACACCTAGAGAAGATTTTTGTTAAATCTCTGGAATATGGTGTATCTCTAAATCCAAAGAAGTGCAATTTTGCAGTCAAGGAAGGAAAGTTGCTGGGACACATTGTGTCAGAGAAAGGAATACCAATTGACCCAGAGAGAGTTGAGGCTATTAAGAGAGTTATAGCACCAAAGAATATCAAGGGAGTGCAGTCCTTTTTAGGAAAGATCAACTTTGTCAGAAGATTCATTGCCAATTTTGTTGAAATTGTTAAGCCCATAGTGAAATTGCTCAAGAAAGATGTGAAGTTTCGATGGACTGCTAAAGCTCAAAGTGCATTTAATAAAATTAAAGAAGTAGTTCAACAGGCACCAATGCTTAGGTCCCCTGATTATACTAAGCCATTTTCACTCTTTTCCTTCGCATCATTTCACACAATTGCTGCTATACTGCTACAAAAGGATAATGAGGGCTTTGACCATCCAATTGCATTTTTTAGTAAGTCTTTGCAAACTGCAGAGTTAAATTATGAGATGATGGAAAAGTAGACATATGCCCTAGTAAAAGCAGTGAAATCTTTCAGACCTTATCTAGTTTGTGCTAAGGTCATTGCATATGTTCCTCATGCTGTAGTCAAGGATGTCCTCACTCAGTCTAAAGTTACTAGTAAGGGGTGTAAGTGGATTTCCAGGATCCAAGAGTTCAATTTAGAAATCCATATTACCAAGCTTGTGAGAGGACAAGGCCTAGAAAAATTGGTGACTGAAGAAAATATGGATCTAGTTCAAGTTAACAATGAAGGAATCCCTGACAAGACAATAACAAGTAATTAATTGCAACCAGAATATGCTGATATTGTGTATCTCCTCAAAAATGCCAAATGTCTAGGACATATGACAAACAACGAGAAGAGGTCCCTAAAGTTGCAAGTTCAGAAATATGCATTGATACAAGGAGATTTGTATTGGAAGAATAGAGATGGAATTTTTCTCTTTTTCCTTGATAGATATCAAGTAGAGAAGGTTTTGAGTGAGATGCACGCTGGTGTTTGTGGAGGCGATTATTCAGAAAAGACTAGCGCCCATAAGATCTTGAGGGCTAGTTATTTTTGGCCTACACTATTTAAAGACTCATTTGAGTTTGTGAAGAAGTGTGAAGCCTGTCAGAAATTTGCTTCCAAATTAAAATATTCAGGAGCACTTTTGTTGAACCCAATAGCTGTCGAAGCATCATTTGCTATGTGGGGATTGGATTTCATAGGGGAATTTTCTGAGAAATCTAGTGGAGGACACAATTGGCTGCTTGTTGCAACTGACTATTTCACAAAATGGATAGAGGCCATTCCCACAAAGAATGCAACTAGTAAAGTGGTGATTGATTTTTTGCTTGACAATATTTTGACCAGATTTGGTGTTCCCATAACACTGATCACAGATAATGCAATGTGTTTTAGATCAAATGAATTCAAGGAGTTTTGTAGAGACAATGCAATCATGACATTGTATTCATCTCCTTATTATCCTCTAGAGAATGGACAAGCTGAGTCTAGCAACAAAAGTATCCTGACAATCCTGAAGAAAACACTTGAGAAAAATAAAAGAGCCTGGCATTCAAGGTTGAAATTGGCCTTATGGGCAAATAGGGTCACAGTAAAGAGAGCCACTGGGAAGTCCCCTTTTGAGCTTGTGTATGGCTTACAATCAAGATTGCCTATAAATAATTTGCTTCATGTTTACAAGTTTATTCAGGATGAAGAATTGGATGAATTAGAGCCAATGCAGGATAGGATCATGCAATTGACTGAGCTAGATGAAGTGAGAAGAGAAAGTCAAAAGAGTAACATCAAGTTGCAACAAAAAGTGAAGTACCTATTTGACAAGAGGGCCACTACCAGAAAGTTCAAAGAAAATGACCTAGTACTTCAATGGAATGTATGAGGAGAAGATAAAGGGAAGCATAAAAATTTGAATCCTTATGGCTTGCTCCCTTCATGATTCATGAAAGTTTTGGAAAAGACTCTTACTTGTTGAAAAGTATGGATGATGAATTTTTTTAATTGCTAGTGCATGGACAATTCTTAAAGCCGTTCTTCAGCTGAATCTTTCTGTATGAATATGTAAATATCTTGTAAATATTGTATAGGTGTGTTTCTTTTAGTTTGTGTGCTTCCTTTCTAGTTTTAGGTCATTTTATTTTTTGGTCTGTGTCCTAGAGATCCATGTTTCTTGTTCAAACTCACATTTTAAACATCCTCAGATAGAGCCACTGTTGGTTAGAAATCTCATCTTTTGTTTTTTACCCTAAATTTATGGATGATTTTGAAAAATTTGTTGTCTTTAGGGTTTGCTAGGTCTAATTGCCTTTGAAAAATCATAAAAACCCTAGTTTTGGTCGTCAGCGTTCTAATTCTCTGTTACTTTTTCAGTTGACTTAAGTCTCAAATTTGCATGTGCGCTTCTATTTTCCTCTTAGTCCCTAAGTCTCCTTAAGGTTTAGGAATATTCCCTTTTGTTTGGCGATTGCCCAAAAGCCTTTGTCGCCCGATCTCGTGAGTCTCTTCAAATATTCCTTAGCATCTAATGACTTAGCGTTTCCCCTTTATTCTCCAGATCTCGCAATGATAGTCTTGAGATCTAGCGACTACTATATTATATTTTCCACTAAGGGACTATAGTCACGTAATCTCTGAATTGGTTTTTCCTATGGTCGGGAGATCTCTCAATGATTTATCTAAGTGGCCTTTTATTCAGCGATCATGAGTTTTCTCTTTGGTCGCTGAATCTCAAGATGGAACAGCGGTCTTCCTTGGCAGATCTCCAGATGTCATAATAATATGGTAGTTTGTCTTTTTGTTCAGTGATTGTTAGTTTTGTTGGTCACATAATCTCCTGATGTTGGTGGCTATCTCTCTGGCGATTAGTTATTCTATGACGTAGTCGTCGCTAGATCTCTAAATGTGGTGGTTAGGTGACAAAGGATTGTTAGATTTATTATGAACCGTCGATGATTTTTGATTGTGTGGATGGTGCTTGATCTCCAATCTTAACCCAGAGGGAAGAAGCTTTCTTGTGACTTAGAGAATGCCTCAGTCATGTGATCTCAGGATTAAACCCCAATTAAGTGAAGATTATGAGATTTAGCGAGAAGTCTTTCTCGCCAAGTCTCCAAATGTGCCCGAGGTCAAGTGAGGGTTCATGAAGTGGTTAGGACCTGGTGCTTATGATTGTTTTCATTGATTTAGTGACTGTGTGGTCATGTGATGTTAGGTTCCTGATAGTTAAGTGATAAGCTTTCAGGGATTTAGTAACACAGTTTTCTCCCAATCGCGGTATCAGGCAGTTAGTTATGAAATCTCCTTACGACTTAATTTAGACCGCTAGATGAATTGAAGGGTGAGATCGATGGTGGTCATGTTATCTGAAGAAAGAAGTCAACTAGTTAAAACTTTATGAGATTATGAGACTTCAGGTTTGTCGCCATATCTCTAGGTTGAGTGAGCACTAAAATGTTTCAAAGACAAATATATTATCGTGACTATAGTTTTTTACTATAGTCGCCAGTTCTCAGAATAGAATAAATTAAATGTTTCACTTTCTTCAGTCGCTAGATCTCCAAATGGCCGGGTCACCCGATCTCAGAATGAATTTTGAAAATTCAAAAGTATTCTGTGACTACGAGATTTCCTCTTAGTCACCAGATCTTGGAATACCTTTCTAAAGCGCCAAATTTGTAAAATGATTATTGTATCTTTTTCTTTACTCGCCAGATCGTGGAATGTTCAAATTTAAAATTTTCTCAGCTATGGCTAGTATTTTGAAACCCTATGCATGCCGAAGTAATGGTGAAAGTGACCTTTTGTTGGTTGAGGATGTCAGACGTGGTGGTGCATTCAATGCTTTAGGTTAAGACAACTAGAGGTGGCTCATTTGAGAGTTACGAAGCTTATTGAAGAAGTACAGAGTGCTAGGTTTTCTGAGCTTTTCTAGACTTGCAGTGTGATTAGTGAATTTGCAAAAGAATTTCCACAGCTATAGTCAGGATGAATCAGAGGATACCAAGCGGAGCCTCTACCAGCCGAGGGTCGAAAGAGAAAGTTAAGGAAAGTTTCTCAGATGAATTTCTCACTCTCTTGCCTGGTTCTTCTCAGAACAAGAAGGTCAGTGATGACATTTTTGTTGATGACTTAGGTTATTGTAGGGATGCTAAAACTCCAAAAATCACAGGCATGTGCCTATTTACATATTTCTACAAGAACCGTGATAGTGTCATACCGGTTTCAAACCCTTGGACTTTAGGGTTGGCCACGTTAATTGTTCTGAAAGTTTTTATAGATGTGGACTTTCTCCTCATGCTATCTTAGATATATGATCCTCTCTCAAAGACCATTAGAAAAGAGGATGGCTCCCCCCTGGTCACTTTGGATAGGAATTATTTTATGAATGCCTTCGGGATTCAGTTTCCAATGGCCACATAAATCAACTTACAGGCCTTGGCAAATAGATATGTTAGAGAGGTTTCTCTGGTCTCAAGGGAGATTAAGAATCAAATGCCAAAGGAGAATAAGAATTATATTGCACCTATGGTCAGATCAATTTTGTATGCCTACAAAGACCTGAAGTTTTACATGAAGTACATTGCATATGGGATATGCTAGGTTTTGGGAATTGATGCGGGTCCTGAGAGGATTACATCTGATATTTTGATGCTAGTGATGGATTTAGAGAGCCATATGTTGAGCAAAGGGTATGAATTTATTGGTTATATCATAAACAAGATGCATGAGGGTTTGCTTTCCCTAAAGAATTTCACCTCTGGTTTTCAACCCAGGTTCATGCATTACTCCCTGTTGATGCATCTAATTGTGTATCACAATTATGGTCTAATTAATTTGTATGACCTCAAACCAAAAATGATGTGGAATGGATAGCCTAACCCAGTTCAATTCTGGTTAGGAGTCTGGAGCCCTTCATGCCCTAGGAGAGACTTTAGTGCTTTTGAGAACTGGATTGTGTTCCCTATTCTCCAGAGTTTGGGTGTGAATTGCTCAAGATTATCCACCAAGGTCTTGCAGTTGGTGAGACCCCAACAATTTATGCATAATTGGACCAAGGGTCACAATTAGGGAGATATTTTCTATGAGACAAGCTATACAATGATTAGGGTTTATGGATGCCCTCAGCCTCCTCATTTACTCCCATTCTATGTACCACCAAGAATTGCATTTCTAGAGTTTGTCTAGCAACTCATGTTGACAGAAAGAGAACATTTAGCTTCCCACAGAAAGGGGACTCTCACTCCTCAACACTTCAGGGTGCATTATATTACAATTGGGAAGGGAGCATTCAGTAAGGTTAATGATTGGCTAGAGAAGTACAGGATGTTTGTAGCACCACATAGGTATGTGGATATAGAAGGTTTCATGGCTATTGTAAGGAAGTACTACATGCCCACCATTCCTTTCAATAAGTTACATGAGGAGTATCCTGAAGAAGATGTGATCAGGAACATCATTGAGGATGATGAGGTGGATAAAAGAATTAAGAAATTGGATCGGTTACACAAAATTGAGGAGTTTAGAGAAAAAGGATTGGTATTTGGGGGTTTCTTTCCCACTTTTCCTTACCTCCAAAGACTTGAGGAGATGATGGCTCAATTTGACACACTTGTTGAATCCATGAGGGATCAAATTGACAATGCTAATCAGGTCAAAAAGGCCCATTCAGAGTCAAAATGTGATGAGGATAGTGATGGTGGCTACCCCATATATAGTCCACCCACTATGGAACAACCAATGGATGAAGGGTGTGGGGAGGAGAAAGAAAATGTTGATCTTGCTGAATTGCCCAGTTTTGGGGATATTGTTGAGCCTCAAAAGAAAAAGAAAAAGTTGTTAACTGGTGAGCCTTCAAAGAGGAAGAAGAAAGACAGAGTCAGTGCCCTCTACATAGGGACTAGCTTTCATCACCATGAGATTAGGAAAGCAGTCAGAGAGGCTAAAAGGCACCAAAAGTATGAAACAAAAGATGTAGAGTTGCCTCTGGCTTTAGGCCAGGATGAAAGATTAATTGAGCAAGATGCTTTCATGAAGGATGAAAATTTTGTGAATTCTAAGGAATTCAAAAGTTTCTTGTTATGGCATAAGTAGCAACAGGTGTCTTCAAGTGTACAAAGAATAGAGGAAGGTCAAGTGCCAGATGAGGCATTACAACAATTGAAAGAATATGACCCTGAGGAGGAAAATCTTACTCCAGATGAGGCCAGGGAATTAGTAAGAAAAAGTAATATGTTGCTTGTGCCAGGGTGGAGTTTGTATACTGACTTCATAATATATCAAATCAAGAGACAAGAAGATGTTACTTTGTCTTCTGAAACCCAAGTAGGGGATATAATAAGAGGATTTGGGTATAGCCCAAAAAGTCAGGCCTTGGCCATGTAGAGTTTGTATCCAAAGGACAAAAAACCACAAGTTTTGAATGTAAAAGAACAAATGGAGGGAGATAAAATAGTGTGGTCAATCCACAATATAGGGGACCTAGAAATTTCTCAGGTTTTGACCCAATTTGCAAAATTAAACGAGGATAAAACTAAGCAGCTGTTAGAAAGATATGGCAACCTCTTGGAGGATTTTAGTGCCCTAGTGAAGGATAGGGACTTGCAAATAATAAAGGTTACATCATTAGAGAAGTAGATGGAGGAACTACAATTGCAAATCATAAATACCCCTGTAGTAGCCCCTGCACCTCCTGAGAAGCCAGTGGCAATAGAGGCCCAAGGAATGACAGATGAGGAGGTGGCAACATAATTGAAAAAGATTAATGATGAAAATAATGAGGCAGTATTGCAGGCCCTTCTGAGTGTTTTGCAACATGGTCTGAACACAATCAAGGATAAATTTGATCCGGTTTATAGTGCTTATGGAAAATTGCCAGAATTGCAGAAGGAGGTCAACAGTTATGTGCAAATTTTGAGTGAGTTTCATATAGTATGGTCTGTCAAGGCACCACTTTTTAACAAAGTAATTTTTTCTCAATCTATGGGGAGTGACATACCAGAGATAGTTGTAGGTGTTGGTGAGGATATTGATAGAATTAAAGCCATTTTACCTTTTTTCAAGGGTAAGGCAAATTTGATTGAGGCTAAGATAGCCATGCTCAGCTCCTGTACCAACAGATTCATCCCCTTAATTTTGAGTACAGATGGAACAATAAAGAGCCTTGATAAATGGAAATCAGATGCTAATCTTCTACTACCTAGGAGAGAGGCATTCTTAGGTGAGAGTAATAATGTTGATTTAGAGAGATTCAATAAGGCCTTGGATGAAGCCATCAAAGTAGAGGTTGACCTCACCAAGTTTGTGTCAAATGTCAAGGCAATCACAGATGTCAGATTGGAGAGACAAAAAGCCCAACTACAACTTGTCCAAGGTTTTAATTGGTCATCAAAGGAACAAGTAACTGCATGGGATGAAAAAAAAAAGCCCAAAAAGGCTAGATCTGCTGCAGTTGATTTGGATATTTTGGATGAAGATTGAAAAGGACATCTGACACACCGGACACCTGATCCAAGGAATACAAGATTGATAAGCTATCATTCAAGAATGGTGTAGGTTAGCCTAAAATGGCTATCACCATGTCTCATTGAAATCAAGGAGCTATCATAAATATTTGCAGTTGAGGGTGTCAGTTGTTGAGCAACCAAAGATGTACCATAGTCTGAGAGAGTCTTGTCCTTTCACCACCTGTGGGTTGGTTGTACATTTTGTTGTATTTTTATGTTTTAATAGGAGTTAGGTTTTCCAACAACCCAAAGCTTGTTGCATTCTCATTAATGAGGGAATTCCAAGGTGGTTGTGAGAGGGCTATATAGAGTTGAAAGCTCATTTTGTAAAAGGGGTTGGTAGAAAAAGGAGAGAGATTGAAAGATATAAAAATAGAACTGGATTGCTTAGAAGCAGATCACCAAGCTTTGTGTCTGGTCTTCTAATTAATGGAATTGTGAATGCATGTGGCAAGTTCATTTTAATAAAAATACACTGCAACTTTTGCCATATGTTGTTGTTGTCTCTTTGCTTATGTATTTTACTCTTGTATGTTTTTCATGTTAGGCATTTGAAATATACCAAGTTGTAAGGCAACCAGCTTAACTATTTTATGAGCTTATTTCAAGGAAAGAATTAAATGTGCTTATATTTCATCTTGGAGATTAAATATATTTGTATGGATCTTTGATGCTAACAATATTTGGTTAACATAATAGTTTGTAAGGCAACCTATTTGGAGTTGTGGTAGTGTGTAAGGCATATTGTAGTGTTTATTTTAGGGTCTACTTGTTGACTTGCATTGTGACGTTGTTGCCCTTAGGATTAGGTACTGGTTTGGTATTTGTTTCTCACAAGTTGTATCTTTCATCGATCTCAGAAAAGAGTTGAAATATTCACATTATTCATCAATACCTTTCTATTTTTATGTTCATTTCACTTGATAGATTGGACTATGCCCAGGGCATTTAGTTCATATTTCCTGATTCTGCAAAGAGAGAATCATATTAGGTTGTCCCTCCTAAAAAGGAAGAAGAATGAGAATCCTTAAAGCATACATTATTGCTTCACTAACTGTTACACTTTTTATGGTTAAAGTTTGCATTAAAGTGATTATAGTCATATGCAAAGTGTTCTATAAGTTTATGCATTAAGAAGACTAGAATTTGATCAGTGTCCGCTCATAAGAATACTGTGAAGATAGTCATCATTAAAAGTTAATACCTACCTAAGTCTGTGGAGCTCAAAAATGAAGGAGGATCTTATCCAATCCTCAGCAATTAGGTCTTTCTCTTGTGGGAATCATTCTCAAGAAAAACAAATTCAAGCACCATTTTATGTCCTAGAAGAAAAATCCCTAACAGGGTGACCTCAGGTTCACTGGATCCACTACTGCTTGCTTCATCTTTCTTTCTCCATGTCTTGTTCATTCGATCCCTTATTGTTTCAATAGTCTCATTGCTTTTGAATTTTTCATTACTCAGTGCTTGTGCTCTACAGTATCTTTTTATATGACCAATCTTGTGGCATTTGTAATAGACCAAACTTTCACTCATCCAACTCTTGGATTTACCTCTAAAATTTGTCTTCATACAATTTGCTCCAATATGACCGTATTCTCCACAATAATGACAAATATATCATGTATTGTAGTCCCAATTGAATGTGTTACCTTTCCTTGGTGTATTAATCTTCTTATTAGATGTCCACTTAGGTTTTGCATTGGATCTACATTCTTGATCTCTATGACCATATTTTTGACAGTTGTAACAATGTCGTTGAAATCTAGGTGTAGTAGGTGGATTGTTGGCCTTTTACCTGCATTCATGTGCCTCATATCCATGCTTCTTATAGTTAAAACAATTTCTATTAAATTTTGGTTTAGGATTCTACTTACCATTCTTGCTTCTGCAAATTTTTTCTATGTGTCCTAGCTTTCCATAATGATGGCATGTAGGTTTGTTTTTCTTTGACATTGCATTCCTCTTTTGTCCATTCTCTAATGATTCTCCTTCTTTAGTGGATGATAGGTTCTCATCATGTCCAAGTCCAAAAGTGTCACTAGATATTCTTGGTGACCTCCACAGTCCTTCAAATTATTTTAGACCTTCATTTGGCTTATTCATCCATTCATTAAGTTCCTTTTCAAATATCAATTCATTCTTTAGTTGACTATTCTCTGATTTCAAATTTGTAATTTCCATATCTTTCCTTCTCAACTCTTGATTTTCAAGTAATAGTTGGTTTACCTATTGGCAAGTGATGTTTGGAGAGCAATATGAAACACTTGAGGGTTTTCATTTATGGAAACACATCTGATATGGTGATCACATTAAGTTAAGATTAGTTTTGGAGATGCAATCTTCAAAATGACTAAGTATGGAGACAAGTTTACAGAGTACAACAGTAGTGTTTTGGACATCGAAGATAGTATATAATAGCTAATGACTTGCCAGCTTAGAAGAAGACATTTTTGGATGTGTATGACCTTCAGTTAAGGTCTCTTGTATTTTGGTTTAGTTATATGCAAGTTACAGTGATTTTGAGTCATGCGAAGACAAAGGGATAGTGAAATAGAGTATATGAACAGTCACGATGATTAAGGAAATATAAGATGGAATGGTAGTGTGCTAAGTTAGATAAAGATTAAGGATTTTTGACACTATGGTAATACAAGATCACTGACTTAGTATTTATTCCTTCTATTATTAATTAATGTATTTTGTATTGTATTTGGGAGACGACTAAATGATAGAATACATATTTATATGAAGATATTTTTGTAAAGTGATAAGATTATCATGTGAAATAGTGATAGCAATGGAAGATGCAAGATCAAAGGTTGGTAGATGATATTGAGAACTACAACTGGAACTATCAAAGCATAACAGATTCTTGTATTGTTCATTCTTGAAGAACACTTGTAACTGAAGGATTGATTGTAAAAGCTATAAGCTCACTATACCTTTAACAAGGTTTTGTATACCTTTAACAAGGTTGATATTCCTCTAACAAGGAAATGTACTATGTAATACTTAGCTCCTAATAGGGCTAGATCTCCTAACAGGGATATTATACTTTAGTGCATAGTTGTGGGTACCATCCCCACCGGGGTTTTCTCTTGGCCAGGTTTCCTTAAAAATAGATAATGGTGTTATGAGTTGTGTGTTATTTTCTTATATTATTTTCATTTCTGCAATCATATGGTTTATTTGGAATTAGTTTAAGTTTAATATAAAGTGTTGTATTAATGATTCACCCCGCCTCTCAGTATTGCTCAATCTTAACAATTGGTATCAGATCTTTTGGCTCTTGGAGAGAAAGTCTAACAAGTTAAGGGAGATCAAAATTGATTCAAAAATTTTGCAAGATAACTTTGAAGAATCTCTTGATGACCTAGACAAAGAAAAGGCTGACAATAGCAAATTGAAATTCAAATTGAGAAGAGCAGAATATTTTATAAGAAACTAAAGGAACAACTTAAACTTTCAAGAAATCATAGACAAGACCTTATGGAAAAGATCAAGAAGGATTCAAAAAATGACACATCAGACCAGTTAAATAATCTTGAGCAAGAAAAAGAACAAATTAATCTTTTTATGATTAAAGAGATCCAACATGAAAAGGATGCAAGATACAAAGTTGAAGAAACTCTAAAAGAAGAGAACATGCAGATAGGAAAAATGTAGATTGAACTTGATCACTACAAGGATAAATACCTGGAATTAGAGAAATACAATTAGATTATTAAAGGTGAACTCACTCAATCCAAGTTACACATTGATAAATTACATATGAGCAGTGATAAGATTGATGAACAAAGAGAGATAGAAACTTAAAGGAGATATGACTAGAATTGGATACAATGAAGGAGAATGTTCTAAATCTAATGAAGTGAAGATTGAAGAAAGACCTACCTTTGAAGGACCTACACATCAAATCAAACCTTTCAGAGGTAGATGATATGGATGCAACAAAATAGGACACATGAAAATATATTATAGAGGTAAAGGCCCTTTCAGACCCTTTACTGGTTATTGTTACAACTGTTATGCCTATGGACACAAGAAAGAAGAATATAGGAAACCTGATTAGTCAAGAAAAAGGCAAGATTACATTAGAGAAGAATCATCAGCAAAGATCACAAGCTACAAATGCAATAATCTTGGGCATACCTCAAGGTTTTTTAAACTATAGATTAATAAGGACAAAAGACTACCTACATGTTACAAATGCAACAACTTAGGAAATATAGCTATGTTTTGCACATATAATGGAATAGAAAATAGAAGAGGACCACCTCCTATGGTTATAAAGAAGAATATTGGTGACAGTGGTAAAAGTATTGGTGAATACATAGATGAATTCAAGAATCTTTTCAGGAAACCAGTAGATGAATCTGATGGTAAGATATGGAAGATCAAAGACTTTAATAAAGCATTGGTTCAGGGAGAGATAGTAGATACTACTATGTCTTCTCCTAATGTTAACACTGCTACATTGAACTAGAAGGTCAAACATGGCGTTAGGGGGAACATTGGATGAACACAAAAAATTATATCTAGCCCTTGATTCTAAGGAATGAGCTCATGTGAGATTAGTTATGGCGTATACAGACACTTTGGAGTTTATATTGGTGATCACAACATTTGAAGATTCATATCCTATGAGCACGAGATTTGTGATTGACTGGATAGTATGTGAAGTTGAGATAATTATGTTAAGTGCATTTACTCACTTGGTGATGAATAAAAGACCTCCAAAAAGAACACTTCTTCACCATTTGATGAGCAATGACCAAGGAGAGTATAGTTAAAAATCATATCAAACCACCAGACAGCTACACTGCGTGATCGATCAAAGAGGAAGTCCTGAATTCAATGTGTTCAAGGTATTTAGATCGTTTACTCAAACAAAAAGCTATGGATGCACCTGTGATTTATGATGTTGTGGCTAGACCTAGATATAAGTTTAAGAGACACCCCTTTAATTCTTGTGAGGATGACCCTAAAGGAGCTTTTTTGCAAACACCATATGACATCCTGTAGGTAGAAGTTATTAGGGCATACATCCCTTGCAAGTATGAGACAATAGGAGATACAAACATATTTAGTGATATTGATGAGATGATTGAATTAGATGGTAAAATGAAGGATGAGTTTAAACACTTAGATGACCTATCCACCATGAAGTTAACCCACATGAATGAATTGAGAAAAATAGAATGGTTCAAGATAATACTTATCAGAATTCATGACTAGTTTATTTGGATAAGAGAGAAACCTGTAAAGATTTGTAGTGAACTAATTCATGACATTAATAGATTAGATAATACTAGATCTATTCCTATAGTAGAAAAGAACATCAAGAAACAAGTTGAAACCCTAACTCATTCAAAATGGGACAAATGAGCTATGACAGTTAATAACATATTTTGACATGATGTAAGATTGATTGATATGTTACTTGGATACAAACTCTATTATATCAGTAGACCTAATTCAGTCTCAATAGGAGTTGTAATGATGGCCAATAGTAGTTATAATGATGACCTATAGGATGGTGAAAGAAAACACCAAATATAACCTATGTGAGATTCTAGCACATCAATTTTTGGAAAATGTGAAGATAATCAAGAAGGATAAATCTAAAGATTTTAGATTTCACTCACTTTTAATTCACATATACATACATATTGAGCACAAGTTTCTGTGAATTCACCCTAGAGCATGGAAGGACATCATACCCACTGGTATTCAGATATCAAAGAGCTATCAAAGATAGAACAATACATGGGTAGATAGTGAAATATTTGCCATGATAAAAATTCTACAAAGAAAAATGAAAGAAAGATATAGAAGCCCCAAATATTTGGTTGAGAATTACCAGGATACAATATATTTCATGGTTGAAACTAACTGTGTATGTTTTGAAGTAGTTGAACCTAGGAAGAAATGGTGTTACCCCATAGGCTACGAAGTCAATTCTGAATTTCTTGTGATGCAAATAGAACATGTCTTAGCATCTAAAATTGACACATCTAAGGAGAGATGGGGGACATATAAAGAAAAGTTAGAAAAAGTTAGAGAAGAGCATGATAGAGGCATAAAAAAAAGAAAGATAGAGAAAATGGTTGGTGATATGGCAGAAAAGGTCAGGATAACAAAGGAAGAACTGAAAGAAGTAAGGACCAAGATGACTTAAGGAACCTCTGGATTAGAAAGCATGATACTTGAAGCCCCTCCACCTTCAGAAGTAGAAAACATAGTAAATCCTACTTCCAATATCATTGATCTATCTATCACTCTAGAGAAGATAGCACAAGAAGATGCACCTGTGAGAACACCTAGGAGATCCACTAGAATAACCAAACCCAATAGCCCTAAGAGAAAAAAGGTTGAATTTGAAGCCAAGAAGAAAGAAGATAAGGAAGCTAAGAAGAAAGAAGAGAAAGTAGAACAAAAGAAAGCAGAGAACCTCTAGAAACCAAATATAAAAATATTGCACAAAAGGATAATAAGAGATGGTAACCTAAAGACATTAAGTAGGTATTATGAGAGGTATAAATTTGATAATCAATCATTCATAGAATACATGATGATTGAACATCTACTTGTATATAATAAGAATCAACTAGAAATTGAGGGAATTATACCTAATGACTTGTATGGAAAATTAGAAATTAGAAAACAACTTGCACAAATAGAGGATGAATTAATAAGGAATAAATCTATTGAGGACATGTTACATGTAGTTTCTATAAAGGAGAGAGAAAAGATAATTAAGGAACTTAAACCCTTATTGAGAACTAAAGCTAGACTTGTGAAGATAATGGCTAGAAAATATGATGGAGTTATTGAGGATACTCAGAAAGAATTAGATCAGATACTAATGAGTGACATGCTTGAGAAAAATTCACCTCCTAAGACTAACAAGCCCACACCTATAAGATTTGGACAAAGATCTAAGTCAACTGAGGATAATGTGGAAAGGAGCGAAGCAAGTTTAGATAAGAAACTAGATTTATTTATTTTTGGTATGCATGTAACTCTTGACACTACACTTGATGAGAGTGATCCATTTCAAGGAAACATGGATAGTGCAATGAAAGAAGAAGAAGGAAAATAGGAAGAGGAAGGATAGAAAGAGGAAGGATAGGAAGATGAAACCAAACAGAGAGAAGAGATAGACACAATTAAAGGAGAAGAGGTAAGAGTTGAAGTCAAGAAAGAACCTTACACTTCCACCACTTTATTGTTGGCAAGTATAGAAAATCCTATGAGCATAGATGTAGAGAACATGTATGAGGATGAATTAATGAAATTATCCTTCATGGCTTTTACTAAGGCAAAAGAAAGATCAGAACAAAAGGGAGACAAAAAGAATAAGGTAATTACTAGGGCAGTTGACATGGTAAATAAAATACTCCCTATACCTTTTATTTTTCAAGGAAAAGATGATGGAGAGAATATTAATATGGCACTAGACAACTTTGACATTCACTATGAGTCACTAGTGAAGATCATAGAAGAGAAGGCAGAGAAAAGATACCTAGAGAAAAAGTTGAAGGAAGTATGCTAGTCTATTTCATGGGACTTGGGCATTCTAAGAACAACTACATCTAAGGCCAAAAGTTGTGTCACACATGGAAGGAAGCAATATAGCTATTGCATTAACCCCATCAGACACATTCAAAACATTGATGATATAATAGTTAAGGACATGGCTACTTTGGATAGCATGATGAGTAGTTGTGATACCTCCTCAAAAATTGTATTAGAGATGGACAAGAAGACATCCAAGATTCTTGATAAAATAAATGTACTGGATATAGAGAAAGGGAGAGTAATGGCAAGATTTGGTTTGTTGAAGAGTTTAATCACTCCTAAGTTATCAATTCTTGAACCACATCTTACTGAAATGGAAAAGATTGGGGAATCAATGACCAACTCTATACCAACATACTTGAAAGAAAAAAAGACTTCATCTTATGCATTGAATGGCTTGATACATGTTAGTGAACTATTGATCAAATCAGGTAATGATGATGTGAAGATCTTGGAAGATTCCTTCCAAGATATTCTAAAACTGGTGAGCAAACACTAAGTCCTATATTTTTGTAAAGTTTTACAATTTTGGGTATACCTTTTCCATTGATATAAAAGGGAGAGAAGAAAAGGAAAAAAATGAAAAAAATATGTGTATAAAAGAAAAAGAAAAATATATTAGGAGAAAACAGAAGAAAGAGAAAGAAGGAGAGCTAAGTGTTTTGTTTGGACACTTAGTCATTTTTCACTAAGTGTTGACATCAATGCAAAAGGGAGAGATTGTTGGTAAGTGATGTTTGGAGAGCAATATGAAATACTTGAGGGTTCTCATTTATGGCAACACATCTTATATGGTGATCACATTAAGTTAAGATTAGTTTTGGAGACGTAGACTTCAAAATGACTAAGTATGGACACAGATTTACAGAGTACAGTAGTAGTGTTTGGGACATTGAAGATAGTATATAATAGATGATGACTTAAGAAACTTAGAGGAAGACATTTTGGATGTGTATGACTTTCAGTCAAGGTCGCTTGTTTTTGGTGTTGTTATTAGTAAGTTACAGTGATTTGGAGTCATGCGAAGATAGAGGTGTTAATATGATTTAGAACAATAGAGAGGGGGGGGGTGAATCAATTGTTCTCAGGTCCTAATGTATAAAATAACTTCAAAAACTTTTCCTTAAATCAGATCAAGAAACCAAAACAAACTCAGTCATCACTGATTCAATAATAGAAACATATAACTCAGCAGTCCACTACTTAGTTGTATCTAACTTGTAAAACACAGAAATGTTCAAACCAAAACATTCACACAAGTATGACACCAGGATTTATAGTGGAAACCCAATATGGGAAAAACCACTTTGTAACATGCTACTATTATTTTCACTCTTCTGAAGTGAGCTTAGTTAAAAGCCAACCCTGTCAAAGGTTACAATACACACTGTTAAGTGTGACCCGGTTAAAGGATTTCAATCACCCTGTTAAAAGTGAGCCTAGTCAAAGGACTTACATACACTCCATTAGAATGCAACCTTGTTCAAAGGATTTAACATATGACTATTAGGTCAACCTCTATTAAAAGGATTTTGACTGTTACAATGATTAGAAAGTAGCAGTAGTATTGATCTGAAAACATACAACTCACTTTGAAAATATCAGATCCAATTCTATACACAAATGCTGGTTTACTAACTTTGAAAATTTTCCATCTCCACTTCTGATCTGCTCAGAACTTTCCTTCAAGCAATCACCACACTTTTCTTTAGCCTTTTCACTTATATAGTCAATAAAAATTTACTATTCTTCCAGCATCTCCTTCACCCATTCCTTTACATACCTAATGCTTTGGTTCCCTTAATACTTTCCTCTGTTAGGTTAACTTATCTTTTGCCGCTTAATCTCCTTCATAGATCTTAGGGTTAGGTCAAATACATTGAATCTACCCACTTCATGTTCTTCATCTCCTCTTCTAGAATCATCTCAAATCTCATAAATATTTACAATAAAATGTTTTACAAAGCATTAAATGCTTCCATACAATCAATAAATAAAGTCAACACATTTTACATAATCCAAGAATTCAACAATGTCGGCTCCAAATCTGAATTCTCTTCAAATATAAAATTGTTGATGCTCGGTCAATACTGTGATCATCCACTCAATCTCCATGTAAAATGCTCAGTCACTACTAAAACTATTTCCTCAACAAATTTACTAATACTCGGTCAACACTAGATTTTTGCTTAGTTAAGCCTACTAGTTTAGTCTTCAATCTTACTAAGATAAACAATACATTGTCTCATCATTGTGCAACATAATCAAGTACACTTTGTAGTATCAAGATAACTCAGCCTTTCCCTAGGTGCTATTGTTACCAACCTTTCTTTCCCTTCTCATCATAGATATAGTACTTTCCTAAGTAGCAACAGTCTTACCAGTTAAGGTTTGACATCAATGACAATACAACAATTGTTTCAATTGTAGTTTCCAACAATCTCCCTCTTTGGCATTGATGGAAACACCATATGATATCACCTGAATAACACGTGGATTACCAACCAATCCAAAAACTTATTTGTCCATCAGAGAAAATTTATAATATCCTTAGCTTCATTCTGATTCAGAATCAGTAAATCTCACTTCTGTGACCGTCAGAAGTATTCAGATCTCCCTCTATCTTGATCCTTCATTTTAGTTCATCAATTCATCTCCCTCTTTCTTTCAGGCTCATGTGTTATAGTATCATTTCAGTTCAATCTCCCTCTTTGACAAAAATGCCAAAGCAGCAACTCAAACATACATCCAACAGATGTAGATATATTTGTTCAGCACAGTGTTTCTCCCTCTATCATCTTGCTTATGACTGATTTGTTGTCTTTGCTTCTTCTTCACAGCTTTAGGACAATCCTAAAGTGTGACAATCTTCTACATCAATGTGTCAAATGTTATGTTGTAGCATATTTGATGCAGTGCTCCTAGCTTGGCTAGGTAGCCTCAATTAGGTGAAGGACCCCTAATTGAGTTCTCAGGTACTCATGAGCTTCTCTAGGTAAAGCTTTAGTGAATATGTCTGCCAATTGTTCTTTTGTATTCACATATTCCATTTGAACTTCCTTGTCTTGTACCAATTATCTCAAATAGTGATACTTGATTGCTATGTGCTTAGTCTTAGTGTGCATTACTGGATTCTTAGAAATATTGATAGCACTTGTGTTGTCACAGAAAATAACAACAGGTTCAGTGATTTCTTCTTTCATGCCTATCAACAACTATTTTATCTATATCAAATTTGAACAGTTTACTATAGTAGCAACATACTCAGCTTCAACAGTAGATTGGGAAATGCAATTTTGTTTCTTGCTTGTCTAGGAGACTAATCTCTATCCAAGAAAGAAAGCTCCTCCACTAGTGCTCTTTCTATCATCTACATTTCCTGCACAATCAGCATCAGTATATACTCTAAGTTCAAATTTGTCATTCTTCTTGTAGTATAACCCATAGTCAGTAGTTCCTTTCAAGTATCTCATGATTCTTTTCACCACCATCATGTGTGTTTCCTTAGGATTGGCAGAGAATCTTGCCACAATCCCAACAGCTAATGCAATATCAGGTCTACTATGTACAACATACTACAATTTTCCTATCATGGATCTTTATAATGTCTGGTTAACCTCTGTAGCATCATCATTCTTAGATAACTTTTGTCTAGTAACCATAGGAGTTCCCACTGGTCTAGCATCTTCCATTCCAAAAGTTTTCAGTATTTCATTAACATACTTAGACTGTGTAATGAAAATACCTTTCTTCATCTGATATACTTGTAAACCAACAAAGAATTTGATCTCACCAAACATACTCATCTCAAATTCAGTTTGCATTTCTTTTGAAAAAAATTTACACAATGCATCTTGTCCACCAAAAATAATGTCATCAACAAAACTTTTGGCCAACAAAATACCTCTACCTTCTTCATCTTTCATATACAGATTGCTTGTCTCATTTTTCCTGGAAAATCCAATCTGTATTAGATAATTATGCAACCACTCATACCATGCTCTGGGAGCTTGTTTCAATCCATATACAGCTTTGTCCAGTTTGCATACAATGTGTCTTCTATTTGGATCAATAAAACCTTTTGGTTGTTCTATGTAAACTTCTTCTTCCAGTATACCATTTAAAAATGCAGACTTGACATCCATTTGATATACCTTGAAATCTTTATAAGTAGCATATGCAAGCAAATTTCTTACTCCTTCCAATCTAGCTACAGGGGAAAATGTCTCCCCATAATCTATTCCTTCTTCTTGTACATAGCCTTTGCATACTAGTCTATATTTGTTCCTAGTGATTTCACCTTTTTCATTAAACTTGTTTCGAAATACCCACTTTGTTCCTATAACATTCTTATCTGCAGGTCTTGGCACCAGAGTCCAGGTTTCATTTTTCTCAATCTGGTCAATCTCTTCATTCATTGCTCATATCCAGTCTTCATTTTCTAATGCCTCTTTAGTTGTCTTAGGTTTAAATTCACATAGTAAGCATGTTGGATCTTTTGTCTTGCTTCTGGTCTGAATTCCAGTGTCTCTATCTCCAATTATATGTTCAGGCTTGTGATGTCTTCTTACATATTTTTTCAAAATAGGTTCAGCATTTTTCTCTTCTATTTCATCAGGTTCCTCAACAAGATTGTTAGATTCAACTTCTGAATGCTTAGCAACCTCTTCCTGATCCTCAATAGCATTATTTTGTAGCTTAGCATGTTCTTGTTCTTTCTCGACACTATTTTCTTGACACTCGGCATCATCTGTCTGTCGCTCGACATTGCTTGCCTGAGACTCGACATCAAGTGTAGGTCTATTACCTGACTCTTATATTTCCTCAATGTACACAAAAGATCTGTAATCTTCTGGTTCTCTTTTTCTATCAGCCTCATTTGTTTCTTTCTTGATCTATACCTAGTAAGAGTGTAAATAGTTGTACTTATAGCTTCTTTCCATTATTTTTGTGCCATATTATTTTCAATCAATAATGTCCTTGCACAATCCAAAATAGATCTATTTCTTCTTTCTGCTATACCATTCTGTGGAGGTGTCCTAGGTGCAGACATCTATCTTTTGATTCCTGTATCATTGCAAAATAGATTAAATTCATTTGATGTAAATTATCCACCACGGTCAGATCTAAGACATTTTAGATTCCTACCTATCTCCTTCTCAACTTTAGCCAAATACCACTTGAAAAATTGAAAATCATCAGATTTTTCTTTCAGAAAAATTACATGCATCATCCTGGTATGATCATCAATAAACAAGATAAAATATCTAGCACCACAGTAACTTTGTACACCCATAGGTCCACAAAGGTCAGTATGAACCAAATCTAAAATGTGTTCAGAAGTAAAGGATTTCCTCTTGAAACTTAACTTAGTCATTTTTCCTAATTGACATTCTTTGCACATCACATTCTCAGGTTTCTTCAATCTAGGTAGGCCTCTTACTTTCTTCTTCTTACTTATCTCTACTAGATTGTCAAAGTTAACATGACATAGCCTCTTATGCCATAACCAAATGTCATCAAGTTGTGCAAACATACATATTTCTTCAGATAGGTCAAGATAGAACAAATTACCTCTAGTCTACTCACAACTTCCAATCAGTTCACCAGTAGCATCAAATATCTTAGCTTTCTTGTGATGAAATTCCACTCAGTAACTAGTTCTGTTGAGCTAAGCAACACTTAACAAATTATAATTCAATCCTTCAACCCAATAAGCATTTTCACAAGAGATCTTATCAGTCAGTTTAATCAATCTTTTTCCTCTAACAAGACATGGTGCATCATTACCAAATGTTACACTTTTACATTTATAATGATGTAGGGTCTCAAACTTACTCTTGTCACCAGTCATGTGATGTGAACAACCACTATCAATAATCCATTTATCATTCTTGTTCACATAGGAAATCAATGCAGTTTTCTCATCCTCATCAGATTCATCTTTCATTGCAACATAGACTACCTCAATTTCAAAATCATCACTATCAGTGTCAGTCTCTTCTTTAGCAACATAACAGGATTTCTCACCTTTTTCTTTGTAGTCTTTGTACCTTTGGTAGCTTTTGTCATCTCTTTTGTCTTTGTTTCTATTGTTTCTTTCTTCATCATTATCCTTCCTCTCAGGACATCTAGTAGCTATATGACCGACCTTGTTACATGCAAAACATATAATAGGGAGTTTACCTTTATATTTTCCTTTTCCTCTTCTCAGTCTTCTAGCCATAAGAGCTTCTAGATCTTCATCAAAAGTGTCACTGTCATCTTCACTTTCACTTTCACTTTCACTGATGCATCTTTCTTTTTCCTTCTTAGGCTTGTTCAGGACTAACTATGACTTAAAAGAAGATTCAACATTTCCAATACTACTAACAGTGAAATTATCATAATTAGACAGTTCAAAAGTAGTCAGCTTGCCAATCAGACCTTCCAAAGTAAGCACATTTGCAAAGTTACATATAGATTCCTAAATAGCTAAGATCTTAATAGCATATATAGGTCACAGAGTTCTTAACACTTTTCCAATTATAGTCTCATCATCAATAGTTCCATTTGCTCCTCTCATAGCATTCACAACTTCTTTTATTGTACCATAATATTTTTCAATGTTTTCATCTTCATTCATTCTCATTTCATCAAACTTACCTCTAAGACTCTTGACTTTAGTTTTCAATACATATAGATCACCACCATAGATCTTTGCAAGAGTGTCCCACATATCTTTAGTAGTTGTGCAGTCCTTAATGTCCTTAAATTTTGGACAGCTTAGGGAAGATGCAATTTCCAGCATTGCCTGATTGTGTTCTTTCTTGGCTATCATTTCCTTGGCAGTCAAAGGTGCAATAGGTGTGACATAGTCATGCTTAATGTAGTACTTTACAGAATCCCCAATACCAGCCAGATGCAGCTTCGTCAAGCTTTGCCATGCAGGGAAGTTATCTTTGTTCAGCTTCAGTACCTCCTTCTTAGACATCTTGATCATTTTCTTCAAGTCCCTTTAAACTTGCTTTCTATAAACACCAACAAGCAACACAGCTCTGATACCAATTGTTAATATGATTTAGAACAACAAAGAGCGGGGGGGGGGGGGGGGGGGGGGGGGTGAATCAGTTGTTCTCAGGTCCTGATGTATAAAATAACTTCAAAAAAATTTCCTTAAATCAGATCAAGCAACCAAAACAAACTCGATCATCACTGATTCAATAATAGAAACATATAACTCAGCAATCCACTACCCAGCTATATCTAACTTGTAAAACATAGAAATGTTCAAACCAAAACATTCACACAAGTATGACACCAGGATTTATAGTGGAAACCCAATATGGGAAAAACCACTTTGTAACATGCTACTATTATTTTCACTCTTCTGAAGTTAGCTCGGTTAAAGGCCAACCCTATCAAAGGTTACAATACACACTGTCAAGTGTGACCCGGTTAAAGGATTTCAATCACCCTGTTAAAAGTGAGCCTGGTCAAAGGACTTACATACACTCCATTAGAATGCAACCTTGTTCAAAGGATTTAACATATGACTATTAGGTCAAACTCTGTTAAAAGGATTTTGATTGTTACAATGATTAGAAAGTAGCAGTAGTATTGATCTGAAAACATACAACTCACTTTGCAAATATCAGATCCAATTCCATACATAAATGTTGGTTTACTAACTTTGAAACTTTGACATCTCCACTTCTGATCTACTCGGAACTTTCCTTCAAGCAATCACCACACTTTTCTTTAGCCTTTTCACTTATATAGTCAATAAAACTTTACTATTCTTCCAGCATCTCCTTCACCCATTCCTTTACATACATAATGCTTTGGTTCCCTTAATACTCTCCTCTATTAGGTTAACTTATCTTTTTCCGCTTAATCTCCTTCGTAGATCTTAGGGTTAGGTCAAATACATTGAATCTACTTGCTTCATGTTCTTCGTCTCCTCTTCTAGAATCATCTCAAATCTCATAAAGATTTACAGTAAAACATTTTACAAAGCATTAAATGCTTCCATACAATCAATAAATAAAGTCAACACGTTTTACATAATCCAAGAATTCAACAATGTCAGCTCCAAATCTGAATTCTCTTCAAATATAAAATTGCTGATGCTCGGTCAATACTGTGATCATCCACTTGGTCTCCATGTAAAATGCTCGGTCACTACTAAAACTGTTTCCTTGGCAAATTTACTGATACTCAGTCGACACTAGATTTTTTCTCGACATCCACTAACTTGGTTGACTCTGTCATAACTCAGCTTAAAGATGATTTCTTCATTTTTGCTCGGCTAAGCCTACCAGTTTAGTCTTCAATCTTACTAAGATAAACAATACATTGTCTCATCATTGTGCAACATAATCAAGTACACTTTGTAGTATCAAGATAACTCAACCTTTCCCTGGGTGCTATTGTTACCAACCTTTCTTTCCCTTCTCATCATAGATATAGTACTTTCCTAAGTAGCAACAGTCTTACCAGTTAAGGTTTGACATCAATGACAATACAACAATTGTTTCAATTGCAGTTTCCAACAAGAGGGATAGTGAAGCAAAGTATATGAATAGTCACAATGGTTAAGGGAATATAAGATGGAATGGTAATGTGCTAATTTAGATAAAGATTAAGGATTTCCAACACTATGGTAATAAAATATTGTCAACTTAGTATTTATTACTTGCATTATTAATTACTCTATTTTGTATTGTATTTGGGAACCGACTGGATGATAGAATACATATTTATATGAAGAGATTTTTGTAAAGTGATAAGATTATCATGTGAAATAGTGATAGCCATGGCATATGCGAGATCAGAGGTTAGAAGATGATATTGAGAACTACAATTGGAACTATCAAAGCATAGAAGATTCTTGTATTGTTCATTATTGAAGAACACTTTGTAACTGAAGTATTGATTGTAAGAGTTGTAAGCTCACTATACCTTTAACAGCATTGATATTCCTCTAAAAAGGAAATGTACTATGTAATACTCATCTCCTAATAGGGATAGATCTCCTAATAGTGATATTATACTTTAGTGCATAGTTGTACGTACCATCTCCACCGGGGTTTTCCCTTGGCCAAGGTTTCCTTGAAAACAAATAATGGTGTTATGATTTGTGTGTTATTTTCTTATGTTCTTTTCATTTCTGCAATCATATGGTTTATTTGGAATTGGTTTAAGTTTAATATAAAGTGTTGTAATACTAATTCATCCTCCCTCTCAGTATTAATCAATCCTAACATTACCATGTCCAATTGATTATTTCTCAGCCTTTTCATATCACATGTCCTTTCATCAATTCTTATAGACATTTGTCTTTTGTCTTCTTCTTCCATTGTCTTATCTTCTTCACCTTTGTTTTTCTGTTCAATTACTTCACATAGTCTTACTGATTGAATTTCATATTCTCTCTTTAGACTTCTGACATCTTCATTCATTATATTGTTTCTTTCTAACAGATCTTTTATAGCTACATCACTTTCAGTGGAATTTCCATTATCAAATAAACCTTTAGTGTCCTCTTCTTGATATTGTGTGTCATTCAATTGAATTGCCAATTCATTCCTTCTTCTTAAGGATTTCTTTAATTATCCTCTAGCTACTTCAAGATGGTGTAATGCAAGCTGGATGTCAATCTTCAATTCTCTGTGATCTTTCCCAACTTATAGACCTCTGTCTCTAAGACCTTAATTCTCAAGCAATTAGACTTATTTTAAGAAACCCAAGCTTTGTTACCAATTGTTGGAAATATAATATGGGAAAGTGAGATATTGAGAGGGGGGTGAATCAAATATCACTAATATTTGATACTTTAAAACTAATTGCACATACATACCACAAACATGAATTTCAATACTGAAATAGATCTAACATTCTAACTTCATGCATCAAATGAAACACATAACACAAAGATTTTGGTTATCTAGAAACCCTTGAAAGGTAAAACTGGGGTGGGGATGACACCCACAAATATTCTCTACTACATTATTAAAGTATACCTATTTGAAACTTACAACTAAGTAAGCACTCAGTTAAGAGATTAATGAAATCATGTTAGGAGTACTCTGTAAAGAAATTTACCCTAATTCACTTGCTAAAATGTATCAGTACCTGATCCTTTAGTTTTCATTATAGATGTTGATTATATATCTCATCTTTCCAATACTTATCTGATCTCAAAATCAAATGTATCTTTGTTTTCTCCTTTATTGCTCTACTTAGTCACTCTGCTTGATCTCTGCATCTGATAATCAAAAAAATTCTTTGTTCTATGTACATGAGATCTCCTTTGTTCTCCTTCCTTGCATACATCATTTTAGGGTTTAGATCTCACCTTATATAAATATCTTATCAAGCTTCTAGATCAAGATCAATGATCTAGATTCATTACTTATGCCTCTTAAGCATTCCCTTTTTCTGATAGCTTACATGGCTTACATAGGGATTAATGATTAGAAATACAAGGTGTAATCAACTCCTTAATTCCCTCAACAATCATTAAATCTTGCATAGAAGTCGGCCAAAATGGTTTACCTAGGTGTTTATGCCATTACAAACACATATGTCAAAACTAGCTTTCTTGGCATATGAAGTCTCAGATACTCGACAATTATTGTTCTTCATATACTAGTGCTCGACATGACTCTTCTATAAAACTCGACATAAACTTCTCAGTGACTAATAAAGTACTCAATGACCTTTAAATTTCTCAGCAGTAACTACTACTTGGAAACTATACATAATACAAGTCTAAACATAACTCGACCTTTACAAGATGGCTCAATCGTAGTAATGACCAACCATCATTACCTAGAAAATGACTAAGTGTTAAACACTAATAGACAACATAACATAGGGATCAACAATTTTTTAGTCGTAAGGGTCCAATATTACTAAGAGGGGGGGTGAATCAGTAATCTAATATATCTACAAATTTCTTCTTTAACTCAAAATCAACATTCACAATTGTCCATTATATTGTCAAGGCTAGCCCTGTCTTTGGCTATGGCCTCCTCAACATTCTTCAAATGTCTATAGGGATTTATGAAATAGTTGTAGAGTTTCCTGCCTTGTGCTACATAGCTCTTGGATTTAAGAGTGGTCACCTTAAGAATGCCTAAGTCCCATGAAATGGACTTACAAACTTTTCTCAACTTCTTCTCTAAGAAGTTCTTTTCTGCCTTCTCCTCTATGAATTTTAGCAATGAGTCAAAATGACTATCAAAGCTATCCAATACTATACCAAGATTTTCAACCTCATCCTTGTATTTTAGAATGACTGGTGAGGGGAGAATCTTGTTCACTACTTCTACAATCCTTACCATTATCTTAGCTCTTTTATCTCCTTTTTGAACTGATCTCTCCTTAGCTTTAGCAAAAGCCATAAATGAAAGTCTCATCAGCTCATCTTCATACATGTTGTCCACATCAAAACTGACTAGTTTGGCCAAACTTACCAACAATAGAGATGAATCCAGTCTAACTTCAGCAACCTTTTCTAATTTTGGCTATCTTTCTTGCTTTTCTTCTTGTTATAATTCCTTCTCTTGTACCTTTTCTTCTTGTTTCTCTTCTAATTTTCTTTCTTCTATCTATTCCTGATCTTCAACCTCCATTGTGTTGCCCACTTTGTCCATAAATGGATCAATTACATCCTACAAAGTGTCAACACTAACAAGAACACTAGTGACAAAGAAGTTTGTTTGCAAGTTAACTTGAGCATTCTCATCTATTGCCTTTGAGCTCTCTCCTAAACCCAAGGATATAGGTTTAGCAGTCTTAGGAGGTGACACCTTTTGAGGCATGTCATACATTAGAACTTGGTCTAATGCCTTTTCGGTATCTTCAATTACCTCATCATATTTTCTAGCCATAATTTTGACTAGTCTGGTCTTTGTCCTTAGTAGGGGTTTTAGTGGCTTCATGATTCTTTCTCTTTCCTGAATCAACACAACTGGCAACATATCATCAATTGTTTTATTTCTTATGTTCTCATCCTCTGAATGTGCTCACTATTTTTTGATTTCTAGTTTGTTGTATAGGTCTTTGGAGACACTTTCTTCAAATTCCAAAAAATTCTTTTTGAAAACTAGCAAGTGCTCAATGATAGTGTCCTCAATGATTGCTTGGTCCTTGGGGCTATATCTTTCATAGTATCTATTTATTGATATCAAATTTCCATCCTTGATAACCCTTTTCTGTAGATAATTCATATCTGGTTTCCACAAGGATTGTGGACTCTTTTGAACCATTTTATCTTCCTCTTTCTCCATGACCTTCTCTTCCTTCTTCTTCCTTTTTTCCTCTGTCTATTTTTCTCTTGGATTGAACTGCTTAACTGTCCTTGATGATCTTCTAGGAACAACTGTAGTCACAACTTCTTGTGTTTCTTCCTCTTGAGAGACTGATAAGTCAACAATGTTATCAGTAGTAACTACCTTCTATAATATTCTGAGATCTGTAGACTAGTGGGTTCATTAACTTTCCATGCATTAGGGTGCATGCCAAGAAATTGTGAATGATATGGATGTACATGTGAACTAGAAATGAACCAAACCTAAATGTCTTAGATTTATCCTTCTTTACAACTTTTACATTCTCAATGAATTTTTGATCTAGTATTTCTTGAAGGTTGTACTTCTTGTTTTCTTTAACAATTCTGTATGCCATCATTATAACTCTAGCTGATACAAAATTAAGTCTAGAACTATAAAACAAGTTGTAGCCAATTAGCATTGCTACCAATCTGACATCTTGTAAATATACATCATTTACTATCATTGGCCTCTTATCCCATTTGGAGTGTGTTAGGGTTTCAACTTCTTTTCTTAGGTTCTTCTCACTAACAAGTAGGGCTCCTTCATTGTCAAGGCCTGTGATATCATGGATCAACTAAGCACATATCTTAATAGGTTGATCACCTATCAATAAGAACTGATCATGAACTCTACTCAGAATGATCTTGAACCATTCAACTTCTGTGAATTCAATGAGTGAGGTTTTCTTGAGTATTGACATATCTTTTAGATGTTTGAATTCTTCTGCCAAAGACCCATTTACTTCTATCATACTATTCAACTCATAGAAGATGTTAACCTCCCCAATAATCTCATACTTACAGTGTATGTATGCCTTAATATCCTCTATGTGTAGCACATCTATGAGGGTTTGAGAGAATGCCCCTTCCAGATCATCCTCATAGGATTTGAATGGATGCCTTTTGAATTTGTATCTAGGTCTATCTATAACATCATAAACTACTGGCGCATCCATGAATTTCCAAAGAGATTAAGTCTAAATACCTTAAACGCACATGAATCCAATGTTTGGCTTCACACAAACACAAAATCTCTCTGCTAGATCACTGCTCTGCATTCACACTTCTGCTCTCCTTAGTCACTGATCAACAAATGGTGTAGGAATAAAATCTTTCAAGTCTTTTATCCATCATAAGTTGAGTGTGTGCATTAAACACAGGTAGCTCAGCTTCGCATGTTGTCCAGTCAATGCAAAACTTGTGAACATAGAAGATGAATCTTCAAGTGCTGTGATCTCATCCACAGACTCCACAACATATGTACACATCACATCTAAGCTCGCATGAGCTTACTCTACTTAAATAGGGGCTGGATAATTTCTATTAATTGCATCCAATGCTCCCCATAAGGCCATGAGGTCTTCTAGGTTGATACCTCAAAGAACTCATCATGCGAAGACACCATCATCAATTGTCTCTCCCTAAAGCACTACCTTATTTAGAAATTTTACTTGCCATATCTTATCATCCTCTGATTTCTTGTATTCATTCATGTAATCATTTAGGCATTTACCACTATCACTAATATTCTTCCTTATGACCACAGGTGGTGGTCCTTCTAGTTCACTAGATCTCCTTGGTCCTCTTCTATTGTCATCTCCATTATATCTACAAAAATTTGCAATGTGATCCAGATTGTTATATTTGTAACAAATATGTGGTTTTCTTATTTCTTGATTAGTTTTTAGCTTACAATACCTTGCTGTGTGCCAAAAGTTATTGCATTTTTGATAGGTAACCTTGGTTGTAGATTCCTCTCTGACATAGTCTTACTTATACCTGGACTGATCAGGTTTTCTACAATATTCCTTCTTGTGTCCATACTCATAGCAATTAAAACAATAGTTGGTAAAGGGCTTAGAGTTACCTTCACTTTTGCAATCTCTTTTCATGTGTCCAACTTTGTTGCATCCAAAGCATCTACCTCTGAAAGGTCTGAACTGCTCTCTAGGTTCTTCTTTTGTAGGCCTTTCTTCAGGAATAGGTCTTTCCTCATTCTTGGCTTCTTTTGGTTCTTCTTGAGTTTTTGAACTTTCAGCTTCATTGGATCCACTCATGTCTCCTTTAGATTTTTGTCCTGCTCTTTGTTCATCACTCTTATCATTGATTGTGTGTAATTTTTCAATGAGCAATTTGGCTTGAGTGAGTTCACCTTTAATGATCTGATTGTATTTATCTAGTTCATCATATTTATCCTTATAGTGGTCAAGTTCGGTCTTCATTTGTCCTATCTACAAGTTAGCTTCTTTTAGTGACTTTTCAACTTTGTTTCTTTCATCCTTTTCATGTTGAATCTCCTTGATCATCAAAAGATTAATTTGTTCTTTTTCTTGCTCCAACTTCTTTACTTTGTCTGATGTGTCATTGTCTGAACCTTCTTTGATTTTCTCCATAAGGTCTTGTCTCTGATTTTTTACAATCTCAAGTTGTTTTTTAAGTTTTCTCATGAAACCTTCTACTCTTCTTAACTTGAATTTTAATTCACCATTTTCAACTTTCATCTTATCCAAATCTTCAAGTCCAGCTTCAAAGTTCTCTTGCAAAGCTTCTGAATCCATTTTGATCTCCCCTAAGTTGTTAGACTTTTTCTTCAAGGGTCAATAGTTCTTATACCAATTGTTAGGATTAGGTAATACTGAGAGAGGGGGTGAATCAGTATTACAGAACTTTGTTACTTTCAACTTTAAACAATTATAAAAAATCCAAAGTAATGCAAAAATGAAAAGAGCATACAAACATAACACATTCATTACACCATGATTTTTTCTCAAGGAAACCCTAGCCAAAGGGAAAACTCCAATGGGGATGGTACCCACAAATATGTACTAAAATATAATATCCCCGTTAGGAGATCTAGTCCTGTTAGGAGCTGATTGTTACATAGTACATTTCCTTGTTAGAGGAATACAAAACCCTCTTAGGGGTATACAAAACACTTGGTTAAAGTTGGTGAGCACACTACTCTTACAACCAATACTTGTCCCAAAATAGTTCTCAAAAGGGGAATAGTATAAGCACTTATCTTGCTTAGATAGTTCCAATTGTAGCTCGGCCTTTTACTAATCTTGCATCTGATCTCTACTCTTCCATTCATAAACTTATTCTATCATCATTATCATACCATACTATGCTTGTAAAAAAAACACTCCATACTTATACAAAGTCAGCTTTCCAGTCAGCTTCACAATTATCATGCAAAACATAATAATAACTCATGCAAATGTTATCTATGGAGTCCGTGCTCTTACAATACCAAAGAGTTAAAAATATACTTTATTATCCTATCTTATCACATTACCATATTCACTTTTCCTTCCTTAATCTTCGCAACTGATCATATACCCTGTTACACACTTTTACAGCCTTCACATATCTTTCGAACACTGTATCTCATAGATCTGGTAACCAAAACTTATGCGATCTTAACTAAAGCATTTGAATATCAAAAAATACCTCCAGTTAACTTCACAAGCCATGATACATTCTATATCTTCATCGTTGACCAAAACAATGTCACTGTACCCTATCATCCTGATTCTGTACTTAGTCATTTTCATGACTGAAACTCTAGTGGAAATCTCCACAACATGCGATCACTCTAACATAAGTGTTGCCATAAATGACAACTCTTAAGTGATTCTTAGTACTCCAAAACATCACATGCCAACAAAAATTATCATATCAAGTGTCAATGTACATTGAAACCAAACTGTCACATGAATGTGCTCCATCATATGTAGACTATGTCAATCAACCAAAACCATGTAACAACATTGAACTATTAGAGAAAAAATATAGGCATAATAATGCTATAATAAACATGAAATTTATAAGAGAAATATATCATTGTCAAGGAACTAAATTATATGACTATTTTTCACTAGAAAAGTAATCCATTTAGGAAAACAACTAAAATTTTACCAAAGAACCACCACTCAAGTATGTGACTCAAGTCTCAGTAGAGAAAACTGTAAGGTCACTATTCCAAGATTGGAGTAGTTTCACAATAAGCCATCATATTTTACTTTGTCAAGCATCATAAGAAGAAGTTACTTTCTTTTAAATCTATATACCTATGATATCTCTCTTCTAATGCATTGATGTGCTTATCACACCATTAATTTTGAAGTATGGGAAGTATGAAACATTTATGACAGTCTTTAGTTTCTTAAACTTATGCTTCTTTGAATTAGGGGTAAATAAAATTATCATAATTATCTCCCCTTAAATTTATGATAATGTCACTTGTGCAAAATTTTAAACTATAGATTCATTCTTCATACTCTTCTCATTATGATCAACCAAAATTTGCAAATGAGGAAAACCATCAAAATAGAAATATAAATACCAATCTTTGTACACAATACCTACAAATAGCCTTTTGTATTTTTTGAGAGAACTAATATGGGTAAGTGCACCAAGATGGTGAACAAAAAGGGGGGAATAAGTGGTAACTTTCTTTTTTTTTCTGAAATCAAGGAAACCTGAACTTTATAGAGATATTTGAGGGTCATGCACTCAAACTAGGAGTTTTGTAAAGAATAATAATTGTAGTACTCTGAATCTAGTTTCTAAACTACTTAATTTTTTAAAAACGGATAATATTAAGAGGGTCAAACCTCTCATGCGCGAAAAATGGTTCTTGATTTTTTCATAAAAATATAACATAGTTCTTTTAGTGCGCTTCACAAACTCTATAGTTAGATTTAGTATTTTAAAAAAGCCTTTCGTAGGATGATATGTAAGAGTGAGATCTAGAAGTTGCGTATTTTTTGTTGAGCATTTTACTTTTAATAATTTTTTGAAGTGACCGCATCCTAAAAATCTGGTACTTGTTCATACACTGGGCATAACTTGCATCAAAATAATCCAAATTGCAAAAAAAATTTAAAGTGTATAACAATAATATGTAATTATTTTTTAATTTGGTCAAGTAGATCAAAATTTATTAAAAAAATGGTAGACATATGTCTGTGAGGATTGTGAAGATAGTGGTAAAGAAAATTAAAGTTTACAATGCTAATGTTGTCCAAAAATTGAAAAATTTATATGGTCAGAAAGCTTAGAAGACGTGTGAGATGATGGTAGTAATTTTAGAGATACCCACTTGATCATTTGTAAAGTTGATGATGATGAAGTCAAGAAATCATGTTGAAAGAAGGAAAAATGTGTAAATGGACAAAATTGAAGGGAAAATAGGCTTGCAAGCCTTAGGGTCGTATTCCATACATTTTACCAAGCCATAACCCGTATGAGTTATGGTGTACAAAATAACCCGATCAGTTTTTGAAAACCAAAAATCACAATTTCAAGGTCTACATAACTCATATGTGTTATGAAGACATAAAACAATATTTCCAGTTTCACATAACTCGTACGGGTTATGAAGACATTAAAAAAATTACTTGTAAATGTGTAATACAATACACATTTGTATAGATTTACATATATGATATGTTTCTACGTAGGTATATATGCATATTTATAGTTTTATATACATATATATATATATATATATATATATATATATATATATATATATATATATATATATATATATATATATATATATATATACATGCATGACTCTCTCTCTCTCTGCCCTTCTCCTTCTTCTCTATCTCTCTAGTTTCATATAACCCATACGGGTTACATAAATTGTGAGTGTTGTCATAAGTTTACATAACTTGTTCGAGTTATGAGAAATTATGAACATTTTCATTACATTACATAACCCATACGAGTTATGAGGAATTATTTATATTTGAGTCCCAACAGCTTAAAAAATCAGCAGTGCAAGTTATTTGAAGGCCCCACTACTATTGCACATGATTTTTTGGGACAATAACAATCATGTTTTGTTTATTTTATTGTCAATTTTTCTTTGAAATGATTTATTTGTCTTTTCTTTGGATTCTTTTTGAAGTTATTTTATCATGGCTACTTTAGATTATAATAAAATGATGCTCATTTGTTGTTTTTATGCTATTTGATTGTGTAATGTCCTCATGATGTTATGTGTAGGACAATTAATACTAACAATGGGAAAGAACAAGAGATGAACAATTAAACAACGAGAGACAACAAAGAAAATACAAATGGAGCGTATGCGGAGATTACGTGAAGGTACGTCATCTAATGCACCTAATGAAAATGAAGAATATTCAACAATTGAAATTGATATGATGAATGCACCATATCAAAATGATCAACATACACCAATTCAAATGCATGAGATGAATCAACCTAATGAATGCAATGAACATAGACCATTTGAAAATGATGTAATGAATGCACATGTTAATGAAATTGAAGAAAATTTACCATTTGAATTTGATGTGATTAATGCACATAATACACCAATCTTAACACCTCTTAGAATAATTCGTAGGAAACCAAAGTTTCTAATAGATATTGATGAAAATATTGTGAGGCAAATGCATGATAAAAATTTTGAAAAAACTTGTTGAAGAATGGTTATAAGATTTTGGAATAACTATTTTGAAAACTTAAATCAAAGTGGAAGATGCCAATTAGTTGTTGAAATGATTAAAAATCTGAAATTTAGAGAGACAATGAAAATTTTGGGGTTAAGAACATCTAGAAATAATAGTGAAAGAACCATTGTGAGAAATATTTTTTATGCATACCAATCTATTCATTTGAAATCACACTCTAAAGATGCTAATGTTACTCATTGTATCCTCACATCAACCATAATGGGAAAGGAAATGAAAAAATCTCATTTAATAAGAAAAATAAGCAAGTCATTAAGGATAAGTAGAACCACATTACACCATGCTTTAGATAGGTGAGAGAAAATTGAGGATCCTAACAATAATTCTCTTTGGGCATTATTGGGTAGACTCTTACGCAAGGACAAGGTTGTTGTTGATGCACTAAGAACATTAATTGAGAAATATTGGCATGAAAACACAAGGGTTTCACCCAACCAAAGAGATGTTGTTAGAAGGAAAATTGGAATTAGAAATCATGAGCCACATCCAAAACACTATTTAGATATGACACAAACACAATTTTATGAAAGGTTTCTTCAAAGCTTTCCTTAGATTAAAATTAATCAAAGATTTTTTTAGATGACAAAACTATTTTATGTTAAGATTAATCATGCACATACTACATGTTGTTGTAGGGTTCATTTTGAATTTTCCATGCATTATGAGATTTATCGCTACATGTGTGGTACTTTGCACACTAACAATGTTTTGCAGGAAAGTGGTCTACAAGCACCTCCTAAGTCACTGAGAGACTTCATTTCAAGTGTACTCTATAAATGAGATGATGGGTGCATTTATTATAAGATGGTGTGTTTGAAAGGATTTTGTCCTACATGTGGTGGTTTGCAAAAGTTGCATAGATTCTTACACCTTGATAACACACATGAAATTGGGTAGGAACTAGTTTCTTTTGGAAAATACAAGTCACATATGGTGTTAAAGATAGAAAAGAATTAAAGAGGTGCGAGTTTGTGAAAAGGGATATGTGTAGCTGATTTTATGAATATTTGTCGAGACAAACTAGTTTATGAGTACATAGGTCACACACATAGAGCTAGGTGGTTAGATGAGAAATGGAAGTTGTGTAAGGACACTTTCCCCCTCGGAACTATTGTCTATGTCATTGATTTAATAGAAAATTATACACTAAAACCTCAAAATGAAGTACAACCTATGTATTACCACTCTACACAAGTTATAGTTTTTGTACACATAGTATTCATTCATGAAGATGATAGCACAGAGGAGGACAAAAAGGTTATAAGAGAGTATCACTTTTATATCAGTGATGATCGTACACATTTCTCAAAGTTTGTGCAAGGATTCTTTAAAGTTTTCTATGACAGTTAAAGGGAAATAGGTATAAGATACAACCAACACTTAATATGGTCACACAATTGCACCTCGCAATTAAAGAATGCAAGGATGTTCTATTGGTTGACTTGGTCAATGCATGTGACAAGTGGTGTACAATATTTTTGGAATTTCACTAAGGCATGTCATAGAAAGGGAGAGCATGATGGTGTAGGAGCATGTGTGAAAAGAGCTCTTACTAGAGAGGAATTGAAGTATGAAGGTGGTGCAGTGTTAATAGATGGAGAAACAATTGTGCAATGGTGTAATTCTACGATGGGACCAGGTAATGTAGGCAAGTCTATGGTTTACATATTTTTTTGGTTAATACATGAATCTAACATTAAAAATAATTTAGATTGTTGTATACTTACAAGATCAAGTGACATGCATCCATTTAGAAGTTCAAATGCAACATCATTAGCTATTTATACTAGACAGATTGCATGCTTTTTCTCTTCGTGTATGCATTTTTTTTGGGATGAATGTGAATCAAAAGAGTGGGTCAACCAATGGTCTTGTAGACCTTTGTAGACCCTAGATACATATCAACTTTCTCAAGTACTACAACTAAACCAAATGGAAGCATCAGTGGATTTTTGACCATGTATCTGAGCTAGTTGAACTAGGCAATTTATCAATTTATTACTTAGTAAATTCTTTTTCTCATCTTGTATGCATTTTAAGGTCAATTGATTAGTTCTTTATGTTGATTTTGGTATTAACATATAGCCTTCTACTAAATGCAGGTCATGTATATACAGTCATTGTAGATGAGAACAATGAAGAAGGAATAGATTACTTTTTGTATCGTTGTATTAAGGCCAAAAAGAAATTGACAACTACAGTCACCAATGGAGAGATTATTGAGTACCCAATAGGTTTATTTGTTGTGACAGGAACATGGTTTAGAAGATATCATTGTTGTGTTGAGTTGTATTGAGACCTCTTAAACTCAATTTACTACAATTTGTATTGATATTGGAATTAACTTATTTTTATAATAAAATGCAGGTACCCTATTAAGAATTCTAACACCTAGTTGTTTGAGGACTTTGAGACACATAGACATAATCTTCATTACTCTAACCTTGTTGAAACAAATATTCAATTGATTAAATATCATGGTAGACCTCTTAACAAGAATTTGTAGAAAGTTTAGGAATTTGACCATGAGGCAATACTTGACACAATAAGGGTTAGACCTAATCCAGAAGGTTCACTTGATTGATTTTGGACCATAAAGATGAATGATTATACAATATGGTAGAATGATTTTGACAATTTGTATATGATTCTATGTGCATATGAGCTATAATATGCATATTTAGATGCCAAATTTTGTATATAAAAACAACAATCAACTGTAATGTGTATATTTAGATGCAAAATTCTGTATATATAAACAATAATGAGCTTCATCATACATATTAGATGCAAATTTTGAAATATAAAAGTGCCCATGGGGCTGATTTGCAAATATTAAGAGCCCACATTTTGTATATCCTAATTTATATCATTTGATTATAAATACATATTTAATTTTGTATCCTTACATTTTTATCATCTCAATGCCATGTAAAGTGCAAAAAATGTGATTCCTTACAATAAATTTTGTAACCTTATATTTTTATTGTCTTGATTTTTTATCCTTACATTTGTATTGTCTTAATGTCATGTACATTTGTATCATCAAATGATGTAATACTTGGAGTCATTGATTCAAAATTGGTCAAGTGTGTCCAAAGTAATATGGTGCTTCCCTAGAGTGAAGGGATAGTGGTGAAGGATTGCATCCTAGCACAAAATAGTCTACACCATTAGCTCTCATTGGGTGGGTAAATGCTAGTGACAACCTTGTTTCACCCATAGAGTCAGTAGAACGATCATGACCATGTCATACCAAAGTGTCCCCAAGGTGCACTAAGCATGATTGGGCATCGATCTTTCAAGGCTTGTATCTCAGACCTCATGAGAGGTATTGTTGAATCATCATATGATATAGGATCATGTTTTTGAGGCCTAAAATAACCTCTCTCCATTCTTGGAGATTCAATTCTTTTTCAATTTGGCATGTCAATCTCGTTTGTTTTTAAAACTTGCAATGAGACTCAATTGAAAGTTGCACCACTAGTTTTCTTCCAAACCATTCATCTTGGCACCAAACGGTCGATATGCCATTTGCTCCCGGTGGGAAGATAAATGCTAGTGAAAGACTCGTTCCACCCATGAAGTCACTAGAATGTTTGTGACCATGTTGAACCAAAGTGTCCCCAAGGTGTACTAAGCACGATTGGGTAGTGATCTTTCAAGGCTCATATCTTGGACTGTAACGCCCCGCCAAGGAACCCAAGAGAATTTAACCCTAAACATGCTACTAAGTTTGGTGAACAATTTTTTTTCTAAAGTTAACAAACAAGATCAAAAATAGTGTGGAAGCAATTACCATTTACTCACATTGAAACAACATCCAATACAGATTACAAGACTCAAGGGTTCCATGATGTAGAATTACGTAAGAACAAAACACAACTAAAGAACTAACATCAATAAAAGATTCCATAACTATAAACTGTAATTACAGGATATAACAATAAATACAATTCTCATGGACATCCATGATATCCAGATAAACTGACATCCACTGCACATGTCGCAGGGTATGTAATAATAAAACTAACATAAAAGTACAATGACCTAATTAGGTATCACAGGCGATGCACTAATATAGGATTACAAATAATGAAGATAAGAAAGAAGCATCAAAAGGAATCCCATTGAAGGATCACCATCAAGCATCGGTACTAGGATGTCGAATCTCAAATGGTAAAGAATCACTACCACCCATCCGTGTAGAACCACAAAGGCCTACCCCACCATGCTGAGGAGATAACCACAAACCCCAATCAGATAACCAATACAAAACAAGGATAAAAACCCTAAGCAGAAGGATCCAAAAAAGCACTCTAGCTCAAGATACACATGACAAAGATAAAGGTACAACTCACTAAACCAGAGGCAACCAACACATGTAGAATAACCAGACTATGCATAGGAAGGTGTCATCATGTACGTCTACCCCTTGAGTTTTGTCCTGGTAATCTCTCTGGATCTCGGCACCCAAGTGACCATACACAGTATCAATGACCTCTCGTACTGACGAAGTCATCAACTATGCCAACTCATCCCTTAAAAGGGGGCTAGTCATCTTCTCAACTCCACCTTAGTCTATACTAGCACTCAAGCATGGGTGAGGACTTATATCTTATTAGGTTCAATTAAATACCCCTTAATTATATTAGGTTATCACTTGATTACTGAAACTTTATAATAAGTGATCCTGGCAGCCACTTGTGGGCCTCGACACTTATTGCAAGCCACCTCCTATTACATGTCAAGGTAAACTACCCTAGGCTCACAGATCTCTCCTAGATCTAATTAGGTATACACATACATAACCTCATATCCATTTTCACACAAAAGAACTAGATATGGTTACAGAGATACCACAAACAAAATACAGTATAACATGAGCCCAATGGTCAAATAGGAGTGATAATCAGATGAAGTACACTCACACCAAACATAACTGATAACATGAACATCTAACTCGAACCCCAGCCTCTGTATTCCCCTAGGTCATCTAGAATCTGACAACCCATAATGTAAAAGAGAACATGAAGAATACACATTCACATTAATTTGAATTAAAATAAAGATCATAATCCAATACGTTTCAGAATCATCATAAATGAATTCAAGAAATAGGTCTACTAGAGAATTCTCACAATAATCATGTCCAATGGTACCATAAGTAAATTAAATTACCTAAGAAGTGTCATAGAATCCATCTTAACGAAAATACCCAATTTCAGTAGAAAATAACAAAAATATTGTTCTATGAAAGGCAATAATCTAAAATTGCAAGGTTAAAAACCTAAGTTCCCTATAATTGACATTCTTATGATTGATTGATTTAAACAAAATTATGAGAACGATTTACGAAAGTCCATTGAGGAAATTCTCTATTAATATTGTACTTATATAAGCAAGAAATTCATTAACAAAAATTAACAATGTTAAATGATATTCCATTACCAATATTCAGTAAAACATAATAATAAAATTTTATTAATATTTAAACAAATCATATTAATAAAATTAAATTACTAATGAATTATAAACGCCATAAATTTATTTATTAACAAACTAAAAGTATATAAAATTTAACCCATTAACAAATTATATATATATCATATAATAATTTATAAATATTTTTAAAAATAACAATTAATAAAATAAACTAATATTAAAATAAAATTTAATAACAATTAAAAAAAACATATTAATAAATTTACACTAATATTAATACGAAATTTATTAATTTTAAAAATAACATAACGAAAATATTAAAAAAGAGAAACTGACTATCATAAACAAAACTATTAAACAAAATTGAAAAAAAAATGCTTACCTTTTAACAGGCTCTGTGCTGCATGCAAGGAGGGTCCACTGGCGGATAGTACTCAAGGTACCGTCGGCAGGGTACCCCCTATCGACAGTACCTTGAGTACCGCCTGACAGGGTTGCGACCTCAGGATAGTGGGGGATGTAATGGCCCCCACTTCCCATTCAATTTCACTTTTTCGAAAACCGAAAAAAACAAACTCTTTTTTTTTTATAAAAACTTTTTTCAATATAATATATATATTGTTTGCTAAATTTTATTTGTATAATAAAATTTAGTTTGGTAAGATGTTTATACATATATATTTTTTTTTTGCCCATTTTATTTTGATAAATAAAATACTAACATAAATGCTAATTTCATGATTTGACAGGACTGCTCATTTCCGAAAATGAAAACGACAAACTGTGGCTTTCTTTTTCCAAAAATGGAAAACTTAGCAAATTACAAATTTAGGGAAACATAATTTATTTTTCCTCTAATCTATTTTTCCTCATAACAACATTGATAATAAACTCAACCAATTAAAACAAGGAACACTAATTTGTCCTTTACCAGTATTTTTTTTTTTACTGTAAATTTTTTTAATAGAATGGGATTTTTTTTCTAGAATAAAGAATTTTCACCCAAATTGAGTTTTTAACAACCCACTAAATTAATTTATTCAAACTATAGAACTAACTATACAAAGATTGATTTTTTGTTTTCTATGTGTTCTAGGATGAATTTTTTCTCCAAATTTGGACAGCATAACTCTACTGTTCCAAGTTAATATAAAAATATGAAATAGCATTCTAATGATTTTTCTAACCCTCAAATTTAAAGCATAAATAGAAAATAGATCTTAATCTATAAATTGAAACAAACATAGAGAAATTGCAGAAAGAACTACTGATGAATTCACAGAAAAACTTCACAAATCCCTACCTCAAGTCCAATGCCAAATACTGAATAGGAAGGCCTGTAGAATGCTGAAACCCTCAGATTTGACAATAGAAAAGCTCCACCTGTAGATCTGAATCACAATGCATACAATCCCTGAATCCAAATGCAAACAACCTTCACCCAAAATTCATGCACAATCTCCAAAAGCTCAAGAACACAAAGAAAACATAAAAACTCCAAAAGCTCTCTCCCAAATTGCTCCAACAAACTGATTGAATCAAAATGAATGCAAAATCCCCCTATTAGGGATTCAACTCCACTAAACATGCAAAACCCTAGATGACTCACACAAAGAACTCCTAATCAAACTCTCTCACTTTTGTTGAGAGAAATTACTAATTAATAATTAAAAATAAATATAATTGTGCACAACTCAATAAAGCATATGTTAATAACAAAAACTATTATTAAATAAATTAAATACTTAATGCATCATGAATTCATGCAATTAGTTATGTAATTATTTAATAATACTCACAAACATAATAAAATCCAATTCTCAATAAAATACTCAATTAAATCCAAATAATCAATTATTTGATTTTAATTAAATTTCATCATAATAAACTTAGGACATAATCAATATTAATTTCCAATACTAAAATAATTAATTTTAATTTAATTTCCTCAATTAAATCCTAGGAACATAATTAATCATTAAATTCAACTATGCACCTAACATCAATATTCACATAAAATAATCTAAATTAACATAATTCAACTATAATCAATAAATTAATAATCACCCACATAATCATAAATCAATTGAATCATGCAGAGTAAAAGTCAAACACAATAAGTCAAACAAACACAGGAGAAGGGATCCACAAATTCATGCCAACCAGATAAATTCGGGTAGGGTAGTAAGACTGACACTTGTCCAATTCTAGGACAATTTGGCTTAGGTTAGGGTTTTGGGTCTGTGTATTATCTCCCCTCTTTACCATTAAGATGAATGTTTGTGGGCACGCTCACTCTTGCTAATTCAAGGAAGATGATGCCCTGTACCTACGAACCTGTCACCACAAGATGAAGCATGTACATACAATAATATATATCAAACAATGATAGGGTACGGTCGGTCGTCCGAATCTTGACTAAGTGAGTAACTACTCCTCCGTCCTCTACCTAACAAACACGTCAAATAGATACAAACACATGACAACCATACACATGCCAGTATGGGATTAGTACCATTAATCAATATAAAACATAAACACAGCATCAAAAAATATCAACATCTAATCTATGCAATAACCTGATACACATTCAATGAATAGAAAACCTTAATCATCATTTATTAACCATAATAATCGATCACATCAAAAGTGACCTAAAAGAATTCGGTCAAACACTAAAACATAAAGAAACCTAAAAGCAAACTATAGGTGGGGTACTACATGGACATTGTGAGAGGTATCGATGAATCATCAGATGCTACAAGACCATTTTTTTGAGGCCTACAATAACCTCTCTCCGTTCTAGGAGATTTGAATTTATTTGAATTTGGCATGTCAATCTCGCTTGATGCCAAACCTTATAGTGAGGCTCAATTAAAAGTTGCACCATTGGGTATCTTCCAAACTGTTTGTCCTGGCACCGAATGGTCTGCACCATTAGCTCTTGTTGGCTGTGTAAACTCTAGTGACAACCCTATTCCACCCACTTGGTCACTAGAACATTCATGACCATGCCAGACAAAAGTGTCCACAAGGTGCACTAAGCATGATTGGGCAGTGATCTTCTAAGGCTTGTATCTCAGACCTCATGAGAGGTATCAACAAACCATCAAATGCTATAGAACCATTTTTCTAAGGTCTAAAATAACCTCTCTCTGTTCTGAGAGATTCAAATTTGTTTGAATTTGGCATTCCAATCTCGCTTGATGCCAAAACTTGTAGTGAGGCTCAGTTGAAAGTTGCACCACTAGGTATTGTTCATCCTGGCACCAAATAATCTATGCCATTAGCTCTCTTTGGGTGAGTAAATTCTAATGAAAACCCCATTTTTCCCATAGAGTCACAAGAATGTTCGCGACCATGCCACACCAAAGTGCCCCCAAGGTGCACTAAGGCAGATTGGGCAGAGATCTTTCGAGGCTCATATCTCAAACCTCGTGAGAGGTATTTGTGAACTATCAGATGCTACATGACTATGTTTTTGAGGTCTACAATATCCTCTCTCCATTCTAGGAGATTCAAATTTGTTTGAATTTGGCATATTTATCTCACTTGATGCCAAAAATTATAATGAGGCTCAGTTGAAAGTTGCACCACTGGATTTCTTCCAAACCATTTGTCATGGCACCGAACGGTCTATTCCATTAGCTCTCCTTGGGTGGGTAAATGCTAGTGACAACCCCATTCTTCCCATAGAGTCACTAGAATGGTCATGACCATGCCAGACCAAAGTGTCCCCAAGGTGCACTAAGCACAATTGGGCAGCAATCTTTTGAGGCTCGTACCTCAAACCTCGTGAGAGGTATCAAAAAAATATCAGATGATAAAAGATCATGTTTCTGAGGCCTACAATAACCTCTCTCAGTTTTGAGAGATTCAAATTTATTTGAACTTGGCATACCAATCTCTCTTGGTGCCAAAACTTGTAGTGAGGCTTAGTTGAAAGTTGTACCACTAGGTTTCTTCCAAACCGTTCATCCTATCACCAAACGGTCTATGCCATCAACTCATGTTTGGTGGGTAAATGCTAGTGACAACCTCATTCTACCCACAAAATCACTATAACATTCATGACCATGCCAGACCAAAGTGTCCCCAATGTGCACTAAGCACAATTGGACAACGATCTTTCAAGGCTCATATCTCAGACCTCTCTCCATTCTAGGATATTCAAATTTATTTGAATTTGGCATGCAAATCTCGCTTGATACCAAAAATAGCAATGAGGCTCAGTTGAAAGTTGCATGAATGGGTTTCTTCCAAACCTTTCATCCTGGCACCAAATGGTCTACGCCATTAGCTCCCATTGGGTGGGTAAATACTAGTGATAACCCCATTCCACCCATGGAGTCACTAGAACATCCTGACCATGCCTGACCAAAGTGTCCCCAAAGTGCACTAAGCATGATTGGGCATTGATCTTTCAAGGATCATATCTCAAACCTCGTGAGAGGTATCGACAAACCGTCAGATGCTACAAGACCATTTTGGGAGATTCATTTTTTTTTAATTTGGCATGCCAATCTTGCTTGATGCCAAAACTTACAGTGAGGCTCAGTTGAAAGTTACACCATTGGGTATCTTCCAAACCGTTCATCTTGGCACCGAACGGTCTGTTCCATTAGCTCCCATTGGGTGGTAAATGGTATTGACAACCTTGTTTCACCCATGAAGTCACTAGAATGTTCATGACCATGCCAGATCAAAGTGTCCCCAAGGTGTGCTAAGCACCATTGGGTATGTCGGTGAGCATTTTGATGTGTCGAGAGGCAAAGTGGAACCATTCCTAGGGTAAACCTACCTAACCAGACGTGATGGAAGCATAAGTTTATGCCCACAATAAACAGATGTTTCTGCTCCAAGTTGTTTATACAAGGGACATCATCGATAGGGTAGGTCAAGTCCTATGTGTCCTAAATGTGTTAGGGTCCTATGGACCATTTTTCATTTGTAATAAAGACTACATGTTCAACTCTGGTCAAAGGGTCAATAATAGACTACTAATTGATGTTATGAGTTCTCAAGATGATCATATTTCAAGATAACCTTCAAAGCACAAAGGGTACCCACAAATACATGTAAGACATGGATCATATAGAAAAACACTCGTAAGACATTATTATAGTCATGAATGTATGCAAGGCATGAATTCCAATACACATAAGGTAGTGATCATATGCTCAAGGAATTAATCACACATTTAGATATTCATACACATTGTTTGTATACACTTATGAAGCATGCATGTAAATAATGCATAAACCATGATTTTTCTTTAGCCAAACAGAATACTCAAAACATATGAAGGATACACATGAATATAATGTAGCACATAAAGCATGAATTCACTTAAATTATGAATTACACATTTGAACACATGTAGCACATAAAGTGTACACATAAATTTTCTTAAGTCATGAAGCATACATGTAGCACATAGATTATAAAGCATACACATGAATCAACTTAAGTCATACACATAGCCCATACACATGAATTTTGGTTATGAAGAATGTACTTGAATACACATGAATATACTTAAGGCATAAATCCTACACATCAGTACATACACACAAGCATATTTACATGCTAACAATGAACAAATGAACACACAATGAACAAATTGGATAGAATGTACATATCAAAAAATGGCATACATGCAAAATCAATAATAGAGTTTCAAAAATGTGTCATCGACTATGTCAAGGTCGATAAAGACAATAAAAATATCGAATATATACAAAGTTAGGTCATTCAATAACCACAACTAGATCTATATATCTCTATCAATATCTATGACTCTACTGGATCATCGAAATTGAGCCTCTTCAAAGGAGTAGGTGGATCACTAGGCATCTGCACAAGAATAATTCAAATGCTAAATCAAATATATTTTCTCAAAATAAATAAATATTGGATTATAATTTTTTGGCAGTTGAATTGTTGGTTACCTCATCTATTTCTTCTACAATTATGTTGTTCTCTAAAGTCGATAGTCCCCATCTTGTGTGAGTTGGACTCCTAAAAAAATGTAAAGGCAGAGGATCTATGGGAGGTTGTGAAGAGGGATGTAATAGGTAAAATAAAATCAATACAAGTTAATAGCATATATGTCAGGAAATACTAAAAAAATAAAAATATATGCACTCATATCCAAATGCATATGTTTAACATGTATATAGAAAAAATGCATACTAGAACCTCAGATGGCTCTCCTATACTCTTAGGAGGCATCGCCACTGATGAGGCATATATGACCAATTCATGTATGAACATGTTGCCCAAAATTTCCTATCTATTCAATTCTGGTCATAGGCTGGATTCCATCCAGGGTTTGCTTTTACACCTTGTTAAGCCTCTGAGAAATTTCATGGTCTTCTGCCTTTTCTTCTGGTCTCTGCAATTCCTTAATTCCCTGGTTTGCAAGTTTGAATATTTGAAAATCTAGCCTGTTCTAATTTTCCATTACTTTTTCGGCCACTTAAGTCCCTATATTTCCATGTGCACTTTTCCATGCTCAGCTGGTTGTGAGATCTCTAAAACCTAATGGAATATTCCTCCCTATCTCCCAACCCTATGAATACCCTTTGTTCACAAGATCACCCAATCGAATGGCATATTCTCTTTTCATTCGGTGACTTGGCAATGGTTCCTTCAGTCACGTAATCGCCAGATGGTCAGCGGTCAGGCTTTGGGTAGTTAAATTTTTATTCAGCGACTGGGTGACCATGTATTCGTAGGTTCTAATATTTATTGTGATCAAATCCTAAGCATCTGGTGACCTAGCGAGTTGTCTTTTTTCCTTCACTCACTAAGTCTCCAAATTTTTGGTGGTCTCAACTCAACGGTTAAAGTAAAAATTAAATCTAATGGTTGGCACATGATCTAATAGAATCTTCTGATTCTTTGAGATCATGCGATGGCCATCGATCTTCCTCGTCTACAACATTTTAGTTGTTAGTGGGTCCACTGCCACATTATCTGATGTGCAGGCTTCTGATTGGTCGAAGGTTATGATGTGGAGCTTTGTTAGAGCAGACCCAGTGTGTAGTCCTTCCTTGAAGATCTAATGGTTGGGGCATGATCTCATGGAATATTCTTGGCCCATGAGATCATGTGACAATTGTTGATCTTGCTTTATTGCTAGGGCTCTGTCAGGTGGGTCCTCGTGTTCTGACGCGCTTAGTTTTTATTGGCCAGCGGAGTGATGACTGGGATCTGTCAGTGGGGCCATTGTTAGAGGATCTATAGAGATGTTAGTAGAATTAAGATCTATGTTTTTCTTATGATCTCATAGAATCTTATGACCCTATGAGATCATGTGACAGCCATCGATTGAGTATCAGACTAAAGGGAAGGCAGTGTGGGTCCTGTGCCAGGTGATCCAAGCTGTCTGCAGTCGATCAATGGTATGATGACAAGTGGTGAGTGGGCCTAAATTTGTGGCTACAGTCGTGTAGTCACCAGGATAAACTAGAGTTAGATAATGGGTCGAGCGATTCAGCGACAAAGGAAAAAGTGAACCTGAGTTAAAGTACAGGGTTAAGGTTATGAAATGAAAGTGCTACCTAGTAAAGTAAGAAGATCTAACAACTGTGTTTTAAAGATGGGTTGGATTTGAATATTGGTCGTAGATGCAGAAAATTTAGCACCACCTATGACCATTTAAGTCATATTTTAAATTCAAATATCTGTAGTACCAGATTTAAATGGTTATGGTGAGCCAAATTGCAGAGAGGTAGATAGATCAGGGTGGCTTGTCCGCAGGTAGATGTAGTACAGAGATGGACACACAAGATATCTGATCGGTTGGGATATTTTCATGGGCATTTATGATCAGATTGACAGAGTTAGGGTTTGATTATTTTATGAAAATTTGTAACCCTAATTAGGTTTTTGACTCCTACAATTGTAAAAGGAGATGTATAAATTGTTTTTGGATCTTTTTTAAAGTAGAGAGTTGACAATTGTAAAAGGAGAGATTTTTCTTTCTCAGAAGTTACCTATGGCATTCTTTCTGCCCTCTGATTTCTGTAGTTTGTAACTTTCACTGATTACTCAGATATTGTGAGGTATATTGTGACATTTTTTATGTCCTTGTGCTTCTTGTCTAAATTCTCTCTTAGTGAATTGAGTATATGTATGTTTTTTAGTGATATCTTAGGGTTCTTGATCCCTCTTTCTTTCTGCAATTCATGTGTATTCTTGTGGGTGATTTGATTTGAATGCTCTTGTGGGTATACTTCCACCCCTAGCAGTCTGTCTCATTCCTATACCCAATTACAGAGGTGAATCTCTCTTTGTAGGTTATAGTTTTGTCTAAGTTCTTGAGAGTTGCTATTATTTTGTGAAATTCTTTCTTTCCCTCCATAGCATCTCTCTATTGCATACCCTTTTATAAAATATTGATGCAAGCCTATTCAGTGAGTTGTGATCTCCTAGACCTAATATTGTGTGTTGAATTCATCCTTTATACTGCCATTCATACCATATTTTTGGTGTATCACCTAGTAGGTAGTTTTCTTTCAGTCTTTTCCCTTTCATGCACTCCTCCTATCCCTTTTCCCCTCAAAGATTTACTTTCCTATCAAGAAGAAAATTAAGGTGATTATCCAAGAGGAACCAACCTAGAACCTAGAGGTATCATCTTAGTTAGCATAGGTCCCACAACCTGGAGATGATTCCCATGTTATACTAGGTTATCAAGACCAAGAGAGCTTGAAACAAGGGTGCAAACTTAGTGTATAACAGAACAATCATAACATGTGTCATAGTCATAGAGGAAGGATTTCTAAGAGATTTAAAATTATCAAGAATGCAATTGAAAGTAAATATAAAAATGTTACATCTTCTTTCTCTTGAACATCGGTGACATCAGGTGCATTCATTAATTCTATAAAACCCAATTATTTCTATATATAGAATAAATAAGTCATGTGCATTCATCAATATAGACTACAAGAATATGTTTAATCATGAATAATACATTTCAACAAATAAACTTAAATTCTATTGAATTACCTTTTGTCGCTTGGGTGTCCTCAAGGATTTCTTTCTCTTTCCCGGTATCCTCAAGTCAGATGGGGAACCCTAGCAAAAAAAATTAACAGAGGAGAAATGAATATGATACCACATGGGTTCAATTAAAACTGTAAACAAGAGATGTGCAAAATATTATACCGAAAATCTTTCAAACCCAAAGTCAATGGCAGAAAGAGTGATATCATCAACTTCAAAAATCTGAACAGCCAACAAGCCCTATAAAATACCAAATAAATATGCATATATTAACAAAATTTATTTTTAAACATACATATTATTCTATTTTAATGAATATTTTAAAAAAATTACCTAGTGTATCAAAGCTACAAGTGTATCTGTACGTCTTCTCAAATGAACACTTTGTGGTGTGCTCGTATCACTTGTTGCACCCTACAATGCATATTATTCATGTATCAATTTAAAATATTCTCCAAATAAAAAATTATTTACTTTTATAAGATTTAGGTGATTAATTAATAACATGTCAAAATATAAATAAACAAACCTGTCTCTGCTCTGTAGAAAATACCATCATCATCAAGTAATTTGTGCGGGTTGGAATGCATGACATCTACCCCTGCAATGTGTACATGAATGAGATGTCGAGTCATCATCATTTGTGTTAGTATCTACCCCAACACATATACCCTAATAATTGGGGCACATATGCTCAATGGGTTGGGCTGATCCAAATGGTGCATCTGATGATGATGGACGTGGCGCAGCTGTCGATCCACCCTCTACTCTGAAAAATTATGTGCCATGCTCAATAATGAAATCATTCAATGATGTGGTTACATGAGGAGTCTGTAATTCTATGGACTCCTTCACAACTATTGGAACCATGACATGAACCATGGTTTTTTTACCTAGAGGCCTCCTATGTTGTGGTTGTACTTGATAACCTACAACTGATTGAATATCTTGATGAACTGAATGGAGAAGTAAAAGATAGTCATTAGAGATCACCGAGCTACTAAAGTGATATGTAAGGAAATTAAATCAGTCAATGTATTATCATTGATGTCAACTAGTTTTGACTATACATATCATGATAGTTACAAACATTTGAGGAAGAAAATGATAAAGGAATGAGATATCTACATGAAGATGAGATGGATGTGAAAGATATGGCTAAGGTATACATTGGGTAACTTATTGATGAGTCTATGGAAACCTGTTGCTAACTTGATTGTATTACATGAATTTGTTATGTATTGAAGATAAAAAATAAATAAGTGTATGTGGTCAATAATTGAAGATTTCAGTATACACCAAGCTAGTGTTGTTTATACTGAGTAACAGTAATAACCGAGTTAGTTATCACTGACACATTCTATATTAACTGAATGAGAGAAACAAATAAATTTTATAACAGAAGACTGAATTCATGAGTTGGATGATTGCTTACGATTCTGAGGTAAAAGAAAAACTTTGTTATGATGATCTAACAGCTAAAAAAATTCAAGATTGATCAAATGGAGAAGGATAAAATGTGTTATAGACACATCTATCGAGGAAGATTGAAGAGGAAAAAGGAACGATGGAGATTAAGAGGCAAAATCTAATGGATGATAATAAAATATTTTATGAATTCTATTTAAAGAGACATGAGATTCATTATTGAGTCTAGAGCTTATTGACACTGCAGGAGAATTCACGTGAAAGGACTATTTTCATAAAGCACTAATCAAACTAGTTATAGATAGAATCAATCTAAACTACAGGCATTACCGAGTGTCAAGGTATTATTCATTGAGCTAAACAAGTTGGAGGATATGAAGGATTGAATTGAATATTGAACAGAGGAGGTATTTTGAGCTTAGCATAGATCTAAAAATCTGCAATCTAAGTTGTATTTGAATCAGATCACTATTGTATCAGTTTAACCATTGTTACAACAAAATCTCTTAATCGAGTGGATTTAAAAGTATTTTTGTGTTTCAATATGACATTCAATGAATGTTGTTGGTTTTCTTGTTAACCCCATAGTGAATGTTGGTCAAGATTTAATTGTTAGAGATAAATCCTCTAACCAGGTCACACCTCACAATGTGTTTTGTAACCTTTGACAGGGTTGGCTCCTAACCGAGCTCACTTCATAAGAGTGAATTATTTTGGGTTACCGATCCCAAGTAGTTTTTCCCCTAATAGGGTTTCCATGTTAAAAATCTATGTGTTATGTGTATTTGATGTGATTGTATTGTTATTTTACTTTACACATTTCATATTTAGTCTGATCAGTAAACAAAGTATTGAATTTATTTTCAATCAGTAGATGAAGAGAAAGTTATTGTTGATAGATTACGGAGTTGATAATTTATTTGAAAGGTTTTAATATATACATCTAGGAGATTTGGGACTGTAGGATAACTGGAACTAACTGATTCACCACCCCCCCCCCCTCTCAGTTATCTAACAATTGGTATCAAAGCTTATTGGTTTCTTGGAAGGAAAGTTTAAAGGACTTAAGATAAATGTCACAAAATGTATAAGAGAGAGGTGCCTAAGCTAAACAAAGACAACTTCTCGACATGGAAAAAGAGAATGAAGTTGTGCATATCAAGAATTGGAGAATCTATAGTATTCTACTTGAGCAATGCTTACATTCAACTGACTGGACATTTGAATGTTGATCAGCTGAGAGATAGACATGAACATAACATAACAATTATTAAGATTTTTGTTGCCTTATCTGATGTTGATTTTGAAGATATCAAAACATGTACATCTACCAAAGCAATGTGGGACAAACTTTCACTAGTTCACGAAGGAGATGAAAATGTGATGAGAGAAAGAGTTGAGAGTCTTAGAGAAAATTTTGATGACAAGAATATGAAAGAAGGTGAGAACATTTCTCAGTATAGTAACGGAATCAAGGAGATTTTCAATGCTATCCGAGGAGAAGGAGATTTTATTGATGAAGACATTGTTGTGAGTAAAATTCTTAGAACCTTGTTTCCTATTTATGCTATTAGAATATCTCTAATTCATGAAATGAGATTTGCCCCAGGTAACACTCTTACACTTGATAACCTAATTAGTAAATTGACTACTTTTGAGTTGAATAACTATGATAACAATATTGTACCAAATGTTGAGTTTGCATTTTTGTCATCTTTAAAAATTGGAAAATCAAGCAGTAAACACATGATAAGAAATGGAAGTGATAGTGACAATGATGAGGATGAACTTGATGAACTTGAAGCACTAATGGCTAGGATATTGCAAAAATATAAAGGAAGATACAAAGGGAAATTACCTTTGGTATGTTTTAACTGTAAAGAGATCAATCATATGGTAGCTAGGTGTCCTAACTGAAAAGATGATGACAAAGACAACAAACAATTCGGTGAAAGAAAGTTTGATAGAAGAGATAACCGAGATTGTAGAGGCAACCGACAGTATGATAGAAGAAGTAACCGAGACTACAAAGATAAAGATAAGAAAGCATGTTACCTTGTTTAAGATGATGATAATAATGACACTGACACTGATGAAGGCATTGAGGTGGTATTCGTAGCTTTGAAAGAAGATTTAGAAGAAGAAGAAACGTATGTTGAAACAAAACTTATTTCTAAAGTTGGCAAGAATGATACATGGATTATTGATAGTGGTTGTACTCATCATATGACTGGTGATGAAGAAAAATTTGAATACCTTGAACATTATAATGGAGGATTTGTTAAAATGGGAAATGATACACCTTGTCTAGTAAAAGGAAAAGGATCTATCTTGTTGAACAATAAGATTAGATGTGAGAATGCATATTGGGTTAAGGGACTTAACTATAATTTGTTGAGTATAGTAGAGCTGAATAACTCAAGTCATCGAGTTGCATTTGAAAATAGAAAGGTGAAAATCTATGATGAGACTGGAAAGTTGGGTATTGGTGAACAATCTAAAGCTAATCTGTTTTATCTTGACAATGTTGAAACTTCTTGTTTAGTGGCTAGAACTGAAGATGTGTGGTTGTGGCATAAAAGTTTATGTCATGTGAATTTTGACAACATGGTTAAGATCATTAAGAAAAGAAAATTTAGAGGCTTGCCAAGATTATCTAAACCTGACCATGTCATGTGCAAATAATGTCAAATGGGAAAAATGTCAAAATCTAGTTTTAAGAGAAAGACCTATTCATCTAAAGCTATTTTGGAGTTGGTTCATACCGACTTGTGTGGTTCTATGAGAACTCAGAGTTATTATGGTGACAAATATTTTATTTTATTTGTTGATGACTACTCTAGGATGATGACAGTTATGTTTTTGAAAGAGAAATTTGAAGCCTTCAAAATGTTTAAATGGTATAAAGATAAAGTGGAAAATAATTAAAATTCTTAAGTTCTAATAGAGGAGGTGAGTTTATTTCTGATGAATTTGCTAACTTTTGTAATGATCATGGAACTAAAAGATAGATTTTTGCACCAAGAACACCACAACAAAATAGAATTGCTAAAAGGAGGAATAGATCCATAGTTGATTGTGCTAGAACACTGATGATTGAAAAAGATGTTGCACAAATGTACTGGAGAGAAGTAGTTAGCACTATTGTATACACATTGAACTGAGTACAACTGAAGAATGATTCAAACAGGGTACCCTATGAGTTATGGTTTGGGTACACACCTAATGTAAGTTATTTCAGAATATTTGGAAGTAGATGTTACATTTTGAAAGATGATAGAAATGGAAAATTTGATTCTAAAGTCAATGAAGGAATATTCTTAGGATATTCTACTAAGAGAAAATCTTACAAATGTTTGAATAAGGTTTCTAACAAAATGATTGAAATTGAAAATGTGAGAGTTGATGAATTTGTTGAGAAAAATGATGAAGAAATAAAAAAGGAACTAGAAGACTACTGTAGATATACATTCTTTGAGAAACCTAACATTCTACCTGAGACACAGGTTGAAGCTATCGAGCAACATGATAAAGATATTGAGCATTAGCCTATAGCTACTGAGAATCAGGAAGTAGATACCGAGGAATAAATTCATCCTACACTAACTGATGAACAAAGAAGTGAACAAGTGTTAGCAAAATTTATGAGAAGACACCATCCATAGAATCAGATTATTGGAGACAAGCAATATGGCATGATGACACAAAGTAAGTGAGACAAAACACATGTTTAGTTTGTAAATTTGAACCTAAAAATGTTAGAGATGCACTTGAGAATGATGAATGGATTAAAGAAATGAATGGGAAATTGAGAAAATATTGAAGAACAAAACATAGACATTGGTACCGAGACCGAGTGATAAAAATGTTATTGGAACAAAATGGATATTCAAAACAAAGTTGAATGATAATGGTGAAGTCACTAGGAACAAAGAAAGACTTGTATGTAAAGGGTATGCACAAGAAGAAGGAATTGATTATGGTGAGACTTTTGTACTAGTTGGAGTTAGAATATTACTTTCATATGCTTCCTAAAAAGGATTCAAAGTATATCAAATGGATGTTAAATCTGTATTTTTGAATGGGATACTTGAGGAAGAAGTTTACATTGAACAACCTGAAGGTTTTGTTGATCCAAATCAGAAAAACTTGGTATGTAAGTTGCACAAAGCACTATATGGACTGAAGCAAGCACTGAGAGCATAGTATGAAAGACTACGTCCTTATCTTATTAGTATTGGATTTGTGAGAACAAGTGATAATAACAATTTGTATTTGAAAGGAGAAACTGATGCCACAATTCTTATTGCTGAAATTTTTGTTGATGATATCATATTTGGAGGACATGATAATCTATGCAAATTGTTTGTTGATGAAATGAGAAAGGAATTTGAAAAGTAAATGTTTGGAGAGATTAAATTATTTCTAGGTTTGCAAATTCTATAACAAAATGAAGGGATATTCATAGCACAATCAAAGTATATCAAAGAAGTGTTGAAGACCTTTGGAATGGAAGATTCAAAACCAGTAGGTACACCGATGGTCACAGGATGCAAATTGACAAAGGTTGATTAGTCAACCGAGGTAAATCAAACACTATATAGATCAGTTATTGGAAAACTAATGTATGTTTTGCATAGTAGACTTGATATTGCACATGTTTTTGGGATTGTAGCAAGATTTTTTGCTAATCCTGGGGAATCACATATGACTGTTGTTAAGAAAATTCTGAGATACTTGAAAAACACAGAGAATTATGGTTTATGGTACAAGAAAGAGGGAAATTTTGAATAACAAGTTTACACCGATGCAGATTGGGCTGGAAATATTGATGACCAGAAGAGCACAATAGGTGGAGCATTCTTTTTGGGAGAAAGACAAGTTACTTGGATAAGAAAAAAAGAGACATGTATTTCCATTAAGTATCACTACTTGAGGGATCAAGTACAAGAAAAGAAAGTGAAACTGGATTTTGTGAAATCAAAAGAACAACTTGTAGACATATTTACCAAACCCTTACCGAAGGATACATTTGAGTACTTGAGGACTAAACTAGGGGTTCATCCTCTGTCTATCGGTCACTAAGGTGATCAGGAGGTTTCTACAACCTATATTTTATCAAAAAATCACATGATGTTGATGCATATTGTTCACACTTTAGGTTTCCTAAATATTGTGAAAGCTGGAATAGAGAACACTATATATTGGTACATGAAGGTACTTGATATGAACCGAACACCAGAGATAATATTTTGGCCACTACATAGTTGTTTATTCTTTTTGGCATTTTTTTCAAAGGGAGAGAAAGAACAATGAAATATTCATCTACAAGGGAGAGAAGGAATCAGAAATAGAGAGAAGATTTAGAGAAGAAAAAGATCAAATCTATAGGGAGAGTCTTCCCAAAATGTTATATAGTGATTAAACATATAAGATGAACAAGAAAGGGAGAGCTTACCGAGCTACATCATTTATACAGAGTTTTAGTATAGATGTTTGGTATTCTATGACATATTTCATATTTGTGTTTCCTTCAATGCCAAAGGGAGAGATTGATAACCTACAACTGATTGAATATATTGATGAACTAAATGGACAAGCAAAAGATAGTTATTAGAGATAACCAAGGTACTAAAGTGATATGTAAGGCAATTAAATCAGTTAATGTATTATCATTGATGTCAACTAGTTTTGACTATACTTATCATAATAGTTACAAACATTTGAAGAAGAAAATGATAAAGGAATGAGATGTCTACATGAAGATGAGATGGATGTGGAAGATATGGCTAAAGTATACATTGGGTAAATTATTGATGAGTCTATGGCATCATGTTGTTGACTTGATTGTATTACATGAATTTGTTATGTATTAAAGATCATAACTAAACAAGTTTATGTGGTCAGTAATTGAAGATTTTAGTATACACCAAGCTACTATTATGTATATCATGTAACAATAATAACTGAGTTAGTTATCACTAACACATTCTATATTAACTGAATGAGAGAAAAAAATAAAGTTTATAACAGATGACTGAATTGATGACCTGGATGATTGCTTATGATTATGAGGTAAAATATAAAGTTTTTTATGATGATCTAACGGATGAAAAAACTCAAGATTGATCGAATGGAGAAGGATGAAATGTGTTATAGACACATTTTTTGAGGAAGCTTGAAGCAACAAAAGGAACGATGGAGATTAAGGGGCAAAATCTAACGGATGATAAGAACATGGTTTATGAAGTTTATTTAAAGAGACATGAGATTCATTATTGAGTCTAGAACTTATTGAAACTGTAGGAGAATTCACATGAAAGGACTATTTTCATGCACCACTAATCAAACTGGTTACAGAAAGAACTGAGCTAAACTACAAGCATTACCGAGTGTCAACGTATTATTCACCGAGTTGAACAAGTTGGAGGATATGAAGGATTGAACTGAATATTAATCAGAGGAGGTATTTTGAGCTTAGCATAGATCTAAAAATCTTCAATCTAAGTTGTATTTGAATCAGATCACTACTATATCATTTTAACCATTGTTATAGAAAAATCTCTTAACTGAGTGGAATTAATAGTCTTTTTGTATTTCAATATGACATTTAATGAATGTTTTTGGTTTTTTTGTTGACCCCATAGTGAATGTTGGTCAAGAGTTAACTATTAGTGATAAATTCTCTAGCTAGGTCACACTTCATAGTGTGTTTTGTAACCTTTGATAGGGTTGGATCCTAACCGAGCTCACTTTAGAAGAGTGAATTATTTTGGGTTACCGGTCCCAGGTGGTTTTTCTCCTAACAGGGTTTCCATGTTAAAAATATATGTGTTATGTGTATTTGATGTGATTGTATTGTTTTTTACTTTACACATTTCATATTTAGTCTAATCGGTAAACATAGTATTGAATTGACTATCAATCGATATATGAAGAGAAAGTTATTGTTGATAGCTTACTGAGTTGATAATTTGTTTGAAAAGTTTGAATATATACATCTGGGAGATTTGGGACTATAGGATAGCTAGAGCTAACTAATTCACCCCCCTCTCAATTATCTAACAGTACCACTCTACAGGCCCCAGGTCTATCCTATGTAAAGCCTCTCCCTCTATCCTAGAACTGTTGGATGTTAAATTAATTCATCTTCTCACCGAGGATAAACTCACAATATAGCTTTCTCAAAAAATATAGAGGCACCTCGCAATTATTATAGGGTGCTTGATCAAAGACCATATACCACATATCCCAAAAAAATGCTTTCATCCTATTGTGAACACATCAATGTATAGGAAACTGAGTCGTATTTAGTTCTAGGATGTTACTAATACTAGGATTGGTGGAAAAAGCACATATGTCACTTTTAAGTATGTCCTTATTTTTCACTTCATCATATGACAAACCATCCACATAAAATTATTGACACCTATCCCTCCATGAACCCTATTTGGTAACCCCCCTAGAAACTTGATTTGCACTATTTGACACAAGGGCAAGGTAGAGGCAAGAAGAATCGGGGTTAATTGAGACTGCTTAAACCCACAAACAAGCCCTGCAAAGAGTTACACATAGAATCAATATGAAAACTACATGAAAGTAGTGAAACACAATGGATATGAGACAAGAAATTAGTAACAACACTCGAGTAATTATATTAAATCTTTCAACATGCCCGACTGTGAGGCCTTTCGAGTTTCAGCCTTATACAATGAGAATTATAAATTCAAAGTCTTAGCTCACATATTATCTTCTCTTGTACTTCCACTACTATCACCTTATACTATCTAGAACTGCCTCCCTACATCAACCCAAGCTCCAACTATATAGCCAGCAAAGCCACAAGTCGGTCAGTCAGGCATTTAATTACATTATAGGTCCACTTAGGAAGAGAAACCAAAACTAAAGAAATAAATAACACAACATGTTGTGAAGCCACATTTAGGTCCACACATGATCCAAGAACATATCCCAAACTTTGCAAGATCCAATTTCCCCACATGGAACCGCGCAAGATGAAATACCACATGTTTCATGAGAACTGGCAGTGAATCAATACCCAAGGAAAATGGTGATAACTTCTAGGTCCAAATGAATTAGGATGTGTCCTCTTAGGAGAATGCTCAAGATTAGGTCCACAACATTTCATTAACTTCACAAGGTGAGAAACCAACAGCAACAATGGCTACAAAACAAAAAATAGATAGGTACAGGAAATAGAAAATATTTTTGGTGATGCAAGATTGCTCAAAGACCCAAGATGCTCCTGCATCAGAAACCTAGGGTAAATAAAGAATTGATGTCCACATCAGGCATTTCTCATACTCTAACCTGAATCATAAAGATCCAACTTAGCTTGTGTAATCCATGAACTATCTTCAACTGGCTTATCTTTCCACTGAACTAGGTATTCCATGTAGTATTTTCCCCTTGTACTCTTGCTTACTCTACTATTCAAGATCTTCTCAATGTTGTCTTTATTCTTCTTAGGATAATCTAGACCATCTTCTATCTCATCATTTGTTTCAAAGTAATCAAAGATATCAACAATATTGAATATAGGTGATATGTCCATGTCCTCTGGTAATTCTATTTCATAAGCATTTCTACTATCCAGCTTCTTCTGAATCTTACAAGGTCCAAACTTCTTCATTTTCAGCCTATTGTAGGTACCAAATGGAAATCTATTCTTCTTCAAATGAATCATAACTTCATCTCCAACTCTAAAAGATTTATGTCTCCTTCTCTTATCTACTCTCTGTTTATAATTCAAATTACTATCCTCCAAATTCCTTTTGACATCATCATGAAAAGTTCTCATGTATACCATAAAATCCTCAGCTTCAACACTTCTTCTGGTCTCAATAGGTAAATCTCTCAACTTTGTGGTTCCCTTAGGATGAAATCCAGTAACAATATCAAATGGTGTTCTCTTAGTATTTCTATTCACAAAATTATTAAATGCAAACTCCACTTGTGCCAAAACTAAATCCTAATTATCAGGCTTATCTCCAACTAAACATCTCAACAAGTTTCCCAAACTTCTGTTCATAACTTTAGTCTATCCATCTGTCTAAGGGTGAAATGTAGAACTAAACTTCAACTCAATATTCATCTTTTTCCAAAGTGTTCTCCAAAAGTAACCAGTAAACTTAGTATCTATGTCTGAAACAATAGATTTAGGAAAACCATGCAATCTTACCACTTCCTTGAAAAATAATTCAACTACATGTAATGCATCAAATGTCTTCTTACAAGGTATGAAATGATCCATCTCAGAAAATCTGTCAACCACTACAAAAATAGAATCATTACCTCTCTGAGTTTTAGGCAATCCAAGAAAAAAATCCATACTTACATCTTCCCAAGGTCTATCAGGTACAGGAAAAGGTGTCTACAATCCCACATTCTGACTAGTTCCTTTTACTACTTGACAAATTCTACAACCTCTAACCATTCTTTGTACATCTCTATAAGTCTGTGGCTAAAAGTATCTTTCTGAAATCAAATTCATAGTCTTATCAATCCCAAAATGTCCAGCAAGTCCACCACTATATTTCTCCTTTACTATGTTATTTCTCATAGATCCTCTAGTTATGCACAACTAAATTCCTTTAAACAACATGTCATCTTGAATAAAATAATCAATCCACTTATCACTCACTATTTTTTCATTACAAGCTCTCCAACATTCTACAGAATAATGTCAGTCTCATAAAAATATTTCAAACTATCAAAACCAAGTACCTCAACTCTCATCTCTATCAACAAACTTCTTCTTCAGCTCAAGGCATCAACAACCTTATTTCACTATCCACTCTTATGCTTCAATGAAAAGGAAAAATTCTGCAAGAACTCAACTCACTTGATATGTCTGTGATTCAATTTATTCTGACTTCCCAAATACTACAAAGCTTTATGGTTAGTATACAACACAAAATATTTAAGCATCAAATAATGTCTCCATTTCTTCAAAGCTTGAACAATAGCATAGAATTATTGGTCATAAACTGAATATTTTCTCTTAGCATCATTCAACTTCTCACTAAAGAAAGCTACAGGTCTTCCTTCTTGACTCAAAACAACTCCAATTGCACTACCACTAGCATCACATTCAACTTGAAAAACTTTACTAAAATTAGGCAAAGCAAGTGTAGGCAATTTTACAATTCTTTGTTTCAATGTTTCAAAACTCTTTTGTGCTCCATGTGTCCATTTGAAATCTCTTTTATCTCCTCTCATAGTTTCACTCATAGCATTACAAATAGAACTGAAATTTTTGATAAACTTCCTATAAAAACTTGCCAATCCATTAAATAATCTTACCTCTCCAACATTCTCTAGTGTAGGCCAATCAAGTATAGCTCTAACTTTCTTAGGATCCATCTTCAATCCATCAGCTGAAATTAAAAAACCAAGGTACACAATGTCTTCTTTCATAAATGAATATTTCTTCAAATCAATTAGCAACTTTTCTTCCTTCAATCTCTGCAATACTTGTCTGATATGTTCAAGATGTTCTTCCTTACTCTTACTGAATATCAAAATATCATCAAGATATACAATCACCAACTTACCCAAGAATCTTTTCAGAACTTCATTCATCAGCCTCATGAATGTACTAGGTGCATTAGTCAAACCAAAAGGCATAACCAACTATTCATACAAACCTTCATTAGTCTTAAAAGTAGTTTTCCATTCATCCCCTTCTCTAATCCTAATATGACAATATCCACTTTTCAAATCAATCTTTTTGAAATACTTTGCTCCACTCAAACTATCCATTATGTCATCCATCCTAGGTAAAGGAAATCTGTATTTTACTGTTATCTTGTTTATAGTTCTAAAATCAGTGCACATTCTCCATTCTCCATTCTTTTTCAATGCTAACACATGAGGTACTACAGACTCAAACTTTCCCTAATCAAACCTCTCTCAAGTAATTCTTGCACTCATCTATTCAATTATGTCTTTTCGTCAGGTGTTAACCTATGTGGTGCTTTGTTAGGAAAACTAGCTCCAGGTATCAAATCCATACAGTGACTTATACTTCACATAGGCGGTAAACCATCAAGTACATTATCAGAAATGATGTCATGAAATTCAGCCAACAAAGGTTTAACTTCAGGTGCATATTCTAACTCATCTTGTTTCTCAGTTTTCCTTGGAATTAGAGAAAAAATAAAATTGTTCTTTCATTTCTCTTGTAAACTTTTTACCATCAACCAAGCATACTCTAACTGTAGTACAATGACCTTCATCAAAATTTTCTACTAAAGGAAAAAATATTTGTTTCTTTCCATCCATCCAAGTAGTATAATGAGTCAATCTACCATCATGCAAGGATTTCCTATCATACTACCAAGGTCTACCCAAAAGAATATTACAACAATCCATAGGCATAATCTCACACAAGACTTCATCATCGTAACTTCCAATTTTGAATTTAACAAGGCATTGTTCACTTGCAAGTAGTTTATGCTCCTTCTAGATCCAAGCAATATGGTAAGGCTTAGGATGTCTCAATCTCTATAATTGCAACTTGTTAACCAGCTCTTAAGATGCCAAATTATCAGAACTTCCACTATCAATGATTACCTTGTAACATTTGTCAGCGATCTTACATCTAGCTCTGAACAAACTTTTCCTTGGAATAGGTTCCTCATTAGCTTCTTCATTCCACAAGATCCTTCTTAACATCAAATTTTTACCATGTTCAAGTCGATTAGACGATTCCTCAACTTCTTCACAAGCCAAATTGTTTCTGCCATTACCTCCAGTCTTCTTTCCAGAGTTAGTACATTCAAAGGCTCTATGTCCTTCTTCACCACATTTGTAACAAGTACCTTTAAACCAAGATTTCTCATCTCTTTTCCCACTATTTTTATTCCTAGAGTAACTAGTATAGCTACCTCTAGAGTAATTACCTCTTCTACCAGCAGGTTCATCTTTCCACCCTTTATCTTGTACTACATTGTCAAATCTACTACTTTCTCCATAAGATCTACCTCTACTTCTCTGAAATCTGCCACCTCTTCCTCTTTGTCTTTGTTCATGTCTCTTTGTCAATCGTTCTTTAGAATTTAAAGAAAATTGGTATGCTTCTTCCACACTATCTATTTTAACATAACTGATCTCATCTTGAATCAATGTCCTTAAGCCATTCAGATATCTAGCCACTTTCTCAACTTCATCATCCACATGCCCAAATCTGATATCCAATTTGTAAAATTCTTTAGTATATTCTTTCATACTCATGTCCTTTTGTCTCAAATTTTTCATTTTTCTCATCAAACTAACTTGGTAGTCAGCTGGAAGGAACTTCTTCTTCATCTTTCCAAGCATCTTCATCCATGCCTTGATCTTTTCTTTTCCTCTCTTCTATCTCTCAGTTTGCAAATGATCCCACCAAAGGGATGCATGACCTTTCAACTTTGTGACTGCTATCTTAACCTTCTTATTATCAAGAGTACCTTCATACTCAAAGTATTTATCCATCTCAAAGATCCAATCCAAAAGTTCATTGGTCTTAAGTATTCCATCATAGCAAGTAGCTTCAACCACAGGTCTGGATTTAGCCATAGACAAAACTCTCAGGAGCCTTTCCTCATCCTGCTCAACTTCAAGTTCAGGATTAGGTGCTGCTTCTTCTTCATCACTAACATCTTCAAGATGTGTGCCTCTTCTCTGGGCTATCTCTATAGCTTCAAGCCTAGTTACAATCTGCCTCCACATATCCATGATGGCATTATCATTTCCTCTACCATGAACCATCTTGACAATCAAGTTCCAACAAGATCGTAACCTTCTGCAAGTTATAGGTCAAATTTTAGATCTATCACCCTACAACCAATCCAATAAGGCTCTCCACAATCCATTCCACAAGAAATAACTTTGCTATGATACCACTTGACGCAAGGGCAGGGTAGAGGCAAGCAGAATCATGGTTAATTGAGACTACTTAAACCCACAAATAAGCCCTACAAAGAGTTACACATGGAAGAAATATGAAAACCACATGAAATAAGTGAAACAAAATGGATATGAGATAAGCAACTAGTAACAACACTAGTACAATTATATTAAATCTTTCAACATGCCCAGTTGTGAGGCCTTCCAAGTTTTAGCCTTATACAATGAGAATTATGAATTTAGAGTCTTAGCTTGCATATTATCTTCTCTTCTACTTCCACTACTATCACCTTCTAATATCTAGAACTGCCTCCCTACATCAACCCAAGCTCCAAACATATAGCCAGCAAAGCCATAAGTCAACCAGTCAAGCATTTAATTACATTATAGGTCCACTTAGGAAGAGAAACCAAAACTAAAGAAAGAAATAACACAAAATGTTGCAAAGCCACATTTAGGTCCACACATGATCCAAGAACATATCCTAAACTTTGCAAGATCCAATTTCCCCACACTGAACGATGCAAGATAAAATACCACATGTTTCATGTGAACTGGCAGGGAATCGATGCCTGAGGAAAATGGTAATAATTTCTAGGTCCAAATGAATTATGACATGTGCTCTTAGGAGAATGCTCAAGATTAGGTCCAAAAAACTACATTAACTTCACAAGGTGAGAAACCAATAGTAGCAATGGCTACAAAACAAACAACAGACAGGTACAGGAAATAGAAAATGTTTTTGGTGATGCAAGATTGCTCAAAGACCCAAGATGCTCCTGCATCACTATTGGCCATTCTTTGTAGCATCAAGGTGACAGTTGAGTGGTGGTCAAGACTAGAGGACTTCAACCTATTGACCAATATAGAAATTTGGGCACTATTATGTGTAAGGCATTTTATGAGATCATCTTGTGTGGCATCTACATGATCTAATGGAGGATGTGGAGGGTTTACGGGTGGTGGTGGCTGTTGAGGAGAATTATTTTGAGGTTGAGGAGGATTTTGTGGTTGTGGAGGAGGATTTTGTGTTTGTGGATGTTTCTCATGTTCAATATTTTCTTTTGTTTCTTGTGCATGAGATCTTTATTTTATTTTTCATTTTGGGGAATTCTTTGTAGAATCTAACATCAAAATTTTAAAAAATGCATAAATCAATTTAAAAACCCTACTTCAAATAAAATACAAAAAAAAAACAATCAAAACACTAAAATCTTACCTTTCCAATGTGGTGTCGTTGTTGCAAATTAATGAAAAATGCAAATGAAGAAAATGGAACCAAAACACGCTCGGGTTATGATGAAAATTTGCTTCCTCAATTGACTGTTCCTTCATTTTTGGCATTGGAAATGGTCCAAAGCTTAGGGTTTTGGGGAATATAATGTTCCTCAAAACCTGTACAAGTTTTGAGGTTTATTTTTGTTCCTCAAAACCTGTACGATTTTTGAGGTTCTATTTTGTTTTTTAATTATTTTTGGCTAGGCTTGGTAAACCCAAGCCTAGCCTGATTTTGAATTTTGTAAAACCCGCACAGGTTATGAAAAAAAAAAAAAAATTTGGATGTGGCCACTAAAATTTCCACCATCTTGGTGCATTTACCCATATGTTACCATTATTTTCCTCCTGATCCCATTGGGCTCTATTCATGCACTAAGAGATGTCTCTTATATAGGAAACACAAGCTTAGTGTCTTCTTTCTTTTCTTAAACTTTATTTCTTCTCCAATCTCTCCTAGGTTCTTTCTTTTGTTTGTTCAAAGTAATTGTTCTTTTTTTATACATGTACTATTGTAATTTATGCTCAAAATTATTCCATCTAAAATATATAACATGATGAAAAGTAGTATAATCATGATAACTTATTGATAAACCATAAACATTCCAACCTTTGTCCTCCTAGCAATCAACAATGTCTTTTCATGTACCCAATCTTATTGCAATTGTAGCATATAATATTATAGTTCTTATTTGACACACTTTAAGAATTTTTTTTATCTTGAGTCCATTCAAAACCATTTCTTGATGGAATTCTACAATCTCTTGTTCTATGACCATATTTATTAAATGAATAACAATAACCATGAAATTAAAAATTGTCATACCTCATTAATTGATATTGTCTGGTAGATGAGAAACTTGTGGACTAGTTGTTTCTTCATTTAACTTTGTTGAAGACCTTGTGTTATTTTTCATCAATAACCTTATTTTATTTTTTAGGAGCACTAGAATAAAAGTTCAAGTCAATCTTCTTTCTTGGAATTTGTTTAACCTTGAAAATTTGTCATTTACCATTTCCTCCTGAAGAGGTTTTTCCTATTTCATATCCTAGACTAGTAGGATTAGTAGAATATTGTTTCTTACATAACATATCATCCAATGCATTAATACTTTTCTCAAACTTCTTATACTTTTCTAACTAGATCTTGTGATCTTCAAGATCTTTCTTTAAAGAAACATCTCCTTCAAGCTTATATCAGTTAGTAGTTTTGGCAACCAAGTCAAATTTTGTGACTTCCACTATTCCCTTAGTCTCCTCAATCTTTGTTTTCAAATTTAAGACTATGTTATCTAAAGCATTAGAACTATCTTTTAATAGAGAATTCTTCTCTACACTCTTTTAAAAAAAATCAAGTTCATCCTCAAATTTTTTATATGTTTCTTCTTTTGCTTTGAACTTGACTCCCTTTTCTTCTTCAATTATTTTTCTTTCTTCAATTTCAATCTTGAGTTGTTGGTGTAATTAAATATTCCTAATTACACTTTACTTAATCTTACTTAGGATAATGCATTTCATAGTAGTTTGTCATTGAGACACCTAGGAGTTTGCACCTCAATGAAGAACATGGTGTAGGAGAAATTCCACTTTAGATGTGAGATCCACCTTTAGTGCTCATATCACATTATCATCCTAATCCTATTGCACATACTTCATTGCATAATGGAGGATGATCCACATTTTGTGGACATGTGATTACACCTAGCATAGGTGATAGCTTATCAACTCCTTTGTTGGCATTAAGCATGATTGTCATTAGTGACAACACTTATTCTAAATAGAGCATACCGAGTAGAATAGTACATACCAAGAAGAATAGTACATACCAAGTAGAATAGTACATACTGAGCAGAATAGTACATACTGAGCAGAACAGAGCATACCGAGCAGAACAATACATACCGAGCAGAGAAGAGCTTACCGAGTAGAACAGTGTTTACCGAGTGCTACATGATTAAACAAGAAATTTAGTTTCTATCGAGTAACACTTTGTCTACCGAGTCTCCAGTATTTACTGAGTTCAAAACTATGACTAAGTGGTTAGTATGGACCGAGCTTCCACTTCTACCAAGTGCATGACGATGCCAAGTAACGCAGTGGACGCCAAGTATCAGAAAGTCACCGAGTTAGTTTGCAGTAATCGTGTAACTATATTTGGGCCGACTCAGTAATATTTGTGTTTACTTGTTTAAGAGCCGACTTTGTAATTTTTTTGGAATTGACTTAGATTGATATATAAACAATGTTTTATGTCATATCCAAGAATGAAAAAATAGAGAAGTATGAAAAAGAGAGAAAGGTAGAGATAAGAGAATTACAAATGGCTATAGTAGTATAAGAAGTAGCAAAGATTTATCCATCACAGAAGGTGATTAGTACATTAGAGAATCTCAATCAGCAAATACAATTGCAAGTAAGAGATCTACTGTTTCATCCTAACAGGTGAATCAGCTTGAAATCCTTTAACTGGGTAGACTTAATAGTCTTTGTAAAAATCTCTTAACCGAGTGCATACTTCATTGTATGTTTGTAAAACCTCTAACAAGGTGGACCTAGCAGTCCTTATTGCTCCTAATAGGGTAGATCATCAGAAGTGATCATTGTAAGCCTTAACCGGAAAACTTTATACTGCAGTATTGAAGTTTTGTGGGTATCATCCCCACCCCAGTTTTACTTTCTACTTGGAAGGTTTCTAGGTCACCAAATCTCTATGTTCTAAGTGTTATGAATGTTTTATTCTTTCTGTTACTCATGCATGCAGTCAGATTATCAATCTAATATTATTAAGATTTGAATCTGTTAAAAGTTTTGAAGTTATTGATTCACCCCTCCCCTCTCAGTAACCTAGATAGTCTTGAATATTTTCAACAATTGGTATCAGAGCTCAGTGGATCTCAAAATAAAGTTTGACAGCTTGAGAAAAGGTTTAGGACAATGGAGATATTCAGACTGAACAAAGTAATTGAGAATGAAAAGATAGATCTGGAAATGGCCATAACTCAACTCAAAGAAGCAAGAGAGCATCTTTCCCTTTCCCTAAAAAGAAGGAAGGAACTTGCAAATCAGATCAATGACCACTAGTATGTTGAAGAAAATATTGAAGACTTTTTCCCTTCAAGCAGCTCAGATGAAGCAAACAATGCAATCAAAGAACTTCTAGAAAAGAATGGATCTCTACAAGAAGAAGTGAGAAAATTGAAAAGAGAACAGGAAATTTAGTCAACAAGATTCTGTGAAGTCTTGGAACAAAGAAACAAGATGAAAGATGAAATAGATGGAAAGAACAATGAAATCCAGAATAAAACTCTTCAGCTAGAAAATCTTATTGATCAAATCTCAAATGCAAATGAAGAAATCTTGACTCTAAGATCAGAAAGTGAAAATATGAGAGAAGAGCTGAGATCTAAAAAGCAAATCAATTTAAGAGTGATGAGTGAGCTAGATGCTGAAAGGAAAATCAATGAGAGAATGTTGAAATCTCAAGAAGATATGAATCAGGTGTATGAATGAAACCTTCATAGGCAAAAAGGAAAAGAAGGACTTGGATACAAAGAGGAAGGTGAATCCTCCAAACAAGGTACTCAAAAGAATCAGAAACCTACCTGTAATCACTGTGGCAAAATTGGTCATACTTCAAACAAATGTTGGAGCAATGGAAAAGCAAAATTCAATGGAAAATGCTATAATTGCAATCAGCTTGGTCATAAAGCAAATGAATGCAAGGAAAAACCAATATTTAAAGGCATATGTCACAAATGTAGCAAACAAGGACATAAGGCATCAGAATGCAGAACTAAAACACCCAATCCAGTGGAACAAATTATTAAAGCAATGTTTGGTTGGGATTACAACACTTGGTGTAGATGTCATTACTATGGAGAATATGGACACATTGGCATGAATTGTGTAAGGCACCACTTGAGAAAAAGGGATTCTACCATAAGATGTTATAATTGCACTAAGCTTGGTCACATAGCTAAAAACTGCATGAATTTAAGCAAAATTAAGATGAAAAGAAAGCAAAAGCAAATAAAATTAGGAAGCAGATGAGACAAAAGTGGATTCCTAAACCTACCAAGAAAACCAATCCTGAAGTCACTAATGAAGGGAGTGGCTCTATGAGCTCTAACTAGTCTCCAAGAAAGCACTGGAACTGTATCTTCATAGACATATTACAAAACAATTCCTGAACTGAAAGGAAGACAGATCCAAATCAGTATGCAAGATACAACAGGATCACAAGAAGGTCGGTATTAGTTACCACTGAGCAAGGTCGGGAGTAACCTAACTTCATTTGGTTACTGAGTAAGGTTGGAGAAGTATGAATTCATGTGATCGTCGAGTTGTGGAGTCTTCACTGAGCAATTAATTCATAGTGGATGACAGCCTATCTAATTCTATACCCTAATTCGTACTGAGCATTAATGAAAAAGTTTTAACAAAAGGAGTGAAATCAAGTTCACTATTCACCGCGAACAAAAGTCTCCTAGTGAAATCAAGCATTTCAAAGCATATTTCAGCAAGATATTCTCTTTCCTCAAAGAATTTACTGTGTTCACCAAGCTACCATGGCATCATCCAGCGCTAAAATGAAGAAAGATTCAAAAATGTTGGTTCATGGAGAATGGAAAGCACCAGATTTCAAACTCATGCCTACAGTTGCCGGAACCCTAGACCTGAGTGGAGCTCAATCTTGGATTCCTCCTAAGGTACTCCTTATTAATGATAGTCATAGTCATTTTAAGTGTACAATTCAAGAGCTTGGAACCCTAGAGATAGATACTATCCGTGAGGAACTATGTGTTGATGGTGTTCTCAAACCAGAGCATCAACATTTGGAAGATAAGGGTTTAGTTCACATCACACACTTGCCTCAGAGCTTTCAGACAAAATGGGTCAGATATATCCTCAGTCAAGTACATGAAGGAAAAATATGGCTTGAGCAACTAGTAGTGATTACAAAGAAGATGATTCACTGAATCACTGGTCTTCCCATGCTCGACAAGGCAAAATCTACAAAAACCCTAGGTCGGATGAAACTGGAAGAGAAAACCCTAGCCGAGTGGGATGGTAGAGGTATGAAGATAAGCAGAATCACCGATGCAGAATTGAAGTTTGGTATACATATCGTAGCTCACAAGATATACAGTTCAAGTAGGCAGAATAGTGTTCCGTGTGAAGCAGTTGACCCAGCATATAAAAATTTTAAAGAACAATCTGTCATTTGACCTAGCAGATCTTTTGTTGAAATAATTCAACAAGAACATGGAAAGCATCCAAACCTCAAAGAAAAATCCATGTAAGTTTGGATCACTATTGGTTTGTTTATTTTTCTATGCTCAAAAGTTTTTCCCATCAAAAGGCACGGTACTATGGAGAAAAGATGTGCTGATTCTTTATCAGATAAAAGAATACATTTCAGAAATGGGTGACAATTTTGAAAGCATAATGGATAACTATTTTGAATCATTTAAAGAGAAAATGAACAATAGATTTTGGATTCCATAAAAATTGGTGGAAGATTACAAAGATGATATTTGTTTCATGGTGGACGGTGATAATCTGTATATACAGGCAGCAAAACCAAGGATTGTACATGTGAAACCTCTTCCCTATGAGGTAAATATTGATGAAACCAAGAATATTATTGAAGCCCTAATTAATCAACCTGTTAATCCAAAAGCACCATATTTTGGGACATATGAAGAAGCTAAGGAGAGAATTGAGCTTAGTATAAAGCTTCCAGAGGCAGTTAACAAAGGAAGAAAGAGGTTGGCCAAAATACAAGCTAGCACACCTCTAATGTCAACCGAGGAAAAAGGAGAGGATTTTGAAGAAGAAGAAGAGAAAAAGGATGAGGAGGAAGAAGAACAAGTACCAGAAAAGAAAAAAGGAAAAGTATTTATCACCAAGGCACCCAAGCAACCCTCTGCAGTATTTACAAGAAGGAGTGCAAGAGGCAAGGCAAGAAAAGACACTGAAGAAATAGTATTCAAAAGGCCTCCTCCTTCATTAAAAGAAAAGACCAAGGATATGAAAGAAGGATCTGGAATTGCAAACTTTAGATCTCTCAAATATGAAATCAGATCTGAGGAAGAGCAGCAGGAAATTGAAGATGTTGTTATCGAGAAAATAGGAAGATGGAAATACTCACCTGAAGAGATAGCTTCTCAAATCCTAGGAACTCTGCTGAACAAAATTAAGTTAAGATGGTCCAATGCAAGACAAATTGTCAAGGACATCTATGCTCAAACCTTGAGGCAATTAATGCCAAGTTTGAAAAATGCTGAAATTAATAAGGCATTGATAGATAATGAAATTAAGATGACACTCAAATTCAACAGTTGTTTGATTTTAATCAAAGATATTGAGTCGGTTGTGAAGAGTGCCACTGCTACATGGAAAAACATCTCTAATCTTCACAAACCGAGTGTCAAAATTGTGATAATCAAGGATATTGATGATGACAGTGATGAACATGAAGAAGATACCAAGGTAGACAAGCAAAGTGATGAGGAAGATAATATTGTTTGGATAGCTGTAGAAGTCATTGTCTCACTTCCTCACTCTCCAGCAAAATTTGTTACACCTAGCATAGAGATAACTTCAAGTATGATTATGACAACTTCCATAGATACATCAAATGTCAAATCATCACTACCACAACTCAATGAATCATCGACAGAAATGACTACCACCTCTTTTACCAAGTTGCAGTCTCCTGTATCTACTTCAGTACCTACTTCCATATCAAGTTTTCCAGTAGTAAGTACCTCAGTTTTGGATACTTCAGTAAGTATTTTAGTTTTTTATTCTATAATTGTGAATACTTCAGTTTTGAGCCCTTCAAGTATTCCAGTCGGTAGTTTATCATTTTTCACAGCTAGTCCTACAATGTCTACAATAACTTCTACAAAGGCATTAAGTGCAATAACAGTTGATCCTAAGGCTCAACCGAGTACAAGATTTTTGAGTAAGAATGTAGAAGAGGATATAGACTTAGATGAGGAGATAGAGATTCCAAAATTAGACTTTGCAAATCTTTCAGTAGACCAAATGCAAAACATTGGTGAACTCCCTCAAAAGAAAGCAAAGCAGAAGAAACTAAAAGAAGAAAGGGACAAGGAATATAAAATTATTGAAGATGCAAAGGATATTTTGTTAGAAGCATTAGGTATTAAAGTTGATTCCTCTCAACATATTTTGTTACAGTTAGCTGAGGTAGTAAACAAGTTCCATGAGGATTCCTCTGCATCAGAAAAGATTCTTGAGAAAGCTGAGAAGAAGTTTGACAATAAAGTGCTTGAGCAAGTTGCTCAGCATATAGCTATTAATCAGGCAGAATTATCTTCAGTTTTGATAGATATTGAATCCTCCTATTCCAATGTTACCTCACTTGTTGCTAAGCTATGTAATGTTGCCAAGTTCACTAAGGAAGTCAAGGAAAAATTGAATAAAATTGATGAGGATCTGAAGGACAGTGTACAGAGGTTGCAACTTGAACCTAGTTCAAGCTCTGCACATCATATGAAAATCACATTCCTATCAAATAGGTAGTTGGAATTATTAAAAGAAGATACAAAGATCCAGTCAACACTGCTAGATATTCAGAACATGATCCTTCCCATCATGGACATAATGCAAAAGCAGATTGTTCACTCAAAAACATTACTCCATGACAATCAATTTTCCATTGCAGATCACATGATTGAACTCTCTGCAGAAGTCCAAATTGCACTCCAAACATGCAAGATTCTGCAAGAGAATTGGGATAGAACTCTGGCACTAATCATGAAGGTACATTTTGATTTTCTTTTAAATTTTGGATTCTCCCTGTAAAATACTTGTATATACACCTTTGGCATTATTGTCAAAAAGGGGGAGAAAATGTATAGGAGAAAGTGTATAAGATTAAGGTGTGTAATACGAAAGGGGGAGAAAGTACTCTATATAAGGGAGTCATGAAATATATAAATAGCAGTTTGACAAAGATAAATTTTGAAAAATCAAAAAAAGATTCAGCATGATTCTTGTATATAAATTTTGGCTATAAGTGTTTTTGTCACTAATGCAAAAGGGGGAGATTGTTGGCATTAAGCATGATTGTCATTAGTGACAACACTTATTCTGAATAGAGCATACCGAGCAGAATAGTACATACCGAGTAGAACAGTACATACCGAGCAGAATAGTACATACCAAGCAGAATAGTACATACCGAGCAGAACAGAGCATACCGAGCAGAACAGTACATACCGAGTAGAGCAGAGCTTACCGAGTAGAACAGTGTTTACCGAGTGCTGCATGATTAAACAAGAAATTTAGTTTCTACCGAGTAACACTTTGTCTACCGAGTCTCCAGTATTTACTGAGTTCGAAACTATGACTGAGTGGTTAGTATGGACCAAGCTTCCACTTCTACCGAGTGCATGATGATGTTGAGTAACACAGTGGACGCCGAGTATTAGAAAGTCACCGAGTTAGTTTGCAGTAACCGTGTAACTATATTTGGGCTAACTCAGTAATATTTGTGTTTACTTGTTTAAGAGCTGACTTTGTAATTGTTTTGGAATTGACTTAGATTGATATATAAACAATGTTTTATGTCATATCCAAGAATGAAAAAATAGAGAAGTATGAAAAAGAGAGAAAGGCAGAGATAAGTGAATTACAAAGGGCTACAATAGTATAAGAAGTAGCAAATATTTATCCATCACAGAAGGTGATCAGTACATTAGAGAATCTCAATCAGCAAGTATAGTTGCAAGTAAGAGATCTACTATTTCATCCTAACAGGTGAATCAACTTGAAATCCTTTAACCGGGTAGACTTAACAGTCTTTGTAAAAATCTCTTAACCGAGTGCATACTTCATTGTATGTTTGTAAAACCTCTAACAAGGTGGACCTAGCAGTCCTTATTGCTCCTAACAGGGTAGATCATCAGAAGTGATCATTGCAAGCCTTAACCGGCAAACTTTATACTGCAGTATTGAAGTTTTGTGGGTATCATCCCCACCCCAGTTTTACTTTCTACTTGGAAGGTTTCTGGGTCACCAAATCTCTATGTTCTAAGTGTTATGAATGTTTTATTCTTTCTGTTACTCATGCATGCAGTCAAATTATCAATCTAATATTATTAAGATTTGAATCTGTTAAAAGTTTTGAAGTTACTGATTCACCCCTCCCCTCTGAGTAACCTAGATAGTCTTGAATATTTCCAACACTCCTTATCATTCTCTCTTATCATCTTTCCTATATAAGGAGGGATATTATGTAAATAATTGAATAAGGGGAAATCATTGGATCAATTCAATCATCAATCATTGCATTCATATCATCTCTCTTGTATTTGTATTTTTCTTTAACCTCTAGATCCTTGGTTGAATCTTTTACTATTTCCAAATTCTTAGATGGTATCAGAGCCATTGGAGCATTTTTATTAGCCTATTTGGAGATATCTTGGTGCAAGCGTTGAAGGTCCAAATCTTAGATTTGAAGACTAGCATGTTTTGGAAGTGTCTTGGAGTAGATCTGATCTCACCATTGCATCCGAGAGGCTATTTCGGTTACAATCGACTATAACATTGCTCATATTTGGCAAAATTCCAAATCGAGGCAATTTTTTTTTCAAATCTAGTCGTACGACCTGATCTGTATCTTTGTGGTACAATTTTTCAGAAAAATAAAATATTATTTTTGCAATTCTATTTTTCTCAGAATTTTTTTGCAAAATCTTTTTGGGCTTGGTACGTGCCTTGCATTTATTAGCTAGCATCAGGGAATATTCCCTAGCATTTGGTCTTAGGTTGCATAGATTAGTCTGATCCGAGTTAGCACTCACACTAATCAAGATCTGAGCCCATGTGCAAGCTGAGCGTGTCACATAGGCATCCCAAGCCTGAACAGGATCTCTTATTTGCTTCAACTATGGGCGTTGGTATACATAAATGGGTCTTACCTCCATCCCCCACTACATGTGGGATTAATTATCTTGGGACTCAAATAAAAAACATCATTCTTCCTCAACCGACCCCGCGTTGAAAGTCAAGTCAACCCGTGATCCTGCATGATCACATAACATAGTTTGGTTGGAGCCCATTCCCAGCTTGTCATTTGATATCACATCTAGGAAGTTTCATATTAAAATGCCCTCATATCCTCAAGCACCAACAATGTGGGACTAACAACATTAGTCTCACCTCTCCTCCTCCGCAGTAGCCCAACACCACCCCTGCCCACCGCCACATGACATAGCAACATGATACCACGTGACAAAGTCAAAATCTGCCATGTAGCATTATTACTATCACCACCTCAATAGACCATTAAAGAAGCCTCTAACCAATAAGATCATGACATGTGGCATGCCTACCATATGCACTTGTGACATCATCAGATGATGTCACTAGCTACAAAATCATCTACCATGTCATCCCTGTCATGTAGATTGTATGGATTGCCATGTCATCATCTGTACGCACCACGTCAACATAGTACAGAAGCCATGTCATCTAACACATTAGCACATGTGCATTTTTCTACCACATCACCATTTCCACAAGCATAAAATTGACATCCATCTAGCCATCAAAATAGGCAACATTTTCTTTCTAATGACACCCATACGACCATAAAATTTAATGAAATAAATGTTTGATGTCAACAAGGGTTTGAACTTTTCAGCCTTCACCATTGCTCCTTTTTTCGAGAAATGTTTTCTTCTTTTGGGTAGAATTTCCTGAATATTTTAGTGGTGGTATTATTTTTGCAATTTGGTTGCCATATGAATTAGAAATTATAGATTTTTATGACTGTTCTTGATTTCTCCAACTTCCAGGGCTTCGTTTGGGCACATACAGTAATATTTTGAAGTGAATTATTTTTTGAAAGTGCATGGATTTTTGTCTACTTTCCAGATCTACAATCACTTTTCAGTGATTTGGGGTGGATATATCACTTTCAAAAATAGGATATTTTGGGGCTATATTTGTACTTTGTTTAATCATTGGATTTCAATTTTATGATTTGCATTAGTCATAATTTGAAGGAGTTATCAATAATTATTAGTCATCATTTTGTTGTATTATGGATAATTCAAAGGTCAAAATCCTCACTTCATATAACTACCATAAATGGAAAGTATCTTTAAGTGATCATTTGTTGAGTATTAGATTGTTTAGAATGACTCTTTGGCAGGATCAAAAACTAGTTACAGGTGTTTCAAAAAGGTGAAAATGGTTTGATCAAAGTGATAAATCACTTGGCTCTCTTTGATCATCCATCTCTTAGGATTTTCACTTTCATATTGCATCTTGCACAAATCCTCATGATGCTTGGGTTATTGGAAGGACACTTTGGTAAACTTGATAAAATGAGAAAATTCATGTTAGAAAATGAACTCATAGGTCTAAATCCTAGTGATTTTGACAATATTCAAGACTTTTTCTCTAAGTTCAATTCTATTAGATTGGAGCTTTCTACTTGTGACATTGTTAAAGGGGATGAACAATTGATATTTTCAATTCTTTCCATGTAATGTCCACCCTAGCATCTTCCTATGTTAGACTGATAGGACTATTTCTTTGACACTTTGGATTATATGTTTGGACTATGATCATTATTTAGTTGGAATTTTATGAGACGTTTGAGCATATCTATATATTTGGTTACTACAGTTTATTTGGAAATATTAAATGAGTTAGCATTTAATGATGAATGGTTAGAAATGAACTATCAGTAAAATGTTTTACAATGATTTATATTGTGATTTTTATATTATGATCTAACCCTGCTGACCCCATTATGATTTGATGTTTACTCATTGATGTGAGTGTAGGATGATGATGCAGGAGCATCCCAGGGTAGTTGGCTATCCTGCATGTTTGGGAGATTTTATGGAGTCGTGTGGACTTATTTTCATATGTGAGGGGTTAGGTAGAGTTGGATAAACCCACTTGGGTCTTGGGTAATTGGTTTTGATGTATTTAATGGAACTTGGCATGGTCTTGGTTGCTCAGCATGGCCTAGGAGAGCTCAGCCTTGCTTAGGAATTTGGTGCCTATTTCAGGCTGTATAAGTAATTTTCCATAAAGAGTTAGAGGCTGCAAATTTCAGGGATTGAAGAGGGCCTATATTTCTACCTACGGTTTGAAGCACGAGTTCTAATTCATTCGGAGCTAGGAGATATCATGATTTTACAAAGACATCTATTTTGGGAATTTAATTGTTGTTGTTGGCCGACTTGTGGCATTTAATTTCGGTATTTGTATTTAATTTATTTTCAGGGCCGACCTGTGGCTTAGATTGGTATAAGTAGGGGTTGTGGGGGAAGTCTTTAGGCAATCATTCATCCATCTTGGAGAAGAGGAGGTGGCTGTGGAGCGAGTTTTGAGGAGAGCTAGTAGCTGCGGCTTGGGAAACAAGGAGATTGCTTGGTGGGCTTGCGAGCACAAGTTTAGATCTTCCTTGGGGGTTCCTACCAGTGTGTGGATCTAGGCTAGCTAGGGTTTTGGTTTGGATCTTGCGAGATCTTGTGGATTTTCTATTGTAATTGCATTGTATTTGGCCGTAACCTGGAAGGCCTTACAGCCGGGCATGTTGGATGAAAATATGATGATTCTATTATGAGTATTGGCATTGTGTGGATCTAAATATTTGTTTTGTTATCATATTCTATTGTGTGGTTATTTGCTGGGGGCTAGGACATCTCCATTCGGGATTCTCCTCCCTTGCACTGCATCAAGTGGTATCAGAGCATAGTTTTTCAGAGTGAAGGTTGTTCCTGAGTGTGTGGACAAAGTGCCGAATGTGAGGCAGTTTGCACTAGGACCTAGTTGAAGGTTGGATCTAGTTGGTGATTTTCTACAGAGGGTTTGCGAAGATCTTGGAAGATGGCTCTAAGAAGATTGGACCCTGAGATGATTGCAAAACTCCATGATGTGGTGGAGAAGAATATTTCAAAGACTTTTGCTCGGTTGGAAGCTAGATTGACTAATCAAGTTAAGGAAGGGATGGTTGAGAGTGATCCATCTCTAGATAAATTTCATAAGAGAGTTCGAGAGATCTTGAAACCGTGGAGCTGGAGTCTACCGATCAGGAAGTGAGTTGTGTGGCCGGTTAGAAGACTTGTTTGAGAGAGAAGAGGGCATAGCAAGGTTGATATGGAAGTTGGTTTTGTTGATCAGTGTGTGGAGGCTGATGTGGAACCTATGGAGAAACTTGTGGATGTTTCTATGGAGCTTCCTAACCTTGTTGATGCTGTGATTGAGGTTGGTTTTCATGATCAGTTGGTTGAGTCTGACATGGAAATTGTGGAGCACTTGGTCATGGATAATCAGGTTGCTAAGGGTGATGATCCATATGTTGGTGATATGGATGTTGTTGATATGGATGTTGCTGGTATGGATTCACTAGTTGTTGATGTGGTTGAGGATCTACATGATACTACGGATCTGTATGTTCCTGATGTGGACCTGTTGGTAGTTGACATGGTTGAGGATTTACATGTTGCTCCTATTGTGGATTTGAGCTTACATGTTGGTGACATGGATTTCATGTTCAAGGATATTGTTGTTGTTGGTAGTGATCAGCTACAGAGAATGTTGGTGAGGCACTATGTTCAGTATGTTCTTGGGAGTGAGCATATTGATTGGATGGTTGAGATTCCAGTGGTTGACAAATGGATGCAGATTTGGATGATTTGCATGTTGGTTATATTGTCCCTGTTAGAGTGGAAGCCTTTGGTGAAGACGAAGATGGTTGCAGATATTTCATCTAGCGTCAAAGTATGAGGCATACTTCTTTTCGCACCTGGGGAGTCTGATGCAGGAGCATCCCAGGGTAGTTGGCTATCCTGCATGTTTGGGAGATTTTATGGAGTCATGTGGACTTATTTTCATATGTGAGGGGTTTGGTAGAGTTGGATAAACCCACTTGGGTCTTGGGTAATTGGTTTTGATGTATTTAATGGAACTTGGCATGGTCTTGGTTGCTCAGCATGGCCTAGGAGAGCTCGGCCTTTCTTAGGAATTTGGTGCCTATTTCAAGCTGTATAAGTAATTTTCCATAAAGAGTTAGAGGCTGAAAATTTCAAGGATTGAAGAGGGCCTATATTTCTACCTACGGTTCGAAGCACGAGTTCTAATTCATCTGGAGCTAGGAGATATCATGATTTTACTAAGACATCTATTTTGGGAATTTAATTGTTGTTGTTGGCCGACTTGTGGCATTTAATTTCGGTATTTGTATTTAATTTATTTTCAGGGCCGACCTGTGGCTTAGATTGGTATAAGTAGGGGTTGTGGGGGAAGTCTTTAGGCAATCATTCATCCATCTTGGAGAAGAGCAGGTGGCTGTGGAGCGAGTTTTGAGGAGAGCTAGTAGCTGCGGCTTGGGAAACAAGGAGATTGCTTGGTGGGCTTGCGAGCACAAGTTTAGATCTTCCTTGGGGGTTCCTACCAGTGTGTGGATTTGGGATAGCTAGGGTTTTGGTTTGGATCTTGCGAGATCTTGTGGATTTTCTATTGTAATTGCATTGTATTTGGTCGTAACCCGGAAGGCCTTACAGCCGGGCATGTTGGATGAAAATATGATGATTCTATTATGAGTATTGGCATTGTGTGGATCTAAATCTTTGTTTTGTTATCATATTCTATTGTGTGGTTATTTTTTGGGGGCTAGGACATCTCCATTGGGGATTCTCCTCCCTTGCACTGCATCAGATGAGGAGGGGCAGTCGTAGGTACTCCTATGGGAGGTCCACATGATGTCGCACTCTCCCTCCTTATTTTCCACTGTCTGTATGTGTGTGTGTGTGTGTGTGTATCTCTGTGTGTGTGTGTCAATTGGTGATGTATGATGTAGGTACTAGACAATCTCCACTTGGCTACACAAGTTTGAGTGCTCCTTCAAAATCTTTGAACTGTTGTTGTGTAGAGATTTAACCAAGCTACTCTCAAGGTTACCCATGGACTTAGAATTCTATTTAGGAAGTTATCCTAGTTGGGAAAGTAGAATGCAATTTATGTTGTGGACTTGATTTGATGTTGGTCTGACTTTATGTTATGAGTTAGAATTAACCTATTTTATATGTATAATAATTATTCTATAATTATGTTATAATTTTTTGTATATTATATAGGTATGTGTATATGTGGGTGCACACGCATATACCCATGCTTATATAAATAATAATATTTGTATGTTTTTATTGATTGTGTAAATAGTATGTTATTTATAATAATTAAATAATCTGAGATAAATAAAGTATATTTAATGAATGTATTAAATAAATTGTAAAAATAATAATAATAAAAGGAAAATGCTCTTTGTAGTAAAACTAGCTATCTAAGAGAGAGTTGAATTCGAGACCTCCTAGAAGTTAGGATAGTTGTTTTCCTATTGTGCTATTTGTTTATTATTCTTGTTATGGTTTTATTTGAAAGATATTTTAATTAAATTCATTAAAACCTTGATTAAGTATTTTATGGGAATTATTTGGTTGTTCCTCCAACCAACTATGGAAGTTGGAGAAGTTGCTTCCCGTAAAGCAACTCCTCCAACCACATAGTTGGAGGATAAATAATTGAAGTTTTTTGTTTGATGGGAGGATGAGAATTTTTGGAAGATTTATTTTGGAGTGGTCTACAATTGATTTTTCCAAAAATTTAATTGAAATTTTATGCGAGTTTGAGAGTCTCTGGTTGGTGAAGTCAAGTGTGTGAGGATTTCTTGGAGTTGATTACTAAAGGAAGCTTTCTAGGAGGTTATCTACTCAAAGATTAAAGTTTTGCAGAGATTCTCCAGCCAAGGGAAGAGGATTCTCTGCAGGACCCTAGGTAGGGTCTAAACTGGGAAGAATCTTCATTCTCCCTCTATGTGTATGAATGTGTTTTTATATGATATGACATTAAATTATTATATGATTTTTTTACTATGTATCCAAAATGATATGCAAATGTCTTATCCTCTCTGTATTTATACTGCGTTTTCGGGAAGTAAATTATGTATGATTATATAGTTTTTATTTATTTACTTTGTATTATGAAATCTTCCTGGGAAGTTAGGAATGATTGTGGTCATGTGGGAGGATTTTTTTATCTATTTTTTAATGAAATAGGGAAGTTTAGGAAGAAATAGGAAGGGTTAGGAAGGTTTAGGAATGAGATGTAGTCATTTTTCCTACTCTTTTTCTCTTGCAAGCTTCTCTGTGGATTATTATTTTTCCATTAATTATTCTTGTCTGAGGCTTAGGTAATGTTGAGGATGTGCTATAGATGTCGTACTAAGGTCCCTTCATCAATTTGACCTTAGGGAACGTTTCCTAGACACTCTAGATGCCTAAAAAATTTAGTTTTTAGTGTTTTCAGAAAGTTTAAAATTTAATTTCGTAAAAGTGTCATGTAGTGTCATACGGAATTGTAGTCATACTTGTACGATACTTGATTTTTTTTAAATTAAGTTATATTTGTATAAATACCTTCTAGGATATTTGAGATAGGTTTCATCTTCATAGGAGTTAAGATGCAAATTTTAGATTTTTAGTTTTTTTTTTAAATTTCAGACTTAGCCAAATTTCAGGCACATGAGAATTCCCTAGACTTTTTAAATAAGCTATGGAACATTAGGTAAATGCATGTGGAAATTTTTATGTTGTACCTTATGAATGTATATACATGGTTTTGTTGGCATTATAAGATTTTATTCATACTTGGCTTATGATAGAGTCCATAATATGAGGCTAGGACTTGTTCGGGTGGCCTGAGTGCACTGGAGGGCTCCCTAGACCTACAAGATGGATCCTTTCAAAGTAATTAATGTTTTCATGGCTTGTGTGTGTGGGTAGAGGACTAGGTACCCTAGGTGAGTGTCTCACTATAGGTGTTGGAACCCTAAAGTGGTTACCAGATGATCCTATGGGTGGGTTAGTAAAAAGTGATAACCTAATAATGAATTTGGGAAAGGGGGGAAACAAAAGATAATGAAAGAAAACATATTAATAGCCACATAGTCCTATTGTAGTACCGGGACCATGGCTAACTACCAAGATGGATCCCTATTCATAAAGGGGGGACCGGGGTTACATGGTTGCCAGGAAGGATCCCAAAATCTAGGATATGTGATGACACTCACCTAGAGGGTATGATAGAAACCTAACCCTTTGATTAGTAAAGTGATATGTTGTTATGTTATGTAATTTATTTTAAACTAGGGTTTTGTGAAGCCTTATATTTCTTAGGTCCTTGTGATTATCTTGGCTCTATCTCCTAGCATGGGGGGTGGAACTTCACCAGTTTCACATGGTTGGGTGGCAAAAATCTTTAGAGGTCCTGTTCGTGGTTCGTGACTTGGATGTGTTCAATTTTATGTATTGATGCAGATCTTTCTATTCTGTATTATGTATTATTGAAAAGATATGTTGTAATGCCTTCAGGCCATTCATTTACTTTTTATTGTAATGAGATCTATTATCAGAAAAATGTAATTGAAAAGAAAAGTAATGTAATTGGGAGGGATAGTTCTAGGGTTTGTTTCAAGGGTTGTTATATGAAAGATCAAAGTTAAAAATATATAATGTAATGTTGAATTATCTTTTCTATCTCTCCTATGTTGCAATGAAAGGAAATTTTTATTATGCTAAGGTTAAAATTTAATTTGTAAAGAATAGTTATTCAATGTGTAGGATGGAGAAATGAAATTAGTATATAAAGTAAGGAATATAATTGTAAATGAAATGTTATTTTCTTACCCTATCTCTTAAGTTCTGAAATGTGAAAGTAAAGAAAGGAAATGAAATTCAATTTGCATAACTAATGTAAATATGTTAGTAAATGAATTCATTAAGGGAACCTTAAGGAATGTAAATGTGAAGTATTAATGATGTAATGTTAGAAAAAAATTTGTTAGTTACAATTTTTGGTCATAAGACCTGATTCCTTATGGGTTCCCTAGTGGGGACATTACATTTGGTATCTGATGTAGGAGCATCTTGGGTGTAAGAGAAATCTTGCATCACCCAAAAATATTTCTATTTGCTTTTCAATAAGGGCTATCTTGCGTAGAGCTGCTATTTATGGAAACTTTCTATTTTTAGTAAGTTGGTCATACGATCTCAGAATGTTCTAATTTCACATGTGGAGGTTCATCTCAGTCATATCAACCTGCTAGTAAAGCTTCATGGCTAGATTAGGTCTAGTTTTGAAGATATTGAAGATTTTTGGTATTGGTAGTAGGGTTCAGAAACTTTGAACTCAGTTTTGAAGGCTTTAGAGGCCTTGGATGAGGTCAAAAATTTGGGTGACAAGCACTTGTGCAAGTCAAGCCTGTAGAGCACTTCATGGCCTTTCCAAAATGGTTTCATAATAGTCAATTGGGTAAACTGGTGATGAATTATGGTCTTTAGAAGTCGGGCCACCTGGAATGGTGAAAAATGATTTTCCTTCAAAAATTTTGTCTAGGTTTCAAAAGTTATTTTGAGCCAACTTTGATGTAATAAATTGTAAAATAAAATAATTCTAAGTTTGGTCGGCCCTATGGGTTAGATTTTTGGAACCTTCTCGGGCGATGGAAATTGCCTATATAAAGAAGGCCCATAGTGTTGTCTTAGGTAGTGGGGCAATTCTGGGTAGATCTGGGTAATGATTCAAGGCTTTGTCCTATAGAATATTGTAAGGGAATGCCCATGTGGCTTTGCATATTGTAATTTCTGAAATTTGGAATTCCACACTTGTGGAAATAATAAGAAGCCCATTTTCTATTCTTGAAAATTGTTGTTGTTCCTCTGTTTCTATTATGTGTTTGTGGTATTAAGGGGAGCACCCTTCATCAAGTGGTATCAGAGCAGGAGTTCCTAAGTGTGTAAACAGATCATCGATTGTGAGGTAGTTTGCACTAGGACTATGGGATAGGGTTTTTATGTAAACAGATCACCAACTGTGAGGCAGTTTGCATTAGAACCATGGTTAGGGTTTCAGCAATAAGCATGAAAATGCCTCCACGAAGAGAATGTGGTGGAAGAGCTAATGTTGTGACACCTAAGGTTAGAGAGCTACACAGACAAGTGTGAGCATTGCAAAAGGAGATTCACAGAGGAATGAATCTTAATGTCAGAGATGAAAGTGAGGATGAAGCAGAGGGAGAAGAAAATTCTGATCAAGAAGGCAAAATTTTGAACCAAGAGATAGAAAGACTTTTTTGGGCCATTTCCAAGATTGGGAAAAAACCTAAGATTGAGGTTCCTACATTTTCAATAAATCTTAACCTAGAGGAGTTGATTGACTGGATCAATGAATGTGAAGAATATTTTGAGTATGAAGATATTGGGGATCCCGATAGGGTCAAATTTGTGAAGGCCAAATTGAAAGGTCATGCGAAGATCTGGTGGCAAGAGATTCAATTGGAGAAAAATAGAAGAGGAAAGGATAAAATCACAAGATGGGATCGGATGGTGGATAAATTGAAACAATAGTTCATTCATGTTGATTATGAGCTTGACCTACTAAATAAAATGCAAAGTTTGAAGCAAGTAGGAAGAACTGTTTAGGAGTATATACATAGGAGTTCTATCAACTCCTCATCAGAACAGGCCATGTAGAAGTTGATAAGGAGAAATTTTCCTATTACCTTAATGGGTTGAGGCCAAGCATTTAGGAGGAATTGAATCTAGTTTGAATGAACAGTATTGAAGAGGCATACCAGTTTTCCCTAACAGTAGAGGAAAAGCTGAACAAGAAGTTTGAGAGAAAACAAAGTAGAGGAGGTCATGATAGAAGATCTGGTGGACGGCCATATGGAGATCAAAATGAAGATTCAAAAAAGTAGGATGAGGCCAGTAACCGTCAGAATCAGAGAGGAGATAATTTCAATCATTTCCATGATTAGAATAATAGAGATCAGAGAGGAAGAGGAAGAGGACAAGGATCGGGAAGAGGAGGCTTCCGTGGAACATGTTTTCACTATGGAGAAGAAGGTCATAGGACATTTGAATGTCCTCAATGCCAAGGAAGGACAGATAAGAGAAATGACAGCTAGGCCAGAGTTTCACATGTAGATGAAGATGTGAGATCATCACATTTTGAAGATGTTGAGAGCGGATAAATGTCGATTAATAGAAGAGTCCTATTGAGTGGTGAGAATGAACCTAAACAAAGGAGCATGTTTCACACCAAGTGCAAGTGTGAAGGTAAATGTTGTGATGTGATTATTAATAGTGGTAGTACTGATAATTTGGTGTCAGAAGAGATGGTGAAAAAGTTGAAGCTCAAGAGATAGAAACACCCACATCCATATCGGGTTGCATGGGTGCAAGATGACCACAAGGTCATGGTTAGTGAACAGTGCCTAGTGAAGTTCAAGATCGGCGGGTACCAAGATGAGGTACTATGTGATATCATATCTATGAATGCATGTCATATGTTGTTCGACAGGCTATGGTAGTTTGATAGATGTGTTGTACATTATGGTCATCCGAATACATGTTCCTTGACAAAGGATGGATTGTGACATAAGCTAAAGCCATTCAAGGAGACTGAAGAAAAGGTATGTGGTAATGCAAGAATAACTTTTGTTGATAGAAGAAATTTTTTTGATGGTATGCGACATGAGCACATGTGTTTTACCTTAATTCCAAAGGCTGGGAAAGAGGAAGTAGAAGATGTACCTGTAGAAGTTGTAGAATTATTGAATGAGTTTTAGGATATTGTATCTGATAATGCACTTGATGGATTACCACCGGTAAGGAAGATCAATCATCAGATGGATTTGATTCCAGGAGCCAATTTTCCAAATAAGGCAACACATAGAATGACACTAGTAGAAAGTGAAGATTTGAAGATAGATTTGAAGTTTAGTTCATCACATCATCCACAGATTGTATATGGAAATAGTCCTAGAAATGCATCTAAGTTGAGAAAAATAGATAAAGGAGAAATAAGTAGTGCTGAAGCTGAGGATTTTGTAGAACATTTGAAGAACATCCATGAGGAAGTGAGGAAGCACATTACCAAGATGAATGCGTAGTATAAGGCTAAGGCAGATGAGAAAAGGAGGCATAAGGAATTCCAGGTTGGAGATGAAGTTATGGTTCGTTTGTGGAAGGAGTGATTTATAGTTGGTACATACAACAAGCTGAAAATGAAGAAGTTTGAGCCATGTAAGATACTGAAGAAGTATGATTCAGGAAATGCATATGAGGTAGAATTGCCTACTGAGCTGAATATTTCACTAGTGTTTAACATTTCAGATCTGACAGATTATCATGAAGGAGGTGTTGAAGATGAGATCATAGTAGTACAGTGGAGTATTCCAACAACTAGTTCAGATACCAAAGAGATTGAGGATATATTGGATAGTCGTGTTGGCAGAAGCACACGGAGCAGGACATATGAAGAATATCTGATCAAGTGGAAATGATGACCTGTTGAAGATTCATCATGGCTGACAAAGGAGAAGGTTACCTATCTTGGTTTTCCTCTTCACACCTGAGACGTGACAAGGTCACTTCTCAAATTACCCCAGATGTCTAATGCAGGAGCATCCTGGGTGTAAGAGCAATCTTGCATCACCCAAAAATATTTCTATTTGCTTTTCAATAAGGGCTATCTTGTGTAGAGATGTTATTTATGGAAACTTGCTATTTTTAGTAAGTTGGTCATATGATCTCAGAATGTTCTGATTTCACATGTGGAGGTTCATCTCAGTCATATTAGCCTGCCAGTAAAGTTTCATGGCTAGATCAGGACTAGTTTTGAAGATAATGAAGATTTTCGGTATTGGCAACAGGGTTTAGAAACTTTGAACTTAGTTTTGAGGGCTTTAGAGGCCCCGGATGAGGTCAAAAATTTGGGTAATAGGTGCTTGCATGAGTCAGGCCTGTAGAGCACTTTGTGGCCTTTTCGAAATGGGGTTATTATAGTCAATCAGGTCAACTGGCGATGACTTATGGTCTTCGGAAGTTGGGCCACCTGGAATGGCAGAAAATGATTTTCCTTCAAAATTTATGTTTGGGTTTCAAAATTTATTTTGAGCTGACTTTGATGTAATAAATTGTAAAATAAAATAATTCTAATTTTGGTTGGTCCTATGGGCTAAATTTCTGGAACCTTCTCGAGCAGTGGAAATTGCCTATATAAAGAAGGCCCGTAGTGTTGTCTTAGGTAGTGGGGTAGTTCTGGGTAGATCTGGGTAATGATTCAAGGCTTTTTCCTATAGAATATTGTAAGGGAATGCCCATGTGGCTTTGCATATTGTAATTTTTGAAATTTGGAATTCCACACTTGTGGAGATAATAAGAAGCCCTTTTCCTATTCTTGCAAATTGTTGTTGTTCCTATATTTCTATTATGTTTGTGGTATTAAGGGGAGCACCCTTCATTAGTATAAGAGCCCTAGTTTCTACATTGGGAGCTCAGGGTCTATTTATGTTTGAAACTCAAAACTTTTCAATACATTGAATGCTACTTTTAAACTTGCATGTAAAACTAATATTGCACCACTCTCCCAGGATGCCTCCCATTACGTGTGGAAGAGCTAAGGATAGATCTCAAGAGTCTTCCTTTATATCTTTCCCAGAGAGTTCCCATGGGGAATATGAGGGAGAAAAAAATCAAGATAACAATAGGAATGAGAGTTAGAGTAACAACTTGAAAGGAGCCCAACTTAGACAACTTATGCAATAACTTCTGCATAGACTCGACAACCTTGAAAATAGAGTCAATGTTGAAGAAGGAAACCCAACTCAATATCAAGATAGGGAAAGAGAGAGAAGCCCTAGGAGAAGGCAAGTTATGAAAGAATCTAAAGAAAGGGATACCTCTCACATGAGGGACTTGCTCAAAGTCAAGGTACTCCTCTTCTATGGCAACGAAGGGGGATTTACAGCAGAAACTTGTTTGTTTGACCTTGAGAGGTATTTTTATAAGCACCCTTTTAGTAGAAAAATCAAGGCTAGGTGCGCTATTATAAATTTGAGGAAGTTTGCATCTACATGGTGGCATATGGAAGAAGACAAGATTCAAGTCACCATCAACACTATTTCATGGGAATTATTCCTAGAAAGCTTTAAGGATCAATTCATGTCTTATCAGTGGAGGCAGGGAAGGGTAGAAGAATTCCACCACCTCAAGCAAGCTAACATGTCATTGGAAGAGTATGAAAGAAAGTTCTATGAACTTAAGTCTTTCTCAAGATTTAGAGATGACGAAACCATACTTGTCCAACATTTCATCAGAGGTCTTAATGATCAAATATCAGGAGATGTAGGAGTCTTAGAACCTAAGAAACTTTGGGATGCCATCACTAAAGCATACCTTGTCGAAAGAAAGTTCAAAGGAAGATGTGGCTATGCTAGTGGCCAAACATTCAATGTTGGATCAGGTTCTAAGGGAAACTTTGATCAAGAAAATTCCAACTCTAAGAACCAATAGTTGTCTTTCAAAGGTGGATAGAACTTCCCTAAGAAGAAGTTTCAAAATAATAAAAAAATCAATGGGAAGTTTCAACAACCTCAAAACCATAACAAATTTCGAGCACAACAAAGGTTTCCTCCTCCACAATCCCAAAATTCTCAAAATTTAAACAAAGGAGGTTATCAACAATCCAGCACACTTCCTACAAAGAACTTGGGAAGGAATATTGGGTGTTATTCTTGTGGACAACAAGGACATATTGTAGTTCCTTTCCCTTCAACACACAAATCTCACTGATCAAAATCAAGCAATTTCAAAACCAATAGTAGGAGATGTCGGTTGGTCTCACACTGTGTTCACCACAGTGGAACACAGACAAGCTGATCACCAAAACAATGTCATAGAAACTTTAAGTTTGTTAAAGGGTAAAACTATTTCTATTCTTTTTGACTCAGGACCAACAGAATCCTTCATATCTACTTCTTTGATAGAAAAGTGTGGGCTAGTGGTAGTAGGGCAAGGAGTTAAGTGGTAAGTAGAGCTAGCCTCAGGGGCTAAAATGACCATAGATTTGTGTGTTCAAGGTTCCAACTTGGGATTAGGACCTTTTTTACCAATATTGATCTTTGAGTTATTCCTCTTGGATCATATGGAGTTGTCCTAGGAATGGATTGGTTGATAGCTCATGAAGCCAAGACAGATTGCAGAAAGAATCTCATTCATTGCTTGGATGATTTAGGTAAGCCCAACACAATTTTTGGAATTCAAGGACCTATTTCACTCCAGATGATATCAGCTATACAACTTAAGAAATGCATGAGGAAGGGATGCCAACTTCTTGCAGTCTCAGTTCATGATTTGACTGACCAGGAAGATAGAGAAATTATACTTGAGCACCCTTTACTTTAAGAGTTTGCAGATGTATATCCAAATGAGATTCTAGGAATGCCTCCCAAAAGGGACATTGATTTCTACATTGAACTGGTGCCAGGAGCTGAGCCTATCTCTAAAGCTCCTTATCACATGACCACACAAGAGTTGAGTGAGTTAAAAGTTCAACTAGAAGAACTCTTAGAAAAAGGCTTTATCAGACAAAGTGTGTCACCTTGGGGAGCTCAGGTTATCTTTGTTAAAAAGAAGGATGGTTCACTATGGTTATGCATTGACTATCATCAACTCAAAAAAGTAACCATTAATAATCGGTACCCTTTGCCAAGAATTGATGACCTATTTGATCAAATGAAAGGATCCAAGGTGTTTTCCAAGATTGATTTGAAGTCAGGTTATCATCAATTAAGGATTCATGAAGCTGACATTCACCAAACAACTTTCTATACCCGGTATGGACACTATGAATTTACTATGGTACCTTTTGGTCTCACAAATGCACCATCAATATTAATGAGTCTTATAAATGGGGTATTCAAGACCTTCCTGGATAAATTTGTCATAATTTTCCTAGATGATATTTTGGTATATTCTAAGACAGTGGAAGAACATGAGCAACATCTTTGACAAGTGTTACAATGCCTTCATGAGAATCAGTTGTTTGTAAACTTGGAGAAGTGTGATTTCTTTCAAACTGAAGTTAAGTATCTTGGTCATGTTATCTCAAGAGAAGGTATAGCAGTCAATCCTACAAAGATACAAGATATAGTTGAATGGCCAACCCCCACCAACATCTCAGAGGTTCATAGTTTCATGGGTTTGGCTGGATACTATAGATGCTTCATCCAAGGATTCTCTAGAATAGCTCATCCCATCACTTCCTTGCAAAGGAAAGGGAAGAAGTTCATTTGGAATGAGTGTTGCCCCACTTTTCATCCTGAACCCATGCTGTCAAAGTGGAAGATTTTGATCTCATAGTCCGGTCTGGTCATGTCTCAATCTAGGTCTAAGTCTTTCATAGGATAGGCTATTCTTGTCGGGTTTCCCTATCATTTCCTTTCCTTCTATAAGCTAGGTGGGTTATTTAAAAGCATCTTTGTATTGGGTAGGTTATAGATCCCAACCCGGCAAGGATAATATGCTCTTAATTGGTGATCTTTCTCAGGCAGAATGGAAATTGGAGGCCATGATTTCTAGACACTTATAAGCAATCAGAAAAATGGTTCTTCATTTGGATGATACAGTGACAGAACTAATGTGAACAGAAAATGAAAAGTGAATTAGAAAGATGGATCGAAAGTAGTGACTTTGCATTTGAATAAGTTCTCATTTCAAGCTTAGGTCTTAGCCTTTTCAAGCATTGAATGTGTCTTTTAAAGTTATTTGGACCTTAATGATCCCATTAGTGAAAGCAAACTATGCTTTGAAGCTGAAATAATGGAGATAAGGCAAGGAAGATACTCTAATTGTGTTCAGTCGCATGATCACATGAATAAAATAATAGCTATGTGATCATGCGAAAATGGTAAATAGTTAATGCTGGTAGGTGTGCGGTAGTCACTTTGTCGCTATGAGGTGGAAGATGCTTTGCAACTAAGTAGGATTTTTCCACGTGTATTGACACCTAAGCTTGGCATAAAAAGAAATTTTATTATTTAAGTGTTTCAAACAGCACATGTTTTAAGTTAGAAAGATACCCGTGCACTTAAAAATGATGAGTGAAAATACGTTTAAAGTGCTTCTCTTCAAAGCGGTCGCATGATCACAAGAAATAAAATAATCCCTTGCGATCATGTGACAATGAAGTCTATCGGGGCCCACGTACACCAATAGTGCAAATGTGACAACATAAACTAAGCAGGGAAAGATCCTACATCAAACGGAGGGCGTATGTTCACAAAGAATCTTGGAGGTCTATGCGAAGAAGTGATGGTCGTTGATCTTCCGATGGTGGGTCCAAAAGCATTTGACTACAGTTATGACATTTCTGAGATGAAGCCACGTGGTGGTGGGTCCATAGGGTCTATATGCAATGATAAACCAATGGTTGCCACTATTCCTCAAAGCCACGGAAGATTCTGACACCCGAGCTGGGGTCCACATGCACCAATAATAAAGCAGTCGCATGATCGCAAGAATTAAAATATTGCTATGTGATCATGCAACAACGTAAGTCATCAAAGATGCTTGGTGAAAGGAATGAGTTTTTGGTTATTTTTAAAGGATAACTGCTACAATAAAATAGTGGATATATGCTTTTGAATATCAAATAAAGTCATGGTTAGAGATAATGCTAGACATTCCTTATGCATCTAAGAAGGATGAAGATTGATCATGGAAAAGGAAGATGATGAAGTCTTTTCATTTCACATTCTCGAAGGCAAGTTAGATGAAGAGACAAAGTCTTTTTGGCTCTTTTGTTTGTAGTTTCAAAAGTGCTAGTCTCCAGTCTTTCCAAATTCTGGAATTTGAAACATCTCACATTCTCATGACAGATCGTACATTGTAATCTCTATATATATTGTTGAAAGAGTAAATAAAAAGGTCGGAAAAATTCTGGTGTGAAGCTGATTGCAGAGACAATCAAGTCTAGTACCATCTATTTTCTGTCCAATTGTATCTAATGTTATTTCATTGTGTTGAATTGGAAATTATGAATGAACAGAGATTTGTTTTATTGTTTTTAATTTAGCCAGTCAGTAGAATAATCAGAGAGTTATAACTGGTTGTTAAATTGCATTAGTATACTTCATCTGCATTTCATAATTTGCATTTCATAAATCATTTGCATAATTATACTTGCATACTTTGCATCTGCATATTGTTATGTTGTGAGATTCATAAGATTGTGGAAATCATCAATATAAAATCTCTGCATTTGAACCCTACCTAAGATTTCACTTGCCTAGGTGAAACTAGGTTTCCTCTGCTGTTCTCTGGTTAAGAACATACCTTGCAGTAGAAATTAGGAGCAAAACATAATTCATTGAATATTTTTCACATAGGGAGCTATACCTCAATTCAGAGGGAAACTACATATTCTTAGAAATAGTTTCCCAACTATTGAGTAAAGTTGTTCTTTGATATAAATTGGGCAAATAAAAGGAGTGTAAGAAGAAGAACAATCTATTTACCAATAGATTTTTGGTGACTCCGTTGGGGAAGGAAAAACAATCACATGACCAGAAAGCATTTGAAAATATACATAGAACTTGAAAGAATATCAAGGAGTGAGTTACAAATAGCACTAATATAAACAGTCACTCTGGAGCAATCAAGATACTTAAGGAGTGATAGGGAACAAGGTGAAAAGGACCTAACTTTCCAAAATTTAGAAGTACTTGGATTTCCCTTGTTAGAAGTACCTTGTCAGAAAGGTGGACCTCAAGCTAGAAGTAGGCCTTCATCACCACCAAAAGTAGTAAGTACATTTTCTACAACTTACCAGGTATTGACTTTGCATGAGGTTGTTCCTCCACAAGTTATCAATTTTCCACAGTATCCTCTGCAAAATCAACCGAATATGGCTGCACCTTGGGCAGCTGCTACTGGGCCACTCAATTTTGTAGCTTACCATCCTCTTCCTTCTGGTTCCTGGAAGAATGTACCCAAGTTTGCAAGAGATGGGAAAATTACTACAAATGAACATATAAAAGCATTTTTCACAGCCATAAATATTTTGGGAGCTAATCATGAAGATGTTGTTGTCAGATTATTTGTGGAGACTCTTATTGAGGTGGCTGCAGACTGGTTCTATCACTTGGCTGATGGATCTATAACAAGTAGGAATACTATGAGAGCTACTTTTGAAGACCATTTTAAAACCACTGAAGATGAGCATGCTTTGTTGGCTCAATTGACATCAGTGAAGAAATTACCTTCTATGAGCATGAGAGATTTTGTTGCTAGTTTCAAAAAAATTACTAATAGAATTCTAGCAGCAAGTAGACCTACAACATGCAATTTAAAAACATTCTTCATCAGTGCTATGCCTCCTAAGGTTAATTTTGAACTAAGGAGATCTAGACCTGCAGATTTAGAGGTAGCTCAGAGAACTATTGTAGAGTTTGAGGATGACATGATTTCTGCAGGAAGGTGGAAGCGTGAAATTCAAAATAGAGCTAGTACAAGTGGAACCACTTCATCAGAAGAAATGATTCAAAAGTTATCAAATGAGCTGATTGCTTTGAAAAGGCAGCTCCCAAGATTTAAAAATCTATACCAAAGGAATTTTTAAGAGCAAGAGAATAGTAACAAACCTTTGCAATTGCCTGGATTACAGCAGAGGTTAGCAATAGAAGCTCCACCTAAAAAAGTGAGCGGATGTGTGCTTCACTTGACTACTGATCATGATGGTGAAAGTTGTCCAGATGTGATCAGTAAAATGTAGTTTTTGACTACTAATGAGCCCAATTCTACCTTATCCAGTGATGAGACTAAGACATGCTCAAATGGTGACTTTGAAAATTTATTTTTAGAGTATGAGTCAGATTCAAAAAAATAGGGAGAATGTTATGCCACAATCAATGGACACACCTATAATGTGCTCACTAGAGGACAAAAGTTGAAGACGGTTGCTAATTCAAAAGATGTTCCAGCAAAGCAAAGTCAACCAGTATCTAAAACACAAGATACTAATCAAGGAGTCAAGACTTTGCAATCTGGTAAAGAGTGCAGTTCCTTTGACTTTATTCAGTTTTGCAAAGATTCAAAAATTCAAATTTCTGCTATTGATTATCTTAAATCACATCCCCATGAATTGAAAAGATTTATTGAGCATTGTAAAGATGAAAATATAGAATTAAATCATGCTGAAACTTCTGAATTGGAAGGAGAAACATTGACTACAAACCTTCAATGAAGTTGAGAATTCTATCCTAGCTACTTCTCCTGGGCAAAAACTAGAACCATTCTATGTTTCATTGTTTATCAATGGGTGGAAGTTAAGCAATTGTATTATTGATTCTGGAGCTTCGGATAATGTGATGCCTTACACAGTGGCTAAAGCTCTAGGCTTAACTCTTACTAAAGCCAATGGTAGGTGTTACACCATTGATGCTAAACATGTGAGTTTGGTAGGAAAAATCAAAGACATACAGGTTGCATTGGCGGCATATCCAGAAAAGAGAATACTTCTAACCATTTTAGTTGCAGACATTCCAGTTAGTTATGGCCTGTTGTTGAGCAGAAGTTTTTGCAGGGATTTAGGCAGAGAGATCAAATTGGATTGGTCCCAAGCAATAATTCCCATTGGTAACAAAAGAGTGAAATTGGCACCATGAGGAGAAAGCTAAATTGACAGTTCAAAAATCAAATAATCCAAAGGCCCAAATTTTATATCAAGAGTTGGGTTTTGGTAATTATATGCTGTATATAGAAAATGATGTTGTGGAAAATGAATTGGAAAAATCAGAATTTGGAAATTCTGGAAAAGAAACACAAATCTCGACACTAGAATTTGATGGTAGTTGTTCATCATCCAGTTCCAGTGCTGGTATTGTTTTAATTTCTCCAACTAGTGAACTAGAGCCTCTAGCATTCAAATTAGAATTTAACAACACCAATAATAGTGCTGAATATGAGGTGTTACTTCTTGGCATCATAGCAGCAAAAGAAAGAGGATTTAAAATTCTAAAAGCTCAAGGTGATGTAGAGCTGGTTGTAAAACAAGTGAGAGGCCAGTATTCAGTGAAAAATCATAAGTTGAAAAATTACCAGAACAGAGTTTGGGATGAAATTGAAGGATTAGATGCATTCTCTATAAATTCTGTCCCTAGAGAAATGAATATGAAAGTGGACTCTCTGGCTGTATCAACATCCTTATTATTGCCACATCCAAATTTTAAAGATAAGAAATATCAGATTGAAGTAATTTATAGGCCATCAATACTAGACAATATAGAAGACTGGCAAATTTTTAATGATGATAAAGGTCTGCAACTATTTTTGGAGAATGCTAAAAGTCTTGATGAGGAAGAAGGAAGTAATTATTTGAATGATTCTACAGAGAAAGATAAACATAAAAATTTAGAGATTATACAATTAAAAAGTAATACAATTCCACCTTATTTTGTGTCTCTAGAAAAGCTCTTTAATCGGCATGATATGTATGTAAAGAAGAAAAGAGCAGAGAAGGGGCCAACTACAGGAGAATTTGAAAATATAAATATTGGGACAGAAATGAATCCCAAAATGATAAATATTGGTAAGTGTTGTACGCTGGAAGAAAAAGAAAAGGCAAAGAAATTATTTCAAGAATACCAAGATGTCTTTGCCTGGAGCTATGAAGATTTAAAAAGCTTTATGAATGGAAATTTCAAACACATGATTCCTCTGAAACCAGATGCTGTACCTTTTCAGCAAAAATGGAGATGTTATAATCCAAAGGTAGTAGATGCTATTTACAGGGAGATTGACAAAATGTTGAAAGCTAGAATTATTTACCCAATACATCATTCTACATGGATTGCAAATATTGTGCCGGTAAGAAAGAAAAATTGTGAGATCAGAATATGTGTTGACTTCTAGAATTTAAATCAAGCCTCTTTGAAAGATAATTATGCATTGCCAAACATGGATCATCTATTACAAATAGTAGCTGGAGCTGAGATGATGTCTATGCTGGACGGCTTTTCCGGATACAATCAAATTGAAGTGGAAAAGAAAGATCAACACAAAACAGCTTTTACAACTCCTTGGGGTACCTTTGCATATCACAAAATGCCATTTGGTTTAGTTAACGCTGGTGCTACTTTTCAACAAGGTATGGATGCTTCATTTACTGATATGAAGAACAAAATAATTGTGATTTACCTTGATGACTTAACAGTGTTTTCTAAGAAGAGGAAAGATCACATAGATGATTTGGAAAAAGTGTTGCAGCGATGCAGGGAGCATGGTATATCTCTAAATCCAAAAAAAATAGTTTTCTATGTAATGGAAGGAAAACTATTGGGCCATATTGTGTCACAAGAAGGAATAAGGATTGACCCGGAATGTGTGAAAGCTATTCAAAGATTAAGCTTTCCTTCAAATAAGACTGTTGTCAAATCTTTTTTTGGCCAAGTTAATTTTCTTAGAAGATTTGTCCTTGATTTTTTAGAGATTACCAAATGTATTGTGGACATGATGAAAGGTAATGTTGTTTTTAAATGGAATGAGTAGGGAAAGCAAGCTTTCAATGAAATTAAGGAAGCAATTGCTAATGCACTAGTCTTAAGTCATCCAGATTATAAAAAAGATTTCATTATATACTGCTACGCCTCAAAGCATACACTCTCTGCAATTTTGATGCAAGAAAATAAAGAAGAAATTCAGGCGCCAATAGCATTTATGAGTATACCTTTGAAGGAGCATGAATTAAAATACTCTCAATTAGAGAAACATGCGTATGCTTTAGTGAAAGCATTGAAGAATTTCCATTTTTATATTTTGCATTCACATTCTCTGATTTTTGTGCCTGATATTGCTGTGAAAAGTATTCTAACGCAGCAAGATGTTGGCTGCAATAATAGAGGTTCATGGATTGCCAAAACTCAAGAATATGATATTGAAATTAAGCCTGCAAAATTAGTCAAAGGAAATGCATTATGTAAAGCCATAGCAGAGAATTTGGAAGAAGAAGAACCGGCGGCAAATCAACTAGTTTTAAATGTAAGTCTCCAAGATCCTTGGTTTGAAAATATTGCATACTTTTTAACTTATGGAGAATGTCTAGAAGGATTGACAGCCAAATAGAGAAGGGATTTAAAATTAAAAGTTGCTAAATATGTGATTTGGGAAGATAAGCTCTACAAGAGATCAATTGATGACACATTTTTGAGGTGTGTTGATAAGCAACAACAGGAGCATTTGCTGAAAACATTTCATGACAAGGCTGGTGGAGGACATTTTTCTTCTTCAGTTATAGCTTTTAAAATTCTGAGGCAATGTTATTACTAGCCTGGTATGTTTAGAGATGCATATCATTGGGTGGCTAAATGTGAAAAGTGTAGAATGTTTTCTGGAAAACCACAGTTAGCAGCACTTCCATTAAAACCAATTATCATAGATGGTCCATTTCAGCAGTGGGGCCTTGACTTCATAGGTCCAATAAATCTAGCATCTAGTGCAGGGAATTCTTACATAATTACAGCCTTTGATTACTTCACGAAGTGGGTTGAAGCTAAAGCAACCAAGAAGACCATTTTTGAGGTAGTGTGTGAATTCATAAAGGAGAATATTATGGTAAGATTTGGGGTTCCTCATAAATTGGTGATGGATAATGCTGCCTACTTTTCATCTATTGAAATTACTAATTTTTGTTTTGAGTATGGTATCTCAATCAATCATTCATCCAACTATTTCCCACAAGGAAATGGTCAAGTAGAATCAAGTAATAAAAACTTGATCCATATTGTTAAGAAATTGGTGTTAGACAATCATAAGAATTGGCACAAAAAGATACATGAAGCACTATGGGTTGATAGAGTGACTCCAAAGAGAGCAATTAGGATATCTCCATTTGAGCTAGTGTATGGAGTTGAAGCAAACCTTCCACTACCGCTGGAGTTGGCAACATGTAAGTTGAGGACAGTCATAGAGGATGATATTTACAAGGATGGTTTGGAGAAAAGAATCATGTATTTGAGCAAACTAGATGAAGAAAGAGAAAGAATGGTGGATCATATTACTCAACATCAAATGAAGGTGAAGAACTTGTTTGATAAGAAAGCTAGGCCCCGTAAATTCATGGTTGGAGATCTTGTGTTACTATGGGATAAGAGGAGAGCTCCCAAGGGGATGCATGGAAAGTTTGAAACATTATGGAAGGGTCCTTATACTATCCACCAGGCATTTGAGAAGAATTCTGTCAAGCTTGCATATCTGGATGGAGAGGTACTTCCCTTGACCTACAATGGTCAAGATCTAAAATTATATCAAATGATCAATTGAAAACAGTTATCCCCTGTTCTGTACTATAGTTTTATTTTGTTCTAGTGTTCATTTCCTAGTTTGGTTTTCCCTTTTTCTTTTGTGTGTGTTAGCTTCTTTACTGCTTTGTTTCCCTTGTTCAGTTTTGTTGTGTTGCTGCCCTTTCATTCATGTGCGAAACCAGAGATTCAAGATTCATTGCTTAAACATGGGAATGTTCAAGTCCCCAGTCAAAGCCAGCTGTTGCCCCACTTTTCATCCTATACCCATGCTGTCAAAGTGGAAGATTTTGATCTCATGGTCTGGTCTGGTCATGTCTCAATCTAGGTCTAAGTCTTTCATAGGATAGGCTATTCTTGTCGGGTTTCCCTGTCATTGCCTTTCCTTCTCTAAGCTGGGTGGGTTATTTAAAAGCATCTTTGTATTGGGTAGGTTATAGATCCCAACCCAGCAAGGATAATATGCTCCTAATTGGTGATCTTTCTCAGGCAGAATGGCAATTGGAGGCCATGATTTCCAGACAATTATAAGGAATCAAAAAATTGGTTCTTCATTTGGATGATGCAGTGATAGAACTGATGTGAATAGAAAATGAAAAGTGAATCAAAAAGATGGATCAAAAGTAGTGACTATGCATTTGAATAAGTTCTCATTTCAAGCTCAGGTCTTAGCCTTTTCGAGCATTGAATGTGTCTTTTAAAGTCCTTTGGACCTTAATGATCCCATTACTAAAAGAAAACTGTGATTTGAAGCTGAAATAATGGAGATAAGGCAAGGAAGATACTCTAATTGTGTTCAGTCGCATGATCACATGAATAAAATAACAGCTATGCGATCATGCGAAAAGGGTAAATAGTTAATGCTGGTAGGTGTGTAGTAGTCACTTTGTCGCTATGATGTGGAAGATGCTTTGTGACTAAGCTAGATTTTTCCATGTGTATTGACACCTGAGCTTGGCATAAAAAGAAATTTTATTATTTAAGTGTTTCAAACAATACGTGTTTTAAGTTAGAAAGATACCCGTGCACTTAAAAATGACGAGTGAAAATATGTTTAAAGTGCTTCTCTTCAAAGCAGTCGCATGATCGCAAGAAATAAAATAATCCCTTGCGATCATGCGACAATGAAGTTTGTCAGGGCCCACGTATGCCAACAGCGCAAATGTGACAACATAAGTTGAGCAAGGAAAGATCCTACATCGAACGGAGAGCATATGTTCGCAAAGAATCTTGGAGGTCTATGTGAAGAAGCGATGGTCGTTGATCTTCCGATGGTGTGTCTGAAAGCATTTGACTACAATTATGACTTTTTTGAGATGAAGCCACATGGTGGTGGGTCCATAGGGTCTATATGCAATGATAAACCAATGGTTTTCACTATTCCTCAAAGCCACGGAAGATTCTTTGACACCCAAGCTGGGGTCCACGTGCACCAATAATAAAGCGGTCGCATGATCGCAAGAATTAAAATATTGCTATGCGATCATGCGACAATGTAAGTCATCAAAGATGCTTGGTGAAAGGAATGAGTTTTTGGTTATTTTTAAAGGATAACTACTGCAATAAAATAGTGGATATGTGCTTTTGAATATCAAATGAAGTCATGGTTAGAGGTAATGCCAGACGTTCCTTTTCCTTATGCATCTAAGAAGGACGAAGATTGATCACGGCAAAGGAAGATGATGAAGTCTTTTCATTTCACATTCTCGAAGGCAAGTTAGATGAAGAGACAAAGTCTTTTTGGCTCTTTTGTTTGTAGTTTCAAAAGTGCTAGTCTCCAGTCTTTCCAGATTCTGGAATTTGAAACATCTCACATTCTCATGACAGATCGTACATTGTAATCTCTATATATATTGTTGAAAGAGTAAATAAAAAGGTCGGCAAAATTTTGGTGTGAAGTTGATTGCAGAGACAATCAAGTCTAGTACCATCTATTTTCTGTCCAACTATATCTGATGTTATTTCATTGTGTTGAATTGGAAATGATGAATGAACAGAGATTTGTTTTATTGTTTTCAATTTAGCCAATCAGTAGAATAATCAGAGAGTTATAACTAGTTGTTAAATTGCATTAGTATACTTCATCTGCATTTCATAATTTGCATTTCATAAATCATTTTCATAATTATACTTGCATACTTTGCATCTACATATTGTTATGTTGTGAGATTCATAAGATTGTGGAAATCATCAATATAACATCTCTGCATTTAAACCCTGCCTGAGATTTCACTTTCCTGGGTGAAACTCGATTTCCTCTGTTGTTCTCTGGTTAAGAACATACCTTGTAGTAGAAATTAGGAGCAAAACATAATTCATTGAATATTTTTCACATAGGGAGCTGTACCTCAATTCAGAGGGAAACTAGACATTCTCAGAAACAGTTTCCCAACTGTTGAGTAAAGTTGTTCTTTGATATAAATTGGGCAAATAAAAGGAGTGTAAGAAGAAGAACAATTTGTTTACCAACACTTAGAAATGTTCAAAAGCTTTTCAGATCCTAAAGGATAAGTTGACCAATGCCCCGATTTTGGTGGTACCTGACCCCGCTAAAAAATTTGTAGTTTGTACTGATGCCTCATTGGAAGACATAGGGGCAGTATTGATGCAAGAGGGAAGAGTTATTTCTTATGAGTCTAGAAAGCTTAAGGACCATGAGCTTAACTATCCCACCCATGATTTGGAGTTAGCAGTTGTATTTCATGCCTTGAATCATTGGAGACACTTATTATTGGGGCATCGGTTTGAGTTACATACTGATCACCGAAGCCTTCAATACATATTTACTCAACCTAATCTCAATGCTAGGCAGCGTCAATGGATAGAGTTCCTGTGTGAGTATGATTTTGAGGTTAGATATATCCAAGGTAAGGAAAATATGGTGGCAAAAGCTTTAAGAAAAAGGAGACATGAGATATCCATGCTCTCCCTTTTGACTAATTTGAGATGTCAAATCTTGTAGTCACTTTCTTCAGATACCTTGTATCAAGAAGTTAAGGTTGAAATTGAGACACGGAGGGCCTTAGAAGGAAGGTTCTCAGGGTATTCCTTAGATTTAGATGGACTACTGAGACATCAAGGAATAATTTACATACCACTTTCAGGTGATCTTTAGAGAGTCATCAGGGTGGAAGCACACCGTGCTCCCTATTCAACTCATCTAGGTATTAAGAAGATGTATTCAGATCTACAACAACTATATTTCTAGTTGGGCATGAAGAGGGATATAGCCAATTTTGTGGCTAGGTGTCTAGAATGTCAGAGGGTTAAGGCCGAGCATCATCAACCAATAGGCCTCCTTCAACCACACTTGATTCCCAAATGGAAATGGGATACGATATCTATGGATTTCATTGTGGGACTACCAGTCACATATCAAAGACATGATGCTATCATGGTCACAATGGATAAGTTAACCAAGGTAGCACATTTATCTCCAATGAAATCATCCTATACTTCTACCTCAGTAGCCAGAGTCTTCATGAAGGATATAGTTAGATTGCATGGTGTTCCTAGAAAAGTTATCTTGTGATAGCTCAGGATAGGCAAACGAAGTATGCTGACACTCACAGGATTGATAGATAGTTCTCTGTTGGAGATAAGGTGTTTTTGAGAGTTTGCCCACGTAAGAGCCCTATCCATTATGGAAAAGGTTCTAAGTTGGCACTGAGATTTGTAGGTCCATTTGAGATCCTTGAGAGGATAGGATCGATTGCTTACCAACTCGCCCTACCATCCAGCCTTACATGTGTGCATGATGTGTTTCATGTATCCTTACTTAGAGAGTATATTCCTGATTTGACTCATGTTTTGGATTGGAATACTTTACAATTAGAGGATGGGAATCTTACTATGTTAGAATGACAGGACTATTTCTTTGACAATTTGGATTATATGTTTGGACTATGATCATTACTTAGTTGGAATTTTATGAGACATTTGAGAATATCTATATATTTGGTTACTACAGTTTATTTGGAAATATTAAATGAGTTAGCATTTAATGATGAATGGTTAGAAATGAACTATTAGTAAAACATTTTACAATGATTTATGTTGTGATGTTTATATTATGATCTAATCTTGTTGACCCCATTATGATTTGATGTTTACTGGTTGATGTGAGTGTAGGATGAGGAGGGGCAGTCATAGTTACTCCTACGAGAGGTCCACATGATGTCGCACTCTCCCTCCTTGTTTGCCACTATATATATATATATATATATATATATATATATATATATATATATATATATATATATATATATATATATATATATATATATATATATATATATATATATATATATATATATATATATATATATATATATATATATATATATATATATATATATATATATATATATATATATGCATTTTGGTTGGTGAATGCAAGATGTAGGTACTAGACATCATCTCCACTTGGCTACATAGGTCTAAGCGTGCCTTCAAAATCCTCAAACTATTGTTGTGTGGAGATTTAACCAAGCTACTCTCAAGGTTACCCATGGACTTAGAATTTTGTTTAGGAAGTTATCCTAGTTGGGAAAGTAGAATGCAGTTTATGTTGTGAACTTGATTTGATGTTGGTTTGAGTTTATGTTATGAGTTTGAATTAACCTATTTTATATGTATAATAATTATTCTATAATTATGTTATAATTGTTTGTATGTTATATAGGTATGTTTATATGTGGGTGCACACGCATATACCCATGCTTATATAAATAATAATATTTTTATGCTTTTATTGATTGTGTAAATGGTATGTTATTTATAAGAATTAAATAATGTGAGATAAATAAAGTATATTTAATGAATGTATTAAATAAAAAGTAAAAATAATAATAATAAAAGGAAAATGCTCTTTGTAGTAAAACTAGCTATCTAGGAGGGATTTGAACTCGAGACCTCCTAGAAGTTAGGGTAGCTGTTTTCCTATTGTGCTATGTATTTTCCTTGGGAGCTATTTGTTTATTATTCTTGTTATAGTTTTATTTGAAAGATATTTTAATTAAATTTATTAAAACCTTGATTAAGTCTTTTACAGGAATTATTTGGTTGTTCCTCCAACCAACTATGAAAGTTGGAGAAGTTGCTTCCTGTAAAGCAACTCCTCCAACCACATAGTTGGAGGATAAATAATTGAACTTTTTTGTGTGATGGGAGGATGATAATTTTTGGAAGATTTATTTTGGAGTAGTCTGCAATTGATTTTTGCATAAATTTAATTGAAATTTTATGCCAGTTTGATTGTCTCTGGTTGATGAAGTCAAGTGTGTGAGGATTTCTTGGAGTTGATTACTAGAGGAAGCTTTCTAGGAGGCTATCTACTCAAGGATTGAAGTTTTGTAGAGATTCTCCAACTGAGGGAAGAGGATTCTCCACAAGACCCCAGGAAGGGTCTAAACTGGGAGGAATCTCCATTCTCCCTCTATGTGTATGAATGTGTTTTTATATGATATGATATTATATTATAATATGATTTTTTTACTATGTATCAAAAATGATATGTAAATGTCTTATCCTCTGTGTATTTATACTGTGTTTCTAGGAAGTAAATTATGTATGATTATATAGTTTTTATTTATTTACTTTGTATTATGAAATCTTCTTGGGAAGTTAGGAATGCTTGTGGTCATGTGGGAGGATGTGTTTATCTTTTATTGAATGAAATAGGGAAGTTTAGGAAGAAATAGGAAGGGTTAGGAAGGTTTAGGAATGAGATGCAGTCCCTTTTCCTAGTCTTTTTCTCTTGCAAGCTTCTCTGTGGATTATTGTTTTTCCATTAATTATTCTTGTTTGAGGCTTAGGTAATGTTGAGGATGTGCTATGGATGTGGAAGTGAGCTCCCTGCATCAAGTTGACCTTAGGGAACATTTCCCAGGAACTCTCCATGCCTAAAAAAATTAGTTTTTAGTGTTTTCAGAAAGTTTAAAATTTATTTCATAAAAGTGTCCTACAGTGTCATATGGAATTGTAGTCATGCCCGTACAACAATTGGTCAAATTGTTGGAGATTTTCCAACAAGCTAGTACTGACTGTATGTTTGTCATTGATGACAACATATGGTAAGTAGCATGCATGGAAGAATTATGTAGTAAGATTTGAATATATGTAGCATGGACATGTTATCAGCATGATATCATAGACAGAGAGGTTAATTGTTAGTATAGATAGTTATGTAGCAGCTTGTGTTAGCAGTGTTCCTAACAGAGTTACAGGTAGTGTTCTATAAGTGATTGTCTATACAGTTATCATGGAGACTTGCACCTTTGGATATGTGATGGAGACATGTTAGTGTTTCTTCATTCATGGTCATAGAGTTTGATGTGTAGTAGAAGTGAAGTTATGTAGTTTCTATTCACCAATTGTAGTTTCCTGTGTTTATCCAGAAGAGCTGACATAGATTATATTGGTACAGGAGTTGCACCTATCATTTTAGTATGCATGCTTGGAATAGTGATTAGAAAAGACTTAAGAATGTTTTGTAAAGAGTGCATGATGTAATTCAGCTTAAGGAGAAAGTATCAATAAATTTGGTAGAGCCAACAGTGTGTAGCGTGTGTCTACACTTATTGATTTGGACAGGTCCCAGTTTGTGTTGCGTGCTTAGTAGAGCTGACAAAGTTGTTATTGAAGAGTGCTATTCTTTCTCTAATATGATTTCAAGGTGGTTCTAATAGGCTAACTTGATTATATCATTTAGAGGTAAGATACTTATAGCCATTGATTTGTGATTTCTAGAGGCATGACATGGAGATGAAAGATTAGATCAGAGCAGAGAGTGTGAAGTATTGTGTCATCAAGAAGAGGTCTATGTGATAGAGAAGATAGAGTGTTCTATGCATTGGAACTGATCAAGATAGCAAGTCTACCTCGTAGTTCACCAAGATCTAGATATAGTGTGTATCTATTATTCAGAAGGTTGTAACCTTCACCCCTTTAAGCAGTGAGCTCTCAAATAGTGCATCCTCACCCCTAACAGGGTTAATCATAAAAGACTCCTAATAGGGTCCAACCTTTGACCAGGTCACTATACTTATTGCATTGTAAAGATCAACTCCTAACATGGTTTTAAGATCTTCTAACAAGGATCATTATACACTAGTATAGTTTATTTATGGGTGTCAATTCCCACTGGAGTTTTTACCTATTTGGGTTTCCCCATAACCAAAATATTGTTGTTGTGTTATAGTTTTCTTTCATTGTATTTATGCTTAAAGTTTAAGTATACTTAATTGGATAAAGAATTGAAACTTGTAGATAACTGATTCACCCCCCCCCCCCTCTTAGTTATCTCTTGGGACTATTCCTAACAATTGGTATTAGAGCCAAGTGCCTCAGAGAGAAATTTTAACAGCTTGAGGTTGATCAGATGAGATTCTTTAGAAAAGATAGTCCTAAGTTCAATGGAGAGAACTATCCTGATTGTAAGAACAAAATGGTGACACATTTGCAGTGCATTACCTTTGAAGTTTTTTAAGTGGCTATCAAAGAAGTTAAGATCCCCTCTCTAGAATATCTTGCAAAGGAAGATGCTACTAGTAAGAAAAAGTATTTGTTCCATCAGAACGCAATAGCCAAAGAAGCCCTTATGAGTGCCTTATCTGATAGTGAGTTTTCAAAGTTAAAGAAAGTAGATACAACCTACAAGAAATGGAAGCACCTAGAAGACATGTTTGAAGGAGATACACAAGAAAAGAATGCATGCACAAAGACATGGAAGAAAAGATACAATGCATTAGAGATGCTACCTGAAGAAAACATCAGATCTTAGAACCAAGCGATTAATGAAGCAGTTGTTGGAATCAGGAACAATGGTGGAGAGATCTCGAAGGAAGACATTAAGGATAAGTTGATGACTACTCTTATAGAAAAGTATGAAAACAAGATCAACATCCTTGATGAGACCATGCAACTTACAAAAAATTTCAAGATAGAGACCTTGATTAGAAAAATTTCAGATTTTGAGATTTCAAGATTGAAGACAAAGCCTAAAAGTGAGACAGCCTTCAAAGCATCAGTCCATGGTAAGAAATCTTTAAACACTTCTGGTAATTTTGATGATGAAGATGAAGATAAAGAGATAGATGATATTATTTCTATGATTGTTAAGAAAGAAAGAAAATGAAAAGGAAAGTATGAAGATCAGTTACCATTCAAATGTTTCTCATGTAATAAGATTGGTCACTTTGCATCTAAGTATCCTAAAAAAGTTAAGAAATTTTGTACTAACTACAAGCCTAAGTATACAAAAGAATGTTACTATGCTAGTGATGGAGTTTTTGATGATGATTCAGTTGAAGATGAAATTGGATTCATTTCTATTATGGAGAAGATGTATGATGAGATGGATCATGAAGATGAGAAAAAGGAACAAGAGCTAGCATTGATTTCACAAGCAGACATAAAGACAGATTGGATTATAGATAGTGGTTGTTCACATCACATGACTGGTGATAAAGATAGATTTGTTCATCTAGACAAATACAAAGGTGGCATGGTTAGATTTGGAGACAACACTCCTAAACCTATCATTGGTAGAGGAGCTATCATATTGGATGGAAAGAACAACACTAATGATGTTCTTTATGTAGATGGTTTGTAGCATAACCTTCTTAGTGTTGGGTAGTTTCTTGAAAAAGGTTATAGATTGGAGTTCAAAGACAACAATTGCATCATTAACAACAAGGATGGTGTAATGATTACATCAGGTTCAAAGACTAAAGGTAATGTGTTCTAGATTAATTCAGAAGCAAGTTGGTTTGTTGCTAAAGTAGATGATAGTTGGCTATGACATAAAAGACAATGTCATATCAATTTTGATAACATAGTAAAGATAAGAAATGTAAAGGTAGTAAGAGATCTACCTAGCATAGAAAATCTATTTGATACTATTTGCAGGGAATATGTGATGGGAAATTATGTGAGGAAGTCATTTAGAAGCAAGCATAATTTAGTAGAGAACAAGTTGGATCTGATTCATACAGACCTATGTGGACCAACTCAAACAACATCATACTATGGTGAAAGGTATTTCATTTTGTTTGTTGATGATTATTCTAGAATGATGTGGGTTGCATTCTTGAAAGATAAGTTAGAAGAATTTGAGAATTTTAAAATATTCAAAGCTAAGGTTGAGAATGAATTTGGACTAAAGATAAAGTGTCTAAGATCGGATAGAGGAGGAGAATTCACCTCTGAAAAATTCTATGAGTACTACGAAGAACATGGCATAAAGAGTCAATTAAGTGCACCTAGAACCCCTCAGCAAAATGGGATTATAGAGAGAAGGAATAGGATCATTCTTGATACAGCGTGCACCATCATGACTGAAGAAAATGTTGCACACACCTATTGGAGAGATGTGGTCAATATAGTAGTCTATACCATCAATAGAATACAATTAAGGCCTGGAGAAAATAAAATACCTTATGAGCTATGGTTTGGTAATGTTCCCATAGTAAAATACTTCAGAATCTTTGGAAGCAAGTGCTACATCAAGAGGGATGAAGCAATAGGAAATTTTGATGCAAGAAGTGATGAAGGTATTTTTCTTGGTTACTCAACTAAAACCAAAGCTTATAGATGTTTTAATTTGAGATTGAAGAAGATCATTGAAAGTGCTCATGTTAAGATTGATGAAAAGATTATGGTTCAAGAAAGATATCATGATTATGCACCTATGATTGAAGAAGAATCCAGTCCTTCCACTAGTGAGATAGTTGTTGAAGAGATGTTTGATAGTATTGATGTATTATTAAATGAGCCTAAAACAAGTAAAGAAGAAACTCAGAAGGTAGATGAGACAATATCACCTAAAGTTTCAAAGTTGACATCTATATATCACTCTAAGGATGATATCATTGGAGATCAAAGTGGCAAAGTCACTACAAGATCAAAATCAAATAGTTCAGTGGGAAATGAAGTAGTATATTTACTATCCCAGATTGAACCTTTAAGTGTTGAAGATGCATGTAATGATTCAGATTGGCATGATGCTATGAAAGAAGAACTAGATCAGATTATTAAGAATGATACTTGGGAACTGGTCCCAAGACCTAGTGATAAAAATTTGATTGGAACCAGTGGATATTTAGAAACAAGATGAATGAAGATGGTACAGTAGTAAGGAATAAATAAAGGTTAGTATGCAAGGGATATGCGCAAAGAGAAGGTATTGATTATTCAAACACATTTTCACCTGTGAGCAGATTAGAAGCTATTAAGTTGTTTCTAGCTTATGCAACATTCAAAAACTTTAAATTTTATTAGATGGATGTTAAGCCAGCATTCTTCAATGGGGAGTTAAAGGAAGAAGTATACATTGAGCAGCCAAAAGAATTCACCCTATCAAACAGACCTGATATGGTATGCAGATTGAAGAAAACCCTCTATGGACTTAACCAAGCCCCTAGAGCTTGGTATGAGAGACTTGATGGATATGTAACCAAAATTGGATTCAAGAAAGGAGCTATAGATTGTAATCTATTTATCAGAGAGACATCTAAAGGCTTACTACTTGTAGCAATATTTGTTGATGACATTATCTTTGGCGGCAATGACAAACTTAGTACAAAATTTGCTAAGGAGATGCAGAGTGAGTTTGAGATGAACATGATTGGACCTATCAAATACTTCTTGGGATTAAATGTGCAGCAAACAGAGAAAGGTATTTTCATTAATCAGTCTAAATATGTGAAGGAGATATTGAAGAAGTTCAAGATGGATGATTGTAAGCTAGTGGGTACACCTATGATAACAGGATGCAAGCTTATAAAAGAATATGATTCTCCAATAGTAGACACAACATTGTACAAGTCTATGATTGGTAAACTCATATATCTTACTCAAACTAGACCTGATATTTCTAATGCAGTTGGCATAGTTGGAAGATTTGCAATAGAGCCTAAACAAAGTCACCTCATGGCAATAAAGAGAATATTCAAATATTTGCAGGGCACTATAGACTATGGTCTATGGTATCCTAACTCAGAGAATGTTGAGCTTCATGTATATATAGATGCAAATTGGGCAGGATGCATGGATGATAGAAAGAGTACATCAGGAGGAGCAGTATTTTTTGGTGATAGAATAGTCACTTGGACAAGCAAGAAGCAGAATTGTATTTCTCAGTCAAAATTAGAAGTAGAGTATGTTGAAGCAACCTTGAATTATTCTACAATTATTTGGATCAAATAAATGATAAAGGATTTTGGAATTTAGATTGATTATCCTATTGTTATTCATTGTGATAACACTAGCACTATCAACATGTCAAAGAATCCTATGATGCATGCAAAGACAAAACACATAGAGATTAAGTATCACTTCCTAAGAGAGAAAGTGGCAGAAAAAAAAGTCAAGTTTTACTATGTGAGTACTAAATAACAGTTAGCAGACATATTCACAAAGCCTTTGCCGAAGGATACTTTTGAGTATCTTAGGGAGAAGTTGGGAGTAATTCCCTTCCCTGATTCTGATTAGAACAAGTGGAGAGAGCATCAGTGCTCAGGGACTGATGGATGGTTGACTACTCTACCTCAAGAGTATTACTAGAGCTTAAATGTTTGGCACCCTTTTCCATTGATGTCAAAGGGGGAGTAGTATATAGTCATAAAAAAACATTAAGGGGGAGTACATACAGAATTAAGGAGAAGTAATATATAGCGGCAAGGGGGAGTAGTATTCAGTCATTGAAGTAGTTCAATTGAGGAAATCGATAATGTTATAAAATAATTGTTCATTTGGATTGGTGGTGTTTTTCATTCCATATGTTTCCATCAATGCCAAAGGGGGAGATTGTTAGGGATTTGCCAGCAAGCCAATACTGACTGTATGTTTGTCATTGATGACAACATATGGTAAGTAGCATGCATGGAAGAATTATGCAATAAGATTTGAGTATATGTAGCATGGACATGTTATCAGCATGATATCATGGATGCAGAGGTTAATTGTTAGTATAGACAATTATGTAGCAACTTGTGTCAGCAGTGTTCCTGATAGAGTTACATGCAGTGTTTTGTAAGCGATTGTTTGTATAGTTATCATGGAGCCTTGAACCTTTAGATATGTGATGGAGACATGTTAGAATTTATCCATTCATAGACACAAAGTCTAATGTGCAGTAGAAGTGAAGTTATGCAGTTTCTATTCACTAGTTGCAGGTTCCTGTGTTTATCTAGAAGAGCCGGCAGAGATTATATTGGTACAAGAGTTGCACCTATCATTTTAGTATGCATTCTTGGATTACTGATTAGAGAAGAGTTAAGAATGTTTGGTTAAGAGTGCATGATGTAATTCAGCTTAAGGAGGAAGTATTAGTAAATTTGGTAGAGTTGACAGTGTGTAGCATGCATTTACACTTATTGATTTGGACAGGTCCCAGTTTGTGTTGCATGCTTAGTAGAGCCAATAGAGATGTTATTGAAGAGTGTTATTGTTTCTCTAATATTATTTCAAGGTGGTTCTAATAGGATAACTTGATTATATCATTTAGAGGTAAGATACTTATAGCCTATCATTTGTGATCGCTAGAGGCATGACATGGAGATGAAAGATTAGAGTAGAGTAGAGAGTGCGAAATATTTTTTCATCAAGAAGAGGTCTATGTGATAGAGAAGATAGATTTTTTTATTCATTGGAACTGATAAAGATAGTAGGTCTACCTTGTAGTTTACCAAGATCTAGATATAGTGTGTATCTATTATTCAGACAGTTTCACCCCTTTGAGTGGTGAGCTCTCAAACAGTGCATCCTCACCTCAAATAGGGTCAATCATAAAAGACTCCTAATAGGGTCTGACCTTTGACCAGGTCATTGTACTTATTGCATTGTAAAGATCAACTCCTAGCAGGTTTGTAAGATCTTCTAGCAAGGATCATTATACATTAGTATATTTTATTTGTTGGTGTCAATTCCCACCAAATTTGTTACCTATTTGGGTTTCCCCAAAACCAAAATATTGGTGTTGTGTTCTAGTGTTCTTTCATTGTGTTTATGCTTAAAGTTTAAGTATACTTAATTGGATAAAGAATTGAAACTTATAGATAACTGATTCACCCCCCCCCCCCCCCCTCTCAGTTATCTCTTGGGACTATTCCTAACACAAATTTCATATGGGAATGCATACATTGTCATATGGGTTTTTAAAAAAATCAGTTTTGGTGTTTTCAGGAAGTTTAAAATTTGATTTCGTCAAAGTGTCTTACAGTGTCGTACGACATTGTAGTCATACTGATAGGAAACTTGGTCAAATGTCATATGGAAATACATACATTTTTTAGGAATGAATGTTGAATATATCCTATGGGGGAGTATTTGCAACCATTCTATAGCAGTTGTTGTTGCATTCATGACTGTGATTGTCATTAATGTCAACATAGTGATCTACTGATGATTAGCAATGAAGCAGATAGTGTTTGAGTTAGCACACTTAGGATATTGAAGATGAAGCTATGAGGAGTTGAGGACTTACACTATGATGTTCTATAAGATCATGGTTAAGAGGGCATATAGAAATTCATTTATTCATGATAGTTATGAGGAAATCAGTGGAAGCAGTATTCAGGCAATGTTTCCAAGTAGCGGTTTGTGGAAATCAGATGATATCTCCTAATTGGGATTGAATCTGATCATGCATAGTTATAAGGTAGTTGAAGACATGATGTTGGTGATTTGGACATGAGTGTAAGATCTGAGGTCACATGAGTGAAGAATTATCTTAATTGGAAGCCGATAGCTTTCTGTAATTTTTATGTAACGTGTGGAAACTTTTATTTTCTAATTTGTATTTCAACTCATTTGTAATTACTTCAGTGTGGTATAAAGGAAGGAATGGTTTCCTTTTTATAATAATGAATATGACATAGTAATAGTGAATTGTATTTGAAAGTGAATTGCGGAAGTGTGCAATACTTGTTGGAAGAGGATATGCAAAGTATAGAGATCTGGTATTGAGATCTGAAGAAGCAGTTGGTGTGGTTTGGCACAGTCAAAGAAGGAGTATTGAATTGTTGAGATCAGTAATCTTTTGGTATTATTTTGTTGAGTAATACTAAGATCAGTTGGATAGTGTGTTCAGTAATCTTACACTTGAAGCTATTTGGGTAGTGGGTCCTTCTGTCTTTCATAACTCCTAACAGACTTAGAATCTTTTAGCAGCAATTCAAAGTCTCCTAACAGGGACTCATATGCACTGAATGTATTTCATAATACTCCTAACAGATTTCATCCTCTCACAAGGAAATTTCATATTAGTGCATCTTTTGTGGGCATCATTCCCACTAGGGTTTACTCTTTGATCAAGAGGTTCCCTAGTCAACATATCTTGTGTCATTGTGTTATTGTGCATGTATCTCTTTCTATGGTTGTTGATTACATTTCTTACATGGTTAAAATCTATTGAAGTTAATAAAAGTTGTATTTATATAATAACTGATTCACCCCCCCCCCCCCCTCTCAGTTATCTTGGTGGACTTTACTTTCTAACAATTGGTATCAGAGTGACAAGTCCTTCAAGGAAAATTTTAACAGCTTAAGGAGATCCATGGAAAATCATTTCAGGAAAGAAATCCCTAAGTTTGGTGGAGTAAATTTTGACAAATGGAAAGAAAAGATGAAGAAACATTTACTTTGTTTAGGACTAGGTTATTTGTTAATCACAAAGAATCTGAAGACTATCATTGATGAGGATAAGATTGAAGAATGTACTAATGAGGAAAGAGATCTATTCATGTGTAACATACTTGCTAGAGAAGCACTCTTGTCAGCCCTTCTGAAAAATGAGTACAGTCAACTAAAATATCTAAAAACATCTCATGAAATTTGGTTAGCTTTACAATCTACTTTTGAAGGTGATGAACATGCAAAGAAAGTTAGATTACATAATTGGATATGTGCATTTGAAGATATAAGAATGATGGAAGATGAATCTGTTAGAAGCTATATTTGGTAGAATGTCAGAGATTGTTACAGGTATAAAATCTTATGGAGGAACCAAGACAGAGAATGAAGTGATATGGAAAATTCTGAGGACATTGACTCCTACATTTAAGCAGACAACACAAATGATTGAACAAGTTATACCTTGTACTACAAACTTTACCAAAGAAACTCTTCTTGGAAGATTGGAAGTAGCAGAGATGAACCTGAGGCTATCAAGAGATAGCATTCAGTGCTCTTAGTATTCACCCTAATTTTTTAAGAAGCATCAATGTAAGCGGAGATTTTACTAGCAGCAATAGATCTAGAAATGAAGAAGATAGGAAGATTGAAGAAGGTATTGCCTTGCTTGTGAAAAGAGAACCAGACAGTAAGAAAAATTTTAAATGTTGGACTTGTCAAGAATTTGGTCATTTTGCATCTAATGTCCTAAGAGAGTTAAAAAGTATAGAAAGAACTTTAATCCTAGGAGATCTAAAGAATGTTACTATGCAAATGATGAAGAACTTGAAGCTAGTTTGGAGAAATCCTTGAGTGAAAATGATACTAAGAATGATGATATAGGATTTGTAGCAATTAAAGAAGAAAATCTTGAAACCGAAGTTAAGGAAGAAAAGGCTTTAGTTTCTCAAGTAGAAAAGAAAGCTGATTGGATCATAGATAGTGGTTGTTCACATCATATGACTGGAGATAAGAAAAAGTTCATAAAGTTTAACAATTATGATGGAGGAGTTTTTAGAGTTGGAAACAATGCACCCTATTTGATTAAAGTTATGGGATCTATTACTCTTGATGGAAAGACTAATACTGATGATGTTTACTTTGTGGATGGTTTGAAACATAATCTTTTGAGTGTTGGACAACTCATTGATAAGGGATATCAAGTTTCGTTTACTGAGAAAACTTGTGTAATCAAAGACAAGGATGGAAATCTAATTATTACTGGATCTAGAACCAGAGGTAATGTATTTCAATTAAATCCTACTAAGATGACATGCTTGATTACTAAGATTGATGATAGTTGGTTATGGCCTAGAAGGTTTTTTCATATAAACTTTGATAACATTGTGAAAGTGAGTACTACACTTTCAGTAAGAGATTTGTCTAAAATTATGAATCCTACTAACATGATTTGAAAGGAATGTGTGATGGCTAAATAGAAGAGAAGCTCATTTCCCAACAAGAAGTTTACAATAGCAAAGAAGTTGGTAATTGTTCATACATATTTGAGCGGTCCCACAAGGACTAGAGGATTCTATGGAGAATTTTATTTTATGATTCTTGTTGATGATTTTACAAGAATGATGTGGATTGCATTTCTTAAAGAAAAGTCTGAAGCATTTGATAAGTTTAAGATCATTAAGAATAAAGTTGAGAATGAATCTGGAATGAAGATTAAATGTTTGAGGTCAAATAGAGATGGAGAATTTATTTCAAAAGAATTTAACATTTTTGTGAAGTGAATGGTATTAAGAGACAATTTTCAGCCCCTAGGACACCTCAACAAAATGGTATTGCAGAAAGAAGAAACAGATCAGTGATTGAATCAGCAAAAGATATGTTATTTGAGAATGACTTGGTGAAGATATTCTGGAGAGAAGCAGTGAACACAGTAGTGTATATAATGAACATAGTAAAAATTAGAGTAAACATAGACAAGACACCCTATAAATCATGGTTTGGACATGCACCATCAGTTAAGTATTTTAGAATTTTTGGAAGCAAATATTATATTAAGAGAGATGATGACATTGGAAAGTTTGATCCTAGAAGTGATGAAGGTATATTTCTTGGATATTCATTAAAGAGAAAAGCTTATAGATATTACAATAAAAGAACCAATACTACTGTTGAGAGCGCAAATGTTAAAGTTGATGAAAATTTCAAAATTCAGGAAAGAATGCTTGATTATGAATTAGATGAAGGAACTCATCCTAGAACTAATCCAGAGACTACTGAATTATTCTATAAAATTGACAGTGATTTGTTGAATGAAAGCTACAGTGAAGAAATCATTGAAGAACCTATACAAGAAACAAGAAGTGAGATAGTGACACCTAACAGGAATCTATAAAGGGGTCATCTTGTTGAGCAGATTATTGGAAGCATAGACAGAGGAGTTCTAACATGAAATAAGGTACAAGAATAGTTGTGTTTGATTTCTCAAATTGAACCTAAATCTATTAGTGAAGCCTGTGAAGATGAACATTGGATCAAAGCTATGAAAGAAGAACTAGATCAGATTGAAAAGAACAAGACATGGGAATTGATCCCTAGACCTAAACATAAGAATGTTATAGGAACAAAATGGGTATTCAGAAACAAGATGAATAAAGAAGGAGAAGTAGTAAGGAACAAAGCAAGATTGGTATGTAAAGGATACTCACAACAAGAAGGAATTGAATATGAAGATACTTTTGCATCAGTAGCAAGAATTGAAGCAGTAAAAATGTTTTTGGCCTATGCAGCTTACAAGAAATTCAAAGTATATCACATAGATGTGAAGTCAACATTTCTGAAAAGAGAATTAGAAGAAGAAGTCTACATTGAGCATCCTGAAGGTTTTCCTTTACCTCAAGAAGGAGATATGGTATGTAAACTGAAGATAGCTTTATATGGACTGAAGCAAGTACCTAGAACTTGGTATGCGAGATTGGATAATTATTTGATAAAGTTAGGATTTACAAAAGGAATAGCTGATAGCAACCTATACACAAAGGAAATTGAAAATGGTTTGTTGGTTGTTGTTATTTTGTTGATGATATTATCTTTGGAGGAGAAGATTGTAAGGAAACTCAGGTGCGAAAATAGCTTCCTACACTAATCTATAAAGGAAAGTATTGTGCAAATTCTATTTAAATCCTTACAATTTCAGATTTGTTAACTACTTTAACAAAGATATTGCAGCCATATACCATGCATACAAAAAATAGATAGAGAAGATTGAAACACATAAACACAAAGATATTCCGATGGGGAAAAACCTTTCGGTAAAACAACCCCACCCCTCCAAAACCTGCACAATGTATTATCTTCAACACAAAGACTACAACACACTTGCAATGCAAGTTCTTTCAGGAGATGAGAGACTAGTAAAACTTATATCTCTCCCATAGAAGCAACATCATATATATAGACTCCTCAGGACCCAACAAATACCAAAAAAGGAGTTTGGCATCCAACCACCAAAACCCATGCACAAAGCCACATGTACACAATTGTTACATGCAATCCCAAGAATAGGCATCCATCCCTAGAATAGACTATGATAGCTTGTCATAGAGTCCGCCAAAAATAACGGTCACAAGAGAAGTGTAAGAGAATCTATCATACCAACCTATTTTTGGCATATTCTCTTACACACACCAACCACTTCTTCTTAGGCACCCAAATAGGCCCAAGTCATAAGATGCTCTTACACCTATCATAACACATTCCTTAAATAGTTCTTATGCATCATAGGAATCCATCATGACCATTTCAGTCATGATCTCTTTATGCATAAGATGTCGACACATCAACATGCCAACTAGACATGTACACTCACACTTAATTTCATTATTTTCAAAAAATACATTTACAAAACAACTAATAAGAATAGGAATTATCCAAGGTTGAGACACCTTATTCCTAACATTCTCCCACTTGTCGAACACCTTGTAAGAGCAATAGGAACATAATAGGAACTTTAACCGCTATAGGCCAAAAGGTCCATAGACTCTAAACACCATCTGAACTTCTCAGTGCCCACTAGTTTAGTTAATGCATCTGCAACATTCTTCACAGTATCTACCTTCTCCAAATTTATCTTTCCATCTTCCACCATATCTCTCACAAAGTGAAATTGCACATCAATGTGCTTCATTTTGGCATGGAAAGTTAGATTTTTTGCAAGGCAAATAGCGCTCTGACTTTCACACCAAATAGTAATCTATTCTGCATCAACACCAACATCAGAACACAATCTCCTAAGCCAAATGGCTTCCTTACAAGAATGAGTAGCAGCCATGTACTTAGGTTTTGTAGTGGACAAAGCAACCATAGGTTGTCGCTTACTCATCCAACTAATGGCACCACCAAACATAGTGAACACATAAGCATTGGTGGATCTCTTGCTATTAATATCACCTACCTAATCTGAATCCACAAACCCACAAATACAAACTGAATGCAGAGATCCAGAAGAGTTACCATGATAACATATGGAGTAATCTAATGTACCCCTCAATGATCTGAATACTCGCTTAACTACATCCCAATGTACCCATCCAGAGTTAGCCATGAACTGACTCAGGACTCCCACTGCTTGGGCAATGTCTGGTCTAGTATAGACCATAGCATACATAAGACTGCCAACTGCACTAGCATAAGGTACTCTACTCATGTCCTCCACCTCACTAGGAGATTTTGGACAATCATCTACAAATAACTTTGTTCCCATAGAAACAAGAACACAAAGTGGTCTACAATCTGCCATCCTGAACCTGTCCAACACAGACTTCACATACTTACTCTGACTCAACCAAAGTTTTCTGTTAGACCTGTCTCTACTGATTTCCATACCCAAGATGTACCTAGCTACCCCAAGATCTTTCATCTCAAACTATGCTGACAACTGAGATTTAAAATCAAAAATCATACCCTTACCCTTCCCAAACAATAACATATCATCAACATATAATGCAACAATAAGAAGGTGATCATTTTCAACTCTGAAATAAACACAATGATCTGATTTCAATCTTACAAATCCAATTGACAACACAAAGGCATCAAACTTAAGGTACCACATCCTAGGAGATTGCTTCAAACCATATAGAGATTTCTTTAATCTGCAAACTAAGGATTCTTTACCTTTAACAATGTAGTGCTCAGGCTGTGACATAAAAATCTCTTCCTCCAAATCACCATGAAGGAAAGTTTTCTTCACATCCATCTATTCTATTTCTAAATCATATGATGAAGCAAGAGATAACAGAAATCTAATGGATGTCAACTTTGCAACAGGAGAGAATATTTCACCATAATCTATTCCCTCTACCTGTGAATACCCCTTTTCAACCAATCTAGCTTTGTACCTTTCAACACTGCCATCTACACAGAATTTCTTCTTGAAAACCCATTTACAGCCAACAGATTTTCTCCCTTTAGGAAAAGGTACAAGGTCCCAAGTTTTGTTTTTCTCCAATGAAGCCATCTCATCATCCATAGCCTCAATCCAGGAACCTGCATCTTCCATGCCCAAAGCCTCTTTCACAGATCTAGGCTCATCATTGTTAGTAATCAAACCAAAAGCACAACTCTTTTTCTTTTTTTTCTTTTTTTTTTTTTTGACTAAGATATTTGATGTCCGACTCGGTCATGCTAATGCTCGACTCACTGATGGAAGTCCTCATAGGCTCGACTGCATTGAGGTAACAAGCAAGGGCATAGTCAATAGAAAAGGTGTAAACACCATGGCTTGGGTTTGTGGAAGTTTGGTCGATAAGATCAGGGCGTTGGATAGTTAAAGCGGGAAAGGCTTGGGACACTTAGTCTGTTTTTGAAGATTCATTGAAGATTGATAGTTATGACAAGGTTTTGACACGAGATAAAAAGGACTCAAATTGATCAAATAGAAGACTAGATCGAATTCAAAAGATCAAACTCAAAAAATGGTAGAATGCTCAATAGCTATTGCTCTATTCTTGACACAATGATATTTTTGACAGATTCTGGAACTAGGCTGGAAACATTGGGTATCTTGCAATTTGACAATTTCTGACAACTCTCTCAAATTTTTCCAAATGACACTCTGCAGACTCGTACAACACTGGGTAGTCTATGAAACGACAGTTGCTAAACTCGTACGACAGTTGGGTAGAAATGAAACGACAATTGTAAAACTTGTATGACAGTTGGGTAGCAATGAAACGACAGTTGTAAATATCATACGACAGTTGCTAATAGGATTTTGACTTTCTTGAATTTGCTGGTTTGAAAACTCATACGACACTGGGTTCTCAATCGTACGATAGATGGGCAATATTGAAATGACATTTGACAAAAAGTCATACGACTTTTGACTTCCTGAAATGACTTTTGACTCTAGAAAGATTTTACGTCAATTTTTGCAAAATTTAAGGTCTTCAGTTCTGGATTGTTTGCAAATTGTACTGTCCAGATTTGATTGTTTTTAATAGCCAAGTAGATAAACAAGCACGCAGAACAGCAAGCAAGTGATTCCAAGCACATCTGAAAACAATGAACAAGGGCAAAAGCAACCTTGCGCATGAACAATCAAGTAACCAAATTGTGCTAATCCCTAAGAGTACTAATTATGTATGTTCTGAAAAGTTTTGCAATAACACACATATACCTGAAAGTGAAAAATTGGCCTCTCTAGGGTTTTTAGTAATGGTTTGACTCTGCAACTTTTATGATTCAAAGGGGTGAACTCCAATCCCAGTGCACTAGGGTTTTGACACAGTCTGAGAACTTAATCTTCAAGAGCTGCTAGGGAGATCTAACAACCCAACAATGAACCATACCCGTGGAGATTTCTTCCACAAGGACATTTATATAGCGGCTATCACTACCATGGTGAAAATGGCTATTACCACTTGAGCTTCCGTCAACGTAGTTTTCCTTGTGAAGGGATTGTCCACTATGGTTAACCCTCTCTAAAGGTGACTCATAGATTTATACCACAAGGGGACTTGGCTCTAGATTCAAGGTTTTGACACCTCTTCACTTTTAACCCAAACAAAGCAAGCAGATTAATCTGACACGCTAAGACAAAGTTTTGTTCCACCAAGGTCTGTGATATCAACTCCACATGATCTATCAACCTCTCCAGGGAGAGAATGTATCAATCAATAAGAGAAGATGCACTAACCAATTTTGATTCACCAAAGCTCATGATATCAACCCCACGTGATCTATCAACCTCTCCGGAGAGAGAATGTGTTGATCAATAAGAGAAGACTCACTAACCAAGTTGAATATGAAACGCACCAAGTATCCTCCCTACCTACAAGGATTCTGTCGTCAAGAAAGATTTCTCTAGGAATCCAATCTCTCAAGAATAATGAATAGTGTTCATAGGGCCTAATTACTATGTGAGCACAGATATATTCCCAAAAGCAAATCTACCAAAAGCATCCAAAAAGTAGAAAGAGGAACACTTAACGCTTAAAGAAAATATGAGATGAGTCCACAAGGTGGAACACTTAACACCTCACACAAGCTGAAAATGAGTCCACAACTTAGAAAACAAGTGAGTTCCTAAAAGCACAAAAAGGTTGCCAAGTGGAACACTTAACGCTTCTGTCCTGTTGACCCCTCCCCTTTATGGCGCTCAGATTGCAACCACGGGGTGGAAATGAGGGGCCCACGGATTAGCAAGTCCAATAACTCAAGATAGAAATCAAGATCAATCACAATTATCTAAGACTACTTAATGAATCCTTAAGGGATCACAACCTAGTATCAAATTATGCAAGTGTGTAGAAATAGATCAAAAGCATGAGAAGATGCACACAAGCTTGACACATAAGAGATTTATTTTAAGTCCAAATCAAAAAAATTTCAGAACAAGGAGAATACCTTGTGATCCTCGCAATGCACTTAGTAGATTCTACTTGATTTTTAGCAATTTTTGTTGAGCTTTTCCATGCAAGCAAGTGACAAACTCTCCAACAAGCAAACAAGATATGCAAAATATATTCAACTTATGAAAACCATAGGGTTAGATCTAAAAATCAATTTTTAGGAGCAATAATAACCATAAATTAATCCAAATGACAACTCATATCATACATTGAATCATATGAAAAATAAGTGCATACCCATCATAAAATTTTAATTTTTTTGCACTACATTTGACCTAGTCAACAAGATCTAATTTTTTTGATATGATTTTGGCTACAAAAATAGAAATTCAAAATAGAGACCCCTACTAAAAAATAGAGCGCTTTCCAAAAATGCAAAAATTTTAAAAAAATCTCTTCATTTGTGCCCTAGAGACCCATTTTATCAAAACAGACCAATTTTTGCAAATTGACTATTTGAGCTATTAAATTGCATCCAAATTTAAAACACAAATAATAGACCCCCTGTATAATTTGAAGAGATTTTTGAAAATATAAAAATTTCAAAAACATATGCTGATTTGCGTCAGATATTAATTTTTTATGAAAAATCAAAAAAAAATTATTAAAAATTCAAAATAATTCAAAAAATTCTAAATTTTTTTTCAAAGCTTCCCTAATATGTCTCCAACTTGAAAAACAAATTTCAGACCAAAACCCCAAGCCATTTGGGAGATAAAATTAAATCTTTGAAACTTTAGGGTTTTAGCTCCAAGAATCAAAATCAGCATGCAAAGGTGGGTTGCCCCATGGTGGGCGCTAGAAATGTGTGTGTGAAAATTATACCTAATCTATAGACACAACACTCAGTAAAACATTAGAGGTTAGTGATAGTCAAAATCGTGCAAAATTGAAATCTAATCTAACCAAGCGATTTACTACCTTCTAATAGGTGCAAGATTGATGTTCTCAGATTGTAATCGAGATCAGTGACCTAGACGACACCTAAATGAAGGATTTGAATGCAATTGATTTAGATATAAGATTGAATGCAATTAATCTATATTTTTGATATTTTCTATGCAATAAGAATGATAAAAACCGATATGAATCTATGCTAGATGAAATTGATATGCTATGAATTGATCTATCTTACAATGATATGCAAAGCTATGAAATTCTATGCTATGATATGAAAAATATGCAATTGAAATTGATCTCACAAAGCTTTGAATTCGCAAGTTGATTCTTTCAAGCTCCAATTGTGCAAATTCTCCAAATCTGATATGCTATGATTCCTGTAGAGTAAGTTTGCAATTTGCGAGATGATTGAGAGATGAATTATGAAGAGCTGAGCATTATTTTTATAGAAATCCAAGGCTTTGGAGGTGCATGAAAAAAAGCCATAAATCACTCAAATAACTCAGGTTGATTTTTGAGTTATTTTTAAATAAAAGATAATTTAATTCACAAAAACATGCAAAAGCTAAGCTTTAACTCAAAATAGAGTTTAGCTTTAATTGATAATTGATAGTTGTCTACTTTTATGATTGTGCATGTTTTATTTATGAATTAATTTAATAATAAAGTGATTTATTTCCAACTTAATTGCTTTTAAAAATAAAACAATTGATTTATGGGTTAATCAATTATTTAATCAAACTTTTATTAAAAACTATATTATTAAATAATGAAAACTCTTATTTAATTAATTAAATAAGAATTTAATCAATTATTCATATGATATTAGATTTATTGTCAAAATTAAATAATACAATTAATAATAGATATAATTAAATTTAATTACAGAATTAAGTGGCAAATATTAAATCTAATTAATTAAATATGAAAATATTCAATTAATCAAACTTTAGGATAAATGTGATTTATTGCCAAATAATTATAAAATTAAAGATAATTATGATGATTAGGAATATTGCTAGGAATATTCCCTGATGCAAAATTTAAGATAATCAATTAGATTTGATGATGTTCAGATGTGCCTTAGGTTAGGACTTCGATGTCAATTTTGTTCGATTTGTCGATGTAGGAGGTTAATGAACTTCTAGCCCATTTTTGGGGTATTACATTTTGCCCCTCTTTAAATTACTGTGCGGAGCGAAGTGGTTCAAAGATAGTCTGTGTTTGATAAAGATATGAAACTGATTCAAAAGATAAACCGATCTCAAGATAGAAACCGATTGAAAGATATTGAGATAGGAGTTGATTGATATTGATTTGATATGGAGATAATAGGTCCTGAATGACCAGAGATAATATTCACTATAGCAGTAAATGAACCTATGATTGTGAAAAAGTGTCAAAATACCTGATTCTGAACCTTAGGATTGATAAGAAGTGAGTGACCCGTTCTAGACTCGATTGTCTTAGCAGAACTAGCAGGTATCACATCTGAACCCTTCAGTTACCGAAGAACCAAGGAAATAACACTAATGGAACCGATGGTTGCAAAAACTGATACAGTTTACAAGATTAGGAGAATACCAGATTGATATGGATCGATGAATCTGATATGCCCCAAGTGATGATAGATTTTCCCCGAGCAATGAGGACTTTTGATGAATCAATGACTAGACGTGATTGTTGTCTTGATCACTGATGAAAGATATTGATAGATTTGATCGACAGACATTGAATGATGTGCAATACCATGCCCCCTTCGGGATTAAAATTGAAATCTGACAAGAAAATTCAGCGTTGATAGTTTAGAAGCATGTTAATTGATTTGAGAAGTGGTTATATACGTCCGAGAATGCATTCTGCATCGTTTAGAGGTCCTGGAGACTGAATTTGACTAGGTTTGACCATGAGTTGACCATGGTTGACCAAGTTGAAATTTTGATAGTTTGATGTAAGATAATCAGTTAAGTTGAAAAATGGATTTCTACTATGATTGAAGGTTGATTATGCAAGTAGTTGACAATATGAATGATCTCAGATTTTGATTTTGATCCTGAAAAAGGATTCTACTTGCTATTTCGTTGGAGGAACCTTCATGTGAGATTCAGCTCTTGTTAGACTTGAAGATGCAATATGAAAAATCATTTAAGCATTGAAGTTCATTTAGCCATTGTGAGATCATGCAACATGCAAAATGCAAAGAGACATGCAAAATGAAATGCAACCTAAGACCGAGGACCTAGTCACTGATCATATGTCGATTTGTTATCATCATTGAACTTTTAGGTAACCGGATAAATCAATACAATGCCCACTAGCTATGAAACCATAGACATATGAATATCAATTTGTATGCGCAAGAATCAATATAGCACCCACTGGCTAGGCAACCATGGACATATGAATATTGATTTTGTTTTCGGAATGTCAGATTAGATATAAGCACCAAGGCACAAATGCCAAGATGACCTGAATATCATGTCCATTTTGATATAGCAATTTTTATAAGCATAAAAATATAAACGTCATGATGACCTGAATACGCCTTGCATTGCAAACACATCAAACAGTCAAGAGATCATTCTAAATCCAATGTGAATTACCTGTAGTGACCCTTTATCATTCACATCCTTAGGTAAGATTGCATTCCATAGTAGGAGAAAGAACTTACTCAAAAAGACAATAGTTAGATCAAACTTCCTTGAATTTTCTGGGTATCAATGGTCGAGGTACGCATGGCCATCCAATTTGAGATAGAGGCTCTTACAGTCGGACACCATTTCAATCCAGAATTTCCAAAGTTATTAGATTTCACATACGAGCAGAAAACAAAGAAAAGATTATGCCCCCAGTCATCACCCTCTAAATCCTGTAAAGGACATCATCGAAGAGCTCGAAGGGACACAATATGCAAAAATCTCAATACAGATCAGCAAGCAACAAGGAGATAAAAGCATGAAAAGCACAAATTGTTTTCAGTTGAGTTTTGATGTTTGATTGTTGTAGATGCAAAATCCTTTCTGGAGACGAGACTGACTGACTGACTCAACTGGAAGCTTCAAAGGACTCTGACTGGATAGGAAATGTCTAAGATACATGGGAGACCATAGGATATGACATTGATTGCCCCCAAATTTGAACATTGATAGGATACAGACGCTTGAGCTGATTAGTGTACAGACTGACTTATTGAAAACTGGAAATGCAGAAACAAATCGGGAGATATGTACAAACTAAAGCAAGACTGAAAGCTGGGAAAGACCAAGATTGTGCTGATAGATGGAGCATTTTGGAACAAGTGGCACCCGTTTGCCGAGTTTTCACCATCTTGGCAGAGATTCTATTTTTGCTACCAAGGCGCCTGTTTCCAAGTTTTCACCAAGGCACTTTTTCCTTTTTTTATTTTTTTGTATTTTTCATTTTTCAATTTTTTTTGTATTTTTCATTTTTTCAATTTTTTTTTGTACTGTTGATATTTTTTGATTTTTTTGTGAATCATCAAGGCGCCTATTGCTAGGTTTTCACCAAGATGTTCATTTTTTCAGGACTTTTTCTGATTTTTAGGATTTTTTCAGAACATTTACCAAGCACTGAATGCCTTAGGCATAGAATTTTTTCAGATGGAGAACGTTGATTGGTTCTCAGAGCTATTCTCCTTCAGTCGTTGAGAGTTGATAGGCACCAGAGCCAAAAGTAGTAGTGATGACAAAGGGACCCAACCAATTGGGTTCAAACTTCCCGTTGCGTTCTCGATGTGATGTATTTTTAGGATTTTCTCTCAAGACTAGATCACCAACTTGAAATTCTCTGTATCGGACTTTCTTGTTGTAGCCTCTAGACATTTTTTTTCTAATACACTCTGAGATGATAATACGCTACTTGCCTGCGCTCATCTAGTAATTCTAGTTCTTGTAACCTAGACACTCTGTAGTCTTCATCAGTGACAAGTCGATGCATTCTGATTCTAAGTGATGGGATTTCAACCTCAATAGGTAGTACCTCTTCAGACCCATAAACTAAAGTGAAAGGTGTAGCCCTTGTAGGAATTTTGATACTAGTTTTGTATGCCCAGAGAGCTGGATTGATCATGAGATGCCAGTCTCTTCCTATTTTATTCACTGTTCTGTGCAAGATCTTCAAGAGATTTTTGTTTGAAGCCTCAGCTTGTCCATTCCCTTGAGGATAGTAAATAGAAGACCAATGTTGTGTAATCTTGAATTTAGCACATAAGTCATCTAGATCCTTGTGTTTGAATTGTCCCCCGTTATCTGTGATTATAGAGTGAGGGATCCCATATCTACAAATGATGTAGTTCAGGATGAACATAGAGATCTGTTTCCCCGTTGCTTGTGTTAGAGGAACTGCTTCTACCCATTTTTTAAAATAATCTGTGGCTGTGATTATATGGGTATGTCCATTAGAAGAGTGCGGATGGATAGTGCCTATGAGATCAAATGCCCATTGTTGAAAAGGCCATTGTGTAGTAAAGGGAATTAGATCTCTCCCTGGAGCATGAATCAAGTTTCCATGTACTTGACACTGTTGATAGTTTTTAGCAAATTTAATAGCCTCTTTCTCCATTTCAGGCCAATAGTACCCGGCCCTAATAAGTTTTCAAGCTAGCGTTAAACCGTTCGAGTGTGACCCACATATACCCTCGTGGACTTCCTCTAATGCACTTTGAGACTCTTCCCATTCTAAACATCTAAGCAGTGTACCATCTAGACCTCATTTGTATAGATCATTACCAATGATGACATATCGGGATGCGGATCAGATAAGGTTTCATTTCTCAAAATGGTTAAAGGACTCAGGGATGATTTGATCGTGGAGATAGGAGAACAGATTTTTGTAGCGAGATGAGTCATAACCTACAACAGTGCAGATCATGTAGGTTTCAGGGGAGTCATATGCAGGATACGATAGGGCTTCCACCAGGAACTCGTAGCGTAGTTCATGTTCGGGTTGCTGTAAGAGAGTAGATAATGTTGCCATTGCATCGGCAGCCTTATTCTCCATTCTGGGTATTTGCTCAAATGTGATAGAGATGAAGTATTTCTTTAAATCATCTACCATTCTCTTGTAAGGAATGAGCTTTTCATCTTTGGTTTGGTACACATCATTGACTTGGTGGATAACCAGTTGTGAGTCTCCATGGATGTGCATCTTTGTAACTCTCCACTGTATTGCCATTTTCATACCATTGAGAAGTGCCTCATATTCAGCAATATTGTTTGTGCAAGGAAACTTTAGTCTGAATGCTTTGGGTATCGAGTATCCTTGAGGAGTGATGAACAATATGCCTGCTCCAGATCCATTCTGTGTAGGAGCCATCAAAGAATAACCGCCATGCTCTAGAAGAGAGGTGCATGATAAAGGAATCAGGAAATTCCATTTGCATGGGTGTATCATCAAACAATGGTGCTTCAGCTAATTGATCAGTAATGACCTATGCTTTGATAGCTTTTCTTTCAACATATTCAATGTCAAATTCTCTTAGAAGCATGACCCATTTAGCTAGTCTACCGGTGAGGGCAGCTTTGCTTAGTAGGTACTTCAGTGGATCAATCTTAGCTACCAAATGAGTGGTATGAGCTAACATGTAATGTCTCAGTTTCTATGATGCAAAGATCACAGCGAGACAAGTTTTCTCAATCATAGAATAGTTCTTTTCATACGCCACCAATGTTCTGCTTATATAGTAGATGGCTCTTTCCTTTTTGTTCTCATCATGCTGTGCTAGCAATGCCCCCAGTGATGTATCTATTGTGAAGACATATAATATTAATGGCTTCCCATGAATAGGAGGCATTAAGATAGGAGGATTCGAGAGATAATTCTTGATATGATCAAAATTCTTTGCACAGTCTTCATTCCATGCAAAGGTCACACCTTTATGTAATGTCTTTGTGAAAGGTTGTGATATGTCAGCTAACTGTGATATGAATCTTCTGATAGATTGAACTCTGCCTTGCAACATCCTCATTTGACTGATATTTGTGGGAGGTTGCATCTCTATTATAGCCTTGACTTTAGCCGGATCAACTTCAATGCCTTTCTTTGAAACTATGTATCCTAAGAGCTTTCCAAAAGTGACACCAAAAGCACACTTCTTAAGATTTAGTTAGAGACTAAACTGTTCCATTCTGTCTAGGATCATGCTCAGGTCTGTTAGATGTTTAGTTCTAATCATGGATTTTGCCAAGGTATCATCCACGTAATCCTCCATTGTTTTATGCATCATATCATGAAAAATAGATGTCATTGCTCTTTGATATGTAGCTCCAGCATTTTTGAGTCCGAATGGCATAACATTCCAACAGAAGGTTCCCCACGCACATGTGAAAGCTGTTTTCTCTTGATCTTCTGAAGCAATTTTGATTTGGTTGTACCCAAAAAAGTCATCCATTAAGGAATACATTTCATAGCCCGCAGTCATGTCCACTATCATATCAATGTTAGGTAGTGGAAAATCATCCTTCGGGCATGCTCTGTTTACATCTCTAAAGTCTGTGCACACTCTGATTGAACCATCTAGTTTTGAAACAGGTACAATGTTAGAGATCCACTCAACATAGTCTATGACACGGATGAATCCAGCTTTTAGGAGTTTTTCTAGTTCTGCTTTGACTAAGAGCACAACATGAGGATGCATCTTTCTCAATTTTTGCTTGATTGGTTTTACTCCAGGAGCAATGGATAGATGGTGCATAATGAGATTGGGATCCAATCCTGGCATATCTGAATATTTCCATGCAAAGTTGATCTTTTTTTCTGATAAGAATGTAGTGAATTTTTGTTTCTCTTCTTTTGATAGAGATTGTGCTACATGTACCAATTGTGGTTCCTCTGTTGTACCCAAATTGATGGATTGAGTGGGTTCAATCAGAACTGGAGATCTATCCTGTAAATGACTCAGAAGGACATCAAATATCTCATCTACAGGTGCCTCAGAGAGGTTTTCACCTTTAGATACGTCTTTTCTTTTTACTTTTGTCAGTTCTGAGACTGCCACAAAGTGGTTTTCACCCTCAGAACTCTTTTTCTTTTTATTTTTATTTTTTTGACTAAGATATTTGATGTTCGACTCGGTCATGCTAATGCTCGGTTCGCTGATGGAAGTCCTCATAGGCTCGACTGCATTGAGGTAACAAGCAAGGGCATAGTCATTGGAAAATGTGTAAACACCATGGCTTGGGTTTGTGGAAGTTTGGTCGATAAGATCAGGGCGTTGGATAGTTAAAGCGAGAAAGGCTTGGGATATGGTGTTCACGGATGGGGATATGTCATCATTGGTCCTAACCCGACGCTCAAGTTCAAAGGTGATATTACAACTCAAAATGTTCAATTCATGAATAGGCTCAACATCATCATGGGAGTCATCTTTAGCCATAGGTGGATCAGACACATTAAGTTCATTGTTTCACTCTAGACCTACGTTGGGTTGAGATACATATTGGTGAATAACATCAATATATTTCTCTGTTATAAGCTCCTCTTCTTCTGGAATGGCACTCCATTCATAGTCATTTGACTCAGCTTCTGATTCAGGATCTCTAGGAAATCTTAGAAAATGTGTAAAATCAGGATGAATACCCCAAGAAGGATTACCCTCAGTCTCTAACTTGAATTCATATTCATGGGAATCAGTGTCAGAATAACTATCCCCTTCTTCTTGATCAGCTTGATTGCCTTCGAGATTAGTTGGTTCTTGTGGTGCAACCATCTCTTGTGCTACAGTAGGTTCTTGTGTTTCTACTACATTAATTCTTCTGATAGGATCATCTTTATCATCAAGAAGATCTTTGATCTCTTTACACAATTTTTCATAGGGGATAAGCTCAGAGCTATCTGAATCATCATCAGAGGGTTCTGTTTCTTCTTTCTTAAGAAGGGGTTCTCCTGGTGCAATTTATTCTATGACATGAGAACAACCACCTTTGAGATGATAGGGTTTCTTCTTAAACCCTAAGCCACCAGTATCTTTGTTGGCTCTACCAATATGTGAAATGGGTGTCACAAGACCCTTTCCACTGATTCCTAGAGGTCCTTGACCGGAAAATCCCATCTTGTCTATCAATTTGTTTCCTGGACCATATGAATTAGAAGGGATTGTAGGTGCTATAGATTCACTAGGTTGAACAATTTTGGATTCAGAATCATCTTTGTATAGCCATGCAAGCATAGCTTCATCTTCTTCAAATTCTTGTTTGGATACTTGCTCCGCCACAAAATTTCTTTTGTATGCTTCCATAGGTTCCTTAGGTTCTGATTTAGATTGCTTCAAAGATTGTCCATATGACTTGGGCAAGATAGGGAGAGATGTCAGAGACAAGACTGGCTCTATAGTGTATTCTCCCATCCCATTTTCTTTGATATTGATCTCTTTAGCAATGTCTTCCATCTTGGATGTGGAAGCCACATTTTGTTGCTTGATGGAAGATTCTCTGTTATTAGGTACAAGCTTATCAAAAATTTCTTTCAATGTATTGCAAGTTGTACTCAGATCTACTGGGATAGTAACTTCTACCCCTTCATAGGGAAATTTCAAGCATTGATGGTACGTAGAAGGGATGGCTTGCATTTCATGGATCCAGGGTCTCCCTAGAAGGATATTGTAAGCCAATGGTAGATCAAGCACCTGACATGTGGTATCTTTGATGACCGGACCCACTCGGATGGGTAAGACAATGGTGCCTTTAGAAGCTCTTTCTTGTTCATCATAGGCTTTTATGGTGATCTTCTTTTGAGGATCAATAGCCATCTCTGAGAATCCCAACTGTGTGATTAAGCTTTAAGAACAAATGTTGAGGCCTGCACCCCCATCTATCAACACATGTTTGACTCGACGGTTCTGGATCAAGACTTCCATGTGCAAGGGCTGATTATGTGGGTGACTTAGGGAGTTGTCATCTTCCTTTGAAAAGGAGATATATTGCAGAGACATTAGATGACCAACCATAGTCTGGAACCTGTCTAGATCTAGATCATCAGGAACATTAGAGCCGAGCAAAACTTTGTCTAGGATATCTCTGTGAGCTGGAGATATTAAAAGTAACTCAAACATAGAGATTTTGGCATTGGTATGCTAGAGTTGTTGGACGATGTTGTAAGATGTAGGTCTTGTATCCTTTGGATTGGAAGATTTCGAGGCAACCTTCTATTTAGAAGCAGATGTGAGATTGAAAGGTATCTTAGGGACATTAGATGAACTTGGTGTTTGTCCTTTCAGATGAGCCTGAGCTTGTGATCTAGTAACCGCATTAGCTAAGGAATGATTTCTATCTCTTCATACAATCGTGATGACATTGCAGCTCTCAGAGAGATATGGTTCAACCATATTGATGACAGCATTGTTTCTAGGGTAGGCATAGTTGACTTTTGCCCCCATGTTAGGCTGAGAAGTGGAAACTCCCTTGCCATGTTGTGGAAACAATTCTGTAAATGTTGTGTGATCATTATTGCTGGTAGGATTATCGATCATGATGTCCCCTTGATCTATCAAGTCTTGAATGGTATGCTTCAAGTGGAAGCATCCATTAGTTCTGTGGCCTTTAGTCTGATGGAAAGCACAAAATGCATTATCTTTCCACCAATATGGTTTTGGATCCAGATCAGGGTTTCGGATTGGTGGTAAAGAGATCATGTTATCAACTATCAGGGTTCTCAGGGTAGATTCCAAAGATTCTCCCAGGGGAGTAAACTTTCATTTATTATCCCATCGTTTGAATGGCTTCTTTGGAGATGGTTCAGTAGATTTTTGCTTTGAAGCTTCAATGGCTTTGGTGGCAAGGGTGAGATTGTAGGCCGTGCCTTTGATGGGGTGTGGATAGTGTCAACAAAACCATCAGAGATGATACCTTTGTTTCTATTCCAGATCTTGTTTTTATCTTTTGAGCTAGATCCAGATTCAGACTTGTCCTTTTGAAGTGTGATTTCTCCTTTCTTGACAAGTACTTTCTCAATCTTGATTGCATTAGCCACCATTTTATCAAAAGATACATGATCTTGCATTTGTAATGGATAATTGAGCTCTGGAACAAGGTTATTGATAAAGATTTCAAGTTTCTCCATTTCGGGAATTTGTCTAGCATATAGAGAGAACTTCTTTCTCCACCTCTTGAGGAAAGTTAGGAATGATTCCCTTGGATATTGCTTGAGGTTACAGATATCGATCATGGTGACCAGATGTTGAATATTGTAAGAATATTGTTGATAAAACAATTTAATCAATTCCTCAAAAGTTTTGATCATAGAAGGTAATCTTGAAAACCACTGAATGGATGCTCCTCCCAAGGATCTAGGAAAAAGACACATTAGATAAGTTGGTTCATGCATGAATTCCATGGATTGCATATAGAACTCTCTGACATGATCTTGAGGATCAGAGTGTCCATCATATTTGTCATACTTTGGTATCTCCACTCTTTTTGGGAATGGTGGCATATACAAGTTTTTGTCGAATGGGAAAGGACATAGGGCCTCCATGGAGAACTCCTTGGGTTCCTTCTCCTTCTTAAGATTGTTAAATTTGACTTGTATAGCATGCATCTATTTTTTCATAGCTGTGAGTGGAGTTTCTTCCTCATGTGTGATTATATCATCAACATTAAAGTTGGGAGGAAGCTTAGCCCCTTCCTGGGCTAATTGTAAAAAGTATGCCTCTCTATCCACTTTCAAGAAATGCCTCATCATTCTCTGGAATTCATCGTCATTCTGACATCGATGGATTTCAGAGGGGGTAGGTTCTTGGTCAGTATTATGTTGAGAATGGTGTCCTTGGGACCCTCCTCCTAGAGAACCGTTGTTTGTCCCTGCTTGAGACATGATAGGAGTTTTTGGACTCTTTGGAATAGATTGAGGAGGAGTTTGTTGATTACCTCTATGAGTTGATAGAGGAGGTATGTAACCAGTTTTCAATCAAAAGTTACCGAGACCATCATCTTCATAGATACCTGACTTGATGAGTTGTTCAAGAGTTGGACCTGGGGTATTGGTCAAAAGTAAGTTCTAAGATGTTTCTTCTGATTTATTGTGTGAAGAAGCTCTGGTCTCCACCATTAACTTTGAATGAAACAGAAGAAAAGGACGAAGACAACTGAAGAACAATTTGATTCGAGAAAATTAGATGGCGCAACCTTGTCAAGATTATGATAGTTTTGAAGATCTGATGAGATGTGGGTGAAGGAAACTGTGCCCTGGATGTATGGGATAGATCACCCAAAAGATAGCGGACATGAGTTCTCAACACTTAGTCTATTTTTGAAGATTGATTGAAGATTGATAGTTATGACAAGGTTTTGACACGAGATAAAAAGGACTCAAATTGATCAAACAGAAGACTAGATCGAATTCAAAAGATCAAACTCAAAAAATGGTAGAATGCTCAATAGCTACTGCTCTATTCCTGACACAATGATATTTTTGACAGATTCTAGAACTAGGCTGGAAACATTGGATATCTTGCAATTTGACAATTTCTGACAACTCTCTCAAATTTTTCCAAATGACACTCTGCAGATTCGTACAACACTGGGTAGTCTATGAAATGACAGTTGCTAAACTCGTACGACAGTTGGGTAGAAATGAAATGACAGTTGTAAAACTCGTATGACAGTTGGGTAGCAATGAAACGACAGTCGTAAATATCATACGACAGTTGCTAACAGGATTTTGACTTTCTTGAATTTGCTGGTTTGAAAACTTGTACGACATTGGGTTCTCAATCGTACGACAGATGGGCAATACTGAAATGACATTTGACAAAAATTCATACGACTTTTGACTTCCTGAAATGACTTTTGACTCTAGAAAGATTTTACGTCAATTTTTGCAAAATTTAAGGTCTTCAGTTCTGGATTGTTTGCAAATTGTACTGTCCAGATTTTGAAGGTTATACCAAATTTGATCATTTTTAATAGCCAAGTAGATAAACAAGCATGCAGAACAGCAAGCAAGTGATTCCAAGCACGTCTGAAAATAATGAACAAGGGAAAAAGCAACCTTGCGCATGAACAATCAAGTGACCAAATTGTGCTAATCCCTGAGAGTACTAATTGTGTATGTTCTGAAAAGTTTTGCAATAACACACATATACCTGAAAGTGAAAATTTGGCCTCTCTAGGGTTTTTAGTAATGGTTTGACTCTACAACTTTTATGATTCAAAGGGGTGAACTCCAATCCCGGTGCACCAGGGTTTTGACACAGTCTAAGAACTTAATCTTCAAGAGCTGCTAGGGAGATCTGACAACCCAGCAATGAACCATACCAGTGGAGATTTCTTCCACAAGGACATTTATATAGCAGCTGTCACTACCATGGCGAAAATGGCTATTACCGCTTGAGGTTCTGTCAATGCAATTTTCCCTGTGAAGGGATTATCCGCTACGGTTAACCCTCTCTAAAGGTGACTCACAGATTTATACCACAAGGGGACTTGGCTCCAGATTCAAGGTTTTGACACCTCTTCACTTTTAACCCAAACAAAGCAAGCAGATTAATCCGAAATGCTAAGACAAAGTTTTGTTCCACCAAGGTCTGTGATATCAACTCCACATGATCTATCAACCTCTCCGGGGAGAGAATGTATCAATCAATAAGAGAAGATGCACTAACCAATTTTGATTCACCAAAGCTCATGATATCAACCCCACGTGATCTATCAACCTCTCCAGAGAGAGAATGTGTCGATCAATAAGAGAAGACTCACTAACTAAGTTGAATGTGAAACGCACTAAGTATCCTCCCTACCTACAAGGATTCTATTGTCAAGAAAGATTTCTCTAGGAATCCAATCTCTCAAGAATCACGAATAGTGTTCATAGGGCCTAATTACTATGTGAGCACAGATATATTCCCGAAAGCAAATCTACCAAAAGCATCCAAAAAGTAGAAAGAGGAACACTTAACACTTAAAGCAAATATGAGATGAGTCCACAAGGTGGAACACTTAACACCTCACACAAGCTGAAAACAAGTCCACAACTTAGAAAACAAGTGAGTTCCTAAAAGCACAAAAGGGTTGCCAAGTGGAACACTTAACGCTTCTGTCCTGTTGACCGCTCCCCTTTATGGCGCTGAGATTGCAACCACAGGGAGAAAATGAGGGGCCGATGGATTAGCGAGTCCAATAACCCAAGATAGCAATCAAGATCAATCACAAGTATCTAAGACTACTTAATGAATCCTTAAGGGATCACAACCTAGTATCAAATTATGCAAGTGTGTAGAAATAGATCAAAATCATGAAAAGATGCACACAAGCTTGACACATAAGAGATTTATTTTAAGTCCAAATCGAAATTTTTTCAGAACAAGGAGAATACCTCGTCATCCTCACAACGCGCTTAGTAGATTCTACCTGATTTTTAGCAATTTTTGTTGAGCTTTTCTATGCAAGCAAGTGACGAACTCTCCAACAAGCAAACAAGCAAACATGCAAAATATATTCAACTTATGAAAACCATAGGGTTAGCTCTAAAAATCAATTGTTAGGAGAAATAATAACCATAAATTAATCCAAATGACAACTCATATCATGCATTGAATCATATGAAAAATAAGTGCATACCCATCATAAAATTTTAATTTTTTTGCACTACATTTGACCTAGTCAACAAGATATGATTTTTTTGATATGATTTTGGCCACAAAAATAGAAATTCAGAATAGATACCCCTACTAAAAAATAGATAACTTTCCAAAAATGCAAAAATTTTAGAAAAATCTCTTCATTTGTGCCCTAGAGACCTATTTTATCAAAATAGACTAGTTTTTGCAAATTGACTATTTGAGCTATTAAATTGCATCCAAATTTAAAACACAAATAATAGACCCCCTGTATAATTTGAAGATATTTCCAAAAATGTAAAAATTTCAAAAAAATATGCTGATTTACGTCAGATATTAATTTTTTATTAAAAATCAAAAAAAAATTATTAAAAATTCAAAATAATTCAGAAAATTCTAAAAAAATTTTCAAAGCTTCCCTGATATGTCTCCAACTTGCAAAACAAATTTCAGATAAAAAAATCTAATCTGTTTGGGAGATAAAATTAAATCTTTGAAACTTATGGGTTTTAGCTCCAAGAATCAAAATCAGCATGCAAAGGTGGGTTGCCCCACAGTGGGCACCAGAAATGTGTTTGTGAAAATTGTACCTAATCTATAGACACAACACTCAGTAAAATATTAGAGGTTAGTGATAATCAAAATCGTGCAAAATTGAAATCTAATCTAACCAAGCGATTTACTGCCTTCTAATAGGTGCGAGATTGATTATCTCAGATTGTAATCGAGATCAATGACCTAGACGACACCTAAATGAAAGATTTGAATGCAATTGATCTAGATATGAGATTGAATGCAATTAATCTATATTTTTGATATTTTCTATGCAATAAGAATGATAAAAACCGATATGAATCTATGCTAGATGAAATTGATATGCTATGAATTGATCTATCTAACAATGATATGCAAAGCTATGAAATTCTATGCTATGATATGAAAAATATGCAATTGAAATTGATCTCACAAAGCTTTGAATTCGCAAGTTGATTCTTTCAAGCTCCAATTGTGCAAATTCTCCAAATCTGATATGCTATGATTCCTGTAGAGTAAGTTTGCAATTTGTGAGATGATTGAGAGATGAATTATGAAGAGCTGAGCATTGTTTTTATAGAAATCCAAGGCTTTGGAGGTGCATGAAAAAAAGCCATAAATCACTCAAATAACTCAAGTTGATTTTTGAGTTATTTTTAAATAAAAGATAATTTAATTCACAAAAACATGCAAAAGCTAAGCTTTAACTCAAAATAGAGTTTAGCTTTAATTGATAATTGATAGTTGTCTGCTTTTATGATTGTGCATGTTTTATTTATGAATTAATTTAATAATAAAGTGATTTATTTCTAACTTAATTGCTTTTAAAAATAAAATAATTGATTTATGGGTAATCAATTATTTAATCAAACTTTTATTAAAAACTATATTATTAAATAATGACAACTCTTATTTAATTAATTAAATAAGAATTTAATCAATTATTCATATGATATTAGATTTATTATCAAAATTAAATAATATAATTAATAATAGATATAATTAAATTTAATTACAGAATTAAGTGGCAAATATTAAATCTAATTAATTAAATATGAAAATATTCAATTAATCAAACTTTAGGATAAATGTGATTTATTGCCAAATAATTATAAAATTAAAGATAATTATGATGATTAGGAATATTGCTAGGAATATTCCCTGATGTAGAATTTAAAATAATCAATTAGATTTGATGATGTTCAGATGTGATCCCTTAGGTTAGGACTTCGATGTCAATTTTGTTCGATTTGTCGATGTAGGAGGTTAATGAACTTATAGCCCATTTTTGGGGTATTACACCTCTCATCATCTTGCATCCATCTTTTGAAAAGACAACTTACACACCTACATCATTCAGCATACTTACACACTTATAGATAATAGGTTTCATGCCAAACCTGAAATGTGCATAACTTTTTTGATTCCCTTTACTCATCCATCAAGAAATCTGATAGTGACCCTTCCACGTCCAACTATCTTTAGGTGAGAATCATCACCCAAGTACACCTTTCCACCATCAAACTCTTCATATTTTGAGAACCAGTTTCAATGAGAGGTCATGTGAAAAGAAGCACCCGAGTCTACCAACCACACATCATCAGATGCATGGGTTGCCAAAGCTGCAATAAAAGCATCTCCATCTTCTTGAGATTTTTCGAAAGCTGAATCTGAGCCTTTCTTCTTCTTCTTCGGTTCTTTGCAGTCCCTTCGGAAGTGCCCAATTTTATCACAGTTCCAACATTTCACCTTGGACTTTCTAGGAGTCTTAGAACTCCCACAGGATTTGGACCTACCCTTCTTTGACTTTTTGTCATTCTGCTTTCCTCTGTCGTTGGATCTCCCATGAACAGCAAGGGCTTCTTTAGATGAATCCAAAGTCTTTCTTTGCATCTCCTCAAATAGTAGCAAAGACACCACATCATCCATACAGAATGTTACTATAGTACTTCTGAGAGACATCACAATATGGTCCCATGAATCCAGCAAGGAACAAAGAAGGGTCATACAATGATCCTCCTCCTCGATCTTGGTACTAGATGATGCCAACTGTGCAATCAATAAATTGAATGCATTGAGATGATCAGTTACGGATCCACCTTCCTCCATTCTTAAAGAATACAACTTCTTTCTTAGGAACAACTTATTCACCAGAGATTTGGCCTAATACATAGACCCAAGTCATTGCCACAAAGAATTTGCAGTAGTCTCATCAAGAACATTCAGAAGAACAGCATCTGCTAGATAGAGTCTGATGAGACCCTTAACCTTCTGATCCTTGATCTCCCAATCTACTTGCAATATCATTGCAGGTTTCACATCAAGTGAAGTAGCCTCCCATAGATCGCGGTCTTCAAGCATGTCTTCCATCTTGATTTTGCAGAACTCAAAATTAGTGCAATTAAATTTCTCCACCTCCATTCTACTGTATGAGGAACTTGTCATCTCAATCTGCAAATAAGATTCAAAATGCTCTACAAAAAACTCCCACTCAACTTGAGATTAGCTCAAAAAACCCTACCCAACAACTAGGATCAAAAGTTGATCAGGCTCTGATACCACTTGTAAGGAAACTCAGATGCGGAAACAGCTTCCTACACTAATCTCTAAAGGAAAGTATTGTGCAAATTCTATTTAAATCCTTACAATTTCAGATTCGTTAACTACTTTAACAAAGATATTGCAGCCATATTCCATGCATACAAAAAATAAATAGAGAAGATTGAAACACATAAACACAAAGATATGCCGGTGGGGAAAAACCTTTCAATAAAACAACCCCACCCCTCCAAAACCTGCACAATGTATTATCTTCAACACAAAGACTACAACACACTTGCAATGCAAGTTCTTTCAGGAGATGAGAGACTAGTAAAACTTATATCTCTCCCATAGAAGTAGCATCATATATATAGACTCCTTAAGACCCAACAAATACCCAAAAAAGGAGTTTGGCATCCAACCACCAAGACCCATGCACAAAGCCACATGTACACAGCTGTTACGTGCAATCCCAAGAATAGGTGTCCATACCTAGAATAGACTATGACAGCTCGTCATAGAATCTGCCAAAAATAATGGTCACAAGAGAAGTGTAAGAGAATCTATCATACCAACCTATTTTTGGCATATTCTCTTACACACACCAACCACTTCTTCTTGGGCACCCAAATAGGCCCAAGTCATAAGATGCTCTTACACCTGTCATAACACATTCCTTAAATAGTTCTTACACATCATAGGAATCCGTCATGACCGTTTCAGTCATGATCTCCATACGCACAAGATGCTGACACATCAAGTGGAGTGACACATCAACATGCCAACTAGACATGTACACTCACACTTAATTTCATTATTTGCAAAAAATACATTTAAAAAACAAATAATAAGAATAGGAATTATCCAAGGTTGAGACACCTTATTCCTAACAAAGATGAAGTTGGTGATAAATTTGCAAATGAAATGAAGACTAAATTTAAAATGAGTATAATTGGTGAAATGAAATAATTTTTAGGATTGTAGATAACACAGAATAGTGATGGTATCTTTGGAGGTTAGACAAAGTACTTGAATGATTTATTGAAGATATTTGGAATGGAGAACTGTAAACCAGTTGGAACACCTATGGTAACAAGACACAAGATATCTAGCATAGATGAGACTCCTGCAGTGGAACAAAAAAAGTACATATCTATGATTGAAGGATTGCAATATTTGACTCATAGAAGACCTGATATATCACATGCAGTTGGAATTGTAACAAGATTTCAAGCTGAACCCAAAGAATCACATTACGCAGTAGTAAAAAGGATACTAAGGTACTTAAGAGGCACAATTGAGTATGGATTATGGTATGAAAAATATGATGATTTTACCCTATGTACATATACAGATGTTGATTGGGGAGGCAGTGTTGATGACAAAAAGAGCACCAATGGTGGAGCATTTTTCCTTGGAGGAAGATTAGTTTCTTGGCTAAGAAAGAAGAAGAACTATATTTCATAGAGTACAGCAGAAGTAGAGTATGTGGCAGCAGTAAACAATTGTAATAAAATAATTTTGATGAAGAAACTGCTGAAGGATATTGGAATAAAATTTGTTGAGCCTGTTGTTATAAATTGTGATAACACTAGCATAGTTAGTATGTCTAAGAACCCAGTGTTACATTCTAAGACAAAGCATATAGAAATAAATTATTATGTAGTGAGAGAGAAAGTGGTAGAGAAAGAAGTCAGACTTGAGTATATAAGCACAAAGGAGAAGATTGCAGATATATTTACAAAACCTTTGCCTAAGGATACATTTGAGTATCTGAGAGGTATGCTTGGGGTTATGCCCAAGCCTACTTTTGAGAACTGATGCAGATTGTTGCATCTATCTAGTGGTATATGAGCCCTATCTTTCTTTTGGATTAGATGGTGGTACTTGTGATGTGTGAATTTTGTACCTAGCTATAGACACAACACTTCAGTAAAACATTAGAGGTTAGCAAAAACTGAAATCTACAAGTAATTGAAACTATGCTAGCCAAGCAATTTATTACCTTCTAGTAGGTGCGAGTATGATGTTCTTAGATTTAAATTGAGATCAGTGACAATGCAACACCTAAACAAAGGATTTAAGATGATGAAAACAATGAAATATGAATGCAAATTAATCTATATTTTTGTATTTTCTATGCAATAGGATGACAAACTCTATGAATCTAAGCTATAATGTCTGAAATTGAGTTTGAATACAGATTTAATCTAAGAAATGCTATGAATGCATATAAAAATCTATGATATGAAACTATGAATTCTCAAAACAATAAATGAAAATCTCACAATAGCCTTGATTCGCAAAAGATTGATTCTTCAGTCATGAATTCACCAGAGTGAGGATACAATTTTGAGGTCTTCATTTTTGTGAAGAGTTGAGCCTTGATTTTATAGAAATCCAGGGCTTGAGGATGCAAGAGAAAAGCCATAAATCACTCTTGATAAACTCAGGTTGATTTTTGAGTTAACAAGAAATTAAGAATATTTAATTCATAAAATCATGCAAAAGTAGTTTTTATCTCAAAATAGAGCTTTAGTTCTCTTTTTCAACTCATCATCAGATGTTGAGTTTTAGAAAGTTTACGAATTGAAAATAATAGTTGTTTTAAAGTTGACTACTTTTGTGATTGAGCATGATTTAATATGAATTAATTTAATAAATAAAGTGATTTATTTTCCACTTAACTGATTTTAAATTAAAACAATTGATTTATGGGTTAATCAATTATTAAATCAAACTTTATTCCAATTAAATCATTAAATTTGACAACTTTGATTTTAAATCAATTAAATAAATATCCAATTGATTGTTTGTAGGAATTTTGATTTATTGTCAAAATAAAAATAATATTAATTAGGAATAAATGCAATTAAATCTAATTCAATAATTAAGTGGCAGAATTAAATTAATTAATTAAATATTCATCATATTCAATTAATCAACTTTAGGATAAATAATAACATTTATTGCCAAATAATATTTAATTAAAGATAATTAGATAAATTAGGAATATTTAGGAAATATTCCCTGATGCAGAATTAAGATAACATCAATTAGGATTTTGCTAATGTGCAGATGTGCCTTAGGTTAGGAATTTGATGTCGATTTCATTTGATTTGAAAATGTAGGAGGTTAATGAACCTATAGCCCATTTTTGGGGTTTTACATTTTGCCCCTCTTTGAATCATTGTGCAAAGCGTAGTTGTTCAAAGATAGTGTGTGTATGATAAAGATGTATGAAATTGATTTGAAAGATGAACCAATTTCGAGACAGAAATCAATTGAAAGATTGGAAAAAGATGCCGACCTAGGTCCAGGATGACCAAGAATCGAGATGATGTTAGCTATATCAGCAATGAACTGATGCTAGCTATATCAGCAATGAACTGATGATTACAAAAAAGTGCCAAAAATGCCTGATTCTTAACCTTATGATTGCAAAGAAGTGAGTGACTGATTCCAGACCTGAATGTCCTTGTATGAATCATATTGGTATCACATCCCAAATCCATCAGTTACGAAGAACCAAGGAAATAACACTAATGAACCGATGGTTACGAAAACCTAATACAATTTACAAGATAGATTTAGGATACCATATTGATATGGATCTCGATGAATCTGATATGCCCCAAGAAATGAAAGATTTGCCCCAAGCGACAAGGAATTTTGATGAATCAGTAACTAGATGTGGTTTTTGTCTTGATCACTAAGGAAAGAAGTTGATTTATAGATTTGATTGATGTGCAATACCATGCCCCCTTCGGGATTAAAATTGAAATTTGACAAGAAAAGTCAGTGTTATAGTTTAGAAGCATGTTAATTGATTTGAGAAGTGGTTATACACATTCGAGAATGTGTTATTAATCATTTAGAGGTCCTTAAGACCAATTTTGACTAGGTTAAACCATGAGTTGACCATAGTTGACCAAGTTGAAATTTTGATAGTTTGATGTAAGATAATCAGTTAAGTTGAATTCTAGATTTCTATGATGATTGAAGGTCGATTGTGCAAGCAGTTGACAATATAAACGATCTCAGATTTCAATTTTGATCCTGAAAAAGGATTCTACTTGCTGTTTCATTGGAGGAACCTTCATACAATGCTTAGTCCTTGTGTCATGTTTAGCATTTTTGGTTTTGAAGAATTGTTTAAGTGTTCAAGCAATTTGTGAGATCATGCAAAGTGCAGAATGAAATGCAAACCTAGGACCTAGGACCTAGTCATTGATCATCTGTCGATTTGTTGTCATCATTGAACTTTTAGGTAATTGGATAAATCAATACAATGCCCACTTTTTATGAAACCATAGACATATGAATATCAATATGTATGCGCAAGAATCAATACAACACCCACTGGTTAGGCAACCATGGACATATGAATATTGATTTTATTTTAGAATGTCGGAGTAGATATAAGCACCAAGGAAAAAATGCCAAGATGACCTGAATATCATGTCCATTTTGATATAGCAATTTGTATAAGCATCAGAACATAAATTTCATGATGACCTGAATACGCCTTGCGTGCAAACACATCAAACAGTCAAGAGATCATTCTAAATCTAGTGTGAATTACCCATAGTGACCCTTTATTGTTCACATCCTTAGGTAAGATCGTGCTTCACAGTAGGAGAAAGAACTCACTCAAAAAGATAATAGTTAGATCAAACTTCCTTGAATTTTCTAGGTATCAATGGTTGAGGTATTCGTGGCCATCCAATTCAAGATAGAGGCTCTTACAGATGGACACCATTTCAATCCAAAATTTCCAAAGTTGTTAGATTTTCACATACAAGAAGAAAAAAAAGAAAAGATTATGCCCCCAGTCATCACTCTCTAAATCCTATAAAGGACATCATCGAAGAGCTCAAGGACACAATATGAAAAAATATCAATGTGAATCAGTAAGCATACAAGGAGATAAAACCATGTAAAAAGCATAGATTGTTTTCAGTTTGTGTTGATGTTTGATTGCGTTGTTGTAGATGCAAAATCCTTTCTGGAGAGGAGACTGACTGACTGACTTGGATAAAGCTTCAAGGGACTCTGACTGGATATGACATGTCTAAAGATGTACTGGAGTCCATAGGATATGACATTGATTTCCCCCAAGTGTGAAGCCTTGATAGGATACAAACATTTGAGCTGATTGGTGTACAGACTAACTTTATTGAAATAAGGATATATACAGACTAAAGCAGAGTGAAAGCTAGGAAAGACCAAGATTGTGCTAGTAGATGGAGCATTTTGAAGCAAGTGGTACCTCTTTACCGGGTTTTCACCATCTTGGTAGAGATTCTATTTTTGCTACCAAGGCGCCTGTTTCCAAGTTTTCACCAAGGCACTTTTTTTTCTCATTTTTTTGTATTTTACATTTTTTCAATTTTAATAATTTTTTCAATACATTTTACCATAGACTGAATGCCTTAGGTAGAGAATTTCTTCAGATGGAGAATGTTGATTGGTTCTCGGAGTTGTTTTCCTTCAGTCATTGAGAGTTGATAGGCTCCAGAGCCAAAAGTAGTAGTGATAACAAAGGGACCCGGCCAGTTGGGTTCAAACTTCCCCTTGCGCTCTTTATGTGATTGATTTTTAGGATTCTCTCTCAAGACTAGATCGCCAACCTAAAATTATTTATGTCTGACTTTCTTATTGTAGCCTCTAGACATTATCTTCTAATATACTCTAAGATGATCATACACTACTTGTCTGCACTCATCTAGTAGTTCAAGTTCTTGCAACCTAGACACTCTGTAGTCATCATCAGTTACTAGACCATGCATTCTGATTCTTAGTGATGGGATTTCAACCTTGATAGGGAGTATCGCTTTAGACCCATAAACTAAAGTGAAAGGTGTAGCCCCAACAGGCATTCTGATACTTGTTCTGTAGGCCCAGAGAGCTGGACTGATCATGAGATGCCAGTCTCTTCCTATTTTATTAACTGTACAGTGCAAGATTTTCAATAGAGTCTTGTTTGAAGCCTCTTCTTGTCCATTCCCTTGAGGATAGTAGATAGATGACCAATGTTGTGTAATCTTGAATTTGGCACATAAATCATCCAAGTCTTTGTTCTTAAATTATCCACCATTATCTATGACTATAGAATGTGGAATACCATACTGACATATGATGTAGTTCAAGATTAACATAGATATTTGTTTTCCAGTTGCTTGTGTTAAAGGGACCGCTTTTACCCATTTCATGAAATAATCTATAGCTGTAATAATGTGGGTATGCCCATTTGAAGAATGAGGATGTATGGATCCTATAAGATCAAATGCCCATTGATAAAAAGGCCATTGTGTAGTGAAGGGGATTAAATCTCTCCCTGGAGCATGAATTAATTTTCCATGCACTTGGCACTTTTGATAGTTCTTAACAAACTTGATAGACTCTTTCTCCATTTCTGGCCAATAGTACCCAGCCCTAATAAGTTTTCGGGCTAGTGTTAAACCGTTCAAGTGTGACCCACAAATACCATCATGGACTTCCTCTAATGCATGTTGAGACTCTTCCCATTCTAAACATCTAAGTAGCATACCATCTAGACCTCATTTGTACATATCATGACCAATGATGACATATCGGGAGGCATTACGGATAAGGTATCAGGAATGATTTGGTCTTTGAGATAGGAGAATAGGTTTTTATATCAAGATGAATCATGACCAACAATAGTGCAAATCATGTGGGTTTTAGGGAAGTCATATGCAGGATAAGATAGTGCTTCCACCAGGAACTCATAGCGTAGCTCATGTTCAGGCTATTGTAATAAAGTAGATAATGTTGCCATTGCATCGGCAGCCTTATTCTCTATTCTAGGTACTTTCTCAAACGTGATAGATATGAAATATTTCTTTAGATCATCTACCATTCTCTTGTATGGAATGAGATTTTCATCCTTCGTTTGGTATACATCATTGACTTGATGGATTACAAGTTGTGAGTCTCCCTGAATGTGTAGTTTTGTTACTCTCCACTCAATTGCTATTTCCATACCATTTAAAAGGGCTTCATATTCAGTAATATTGTTTGTACAAGGAAATTTAATTATGAATTCTTTGGGTATTGAGTATCCTTGAGGAGTTATGAACAATATGCTCGCTCCAGATCCATTATGTGTATAGGATCCATCAAAGAACAATTGCCATTCTCTAGAAGAAAGATTCATGATAAAGGAATCTGGGAACTCTATTGCATTGGTGTATCATCAAACATTGGTGCATCAGCCAATTGATCTACAATTACCTGTCCTTTGATAGCTTTTCTTTCAACATATTCAACGTCAAATTCACTTAAGAGCATGACCCATTTGGATAATCTACCTATGAGGGAAGCTTTGCTTAGTAGGTACTTTAGTGGATCAATCTTAGCTACCAAATGTGTGGTATGAGCTAACATGTAATGTCTCATTTTTTGTGACACAAAGATCACAGCTAGACAAGCTTTTTCAATCATAGAGTAGTTCTTTTTCATATGCCACCAATGTTCTACTGATATAATATATGGCTCTTTCCTTCTTGTTCTCATCATATTGTGCAAGCAATGCCCCCAGTGATGTATCTATAGTAGAGACATATAATATCAAAGGCTTCCCTTGAATATGAGGCATCAAGATAGGAGGATTTGATAGATATTTCTTGATATGATTAAAATTATTTTCACATTCCTCATTCCACGCAAAGATCACACCTTTATGTAATGTCTTTGTAAAAGGTTGTGAAATGTCTACTAGCTGAGATATGAAGTGTCTGATAGATTGAACTTGTTAGGAATGAATGCTAAATTTTTTGGCAGCCATTCTATAGCAGTTGTTGTTGCATTCATGAATATTATTGTCATTGATGTCAATAGAGTGATTTACCGAAGACTTGCAAAGAAGGAGATAGAGTTTGGATTAGCGCACATGGGTTATTGCACTTGGAGCTATGTGACATTGAGGATATACTCTTTGATATTTCATATGTCTATGGTTAAGAGCAAGGATAGTAATTCATTGATTCATGGAAGTTATGATCATTTTGGTGGAAGCAGTGTTCAGGCAGTGTTCCTGAGTAGCGGTTTGTGGAAATCAAATGATATCTCCTAATCAGGATGGAATCTAGTTTTGCATAGTTAAAGGGAATTTGAAGACACATTGATAGTGATGTGGATGATAGTGCAAACTTTGAGGTCACACGAGTGAAGATTTATTGTATTTGGAAGCCGACAGTTTTATGTAATTTTTGTGTAGCGTGGGGAAAATTTTATTTTGTAATTGTATGCTGACTCATTTGTAATTATTTGAGTGTGGTGTAAAGGAAGGAATGTATTTCCTTGTTGGTATGGAATTGGAATGTAGTTGTAGTGATGATGTGTGATGTAGCATGCATGAAGTGAAGAAAAGAGCTAAGTATGAGAGCGAAATTGTGAAGGAAGACATGTGAAGTACAGAGGTCTGAAATTGAGATCTGATGTAACAGTGAGTGCAGTTTGGCATAGTCAGAGAAGAGGTAACATATTATTTTGTTGAGTAATGCAAAGATTATTTGGATAGTGTGTTCAATGATGTTACCCTGAAGCTGTTTGGGCAGTGGGTCCTTCTGTCTTCTATAACTCTTAACAGGGTTAGAATCTTTTAACAGGGATTCAAAATCTCCTAACAGGGATTCATATGTACTGAATGTATTTCATAAGACTCCTAATAGATTCCATCCTCTCACAAGGAATATTCATATTAGTGCATCTTTTGTGGGCATCATTCCCATCGGGGTTTACTCTTTGATCAAGAAGTTCCCTAGTCAGCATATCTTGTGTCATTGTGTTATTGTGTATGAATATCTTTCTATGGTTGGTAATTATATTGCTTATATGGTTTAATGTTGTTGAAGATGATAAAATTTATAATTATCTGATAACTAATTCACCCCCCCCCCCTCTCAGTTATCTTGGTGGACTTTACTTTCTAACAGAACTCTCCCTTGCAATGTCCTCATTTGACTAATATTCTTTGGGGGTTGCATCCACATTATAGCCTTGACTTTAGCTAGATCAAATTCAATGCCTTTCTTTGAAACAATGTATCCTAAGAGTTTTCCAGAAGTGACACCAAAAGCACACTTCTTAGGATTTAGTTTGAGACTAAATTTTTCTATTCTGTCTAGTATCTTGCTCAAGTCATTTAGATGTTCAACTCTAATCATAGATTTTGCTAAGGTATCATCAACATAATCCTCCATAGTTCAATGCATTATGTCATGAAAAATGGATGTCATAGCTCTCTGATAGGTAGCACCAGTGTTCTTAAGCCCAAATGGCATGACATTCTAGTAGAAGGTACCCCATGCACATGTAAAAGCAGTTTTCTCTTGATCCTCTGGAGCAATTTTTATTTGATTATATTCGGAGAAACCATCCATTAAAGAATACATCTCAAAACCCGCAGTCATGTCCACTATCATATCAATGTTAGGTAGTGGAAAATCATCCTTAGGTCATTCCTTATTTATATCTCTAAAGTCTATGCACACTCTGATTGATTTATCTAGTTTAGAAACAAGTACAATATTAGAGATCCATTCAGCATAGTCAATAACATAGATGAATCCGACTTTTAGTAGCTTCTCTAATTCAGCTTTTACCAAGAGTACAACATGTGGATGCATCTTTCTCAATTTTTGCTTAACAGGTTTGACATTTGGAGCTATAGACAAAGGGTGAATTATAAGATCAAGATCCAACCCTGGCATATCTGAATATTTCCATGCAAATTTGATCTTTTTCTTTGTTAAGAATGTTGTAAATTTGTTCTTTTCTTCTTCTAATAAGGATTGTGCTACATGGATCAGCTGTGGTTCTTCTGCTATTCCCAAGTTGATGGATTGAGTGGGCTCAATTAGAACTAGAGATCTATCCTGTAAATGACTCGGAAGGATATTAAATATCTCATCCTTAGGCACCTTAGAGAGGTTTTCACTATCGGATACATCTTTTATTTTTACTTTTCTAGGCTTTGAGACTGTCACAAAGTGGTTTTCACCCTCAGAACTCCTTTTCTTTTTATTCTTATTCTTATTTTTCTGACTAAGATACATGATGTCCGACTCCATCATGCTAATGCTCAATTCACTAATGGAAGTCCTCATAGGCTCAATTGCATTTAGGTAGCAAGTAAGGGCATAGTCATTCAGGAAGGTATAAATACCATAGCTCAAATTTGTGGAAGTTTGGTCAAGAAGGTCAAGATGTTGGATAGTCAAAGTGGTAAAAGATTGGGAAAGAGTGTTTACAGATAAGGATCTATCATCATTGGTCCTAACCCGACACTCGAGTTCAAAGGTGATATTACAACTTAAGACATTCAATTTGTGAATAGGCTCAATGTCATTGTAGAAGTCCACTTCATCCATCGGTGGATCAGACTCGATAAGTTCATCATTCTGCTCTAGACTTACATTGGGTTTAGGTGCATATTGGTGAATAACATCAACATATTTTTCTATAATAAGCTCATCTTCTTCTGGAATAGCTCCCCATTCATACTCATTAGATTCTTCATCTATGCCTCTCAAAAATCTACGAACATGAGTAAAGTTAGAATGAATACCCCAAGAAGGGTTACTCTCAGATTCTGATTTGAATTCATACTCATGGGAATCTATCTCAAAATAACTACCACCTTCCTCTTTGTCTGTTTGATTGTCTTCGAGACTAGCTGGTTCTTGTGTTGCAACTATCTCTTGCTCTATAGTAGGTTCTTTTGTTTCTACTACATTAATTATTTTTACTAGATCATCTTCAGCTTCAAGGAGGTCTTTTATTTCTTTAGGAAAATGCTCATAGGGAATGAGATCTTCAGTGATGTCTGAATCATCACTATCAGATTGTTCTATTATTTCTCCCTTTAGTTGATTTTTTGTCGAAGGCTCAACCTATTCTAAGACATGTGGGGAATTCTTGCTAAGATAGAAAGGCTTCTTCTTGTATCCTAGACCTATTGTATTCTTGTTTTCTCAGCCATAATGATCAAGAGGTGATAGAAGACCTTTACCTTGTAGTCCTAGAGGTCCTTTTCCTTTATATCCCATTTTTGTGACCAATTTGTCTCCTGGGCCATATGACTTAGAAGGGATATTTGGTATTTTAGCATCACATTTTTTAACAACTTGAGATTTAGGTTCATCTTTGTATAACCATGCAAACATAGCTTCATCTTCTTCAAACTCTTGTTTAGATACTTGTTCTACAACAAAATTTCCTTTATATGCCTCAAGAGGTTCTTTAGACTCTGTTTTAGATTGTTTTAGAGTTTTCCCATAGGACTTAGGAGAGATAGGGAGAGATGTCAAAGATAAGACTAGCTCTATAGTATATTCTCCCATTCCATTTTCTTTGATTTTAACCTCTTTAGCAATGTCTTCCATCTTGGATGTTGAAACAATGTCTAGCTGCTTAGTTGAAGATTCTTTGTTATTAGGAACAAGTTTATCAGCACTCTCTTTTAATGTATTGCAATTTGTATATAGATCAACTGGGATCATCACCTCTACTCCTTCATAAGGAAATTTCAAACACTAATGGTACATAGAAGGAATAGCTTTCATTTCATGTATCCAGGGTCTCCCTAGAAGGATATTGTAAGCCAAAGGTAAATCAAGAACTTGACATATAGTATCTCTGATGACGAGACCTACTCTGATAGGTAGGAAAATTGTTCCCTTTGAAGATATTTCTTGCTCATCATATTCTTTGATAGTTATCTTCTTTCTAGGATCAATAGCCATTTCTGAAAATCCCAATTGTGTAATCAAGCTGAAAGAACAAATGTTTAGACCAGTGCCCCCATCTATCAACACAAGTTTGACACGACAGTTTTGGATCAAGACTTCAATATGCAAGGGTTGGTTATGTGGATGACTCAAGGAGTTATCATCTTCCTCTAAAAAGGAAATGTACTATGGAGACATAAGATGACCAACTATAGTCTGGAATCTGTCTAAATCAAGGTTATCAGGAACATTGGATCTCAGAACAACTTTGTCTAGAATGGCTCTATGAGCTGGAGATATCTGAAGCAACTCAAACATTGATATTTTTACATTTGTGTGCTAGAGTTTTTGAACAATACTATATGAAGTAGGCCTCGTGTCTTTAGGATTTGAAGATTTAGATGTAGCCTTCTATTTAGAAGCAGATGAAAGATTGAAAGGTACCTTAGGGATATTGGATGAATCTAGTATTTGTCCTTGCAGATGTGCCTAAGCTTGTGATTGAGTAACTGCATTTGTTGACTGATTATCTCTATCTCTTCTTACAATTGTGATGACATTGCAATGCTTAGATAGGCATGGTTCAACCATATTGATAACAACATTGTTTCCAAAGTAGGAATAATTGACTTTAGCACCCATATTAGGCTGAGAAGAAGAATCTTCTTTACCATGTTTAGGAAATGGTTTTGTGAATGTTGTATGATCATTATTGCTCTTATGATTGTCAATCATGATGTCTCCTTTATCAATTTTGTCTTGTATGATGTGCTTCAAGAGGATGCAGTTATTAGTCTTATGACCCTTATTGTGATGGAATTCATAGAAGTCATTCCCCCTCCACCATTTCAGTTTAGGTTCAGGATCAAAGACTTTCATCTCAGGCAAGTAGATGATTTTGTTTGCCAATAGACTTTTCATGGCAGATTCCAAGGACTCTCCAAGAGGAGTGAATTTGAGATTAGGATCTATAGCCCAAGGTCTATAATCAGGTGAATTTTTGTTAGATTTAGATGTTTTAGCTTCAGTAGCTTTGATGGCTAGGGTGCCAATAGTGAGATTGAAAGCAGGTGCCTTAGATGGGGCACGAATATTATCAACAATGCCATCTGTGATGATGCCTTTATTCTTATTCTAGTTTTTGTTCTTGTCTTTAGAACTAGATCCAGATTTGTACTTGTCCTTTTGAACTGATATGTCTCCTTTTTGCACAAGTATTTTCTCAATTTTGATTGCATTTTCTACCATCTTATCAAAGGATGTATGATTTTGAATTTGCAAGTGGTAGTTGAGTTTTGGAACAAGATTGTTGATGAAGATTTCCAGCTTCTTAGTTTTTGGAATGGGTCTAGCATATAGAGAAAATTTCTTCCTCCATCTCTTGAGAAATGTCAGGAATGGTTCACCTAGATATTGTTTTAGATTGCAGATATCGATCATGGTGACCGAATGTTGAATATTGTAGGAGTATTGCTGATAGAATATTTTGATTAACTCCTCAAAAGTTTTGATAGTTGGAGGCATTCTAGAGAACCAATGAATGGCTGCTCCTCCTAGAGATCGAGGGAAGAGATGCATTAAGTAGGTTCATGCATGAACTCCATGGATTGAGTACAGAATTCTCTGACATGATCTTGAGGATTAGATTTTCTATCATACTTAGGCATTTCCACTTTTTTAGGGAATGGTGGCATGTACAAGTCTTTATCGAATTGGAAAGGGCATAGAGCTTCCATGGAGAACTCCTTAGGTTCCTTTTCTTTTTCAAGTTTGGTAAGTTTGACTTGCATGGCATGCATCTATTTCATCATAGCCATGATAGGAGTTTCTTCCTCATGTGTAATGATATCTTCAACATTAAAGTTTGGAGGAACTTTAGCTCCTTGATAAGATAACTCTAGAAAGTATGCTTCTCTATCTTCTTTCAAGAAATGTTTCATCATTATTTTGAAGTTATCATCATTTTGATATTGGGCAATTTCAGAACATGTGGGTTCTTGATCCATACTGTGTTGAGACTGATGTCCTTGGGACCCATGATGCGTCCCTCTATGAGACATGTTAGGAGTTTTAGGGCTCCCTAGATTAGATCAAGGTGGAGTTTGTTGATTACCTTCGTGAGTTGATGGAGGGGGTATGTAACCAATTTTCAATCAAAAATTGCCAAGACTATCATCTTCATAAAGACCAAAATTGTAGAGTTGTTCAAGAGTTGGACCCTTTTGAGTAGTCAAAGGTATAGTTTTAAGTGCTTCTCCAGATTTCTTGTGAGAGGAATCTCTAGTTTTCACCATTAACCTTGGGTGAAGCAAAAGAATAAGATGAAGACAACTGAAGAATGAATTGATTCAAGAAGATCAAATGACGTAACCTTGTCAAGATTGAAGTGATTAAAGATTAGATTAGATGTAAATGAAGGATACTGCACCATAGTAGTGTGGGTAGACACCCAATAGATGGCAAGCATGAGCTCACAACACTTAGCTGTTTAGTAAAAAGATTTAATTTGAAGATAATTTTGACAAGGTTTTGACACAAGATGAAAAAGACTCAAATTGATAAATCAGAAGGCTAAATTAGACTCAAGAGACCACTTTAGGAAAATGAATGGATTTGCTTCTAGTTTCTGCTCTATTCCTAACACAATGATTTGATTGATAGATTCCAGGATTTGTTTCTCAACTCTAGACATGCAGTTTCAGACAGTGTGCAATAGGAAAATAGGCATACAGACCCCGACAAAAATCAAATTTGACAGAAAGTTGACCAACTAACAGTAATAAGCTCTTTGTTTTGAAAACTTTAGGATAGGTTTGTGCAAGAGAATGTTGTTTCACACAAGGAAGTACTAGGCTAGGCATGAGAATGTGCGGTCTCGCGCGAAGCAATGCTCAGAAAGTGAAATCTTGCGTGATAAAAGGACATAGTTTTATAGTTTTGGCATAGATTTTGAGACATAGCACTAGTTGCTCTCTAACAGAATATTCATTTCTCACACTAGAAAATGATTTTTGCTCAGATTTTGCAATTTTTCAATGTTTTAGTACCATATTGTTATGCAAATTTTGAAGATCCGTCTAACAGTTTGCTTCAAGTAACCAAGAAGATATCAAGCATGCAAAATAGCAAGCAAGGGAAGTAAGAAATCATCTGAAAACAATGAACAAGGGAAAAAGAAACCTTGTGCATGAACAAGCAATAGTGACTTATTGTGTTAATCCCTAGAAATAGTACTTGTGTATGTTCCAAAAAGTTTTTTCAATAATGCACATATTCCTAGAAAATAAAAAATTGGCCTCACTAGGGTTTGTAGTAATGGTCTGACTCTGCAACTTTTGTGATCTCAAGAGGGTGAACTCCAATCTAAGCGCACTGAGGTTTTGACATAGTCCAAGAATTTAATCAATCAGGAGTTGCTAGGGAGATCTGACAGCCCAACAAGAGACCACACCTGTGAAGATTTCCTCCACAAGGACATTTATATAGCGGTTGTTGCTACCATGGTGAAAATGGCTATTACTGCTTGAGGTTCCATCCACATGGTTGACCCAATTAAGGCAATGTCCACTATGGTTAACCCTCTCTAAAGGTGACTCACAAAAGATACCACATGGAGACTGGTTCCAGATTCAAGGATCTGAGTTTCTAATACTACCCAAAAAGGGAGTAGAGCATAGTCCTCTAGCCTTTTCACTTTTAACCAAAACAAAGAAAATAGATTAATCTGATACGCTAAGAACAAGATTATCTCACAAAGATCTATGATGTCAACTGCTTATGATCTATCAACCCCTCCGGAGAGAGAATGTATCAATCAAAAGTTGAAGATACACAAATCTAGTAGAACGTGAGACGCTCTCAGTAACCTCCCTACCTACAAGGGGATCCTTCATCAAGAAGAGCTTAGCATGCATGAACAAGAGAAAGAAGCCCACTCTCTCAAGATCATCCACAAATAGTGTTCATAGGGCCTAATTAATATGTGTAACAAATATGCAAAAAGCAAATCTATGTTCGTTTTAGAGCCCAAAATTGAAGTGTGAATTATGAAAGCTGTAAAGGCACTCAAGGTTGACATAAGAGAGTTTTTTTTATGTCCCAAAATGAAGTGTTTTTAGATGTAATAGAATACCTGAGTTCCTCGCAACGTGCTTAGTAGATTTTACCTATTTTAGCAATTTTTTAGCATTTGTCTTCTATCTTTTGTACCCATAGGACATACCTACACCTGCACCTACAAACCACTGTTATGAAAAACTTACCTATTCTTGTACATGAAACCCATTGTTATAAAAATCCATAAAAAAAAAGTGCAACTTGTCAACCCCACATGGTAGAAAATCAGGTTAGTCAAAGATAATATGTCATTTGATAATCGAAAAATCTGTTGTCATAAAAAATTAGATTCTGACCAGTCTATACTAAATCAATGATAACTTTTACAAATCAAAACAAAATTAATTTAAACCAATAGAAAATGAAAGCTAACTCAAATACCTTTCTAGAAATATAAATTTTGGATCTGTATCATGTCATATGTGCATGTACCAATAAAAACATCAGTCAGATTTCATAAAATTAGGTTCAGACCAGTCTTCACTAAAATGATCATAAATTTTTCAAATAAAAACAAAATTAATCTAAACTAACAAAAAATGAAATCTAACTCAAATACCTTTCTAGAAATATAAATTTTTGATCTGTATCATGTCATATGTGCATGTACCAATAAAAACATCAGTTGGATTTCATAAAATCAGGTTCAGACCAGTCTTCACTAAAATGATCATAACTTTTGCAAATCAAAATGAAATTAATCCAAACTAATGGAAAATGAAATCTAACTCAAATAAATTTCTAGAAATAGAAATTTTGGATCTGTATCATGTCATATGTGCATATACCAATAAAAACATCAATCAGATTTCTGGAAAAATAGCCCAAAAATCTATCACAAAACTCACAAAAATTAACCTTGTGGTCGTGGGTTTGATAAAAATGATAGAAATTTGATAGAATAGAATGGAAACCCATTTTAGGGCCCCATAGTGGGCACCAAAAATGTGACGTGTGAATTTTGTACCTATCTACAGACACAACACTTCAGTAAAATATTAAAGGTTAGCAAAAACTGAAATCTGCAGGTAATTGAAACTATGCTAACCAAGCGATTTACTACCTTCTAGTAGGTGCGAGTATGATGTTCTCAGATTTATATCAAGATCAGTGACAATACAACACCTAAACGAAGGATTTAAGATGATGAAAACAATAAAATATGAATGCAAATTAATCTATATTTTTATATTTTCTATGCAATAGGATGAGAAACTGTATGAATCTAAGCTATAATGTATGAAATTGAGTTTGAATGCAGATTTAATCTAAGAAATGCTATGAATGCATATAAAAATCTATGATATGAAACTATGAATTCTCAAAACAATAAATGAAAATCTCACAATAGCCTTGATTTGCAAAAGATTGATTCTTCAGTCACGAATTCGCTAGAGTGAGGATGCAATTTTGAGGTCTTCATTTTTGTGAAGAGTTGAGCCTTGATTTTATAGAAATCCAGGGCTTGAGGATGCAAGAGAAAAGCCATAAATCACTCTTGATAAACTCAGGTTGATTTTTGAGTTAACAAGAAATTAAGAATATTTAATTCATAAAATCATGCAAAAGTAGTTTTTATCTCAAAATAGAGCTTTAGTTCTCTTTTTCAACTCATCATCAGATGTTGAGTTTTAGAAAGTTTACAAATTGAAAATAATAGTTGTTTTAAAGTTGACTGCTTTTGTGATTGTGCATGATTTAATATGAATTAATTTAATAAATAAAGTGATTTATTTTCCACTTAACTGATTTTAAATTAAAACAATTGATTTATTGGTTAATCAATTATTAAATCAAAATTTATTCCAATTAAATCATTAAATTTGACAATTTTGATTTTAAATCAATTAAATAAATATCCAATTGATTGTTTGTAGGAATTTTGATTTATTGTTAAAATAAAAACAATATTAATTAGGAATAAATGCAATTAAATCTAATTAAATAATTAAGTGGTAGAATTAAATTAATTAATTAAATATTCATCATATTCAATTAATCAACTTTAGGATAAATAATAACATTTATCGCCAAATAATATTTAATTAAAGATAATTAGATAAATTAGGAATATTTAGGAAATATTCCCTAATGCAGAATTAAGATAAAATCAATTAGGATTTTGCTAATGCGCAGATGTGCCTTAGGTTAGGACTTTGATGTCGATTTCATTCGATTTGAAGATGTAGGAGGTTAATGAACCTATAGCCCATTTTTGGGGTATTACAGTACTTCCTCTATGGGAGAGTATGTGTATCTGAGTTGAGTCATGAGGACTCTAGTGAATGTATTTTCTAAAAAATTGTCTTTTGACATTGAAGTTGTTGTTGACATAATGATGAAACATCTATCATTGATGTCAATGGGGGAGAAGTATTCATGAAAAATCAACTATTGGAGATAATTGAATAGGAAAATGAAGCAAGATTTGATTGATGAAGAGGATTTGAAATCATTTTCAGAGCAGCAGTGTTGCAGTGTTGGTATTCATGGAACTTGGATGTTTTTTCATCTATGTTTCCATCAATGCCAATGGGGGCGATTGTTAGGAATGAATGTTGAATATATCCTATGGGGGAGTATTCACAGCCATTCTGTAGCAGTTGTTGTTGCATTCATGATTGTGATTGTCATTAATGTCAACACAATGATCTACTGATGATTAGCAATGAAGCAGACAGTGTTTGAGTTAGCGCACTTGGGATATTGAAGATGAAGCTATGTGGAGTTGAGGACTTACTCTATGATTTTCTATAAGATCATGGTTAAGAGTGCATACAGAAATTCATTTATTCATGATAGTTATAAGGAAATCAGTGGAAGCAGTATTCAGGCAATGTTCTTGAGTAGCAGTTTGTGGAAATCAGATGATATCTCCTAATCAGGATTGAATCTAATCATGCCCAATTATAAGGTAGTTGAATACATGATGTTGGTGATGTGGATGTAAGCACAAGATCTGAGGTCACACGAGTGAAGAATTATCTTAATTGGAAGCTGACAGTTTTGTGTAATTTTTATGTAACATGTGCAAACTTTTATTTTGTGACACAAGGTAGGGGTTAGAAGTGGCCAAAGGATGGCACACCCTAGTGAACCAAGCCTTCTCACCACACATGAAATCTAACAAACACAATAGTGAGAGAGAGAAAGTCAGATCTTTCATATATTTTGATCAAATAGAACCATACATACCAGGTTGTAAGGCCCGATTTTGGCCATATATTAAAATGAATCTTAGAAGTCCTCAAACATGTGAGGATCTATTACCATTCCTCAATTCTAATGTCTACTATCTTCTATCTAAACTATCACACCTAAACTCTAACCCAACAACTAAATTTATACAAGAGTCTACCAAACTGTGTTGGCCTTTAGATCCACAATCAATGGAAGGAATGGTCAGATCTAGGACCACAGGCCTCCCAATGAAGGATTTCAGTATTAAATCCATGACCCATAATAAATGCATAAGTCAGCCCAACCAGAACTCAAAATAAACTACTTAGCAAACAAGGATGACCAAGCAACAGACTAGCAACGCCGAGCACCAGTGAAACAACCGACTGCCCAAGAGATGACCGACCATACTCAGTAACCAAAGGAAACTGACCAACTACTAACCAACTCGGTCAAAGAAGAAACCAAGAAAAATAGAAAAACTTCAAACATATTTTTGGTGACACGGGATTGCCAAGGATCCAAGATGCTCCTGCATCATTTTGTAATTTGTATGTCAACTCATTTGTAATTACTTCAGTGTGGTATAAAGGAAGGAATGGTTTCCTTGTTGTAATAATGAATATGAAGTAGTAATTATGAATTGTATTTGAAAGTGAATTGCGGAAGTGTGCAATACTTGTTGGAAGAGGATATGCGAAGTATAGAGATCTGGTACTGAGATTTGAAGAAGTAGTTGGTGTGGTTTGGCACAGTCAAAGGAGTATTGAATTGTTGAGATCAATAATATTTTAGTATTATTATGTTGAGTAATACTAAGATCAGTTGGAAAGTCTGTTCAGTGATCTTACACCTGAATCTATTTGGGCAGTGGGTCCTTCTATCTTCCATAACTCCTAACAGAGTTAGAATCTTTTAGCAAGGATTCAAGGTCTGCTAATAGGGACTCATATGTACTGAATATATTTCATAAGACTCCTAACAGAGTCCATCCTCTCACAAGGAACTTTCATATTAGTACAACTTTTGTGGGCATCATTCCCACTGGGGTTTAGTCTTTGGTCAAGAGGTTCCCTAATCAACATATCTTGTGTCATTGTGTTATTGTCCATGTATATCTTTCTATGGTTGTTGATTACATTTCTTACATGGTTAAAATCTATTGAACTTAATAAAAGTTGTATTGATCTGATAACTGATTCACCCCCCCCCCCCCCCACTCTCAGTTATCTTGGTGGACTTTACTTTCTAACAAAATTGTCATATGGGATCATATACAAAGTTGTTTGGAGTTTTGAGGGTTTTAGGGGCTCAAATTTTTGGAATTTGTGGCAAGATTTATACAAATATAACATTTAAGTATAAGTCTGATGCATGAGAATTCCCTAAACTTTTGAAATAAGCTATGGAACGTTGTGTAAATGCATGTGGAAAGTTTTATGTTGTACCTTATGAATGTCTATACATGGTTTTTTTGGCATTATAATATTTTATTCCTACTTGGCTTATGATAGAGTCCATAATATGAAGCTAGGACTCATTTGGGTGGCCTGAGTGCACCGAAGGGCTCCCTAGACCTATGAGATGGATCTTTTGGAAGTACTTGATGTTTTCATGCCTTGTGTGTGTGGGTAGGGGACTAGGTACCCTAGGTGAGTGGCTCACCATATTTTTTGGAACCCTAAAGTGGTTACCAAATGATCCTATGGGCGGGTTAGTAAGAAGTGATAACCTAATAATGAATCTGGGAAAGGGGGGAAACAAAAGATAATGAAAAAAAACATATTAATGGCCACATAGTCCTGTTGGAGTACCAGGACCATGGGTAACTACCAAGATGGATCCCTATTTAGAAAGGGGGGACTGGGGTTACATTGTTTCCAGGAAGGATCCTAAAATCTAGGATATGTGATGACACTCACCTAGAGGGTATGCTAGAAACCTAACCCTTGTGATTAGTAAAGTGATATGTTGTTATGTTATGTAATTTCTTTCAGACTAGGGTTTTGTGAAGCCTTAGATTTCTTAGGTCCTTGTGAGTATCTTGGTTCTATGTCCTAGCATAGGGGGTGGAACTTCACCAGCTTCACATGGTTGGGTAGCAAAAATCTTTTGAGGTCCTGTTTGTGGTTTGTGACTTGGATGCATTCAATTTTATGCATTGATGCAGATCTTTCTATTTTGTATTATGTATTATTGAAAAGATATGTTGTAATGCCTTCGGGCCATTCATGTACTTGTTATTGTAATGAGATCTATTATCAGAAAAATGTAATTGAAAAGAAAAGCAATGTAATTGGGAGGGATAGTTCTAGGGTTTGTTTCAAGGGTTGTTATTCGAAAGATCAAAGTTGGAAATATATAATGTAATGTTGAATTATCTTTTCTATCTCTCCTATGTTGCAATGAAAGGAAATGTTTATTATGCTAAGGTTAAAATGCAATTTGTAAAGAATTGTTATGAAATGTGTAGGAAGGAGAAATGAAATTAGTATATAAAGTAAGGAATATAATTGTAAATGAAATGTTATTTTCTTACCCTATCTCTTAAGTTCTGAAATGTGAAAGTAAAGAAAGGAAATGAAATTCAATTTGGATAAGTAATGTAAATATGTTAGTAAATGAATTCATTAAGGGAATCTTAAGGAATTTAAATGTGAAGTATTAATGATGTAATGTTAGAAAAAAATTGTTAGTTGCAATTTTTTGTCATGAGACCTGATTCCTTATGGGTTCCCTGGTGGGGACATTACATAAGATAGGTCCTGAATATTCTATCTTTGTTTCTACATTCTATGCTACTATGGATGCTCTTGGTAGTGCATACAAATTGCCTTGTCTTGATGAATTTGTAACTAAACTCACAAGGGAACAAGCAAAGTTGGCACACATGGGTCAATTGAAGCCTTCCACACATCATGCATTGATTTCAAATGAGTCCACATCAAAGGCTTCTAATGGAAAAGGAAAGAAGAAATATAAGGATCCTAAGCCTTGTGATAAAGGTAATGAATCACCTTCACACAATACTATTGAATCCAAGTCCTCTTCAAGAGAGGAATCATCTAGAAGAAAGAGGGATAAATGTGCATATTGTAAAAATCTAGGACATGAAGAACATAAGTGTTTTCAAAAGAAGATTGATGAGATAACTCACATTATTCAAAAGAAAAATATTAATTTTCCCTCATTAGTGTCTACTCCTTCTTCTACACATTTGGTAGCTTATACATCTCCATCATCATTCAAAGATAAAGGTAAAGGACAAGCACTTTTGGCTTCCACACATCTTGAACAAGGTAAATGGCTTCTTGATTTAGGTGCATCACATCATATGACATCTTCTATGGATATGTTTTCTTCTATTGAGCCTTGTAATTCTCCTAGTACTTTTATGGGTAAAAACACATACATGAGAGTTTGTGGGAAATGTTCAATTCCTATGGGAGAGGGGACATTTAATGATGTTCTTTTTGTACCATCCTTGACCACTAATCTCCTTTTTATTTACCAAATTACACATGGGGCACAAGGTAAAATTATTGAGTTCACTCCTGATTTTTTCTACATTAGGGACATGGAGACTAGTGATGTCATAGCTATGGGATTTTTTGATCATACATCATGCTTGTATTCTTTTTCACATTGTGTTGATGATGATGGTGATATTCATGATGTACACATCCCTTTTCCAAGGGATAATTATGTATATGAGGAGAACTTTGGACACTTGAATCATTTTGTTGTTGAGACAAGTGTTGAGCTTCCAACTCCTCCACCTCCTGCTTCTACAAACATGGGCTCTAGTATTCAGTGGAATGATCATATGTTTAAGATCTTGCAGAATGTGATGACTACTTGGATGCATCTTCAACATTTGTTGATTCTCATGATGCATATTTGGGAGATATACATGAGGGGTTTTCTCTTCCATTTGATGATAGCATCATAGTTGGAGATACGTCTTCACCTTCTTTGGATATGGGAACTCTTGATTCTTCTCCTTCTTCACTTGATTTGTCACATGATGTGATAGATTCCTTGAGCTTGGAGAGACCTATTCAGTCTTCATAGATTCATACATGGAGACCTTCATCTTCTTCCTCCTTCCATTTGCATATGGATTGTATTCTTCATCATTTGATGTATCTATTTATTCCTAAGGGGAGACATGTTTCTTGTAAGAAATGGCTTATCTTTTGTTTTTAGGTACTCTGCATCAGAATGGGAGCTTCTACATTATGGGGGGATATCATGTCTCCAACTATCCTTCTTATGGTGGGATAATTCTTTGTATATACATGATGTATGTAATTCTTGGGGGGTCTTGAGTACTCCATCCATGTTTTTTTTTTCTTCTCTCTTTTGAGGGGAGGTTTTTTCCCATGAGGTTTTCCATCTTTTTCCACTTTATTATATTTTTTCATTTCATGTATTGCATTGCATATTGTACATGGGTAACTAAAATGGCCTAGTAGCCAGGACCCATCTTGCATTGTAAGTTTAAGTGCATTCCCCTAAGTTTCACTTAAGGGGGGTGTTGGTTTAATTAAATATTCCTAATTATACTTTACTTAATATTACTTAGGATAATGCATTTCATAGTATTTTGTAATTGAGACACCTAGGAGTTTTCACCTCAATTAAGCACATGGTGTAGGAGAAATTCCACTTTAGGTGTGAGATCCACCTTTAGTGCTCATATCACATTATCATCCTAATCCTATTGCACATACTTCATTGCATAATGGAGGATGAGCCACATTTGGTGGACATGTGATTAAACCTAGCATAGGTGATAGCTTATCAACTCCTTATCATTCTCTCTTATCACCTTTCCTATATAAGGAGGCCTATTATGTAAATAATTGAGTAAGGGGAATTCATTGGATCAATTCAATCATCAATTATTACATTCATATCATCTCTCTTATATTTTTTTTTCTTTAACCTCTAGATCCTTGGTTCAATCTTTTCTATTTGCAAATTCTTACATGAGTTTCTTGTTTTCTCTTTCAAGGTTTCTAATCCCATATAGAGAAGAAACAATCTATTCATCAAAATAAACTAATCCTTTAGGTTTACTAACACACTCTTTTATATCTGATTCAGTCATATTTACTATGAATTTATCAAGTTCTATATTAGACATCTTTTCTACTATAGCCTGTGATTTCTCATTTTTACTCCTATTCCTCTTTCCCATTGTAAGTACTCCAAGACCACAAATCTCATAAGTTTTTAAAACTTATATACAATGGTTTGGCTCTTATACTAGTTTTTGTATTATGATACCACTGAGAGGGGGGGTGAACTAGTGGTATATCAAATCTAAATGACCTTGACTAAAAAAATTTACAATCTTGAACGTGCAAATTTTAAAGCAATTTAGTTATCAAGTATATGTGAGAGTATCTAACATTAATGAACATATAGACCATAACTAGATCACATAGGTTGACAACATTATAGAAACCGAAATGTCAAATTATTCAAAAGACTAAAAATTTTAACTTTCAAACTGTATTTGCAGACCATGTTGACCAAAAATAATAACACATAACACAATGTTTCATGAGTTGAAAACCCTCTAGGGGAAGAAAAAACACTTGAAAATGCCTCACTAGCTTAATGAATCTTACCTGTTACAATGCCTCACTAACTTCATTTGTGTCTCACTTAATTAATCTTACTTATGATGAGGATAGTAGAAGAATCTTACCAACACACTCTCAAAGTAGAATTTTTTATAGAAAGAATACAATAAGGTGACTTCAAAGGTAGAGGATGTATAAATATTGAGAGAGGGAAGCCAACAAAAGAAGATGAAGCAATCTGGTCTCAAACCAATCATTTCTCAAATATAAGGGGAATACGAGATTTACCAAGGGATAGAGGTAAAAATTCAAGAACAAGAGGATAATATGGGAGAGAAAGAGGATTTTTTATGCTTTGTTTCAATTGTAGAGAGATAGATCATAGGGCCTTTGAGTGTCCTCAAGTATAATAAAATGTTGGGAAAGTCAGCACTAGAAAGACATTCACATAGAGGCTAAATATGAAAACAAACTAGAAGACTCAAAGCATGTAGAAAATATTATGTTGAGAAGAGTGTTTTTGAAACCAAAGAAGGAAGATAAATTACCCGCACAAAGAAGGATTTTGTTTGAGACTCTTTGTAAGTCAAAAGGGAAATGTTGCCTTGCCTTTGAACCCAAGTTCATCCTATAATAATGTTTTACCAAGTATCATTTTCTATGATGAGAAGTTTTCTAGGAATGGTTTAGGATTTAGAATGAAATGAAACTCCTCCTCCTTGACGGTAGTTGTCATGCCCCGCAAGGGAACCAAGGAAGAGAACAAAGATTCTCTTTGTGAAAGAAAACCTAAGTAATGATTTATGAAAAAAAATTATTTTTTTTAAAAATAATTACATGAACAAAACTTAAATGTAGTTTAACTTAGATTCATCCAAGGTTCCCTTCTTATTTAATGCACAATTTATTTAATTCCATTTATTGTACTAGCAACATGATTTACTTCTTAAGAAAACTACATCACAACATTTATAGATTCTTTATTAAAGAAATACAAAGTTCCTTCATTTCAATTTGCCATTTAAATCCATCTATATTCCTAAGTATCCTTTATGAACAATATAACATTTAAATCATTAATAATAGAATTGTCTAAACATTTGATACGTTGCAAACATTACATTTGTTTTACTAGCTTTTCTCTTATTCATCAATAATGAGAAACATACTACTTTACTTGAAATCTTACAAAAACCCTTTTCTTTTCGAACAAACATTATTTACATAAAGTTCATATTTTTCCCTTTTCCTTTTCCTAAATCTACCCATTAAAAATACATCATTTTGAGACACATCAATGATTACATTACATTCATCTCCTCTTGGGAGGTAATAATAATTTTACATCATGAAAGATAAATACAAAGTCTTCATTCTTCAAAACTTGGAACATAAGCAAGCATTGCATCCACAAAAGATACCTCGATAAAAAGATTTACCACCCAACCATGTGGATACCAAAAGGCCCACTCCCCCGTGCTAGGTGATAAACACCAAGGTCCACAAAAGGAGTAATATCTAGCCCATACCTAGGGTTGGGATGTTGGACTACAACTGATTTGGCATCTAATTGAAGAATCTTTTATTAAAGATCACTAAGGAGTTGCTGATTAGATATGTAATATGATTAAATTAGTATTATGTTGTCATTGATGTCAACTAGTTTGACAACACTTATCTTGTAAGTTACTATACCGAGACATCTGAAGAAAGGTGAAAAAGATGAAGAACAGAGAAATCTACATGAGGAAAGATGTACATGATAGATGAGGATAAGGAACACATTGAGTAACTTGTTGATGAGTTTATGACTTGATGATATTGATTTTATTATGTTGCATTCATCTATGATGAAGTATAGAGTTGAAAGACACAAAGCAGTGTTGTCAGTAAATGAAGTGTTTCTAGTATACACCGATGGAGTATAGTGTATACCGATCGTAGTATTAACTGAGCAGTGTTCACCGACGCATTTCTCTATTAACCGAGTGGAACAAAATGAATTAAATGATTAGTTTAGCCGATAAGATTGATGAGCTAGCAAGAGTATAACATCGAGGTAACAGATAATGTTTGTTACACAGATTGACTACTGATGAAATTCAAGAAAGATCTAAAGGATGAGAATCAAACATGTTATTGACACAAGTGCTAAGAAATTTTGAAGCGGCAAAATCTATGAATGTGGTTAAGTGGCAAAATCTAATGGTGGAGAAGAAAATGATTTATCCATCTATATAAGAGAATAGAATTTCTTTATGAATGGATGCTGGAAGAAGTAGAAACTGGAAGAATATTGTGTGAACAAGGTTTTCATGCATTATGATCATACTGGTTAAGTAAGAACCGAGCTGTAGAACAATTACCAAGCCACAAAGAGCAATTATCGATGGACAGTAAGTTGATACAGTATTGAATCTGAAGTGAAATATTGATCAGAAGGATTTTTATGGACTGAATATTGATCTGTAATCTACAATTGAAGTTGTATTAACATGGGTCGTTTACTGTTACATATTTAACCATTGTATACAGTCAAAATCTCTTAACCGAGTGGACTCTAAAAGTCTTATGATGTATCATTCATAGAATGAACATTGTTATCATGTCAACCCCATAGTGAATGTTGGTTGGATGATAACTTCTAGTCTAAAATCCTCTAACAAGGTCACACCTGACAGTGTGTTTGTAAACCTTTAATAGGGTTGGGACTTAACCGACCTCACTTCAGAAGAGTGAACAATTTTGGGTTGCCGGGCCCAGGTGGTTTTTCCCTTTACAAGGTTTCCACATTAAATCTCTTATGTTATATGTTGATTCTGATATGTGTTTGTTATCATTCTTTACATGTTACATGTTAGATTTGATCGGTAACTATTATAGTATTTGATTGGCAATTGGTAAAAGCACAGATAGTGAAAGTAGTTATTGTTTACCAAGGAGCAAAAATTGGAGAAGTTGTTTTGAATTATACATTTTGTTTTGGGACATTGGATAATTGATTCACCCCCCCTCTCAATTATTCAAACAATTGGTATCAGAGCTTTGGTTGCTTGGAATAGAGTTTTAAGGACTTAAGCATAAAGGTCTCAAGATGTATAAGAGGGAAGTACCAAAACTGAACAAAGAGAACTTCACAGTATGGAAAACCTAGATGAAGCTGCACATATCTAGAATTGGGAACTCTGCACTAGATCTGATGGAGAATGGCTACATACAACCGCCCATTGGTCCCTTAACTCTTGATCAACTAAAGGACAAGCATGAACACAATGTTACTATGATGCAACTTGTTGCTGCCTATACCAATGCTAAATTTGAAGATATTAAGACATGCATGATTGCCAAAGCAATGTGGGATGAATTAACATAAATATACAGTGGAGATCTGAATGTCAAAAGAGCCCGAGCTGAAAGTCTGAGAGGCAGATTTGATGATATGAGAATGAAAGAAGGTGAGAACATTGTCCAATATTCAAATAGACTCAAAGAGGTGGTACATTCTATTAGAGCATCTAATGGAGTAATTGATGATGAAACAGTGATAAGCAAGATTCTCAGAACTTTGCTGCCAGTTTATGCAATCAGGATTTATGCAATTCATTAAACAAGAGCTACATCCAACCTTACTCTTGACACTCTAATTGGTAAACTTACAACCTTTGAATTAAACAATTTTGATAATAGTGTTGTTCCTTCTATTGAATCCACTTTTATGTCTTCTTTGAAGATTGGAAAGTCTAGCAGGAATAGTAAGAATTGTGATAGTGATGACAATACCGATGATGAACTTGATGAGCTTGAAGCACTTATGGCCAAAAGATTGCCCAAAGGAAAAGGAAGGTATAGAGGTAAGCTACCTTTGGCATGCTTTAATTGTAAAGAAGTTGATCACATCACTGCTAGATGTCCTTAGAAGAAAGATGATGATAGATCCAAAGACCGATCTGAAGGAAGCTATGGGAGAAGAGTCAACAGAGGCTACTAACACAAAAACAAAGACAACCGAGATGAAAAAGGAAAAAAGGTATGTTACATAGCCAAAGATATTAAAACTGAATTTGATTCTAAAGATGACATAGAAGTTGTATTTGTTTCTATGAAAGATGACTCAGAGGAAGAAGAGAAACATGAAGAGATAGAACTGATCTCTAAAGTAAGCAGAAATGATATATGGATCATAGACAGTGGTTGTACACATCATATGACCGGTGATGTAGAGAAGTTTGATCATCTTGTTGAATATAATGGAGGATCTATGAGAATGGGAAATGATGCACCTTGTATGGTAAGAGGTAAAGGCTCACTTATGATCAAGGACAGATTACAATGTGAAAATGCATACTGGGTAGATGGACTGAACTATAATTTGTTAAGTGTGGCTCAGCTGAACAATTCAGGCCACCGACTAGCTTTTGAGAGAAAAAAGGTGAAGATCTATGATGATGGAGGAAGACTTGTTGGAACTGGTACACAATCCAAAGCTAATCTATTCTATCTTGATATGGATCAGTCTTCTTGTTTGTTAATAAAGGATGAAGATTCTTGGTTGTGGCATAGAAGGTTATGCCATGTGAACTTTGACAACATGATCAAGATTAGTAGAAAGAAAAGAGTTATAGGATTACCTAACTTGACAAAACCTGATCATGCCATGTGCCATGAATGTCAAAAAGGTAAGATGACTAAGTCTAGTTTTAAAAGCAAAGACTATTCAACAAAGAAGATACTTGAGTTGGTTCATACCGATCTATGTGGTCCTATGAGAACTCAGAGCTATTCTGGTGATAGATATTTTATTCTTTTTGTTGATGACTATACTAGACTAATGACTATTATGTTCCTAAAAGAGAAATCTGAAGCTTTCAAAATGTTTAAGTGGTATAAAGCTAAGGTAGAGAAAGAAACTGAAAAGTAAATAAAATGCTTAAGATCTGATAGAGGAGGTGAATTTATCTCTGATGAATTTACTAATTTTTGTAATGAGCATGGAATCAAAAGACAGGTATCTACACTGAGGACACCTCAGCAAAATGGCATTGCTGAAAGGAGGAACAGGTCTATAATTGACTATACTAGAACATTGATGATACAAAAGAATGTTTCTCAGACATATTGGAGGGAAGTTGTCAATACAACTGTGTATGTTCTCAACTGAGTACAACTAAAGAAGGACTCTGATCGAACACCTTATGAACTATGGTTTGGACACAAACCTACTGTAAGTTATTTCAAAATTTTTGGAAGTAAATGCTTTATTTTGAAAGATGAGAGAAATGGAAAATTTGATTCTAAAGGAGATGAAGGGATATTTTTGGGATATTCCACTACAAGTAAAGCATATAAATGTTTGAATAAGGTTACAAATAAGATAGTTGAAAGTACTAATTTTCATGTTGATGAGTTTGATGACAAGTACATAGAGGAAAGTACAAAGGAACTGGAAGACTATAGTAGATTCACTTACATTGAACATCCAGAGTATCTACCGATGCCACAAACTGTAACAACCAGTCAGTAGGGAAACAATGCAGGACAATAGGCAACACAAACTGAGGAACAACATGGAGCTACCGAGCAAGGAAATGACCCTGAGCAGGATGAGCAAGAAAGGAGAAATCAAATTTTGGCTAGTTTTGTCAGAAGACGTCATCGAAACAAAAATCATTAGAGACAGACATGCTAGAATGCAAACTAGAAGCAAAACAAGACAAGGTACATGTCTAATTTGTGAATTTGAACCTAAAACTGTGAAAGTTGCATTAGAGAATGAAGAATGGGTTAATGCAATGAAGGAAGAAATAGAGAAAATAGAGAAGAACAAAACCTGGTCCTTAGTACCCCAACCAAAAGATAATAATTTTATCGGTACTAAGTGGATATACAGGAATAAATTGAATGAAAATGGTGAAGTCACAAGAAATAAAGCTAGATTGGTATGCAAGGGATATGCACAGGAAGAAGGCATTGACTATGGTGAAACATTTACACCTTTTGCTAGATTAGAAAGAGTTAGAATGCTACTTGCATATGTTGCACACAAAAAATTCAAATTCTATCAAATGGATGTGAAGTTAGCATTTTTAAATGGTATACTTGAAGAAGAGGTCTACATTGAACAACCTAAAGGATTTTTTGATCCCGACAATAAAGACATGGTATGTAGATTAAATAAATCTTTATATGGTTTGAAGCAAGCACCAAGAGCATGGTATGAAAGACTGCATACTTACTTGTTAAGTATTGGATTTGTTAGAACAAGTGAAAATAGAAATCTGTATGTGAAAGGTGATACTAATGATACTATTATCATTGCTGAAATATTTGTTGATGACATTATTTTTGGAGGCTCAGATCTTGTCTGCAAGGCATTTTCTGATGAAATGCAAAAGGAATTTGAAATGTCTATGTTTGGAGAGATTAAGTTCTTTCTTGGACTACAAGTGATTCAGCAGAGTGATGGAATATTCATCACACAATCTAAATACATAAAGGAAGTACTGAAGACATTTGGCATGGAAGATGCTAAACCTGTGGGAACACTGATGGCTACTAGATGCAAATTGACAAAGGAGGATGAAACTATAGAGGTAAACCAGACAGTTTACCAATCCATGATTGGTAAATTAATGTACGTAGTTTACAGTAAACTAGATATAGCACATGTTGTGGGTATTGTTACAAGATTTTTTGCTAATCCTAGAGAATCACACATGATAGCTACAAAAAGGATCTTAAGATACCTAAAGAAAATAGAGAATTATGGATTATGGTATCCTAAGCAAGGGAAGTTTGAACTGAAAGTTTACACCGATGCTGATTGGGCTGGAAATGTGGATGATAGAAAAAGCACAACTGGAGGAGTATTTTTCTTTAGTGAAAGACTTGTAACCTGGACAAGTAAAAAGCAGGCTTGTATTTCTTAGTCTACAATTGAAGTAGAATATTTTTCTGTTGCTACTAACTATTCAAACATTGCATATATCAAACAAGTGTTGGAAGGAATGAATGAGGTAATCACTAACCCGGTGATTATATATTGTGACAACACTAGTGCTATTAATATTTCAAAGAATCCTATGATGCACTCTAAGACAAAGCATATATCTATTAAGTATCATTACTTAAGAGAACAAGTACAAGAGAAGCAAGTGAAGTTATAATTTGTCACATCTAAAGAACAACTTGCAAATATTTTTACAAAGCCTCTACCAAAGGACACATTTGAATACTTGAGGACTAGACTTGGGGTCCATCCCCTATCTATCGGTCACTAATGTGATCTGGTTGTTGCATCAGCCTACTTATATCAGAAGATCATTCATGTTGATGTAGCATAGTTCACACTTTGAATCATGTTCAAGGTTGTAATTAAGTTTGAGAACTTGAACCGATTGGAATATCAATATTCAAAGATACAGAGGAAGATAGAATTGTTTGTTTATTTGTTTCTTTGGCATTGTTATCAAAGGGAGAGATAAATAATATGAAAAGGAACAAGAACCAATGAGAACTATCTAAGGGAGAGACAATCTGAATGAGACAGAGTATTGAAGATCAGTTACAGAGAATAGAAGCAAGAACAAGAGAACTAAAAAGAGAACTAAAAAGATCACAACTATAAAATGGTAAAGTTGTATTATCTAATGTTGTTTAGTAACGTAATGATTAAACATATTAATTCTATTCAACTTATAGCATTTTGTTCACAAAGTTGTAGAATATATGTTTGGTATGTGTATGGTACATTTCATATTACTTGAGTTGCCATCAATGCCAAAGGGAGAGATTGTTGGACTACAACTGATTTGCCATCTAATTGAAGAAACCCTGATTAAAGATCACTAAGGATTTGCTGATTAGATATGTAATATGATTAAATCAGTATTATGTTTTCATTGATGTCAACTAGTTTGATAGCACTTATCTTGTAAGTTACTATACCGAGACATCTGAAGAAAGGTGAAAAAGATGAAGAATAGAGAAATCTACATGAGGAAAGATGTACATGATAGATGAGGATAAGGAACACATTGAGTAACTTGTTGATGAGTCTATGACTTGATGATATTGACTTTATTATGTTGCATTCATCTATGATGAAGTATAGAGCTGAAAGACACAAAGCAATGTTGTCGGTAAATGAAGCATTTCTAGTATACACCGATGGAGTGTAGTGTATACCGATCGTAGTATTAACCGAGCAGTGTTCACCAACTCATTTCTTTGTTAACCGAGTGGAACAGAATGAATTAAATGATTAGTTTAGCCGATAAGATTGATGAGCTAGCAAGAGTATAACATCGAGGTAATAGATAATGTTTGTTACATAGATCGACGGTTATCTAAAGGATGAGAATCAAACATGTTATTGATACAAGTGTCAAGAAAGTTTGAAGCGGCAAAATCTATGAATGTGGTTAAGTGGAAAAATATGATGGTGGAGAAGAAAATGATTTATCCGTCTATATAAGTGAACATAATTTGTTTATGAATGGATGTCGGAAGAAGTAGAAACTATAGGAATATTGTGTGAACAAGGTTTTCATGCATTCTGATCATACTAGTTAAGTAAGAACTGAGCTGCAGAACAATTACCGAGCTATAGAGAGCAATTACCAATAGACAGTAAGTTGATAAAGTATTGAATCTGAAGTGAAATATTGATTAGAAGGATTTGTATGGACTGAATATTGATCTATAATCTACAATTGAAGTTGTATTAAGGTAGGTCATTTACTTTTACATATTTAACCATTGTATACAGTCAAAATCTCTTAATTGAGTGGACTCTGAAAGTCTTATGATGTATCATTCATAGAATGAACATTGTTATCCTGTCAACCCCATAGTGAATGCTGGTTGGATGATAACTTCTAGTTTAAAATCCTCTAACAAGGTCACACCTGACAGTGTGTTTGTAAACCTTTAACAGGGTTGAGTTTTAACCGACCTCACTTCAGAAGAGTGAACAATTTTGGGTTGCCGGTCCCAAGTGGTTTTTCCCTTTACAGGGTTTCCACGTTAAATCTCTTGTGTTATGTGTTGATTGTGATATTTGTTTGTTATCATTCTTTACATGTTACATGTTAGATTTGATCGGTAATTGTTATAGTATTTGACTGGTAATCGGTAAAAGCACAGACAGTGAAAGTAGTTATTGTTTACCAAGGAGCAGAAATTGGAGAAGTTGTTTTGAATTATACATTTTGTTTTGGGACACTAGATAACTGATTCACCCCCCCTCTCAGTTATTCTAACATGGGGTAACCTTTCCCAAATAGCAACTGAAAGAAAATCAAAGTACACATCATTTCCCAAAAGGTTCTAAGGCTAGGTAGAAACTCTAAGCAACATACTAAGTGAGTGTCATCACATAGCCCTCACCCCTTGGGTTGTCCTAGTACTAGCCACTCTTGGCCCAGGCCCCCAAGTAGGCACATGTAGAATTGAATTCCTTTCATACAAACAAGCATCATTCAATTGTACCTACACTTAGGTACCTTCTCCCACTCCCATCCATAGCCTTTACTAGCACTAATGGCATGGGAAAGGAAAACATTAATCTTTTTAGTGTTTGAACCCAAGTCAATAAGTTTTAAATTAATTTATTACTTGTTAAAACAACTCTTCAGTTGGTTATCCTGGTACTAGCCACTTAGGGCCCCAGCCCCGCACTGAGAGCCACTCACCTAGTGTTCTTAGGTTTCCTACCCTTGCCCAAACATCATAAACACATAATACATGAATTAAAACCAATCATAACATCATTTAAATATTTCCACACACAAATAGGAAAGATTAGGAATGTTTAGGAAGCCATGCAATAGCCCTAATCCACCAGACAACCCTAATCCCTAATCTTGATTTCTAAACACATCACGAAACTTAACAAGGCATCTAAGTGAAAAACACCACAAGTAAACCCTATAACTTCCACAAAACAATAAATGAACATACATGGGTGGTACAAACTTCTACATCCATTACCACAACCTTCCATCTATGGAAACTTCATGTGCCTGAAATTTGGCTAAGTCTAAAATTTTTAGAAATCTCCAAAATCTAGAATCTGCAATCTTAACTCCTATGAAGCGGAAACCTATCTCAAACATCCTGGAATGTATGTAATTTCTTTATACAAATATAACTTAAAGTATAAGAAATTAAAGTATCAGACTTATAAGAAATTAAAGTATCAGACTTATACTTAAATGTTTTTGATTATGGAAAACAAGTTTTAATGGGGCCCTGAAACCCTTGCAAAACATAGAAGTTTAAAATAGAATAAGTGTTTAAAGTAGCAACAAAAAAATAGCCATAGGTGAAACAAATAGCCTCCCAGTAGAAAGCAAGATAAAACCAGTAAAAGAAAATAGGGAAGCAGAATAGAAAACTAGGAAAAGCCAAAATCCAGGAGACCAGCTCAGGCAATTTCTCTCAGAATCTCAACCGCACGAATCTCAAGCTCAGACACCCTTTCAGCCACCTCCTTAAGGTTAGAAAGATCTTTATCAAGTTCATGGATATCCTTTTTCATTGTGCTGGAACTGGTCCTCTTCCTCAGGCCATCTTCAGGAGCCTTATCTTTGCCACTGTCTAGAGACTAGTCTTCCTCTTTACTACCCCTGTGTTCCTCAATTTTGTTGATCAGCACCTTGATGTTGTCATTATAAGCTTTAAGAATATTATAGCTTTGTTCATAATTTTTTTGCGAGGTGCCCTCCATGCTCTGAACTCTCCTATTTACTTCCTCCACTCTATTTTCCATATCATTCTCCTCCTCAATATTCCTATTCTTATTGCTGCAATTATCTCTCTCCAATCTGCCCACCCTATATTTGAGCTCCTAGATTTCATGATAAGTCCATTTGGTAGTTCTATAGCTATCAATGACACTATTCTTAGCATAGTTAAGCACATCCATTTGAGGGTTCTCCTTGGTAATGTCACTGAAAATGACCAAAGGAGGATCAATAAGCTCCTCCATTTGTATTTTTCCTCCTTATTCTCCTTAACCAGTTTTTTCATTATCTCCCTCTTGTGGCCCATTATGATAGAGACTTTGTCAAAATTCCTCCAAACCACTTTCTTGTCTTTGCCCAAAATTTTGCAAGTGTAATCTTCAAAACCCTACTCATTCTCATCCCCTCTCCCCTGATTCTCCTCTTCCTCATCGCTATCCTTCCCCTCCTCCTGCCCTTCCTCCTTAGGATCTTCATCCATGTCCTTCCTTTTTCTCAACCTCCTAAGAGGTTTTTTATTAGGAACCTCTTCACTTTTAGCAGGCATCTTAATTGTAATGGTTCTCTTTCCTCCCTTCTCCTCCTTATTTTCCTCTTCTTCGCAAAAAGTATCTTCCTCCTCATCAACACTATCACCCTCCATATCCATACCCTCTACCTTCTCATTGTAATATCTATTAGATGAGATCTCAATGCTCTATTTAGGATTGAGGATCTCTTGTTTTTCCATTTTATCTACTTTAATTTTCCTTTTCCCCTTTTTGGTATGTGGGGTAATCTCATCATCTGCATCTGAATGCATCTCTTGGCTTTCCTTAGTATCAGATGGGATATACTCTTCCTCTCCCTAATCCACCTCCTCATCTTTGCCCTCCTTGACCATCTTCCTATGCTTAATTGCTTTCCCTATAGACCTAGCCTTAAAAAATTCATAAATTAATAGCAAAAGCCCCTCATGGAAAGAAAGGTTGCCAATAGGCTTCTCCCTATAGTCATTGATAGATGAATAGAGATAGAAAGGGATAGAAATATTTTCCCTAGACCTAAAATGGTTAAGCAGCATGAAGTGGTAAGAGTAGATGCGGTTGAATCTCATGTCCAAGGAAATGTACTTGATAATTTCCCTTAGCACAAACCTCCATAGCAGCTTAATGGACTTCAGTAGGTAGTAGGTTCTTTTCTTCACTAAAGCCTTCTTTTCCTCCACCCCTTTGGAAAATTCCATTGACGCCTGCCCTGAAATATGCCTCTTTGTAGAATTTATTCCCAATAATGGGTATGCTCGTCACCTTAGAGATAACCTCCTCTGTCACCATGAAATCCACCCCATCAATTTTGACACTCCCCTCATTCCAATTCTTAACCATGGTGCAAGTGACAGAGGTTTTCCACCCATGGAGTTGATCAATTAAAGTAGTCACTTCACCTTTGTTCAGAATGCTCCACACCTTAGAACGTCGATGCCATTTATCGGCTTCATCCTCTAGTTCTCTCCTGTGTCTTTCCCCTACCATTTTTGTGTTCTCTCTACAATCTTTTCTCCTAGTACCAATATCTTTTGAAGCCTGATTCCAAATGTTATGAATGGTATTCTCGATCCTTCTTTTAACCTCATAATTATTATTCAAAAAAAGGGGCCTCAAAGTGCGATGATGGTAATTACTAAGGTGTTTCATACTTTGGCTATCATACTTACACATCATATTTTGGCACATTTCCCATAGAACATAAACTTTCATTATTAATATTTAATATTTCCCAATCTACCCGAGATCCTCTCCCTTTCAATTAAATCTAAGATTTCAAGCAGAATATTGTTTCTGTCCATCCATCTTTTCAACTCATCATTCCTTACTGCCAAGTTGGCCAACCTGTTAGCCACTTGGTTTGCTTCCCTATACTCATGGGCCACATAGACACTATCAAAGGTCTTTAGAATCTAAATGCATTCATCAATTATATTCACAATCATCCATGTAGGCTCATTCTTCCCATTAAGACAATCTATTATGTTCTTTGAATCCCCTTCCAACCATAGTTTTCTGACTACAATATCATGAGAAAGTTTGATGGTTTGATGGGCTACAATCGCCTCTGCATAGTGATTAGTTTTCACCCCTAGGGGAGCCAAGATCACAACAATTCCTTTTCCATGGTCATTTCTGATGATGCCTCCCACCCAAGCCTTTCGAGGGTTGCCTTTATTAGCCCCATCAAAGTTGGCTTTACACCAGCCCTCAGGCAGGAGAGTCCATCTGCAATCCTCCCTCTTGTTTCTATCAATATCTTAGGGATGATAAGAGGGTTACATCCTTTAATGATAGAATAGTTCTCTAACAGAGTGTTAAGGCTTTTGTGGAAGACAACTTTAGCAATGGTTTCTTTCTCCCTAAAAATATGGTTATTCTGCTCCTTCCACACCCCCCAATAGAAATGAGGTAAAGTCCACTCCCACAAGCCCTTGTTCACATCCCTAATCACCCCACTCTGCCATTGTTCAAAGAGATCTAACATTTTATTAGGAAAGACCCAGGTCAACTTAAAGAAAGATAGGAAATAAGACCATATGTCTTTGGTGAAATGGTAATGAATGAAGATGTGGTCAACACTTTCAGTGTTATTTTTGCAAACAATGCATCTATTGGGCAAGAGATGGCCCCTCTTGGTAAGGTTTTCCTCGGTCAAGATACAGTTTTGAAACATTAACCAAAAAAAAATGTTGATTTTGGGAGTAAGTCCAGGATACTAGGCTCTGGCCCAAACAGGGATTGTTTCAATGTTTTGCATGGTTTTGTAGCCCAAGGACATAGTATAATTTCCACCCTTTTTCACCCCCCAAATAATAGCATCCTTTTTGAGGGATAGAGGAATATGCCTTATCATGTCCATCAGTGGCTTAAGCTCCTAGGATATCTCGATCAGGTTAACCCAATCATGATTGACCCTCTAGTCTCTCACTCTACAACCAAATCTTTCCATACATATGATAGTCAACCTATTGAATGGCTCTATGTTCCATAAGGGCCCTTGAATTAGCTATTCATCATGCTAGAAACTGATATCTTCCCCATTACCAAGTTTCCATTTTGCCTTCTCATTGGCTATGCCTTTAGTCTTCAAAATGCCATTCCAGATGTTGGAACCCCTTGGGTCATTGTCTCTGCTGCTGAACTGCTTGAAGTTAATATTAGTGGCATATTTATCCTTCAAAATATCCCTCCATTTCCCCTTGGAGATGAAGATCCTCCAAATCTATTTAGCTTGTAGGGCTCTATTGAACTACTTCAGATTCCTAATCCCCAAACCCCCCTACTTTTGGGAGTATAGATATTCTCCCAAGCCACCAGTGGATACTTCTTATTTCCTTCAGGACCAACCCATAGAAACTTTATCTGAATGGACTCCAAAGTATTAGCCACTTTGGAAGGTATAGAAAAAAGGCTTAAAGCATAAGTAGGAAAATTCTACAAAGTAGATTTAATCAGAAGAACTTTTCCAGCCTGACTCAGGGTGATGCCTTTCCATCCAGCCAGTTTTCTATTGAACCTATCAATGAGATTGCCCCAAAAGAGGTTAGGAGGTTTGGACCCCATAGGAAGCCCCAAATATGTAGAATGGAAAGAACCAATACCACAACCCAAAATACCAGTGATTTTCCTTTGTCTTCCCTCAGGGGTGTTAACAAAGAAGATCAAACTCTTGCTCCAATTAATAAGTTGGCCCATGGCATTGGAATAGGTATTGAGAATATACTTTACATTTCTTGCTTCTTTCACTGAAGCCTCTCCCCCTAAAATGGTATCATCCACAAATTATTGATGAGAGAAGGTTAGGGGGAAGGAAGAGGGTTTTAACCCCGTAATTTCTCTTCTACTTCTTTTGTCATGAATAAGTCTTCCCAAGCATTCAGCTAGAATGATAAAGAGGATCAAAGAGAGGGGATCTCCTTGCCTCAGCCCCCTAAAATATTTAAAGAAATCAGAGGGAGAACCATTAACCATCACCACAAAAGTGGGGGTGGAGATCAGTTGAGAAATAATCTTTCTAGTTTTATCATTGAAACCAAAAGCTTCAAGAACTTTATCCAGGAAAATCTAGTCCACCCTATCATAGGCCTTAGACAAATCAAGTTTGAGAAGCAATCCATCCTTTTTTCCTTCTTCAAGGGAATGAATAACCTCATGCATAGCAATGATAGAATTGAGGATTTGTCTACCAGGGACAAAACCCCTTTGTTGAGGTGTAATAATCTCCAAAAGAATTTTGATAATTATGTTAGTTAAAAATTTTGAAAAAATCTTGTAAAAAGAGTTGCAAAGACTAATAGGCTTGAAATATTCAAAAGAATCCACACCTATGACTTTGGGAATCAAAACCAAAAAAGTAGCATTGATCTCTTTAAGCAAGCACTTAGTACCAAAAAATTCCTAAACCACTTTGACAAGGTCATCTTTTATAATTTCCCAATACATCTAGAAGAAAAAGGTATGGAAGCCATCAAGGCCAGGAGCTTTTTTAGCAGGCAGCAAGAAGACAGCCTCCTTGATTTCAACAATTTCTAGAATAGCCACCAGAGACCTGTTCTGGCTAACAATAATCACACTAGGTATGGTCTTGAGGATCTTCACATGGTCCTCCTCTCCCAAATTTAGCTCCTTGGTTAAAATAGAGGAGAAATACCTAATTGCTTCCTTAGTAATCTCTTTATCATCCCCTATAGTATCATCTCCCTTTTTTATGGCATTAATTCTATTGGCAGCCATGTGTTTCATAGTAGAGAGGTGGAAGAATCTTGAGTTTTTATCCCCCTCCTTTAACCACACTGATCTAGACCTCTACCTCCAAAAAATTTCCTCTTTACCCACAATGTTGTGAAGATCAGCCAGAATAGTCTTTTTAGCATTCAGCTTGCGTTAATCATACCCCATGTTCTGAATCTCTTCCTGCACCTCAGCAAGATCCGTCGAAGCCCTTTCTTTAGAAATAAAGATGTTCCCAAAGTCCTTTTTGTTCCATTTTCTGACTTCCATTTTAATGTTTTTAAGTTTCTTATCCACCTTATACATAGTTGTGCCTTCTACATCAATACCCTACCATTCCCTAATTTTTCCAAAAAGACCAGGGTGAGAAGACCACATCTTCTCAAATCTGAAAGGGAAATCCTTTTTCATATTGCTAGTTTCTAAGGTGAGAGCAATAGGGGAGTGATCCGACCCAAGCCTTGCCAAAGAGGAAAGCTTGCAATGATAATGGTTCATCTAATCCAAAGTGATAAGGGCTCTATCTAGCCTCACCTGAATACAATCAATCCCAATTCTCCTGTTAGACCAAGTAAATTTTCCACCTCCCAACTCAACATCCATGAGGGCCAGGTCATTGATCAGATCAGCCAAGTGTTGTCTGCTTTCTAGGTCTAGTGGGAGCTCACCTAACTTCTCAGTGGCGAAAAGGGGGGTATTGAAATCTCCCATAATAATACCCTTAGAATCTCCCAACTTGGTCATCAAATTGTAGATTTTATTGCAATAGTGTCTTCTACCATTCTTAGTGTTTGGGGCATAGATGTTCATAATGAACTAGCTCTCCTAATCCTTGATATTTTTGAATTGGATAAGCAAAATGTTTCCTTCATCAAAAATGATATCCCTAGTTAAATTGTCCTTCCATATCACTAAAAAACCACCTGAAGCACCCTCATAATCAATAGCCGTAGTTTTCATCCCTTTATTGAAAAAAATGCTTTCAATCTTCTCCTTCCTCATTTTAGTTTCCTAAATCAAAAAAATTTATGGCCTATGATCCCTAATCATATTCCTAACAATTTCTTTTTTGTGGATTCCATTGAGTCCATGAATGTTCCAAGAAATGATCTTCATAATTTCTTTTGGGGATATGTTTCCTGGATGGTTTTCTGGGTTCCATCCACTATGTTTCTTCTTGTTTCTTCCTTTCTGATTTGATTCTTGCTCCACCTGCCTGGTGTACTAGATTTATTTCCTATGTCAGCTTTGGCTCTGCTCCTCATAGTAGTAGGAGAGATCGGTGATGGGTCCCTACTATTTTTCTTTTTCTTATCCTTAACAGCTATCCAAGGTCCCACATTGTCATCTTTGCAGCTATCAAAAAGAGCACCCATTCTAGAAATTTGTCCTAGAGTAGAGGCGAAAACCATCTCAAGGATTCTATTGATTTTCCTTGGAGACACCCACAAGCTTCCACTCAAATTTGATTCCTGAGAAAAAGAAGGGCCCTACACCTCCACAGTTCCCCCTATCTCCTGGGTAGTAGAATGAAGGAGTCCTCTTTGATTTCTTCCACTATAATCTCCCCATCCTCAAGGAGGATCCTGCTTCCTTTTTCCCCCTCCCTAGTAGTGATAGCTTGGATAATAGGGCTAGCTTCATCATCTTCCTTTTCTCTATTTCCTCTTTACCCCAAACCCTTTTGCTACTCCTTGTCCTCATTGATTTCCATTCCTTCCAAACCTTGGTGATCAGGAAGGTTCCCCTTTTTGTCATTGGGTTTCTCCCCTAGAGGTTCTCCCTTAGGGTTATTCCCATTGGGAGCTTTCTCCTTCCACACCTTCCTAGTTCCATCAGCTTGATTTGTTCCTTTTTGATAATTCTGGGCCTCCTTTCTTTTCCCTTATTTGATTTGGACTTTGCGATCTTTTTCCTTCTCTATGAAAATAGGGCACATTTTGGCCTTGTGTCCTACCTTTTTACAATGGGAGTAGGTGAAAGGAACATTTTCATAGTCTATCTGCTACACACACCACCCCAATCTCTATTGGAACTCAATCACTTCTAGCATATCCTAACTGTCCACCACCCCAACATAGATTCTAGCATACGTAAGTCTTTTCTTGGCTGCAGTAACTAGATCAATTAAAAGAAACTCCCCAAAAGAACTAGGAATGTCGTCAAAAACATCTTCATGCTAGTATTCTAGGGAAAGTTTCGAAAGCCTTATCTAGACCGAAGCCTGGGTCATGAAGTCATTATTGAGGTCCAAATTAGAGGTCCATTTCTAAAGAATGAGAGTGGATTTCCCCATTGACTAGTTACCCGCACATAGAATCTTTGAGTAGTCGTCAAGGCAGGAAAACTCAATAAACATAAAACCTTTGGCCATAGCCGTAACCTCTACCTGACCTTTTAGATCCCACTTATTTTTAGCAAAGATTCTAACTAGATCTATGTTTGGCCTAGGACCTATGAACTTGCCAACAAGAGTTGCAGCCATACTTAGAATATTATGATCAATAAGCTTAGAAGGCACTTCTAAAGCATAAGTCCCCTTCACTAAGTTAGATATATTCTTAATCTTAGCGAAAGAGGATTTACCAAATGGTTTGACTCCAAACAAATTGGTCCATCATCCCAAAGGACCTAGGGCACCTCCAAATGCATTTTGTTTTGGAGAATTACCCTCTTTTTCACCTAGATCTAGCTGCAGTGCCCGTGGGTCCCCATCATCTATCACTTCCCCCTTTCCATTGTCCTTTCCCTGGTCCAAGCCAGCTGACTGATCATCTTGTCCCTTCTCTACAGGTTTCCCACTCAATGCCCCATTCAAATTTCATCCTACTCCACTTCCCCCACTCATCATAAAGTATAATAATAATTCTATGACAATGTTACATACCTTCTTCTATATATTGGTCCATTGTACAAATTTTGAGCCCCAGAAACCCTAAAAACTCCAAATGATTTTCTATAAAAACCCATATGACAATGTATGCATTCCCATATGACATTTTACCAAGTGTTGTATGGGTATGACTATAATGTCGTACGACACTGCAGGACACTTTTATGAAATTAAATTTTAAACTTCCCGAAAACACCAAAAACTATTTTTTTTTTAGGCATGGAAGGTGCCTGGGAAAGGTTCCTTGAGCTCAACCTAATGCAGGGACCTGAGTACCACATCCATAGCACATCCTCAACATTACCCAAGCCTCACACAAGAATAATCAAAGGAAAAACATTAATCCATAGAGAAGCTTGCAAGAGAAAAAAGAAGAGTAGGAGAAAGGACTGCAACTCATTCCTATTTCATTCCATAATAGATTCACACATCCTCCCACATGACCAAAAGTATTCCTAAATTCCCAGGAAGATTTCATAATACAAAATAAATAAATAAATAAAACTATATAAACGTACATAATTTACTTCCTGGAAACACAGAAAATAAGACATTTTTATTTCCTTTTTTATACAAATAAAAAAATCCTATTCTAATCCAATATCATATCACACACCAATACATTCATATACATACAGGAAGAATGCTAGTTTAGACCCTACCTGGGGTCCTATGAAGAATCCTCTTCCCTTGGCTAGAGACTCTCTACAACAATTCAATCCCTAAGTAGATAGCCTCTGCAACCTTCCTCTGGAAATCAACTCCAAACAATCCTCTCACACTTGTCTTCACCAACCAGAAACTCTCAAACTCACAAAAACTTTCAACTAAATTTCTAACAAAAATCAATTGCAAACAACTCCAAAACCAATCTTCTAAAAATTCTTATCCTCCAGTTAACTTTCCAGCCAACCTTCCCTCACACAGGAAGTCTCTCCTGTAAATAGATTGGAGGGAGTAGTTACACAAGAAATACAACCGATGCAACTATCCCAACCATCTATTGGTTATTAGTTAAAGATAATAAAGTTTACAGAACTATTCCCGTGAAGGGATTAACAAATAATAATGTTTTAAATCTATGTCTCCTTAATTTAAGGATGACAAAATAGATAATTTCCTTTTAAGGAATATATTTACCTATCCTTAATTATTTATCTACTAGAGTATAGTGAAGGAAATAATTATTCACTATCCAAAATAATATTAATTATTTATTATTAATAATTTCTTCTATACATAGCTTGTATACATGTATATGTAATCATAAGCATATGTTTGCACCCATATGCTTATGTGTACGTATACCATAGATAAGACACATTATTACTAATATTATAAATATTTATTTTATTTATTAGTTAAATCAAATACCTTATTATTTAAATCAAATACTAAATCACATTCCATATAATTTAATCATGATATAAGTACATATATATGCATCTATATATATGGATATATTTACTAGCATAACATAAAAGATACCTTAACACACATAATCTTGATCACAACATAAACCTTTTAGAGATGCAAGCAAAAAATCCACATAATCCATCAAACAAAGATGCATCATCCACACAAAAGACTAACTCAGGAACTCCCCGCCTAAGGATAAAAGGGTCAGAGGTAGAGTTCCTTCTTATGGAACCTTGGTGATATCTCCGTAACAACAACAATGATCGAGGATTTTGAGGGATCACTCAAATCTATGAAGTCGGGTAGAGACGATACCTGATACCTGCAATCTTGCATCACCAAGAAGAGATACATGTATACATATGGATATACATACAAATCAGATATATGCAAAAAAATGACCAAGATCGATACATCGTGTGGACCTCAACTAAGTGAGTAACTACAACTTCATCCCAAGTCATGAAAACACATCAAACACATATCCATGAAACATAAAACATCATGATAATGGTTAGATTCAAATCCTTGGGTTAGCTCCATAAAACATATAAAGATAGATGGTTTTCTAATTTCATAAACATATAAATGATAACCATAAATGAGAATATCAATCATCTGATAAACCTATCATCATCCACAAAACATAAATGTAAATATATAGTTCTAACCATCATAATAGAATATCCATATCATAAATTCCAAGTATCACCATAGGAGAGGGTATTACATCCTTCCCCCCTAGAGTTAGGCTTACTCCTCGAAGCCTACAAATAGATATGGATAAGCATCTCTAAGTCTAGCAGCATCCTCCCATGTAGTGGAGGAATCATCATTGGGGTCCCATTGGACCCTTGCCTGATCTATGGTGTGATCCCTAAGGGTCAGTGTCCACAAGTGCAAAATGTGTACTGGCTCTAAAGCAAGATGCCTATCCGCTACTTGTAATGCATTCCAATCCAAAACATGAGTCACATTAGGAATATATTTTCTAAGAACTAAAACATGAAATACATCATGAATACAAGTAAGGCTGGGTGGCAAGGCAAGGCAATAAGTGACTGGTCCTATCCTCTCAAGGACTTTAAAAGGGCCAACAAATCAGGGTGCCAACTTGGAACCTTTTCCATAACAGGTTGGACTCTTTCGTGGATGCACCCTCAAAAAGACTATATCACCAAGAGTGAAGTGTACAGAAGTCCTGTGAGCATTTGTGTACTTCTTCTACCTATCCTTAGCTATCAAAATATTCTCTTTGATATGCTTGACCTACTGCTCCATATCCTATAACATCTTAGGGCCTAGAAGTACCCTATCCTCCAATCAATCCCAACTTAAGGGAGTGCAGCACAGATAGCCATACAAAGCCTAAAAATGAGACATACCTATGGAATTGTGATACCCATTATTATAAGCCAAAACCACCAAATATAGATACTCTTCCCAATGGGTCTATCTATTTATAACATATATTCTAAGCATATCCTCAAGAACCTGATTGACTCGCTTTGTCTGCCCATCTGTCTCGGGGTGATAGGTTGAACTGAAGTTGAGCTGAGTCCCTAAAGTGTGTTGAAGTGAAGTCCAAAGAGTTGATGTGAATACTGGATCATGATCAAATATGATCTTCCTGGGAATACCATGGAGTCTCACAATGTCCTTCATGAATACTCTGGCTACAGAAGCTGCTGAGTAGGAGGACTACATGGGAGAAAAATGGGCTACCTTGGTGAGTCTATCAACTATTACCATGATAGTGTCATGTCTCCTAAGAGTCACTGGAAGTCCCATAATAAAATCCATGGAAATAATGTCCCATTTCCATTCTGGCACTAGGTGAGGTTGCAATAGATTAGCGGAGTGTTGATGCTCTGCTTTCACTCTCTGACATTCCAAACATCTAGCCACGTAGTCTACAATATCTCTCTTCATTCCTAACCAATAGTACAACTTGCATAGGTCAGCATACATTTTCTTCACCCCTGGATGTGCCGAATAGGGAGCCTTATGGCTTTATAAAAGGATAAGCACACGAAGATCTCCTGTCATGGGCACATAGATTCTATTTTGTTGTCACAACAATCCTATGGCATCTAAGGAATATCCTAAAAAGCAACCTTCCAATGGTCTTCCTGACTCTATTTATGCCTTAACCTCTTGAAACCAAGAGTCAGAAGTGAGAGCCTCCCTAATTCTTTTCTCCAAATCTGTGCTAAGGGATAGTGCTGATAAAACATGTTTGCACCTACTCAAAGCATCTACCACCACATTCATCTTCCCTTGGATGTACTTAACCTTGAACTCATATTCACATAATAATTCCATCCACCTATGTTTTCTAGCATTGAGGTTAGGTTGAGAGAAGATATATTGAAGGCTTCAATGATCTGTTTGGAGTTCAAATTTATGACCCAATAGAAAGTGCCTCCACTTTACTAAGGCATGAACTACTATTTCAAGTTCTAGATCATGGGTGGGGTAGTTGAGCTCATGATCTTTAAGCTTCCTAGACTCATAAGAAACAACTTTTCCTTCTTGCATAAGAACCACTCCAATCCCTTCTAGTGAGGCATATGTACAAACTATGAAGTTTCCTGATGGTTTGGGAACCACCAAGATTGGAGCACTGGTTAATCTTTCCTTCAAACATTGGAAAGTGGCCTCACATTTTTCTGACCAAAAAAACTTCTTACCTTTCCTTTGCAAGGAATTAATGGGATGAGCTATCTGAGAGAACTCTCTGAAAAACCATCTGTAATACCCAACTAGTCCCATAAAGCTACAAACTTCAGGGATGTTAGTTGGATTTGGCCACTCCACTATGGCTTAAATTTTGGCTGGATCAATAGCGATGCCATTTCTTGATATGACATGTCCAAGATACTTAACCTCTATTTGAAAGAATTCACACTTTTTGGCATTGGCATAAAGTTAATTTTCTCTAAGGCACTGCAATACTTGGTGAAGATGAACCTCATGTTCTTCAAGAGTTTTGGAGAACACTAAGATATCATCCAAGAAAACTATCACAAATTTATCCAAGTAAGTTCTGAAAACCCCATTCATTAATCTCATGAATACAAAAGGGGCGTTCATTAACCCAAACGGTACCATAGTGAACTCATAGTGACCATACCTGGTATAGAAATATGTTTGATGAATATCGGCTTCCTAAATTATAAGTTGATGGTGTCCTAACTTGAGATCAATTTTTGAAAATATTTTTTCCCCTTTCATTTGATCAAATAGATCGTCAATGCGGGGTAAAGGATACCGATTCTTGATCATGACTTTGTTGAGTTGACGATAGTTTATGCACAATTGAAGAGAGCCATCTTTCTTCTTCACAAATATTATAGGTGCACCTCATGGTGACACACTAGGTCTGATAAATCCTTTTTCTAAGTGCCCTTCCAGCTGAAGCTTAAGCTCCCCAAGTTCTTGTGTGGTCATACAGTATGGAGCTTTGGAGATTGGTTCTGCTCCTAGAACCAACTCAATTTGGAATTCAATGTCCCTTTTGGGTGGCATTCCTAGAATTTCCTTGGGAAAAACATCCAAGTACTCCTATAATAGGGGATGATCTAGTGATACATCTCTACTTTCTCCTTGGTCCAAGTCCTCTACTGAGACTACAAATAATTGGCATCCTTTGTGCATGCACTTCTTGAGCTGCATCACAAAAATTATGCAAATAGAGATGGGTCATTGCACCCCAAGAATCTTTTTAGGTTCTCCTAAGTCATTTGAACACTAAATGCTTTTGTTTCTACAATCCAAAGTGTCTTTGTGAGCATCCAACCAATCCATACCCAAAACTACTCCATACGAGCCTAGAGGAATTACACAGAGATCTACTAAGGTAGAAAAAGTTCCAAGCTCTAATTTGCAACTCTAGACACAAGAATCGGAGGTTATTCTTGCCCTAGAGGCTAGCTCAACTTGCCACCTATCTTCCTACCTTACTGCCTTTAGCCCACATTGCTCTACTAAAGAAGGTCAAATAAAAGAATCGGTTGCTCCTAAATCAAATAGTATAGTGGTAGAGATACCCCTTAACAAACCTAGGATTTCGATGACTAATCCCTAATGATTGACTTGTTCATGGTCTAATATGGAAAATACTCAATGAGTTCTTCCTACTTTACCTACTATTGGTTCTGAAGTGGCCTATCTATAGCTAGCTGCTGGGGTAGATTTTTGAGGGCAATTAATTGTAATGTGACCATGTTGACCACAAGAGTAATATCTACTATTCTTAACAAAATTCTTTCCTGCAGAAGGTACACTAGACTGCTGATAGCTACCCCAACTAGAGTTCTAGGACATACTCCGAGATGGTTGAGGGTTCGGATATCGCTTTGCACACTACTAGTTGTGAGAATTGTTAAATTGAGAACCCCCATTTTTATTGTTATTTCCATTGTAATTGCTTTTGTTGTTGCTATGAAATTTTCTTTTTTGGTGGTTCTGACTTCCTTTGGGAGGATATTTTTTAGGTCCAAGTGCTCCTTGAGATAGATTCCATTTGAAACCTGACCTGGCTTGAAAGGCATTACCCCCTTGGCCACCTATCTAACCTCCTAACCCCAAGGCTACATTTTGTTCCACAAGATGAGCCTTGACGACTGCATCATTAACTATCTAAGGTTTAAACATTCGTACGCTACTGGCTAAACGACCGTTGAGTCCTCTAAGGAAGTGCTGAGTCAGCATGGGTTCATCATCCTTATATCCTGAGTATGGCTTGAGTTCAAAGAACTTCTACTCATAGTCATCAACTGACATAGTTAGCTTCCTTAAGTTGTGAAACTCTTCGGCTCTTTCCCGTCTCCAGTGGTCAAAAAGAAATTTGGCTTGAAAGAGTTCTAGGAATAGTTCCCATGAAAGAGTGGTAATATCTATGTGAAGTTTCTCTTTCTCTATTTCCCACCAAGTGGATGAAAAGTCTCTAAGGTGAATGACTGCAAATTGGGCTTTGGTATTGTTGTTGTAAGGATGCATGGAGAAAAGCCTTTCTAAGTCTAGCGGCCAAGTTTCAGCAGTAGATCCACCTTGAGTTCCCTTAAATGGGTTAATCTTAGTCCTAAGGAGGTCTCACATGTGAGAAGCATGCAGAGCATCTTCTTCCACTTCATGATCTCTCCTCCTAGGACTCTTTTCCCTTTCCCCATGGTGAGTCTTAGTCTCCCCATGGTGACCTCTATCCTACCCTACATCTAACCTCAGTAGAATCTGTTGTAGGAGTTATTATAATTGAGCCCCCTAAAGACCTCCTAATTCATTATCAGATTGATCTCCCCTACCCTCATATTATTCTTCTTCTTGAGAACTTTCATGTTGAGATCTAGGAGGGGTGTTTTGGGAGCCTCCCTTTCTACCACGGGTTATACGAGGCATCCTGCCATAGGTAATAAGAAGAATAAGTTTTAAGGGTCTTAGTTAGATTTCAGTTTTAAGTTTTCCTAAGATGAATAACAAGTTTAAGAAGCATGGGCCAAATTTCTAGGGCCCCAGTGTAGCAACTTAGTGCTCTGATACCAAATATGTCATGCCCCGCAAGGGAACCGAGGAAGAGAACAAAGATTCTCTTTGTAAAAGAAAACCTAAGTAATGATTTATGAAAATTTTTGATTTTTTTTTAAAATAATTACATGAACAAAACTTAAACGTAGTTTAACTTAGATTCCTCCAAGGGTCCCTTCTTATTTAATGCACAAATTATTTAATTCCATTTAGTCTACTAGCAACATGATTTACTTCTTAAGAAAACTACATCACAACATTTGTAAATTCTTTATTAAAGAAATACAAAGTTCCTTCATTTCAATTTTCCATTTAAATCCATCTATATTCCTAAGTATCCTTTATGAACAATATAACATTTAAAGCATTAATAATAGAATCATCTAAACATTTGATACGTTGCAAACATTACATTTGTTTTACTAGATTTTCTCTTATTCATCAATAATGAGAAACATACTACTTTACTTGAAATCCTACAAAAACCCTTTTCTTTTCCAACAAACATTATTTACATAAAGTTCATATTTTTCCCTTTTCCTTTTCCTAAATCTACCCATTACAAATACATCATTTTGAGACACATCAATGATTACATTACATTCATCTCCTCTTGGGAGGTAATAATAATTTTACATCATGAAAGATAAATACAAAGTCTTCATTCTTCAAAACCTGGAACATAAGAAAGCATGAATCCTTAAGCACTGCATCCACAAAAGATACCTCGATAAAAATATTTACCACCCAACCACATGGATACTAAAAGGCCCACTCCCCCATGCTAGGAGATAAATACCAAGGTCCACAAAAGGAGTAATATCTAGGCCATACCTAGGTTGGGGTAACCTTTCCCAAATAGCAACTGAAAGAAAATCAAAGTACACATCATCTCCCAAAAGGTTCTAAGGCTAGGTAGAAACTCTAAGCAACATACTAAGTGAGTATCATCACATAGCCCTCACCCCTTGGTTTATCCTAGTACTAGCCACTCTTGGCCTCGACCCCCAAGTAGGCACATGCAGAATCGAATGCCTTTCATACAGACAAGAACCATTCGATCATACCTACGCATAGGTAGCTTCTCCCACTCCCATCCATAGCCTTTACTAGCACTAATGGCATGGGCGAGGCAAACATTAATCTTTTTAGTGTTTTAAACAAAGCCCATAAGTTTTAAATTAATTTATCACTTGTTAAAACAACTCTTCAGTTGGTTATCCTGGTACTAGCCACTTAGGGCCCCAGCCCCGCACTGAGAGCCACTCACCTAGTGTTCTTAGGTTTCCTACCCTTACCCAAACATCATAAACACATAATACATGAATTAAAACCAATCATAACTTCATTTAAGGATATCCACACACAAATAGGAAAGATTAGGAATGTTTAGGAAGCCATGTGATAGCCCTAATCCACTGGACAACCCTAAACCCTAATCTTGATTCCTAAACACATCATGAAACTTAACAAGGCATCTAAGTGCAAAACACCGCAAGTAAACCCTATAACTTCCATAAAACAATAAATGAGCATACATAGGTGGTACAAACTTCTACATGCATTACCACAACCTTCCATCTATGGAAACCTCATGTGCCTGAAATTTGGCTAAGTCTGAAATTTTTAGAAATCTCTAAAATCTAGAATCTACATTTTAACTCCTATGAAGTGGAAACCTATCTCAAACATCCTAGATTGCATCTAATTTCTTTATACAAATATAAATTAAAGTATAAGAAATTAAAGTATCAAACTTATAAGAAATTAAAGTATCAGACTTATACTTAAATGTTATATTTGTATAAATCCTACAAATTTTGAGCCCCTGAAACCCTAAAAACTCCAAAATAATTTCTATAAAAACCCATACAAAAATGTATGCATTCCCATATGACATTTGACCAAGTGTCGTATGGGTATGCCTACAATGTCATACGACACTACAAAACACTTTCACTAACTTAACTTTTAACTTCCCAAAAAAATCCAAACAACTGTACATATGAACTCATACAATAATGTATTCATTCCCATACAACATTTGACCAAGTTTCCTATGGGTATGACTACAATGTCGTACGACAATATAGGACACTTTTACAAAATTAAATTTTAAACTTCTCGAAAACATCAAAAATTGATTTTTTTTAGGCATGGAAGGTGCCTGGGAAAGGTTCCCTGAGGTCAACCTGATGCAGGGACCTCAGTACCACATCCATAGCACATCCTCAACATTACCCAAGCCTCACACAAGAATAATCAAAGGAAAAACATTAATCCACAGAGAAGCCTGCAAGAGAAAAAAGAAGAGTAGGAGAAAGGACTGCAACTCATTCCTATTTCATTCCATAACAAATTCACACATCCTCCCACATGACCAAAATTATTCCTAAATTCCCAGGAAGATTTCATAATACAAAACAAATAAATAAATAAAACTATATAAACGTACATAATTTACTTCCTGGAAACACAGAAAATAAGACATTTTTATTTCCTTTTCGATACAAATAAAACAATCCTATTCTAATCCAATATCATATCACACACCAATACATTCATATGCATATAGGAAGAATGCCAGTTTAGACCCTACCTAGGGTCCTGCAAAGAATCCTCCTCCCTTGGCTAGAGACTCTCTGCAAAAATTCAATCCTTGAGTAGATAGCCTCTGCAACCTTCCTCTAGAAATCAACTCCAAACAATCCTCTCACACTTGTCTTCAACAACCAAAAACTCTCAAACTCACAAAAACTTTCAACTAAATTTCTAACAAAAATCAATTGCAAACAACTCCAAAACCAATCTTCTAAAAATTCTTATCCTCCAATTAATTTTCCAGCCAACCTCCCCTCACACAAGAAGTCTCTCCTGTAAATAGATTGGAGGGATTAGTTACACGGGAAATACAACCGATGCAACTATCCCAACCATCTATTGGTTATTAGTTTAAGATAATAAAGTTTACATAACTATTCCCATGAAGGGATTAACAAATAATATTAAATAATGTTTTAAATCTATGTCTCCTTAATTTAAGGATGACAAAATAGATAATTTTCTTTTAAGAAATATATTTACCTATCCTAAATTATTTATTTACTAGAGGATAGTGAAGGAAATAATTATTCACTATCCAAAATAATATTAATTATTTATTATTAATAATTTCTTCTATACATAGCTTGCATAAATGTATATGTAATCATAGGCATATGTGTGCACCCATATGCTTATGTGTATGTATACCATAGATAAGACACATTATTACTAATATTATAAATATTTATTTTATTTATCATTTAAATCAAATACCTTATTATTTAAATCAAATACTAAATCACATTCCATATAATTTAATCATGATATAAGTACATATATATGCATCTATATATGTGGATATATTTACTAGCATAACATAAAAGATACCTTAATGCGCATAATCTTGATCACAACATAAACCTTTCAAAGATGCAAGCAACAAATCCACATAATCCATCAAACAAAGATGCATCATCCACACAAAAGACTGACTCAGGAACTCCCTGCCTAAGGATAAAACGGTCAAAGGTAGCGTTCTTTCTTATGGAACCTTGGTGATATCTCTGTAACAACAACAATGATTGAGGATTTTGAGGGATTGCTCAGACCTGTGAAGCCAGGTGGAGATGATACCCAGTACCTGCAATCCTGCATCACCAAGAAGAGATACATGTATACATATGGATATACATACAAATCAGATATATGCAAATAGATGACCAAGATCGATACATCGTGTGGACCTCAACTAAGTGAGTAACTACAACTTCATCCTGAGTCATGAAAACACATCAAACACATATCCATGAAACATAAAATATCATGATAATGGTTAGATTCAAATCCTTGGGTTAGCTCCATAAAACATATAAAGATAGATGGTTTTCTAATTTCATAAACATATAAATGATAACCATAAATAAGCATATCAATCATCTAATAAACCTATCATCATCCACAAAACATAAATGTAAATATATAGTTCTAACCATCATAATAGAATGTCCAAATCAGAAAGTCTAAGTATCACCATAGGAGAGGGTATTACAGTAGTAGGTTTTATTGTTTCATAGCCTATTAAGAGTTTTTTGAAAGTGTTTAATATGTGACTTATGCTATGCTATAAAAAAGGATACGAGATCTTAATTTTTCTTGGTGAAATAATAATATGGGATTTGAAGAGAGGTTCATGAAGTAAACTTAAATGGAAACAACATGCCATCTAAATAGATAGGGCTATGTATAAAGACTTAAAAAATATGATCTAAAATATTCTCATGGTATTATTTTTCTTCTTTTAGTTACATCAATAAGGGAATTGAGTACCTACACTCCCATGTTTGAGAAATACAAAAGAAGGATACAATTTTAATACTCTTATGAATTAACCTGATTTCATGCTCTAATTTTATTCTATTAAAACCCTAAAGAAGGATATGAGTTTCACTCCATGTACTCGTGATAGAACTAAAAGGTTATGTATGATGCCGAGTTGACCTTATTATTTTACGTCATTATGATAATGATTAGATGAATTAGAAGGGATATAAATCATACATCAAAGAGGATATTTTTACACTTTTCCATAATACATTCTTGCAATTTTCATGTATAAAGTAGCTTTTCATGAAAGAATTATGTATAGTTTCGAGAGGAGCAATACTTATTAGACGTGATAAGTGAAACTAACTAGTTCATCTTAAACTTTATGATTTCCATCATACCAAATATGTTGAAGCTACCCATCTTTGATAATTATGATTATGAGAAATTGAAAAATATTTTGTGATATGAGATTTCCTTATTGAAGTGGTATATGTAAGATACTTAAAGAGGTGTTATTAATGGGGGCCCAAAAAAAAAAATAATGAAACAATATTATATCACTTTATCTCCCAATTAAATAGATATACCATGAAATTTTTACAAATGTGATTGTCATTGCACTAAAAGATCGACCTATCAATGCCTGATACAACCACTAGACATATAGAATCTATAGGAGGTTGTTGGTCCCTTGTCACAAATCCCAAGGGGAGTGCTAACCATTTTTCCAATAATATCCCCCTCATCATTACCTAAGGGGATTCTAACCTGTGGCCAAGCTCTGATACCACTTGTTACAAGTGTGATTGTCGTTGCACAAAAATATTGACATGTCAATGGCCAATACAACCACTAGACTTATAGAATCCACAGGAGGTTGTTAGTCCCTTGTCACAAATCCTGAGGGGAGCACTAACCATTTTACCAAAAAAAAGAAAGGATGTGATAATGAAATTTATTTGAATACACATCTTATAATTGAATATCTAAGTAAACACACCAAATATTTTGAAAGATGAGCATGAAATTGAATCCAAAGAAGATGGAATTGGAGCTCATATCCAAATAGACATGATAGACACCTCAAAGATAGTAATACAAGTGTTAGAAAATATTATAGATTTGGTGGCAATCTATTTTTAGAAATTTAAATGGGTGTTGAATGTTAAAACCTTGATTATATGTAAAAAACTAGGTGTTGACTATTGAAACTCTATGTGTATTTTGTTGTACCTATATCTGCAACACAACACTTTAAGAAGTCATTAGTTCAATTGGTTAGTACATGAAATTCAATCAAAACCAACAATAAACCAATCAAAAGTGACCTATTTCTTCCTATACATGAGGATTATAATCTAATTATGAATTCTCTCATAATTTAGCATGTTAGATCAGTGAATTGACTCTCATGAAATAGAATATTTCAATTAGATGCATCTATATGAATGTAAATTTGAGTGATTTGATGAATCTAGATGATAAATTTGATCCTAAGATGATGAATTAAGCCAGGATTCAAGCTTAATTGATTGAATTGAGAAGCTAAAAGATTTAATCTAATGTGAATTGTGATGAATTTGATACTAAAATGAATGATCGCAATGCAAATTGCTTCAAATCTCAAACTAGCATAACCTAGGTGCAATTATAAATCTAGATATGAAAATGCCTTGATGTGAGCTCATTATATAGATTCTCAATTGGAGGGAAAATGATTCAATTTGAATTGTTTGGTTAATATTAACTCAATTTGAATTGAGTGGTTGAGATTCAAAATTGATTGAGCAATCCATGTCGTTAATTCTCATTGGCCAAATTATGCTAAGTAGTTTTTCCTTTTGTGAGTGAGTTGGATGACATGGAGTATTATGACATTTAATTAAATCAATTTAATTAATTTCTTTAGCCATGGGGATTTTTTTATTTTGAATTTAATTAAATGGCTAAGTTGATTAATTGAATTAATGATAAATTATGTAATTAAATATATTAACTTTAATTACACAATTATGTCCTTGATCTTTGGATTTGATTTGATCTTTGAATTGCATTGATAGGATTTTTCTCACTTGATTATTCCTTGACCAATTTAGGTGATTACATTTGCCCCTCTTTGAATCAATGTGTAGGCAACACGTTGATTCAAATAATATCTGATGTTTCCCCTGATTGAGGACTGATAAAATGATTTCTTACTAATGACTTATGACTTATATGAATATGATGAACTAATGAGTCAAAAATTTTGATACCATTGAAGCTTGGATTGAGTGAATAACTTGATATGGATCTTGATGCAACTACTCATGACACGATGATGTTGAATTTGAATCTGTCATTGATGTGATGTTTGGTTAAGAGATCGATGATCAAAAAAATGTAACTAGTTTGATATGAGTCCTGATTAAACTAATTACTTGTCAAGAGGATACTGAAGATACTAGTGACAATGAGGACAAGAAACCAATTTGATATGGGTCATGATGAAATTAGTCATTGTTTGCATGACATTGAAGATATTGATGTTGATCAAAGACAAGTAATTTGATATGTGTTCTGATGAAATCACTTGTTTCAAGAAGATCTTGATTGAGATAGTCAAATTTATATGAAAGTTGATGAAGCTGATTACCCATTGATTCCTGATAACAATACTATCACTTTGATATAGAACCTAATGAAACTGATATGCCTCTATCAGGAAAGTGTTGAAGATGTCAAATGTTGATGAGAACATGTGACTTGATATGTTTATGATAAAGTCATTTTCTCATGAAGATTCTAATATGATACCATCAACTTAATACATATCCTGATGAAGTTGATGTTCCCCTGGTGATGTGATTCAATTCAATTTGATATAATCTTTAATTCAATAAAAATGTTTCTTGATTGATAACAAGATTTAATTTGATAATTGATGATTGACTTTGAAGATTTGATTGATAATGAAGATTGATGCTTTGATTTTATCTAATATTCTAATTTTGATTTGATCCAATTATGATTTTGATGCTCTAATTGTGATGATCTGCCCCAAATGCAATATTGCATTGATTATGCCCCTTCGAGAGTGATATGAAAATTCCATGAGTTTGCATTCTTTCTATCTTTGGATATTTTGTTATGTTGTATTTCATCATTGAGCTTTTGTGGATCACCACCAAGTACAACCACCACTAGCATGATTAAACCATGATGATATCAATATTTCTTTCGCGGATTAATGAACATGAATTAAAACTTTTCATATGCAAATGTCCTCAAGGATAATTTGATGATCATGTCTTAAGATGAATTTGCACATTATTATGAATTAACTCACATGCAATAAAAAAAGAAAATATCATATTCCTTGTTTGGCCTTCTAGTACAAAGTCATTCTAGAATTCCTCAAGAAGTATGAAAATTAGAAATCAATAATGTTTCAAAAGATAAGGAATGCACCCCAACCTCCATCTATAGTTCAGATATTTGAAGTCAAGGTATGTGCGGTGTACCATAATCTAAGCATTTTTATATTGTAATATTGCATACTATTATGTTTATTCGATATATGGAGACACTTACCATAGACACCCTAGAATATTTGACCTATTAGACTTCATTGGAGCACATCCTAGAGGCAACAACCAAAGAAAAATATCATGCCCCCTGTCCTTGTTCCTCTAGTCCAGAGACATCCTCGAGTTACTTAGAAGATGTGATGCAAAAATTGTTAACAAAAGACAGTAGACAAAGAAAAATGTCATGCCTTCTTCCTTGTTTCTCTAATCTAGAGACATCCTCGAGTTACTTAGAAGACATGACTAGAAAAAATATCTATGACAAGGCCGTATGTGATAGGTGGTGTTGACAAACATCATTGTTTGGTTGTTGATTGCTAGATTGTCATTAGGCTTGATTTTTTATATGCAAGATGTGTGACTCTGACTCAATTCAAAAGGATGATTGTTACTGAATCGATGTCGACTCCAAGTTATGATCAAGACCAACCAATATTTATAAGGATGCAAAGATAGATAGTAGTACAAGGATGCAAAATTGACTGATATATACAAGTGATAACCTGTTGAACGTAGATGCAAGTGAGACAACTATGCGATGCATTGATAGGTATAGGAATGAACCTAATATTTTATGATTTTTGAATTTTTAAAGATTTTATTATTTTCTTGGATTTTTAGAGATTTTATGATTTTTCTGGATTTTTTAAAAAATTTATGATTTTTTGGATTTTTTTAGGTTTTATGATTTTTCTAGATTTTTTAGATTTTTTAGATTTTATGATATTTTTTGGATTTTATAGATTTAAAAACTGATCCCTAATTCTCAAGCAAGATCACATTTGTTTGCCCCCATCTCTAGCAAGATGTAGGGCATTATAGATGGATGAGTAAACTAATGGATGGGAAATGGATAGACAATGATGGATGAAGCATGTGTAATATGACTCTCAAGGATCGTCCCATTAAGATTACCCAAGCTAAATGCAAAAGGATATGGCAATGTAGGCTAATGATTTGGTTTCAAATAGCATATATGGTAATGACATGATGGAATGAAAGGTATGTGTGGTCCAAACGAGTGGAAATGATAAGAGGTTTTTTAGATCATGTTTTGCACTTTACATTCTTCATTTTGATCAAGACCAGGGGGTCAATTCAAATAGGATATGGATAGAAGAGCATAATCATGATCAGGGTTGATAGAGGCAAAAAGTGGATGGTTTGGGATTATTGCAAGGATACTTAGGAATAGTGATGGTTTATTTAGGATAAGCAAGATCTGATAAAGGACTATCAAAGAAGCAAGTGGATATAGCCAGATAAATGGAAAGGATAATGAATATCAAGACACATGATGCTCATGGATATATTCAACCTTGTCAAGACCAAAGGTGAAAGAGCGAATATGGATGCAAATGGGATAAATAGTAGGAAACAGAAGATGGAGGACATGATGGATAATGGATGATATAGTGGATAAGGTATTATGGATGCAATTTATCCCCAAGTGTGAGTGCAACAAGATGAATTACACATGATGCCTATTTGTCAGTTTTTCATCACAGTACTTGCCCAAGGTGCCACAAGAAGTGGTTTTCACCATAGGAAAGATTTATTTCTCTTTACTTTTTTTCCTTTATTTGATTTTTTTTATTTCTTTTTATTTTTTAGAAGGTGATGAGATCAAGCATCATTCTCTTTGGATAGTACTCCTTTGAAATATATTCTATGATGGGTCATGGCTCTTGAAAATGTGCTCAAAATATGTTGATAATATGATGGTAAGGGTATGATATGGGGGATAAAAGTAGATGGTGGATAAGGATTTATGCTAAGGATTGGCTAAGGGGGATGAATGGATGGGAAGTAGGTGTTGGATAATGAATGGGATATTGAAAGGCTTGTGTAGGGGTAGGTGGAAGCATTGGAAAGATCCACATCAACACACACCTTGAAGGATGGTGGAATGATGGAGGAAAAATGAATTGAACAACTTGAGGTTTGGATGTAGGAAAGAATGTGGAGCTTGGGACATGGGGACCCTAAATAGACTTGGAAAGTGGAAAATTTTTGGATGGAGGTGGAGTTGAATCCTTTGGAAGCTTGAATCTCAACTCTAATTTTTATTTTATATGCAAGTCTTACAAAAAAGACTTGGGAATCCACAAATTTTTTTATTTTTATTTCCTTCTTGATGCTTTAGTTCATCCATTTCTTCAATGTGGGATTTAGGAACCCACATTTTATTTGATTTTTCTTTTCTTTTGGTGGACATTTTTGGTCTCTTTAATATATCCTTTTGTTTTGTATTCACATGTTGATTAGATTGGACATGATGATCTTTATGCATATGTGGATTCTTGCACTTATGATTTTTATGTTTGGCATCCAAATTGTTGGGAAGAAGAATGAAATTCATGGGTGGATGGGATTTGTATGAAGTCCTTTTGGATGGGTGGATAGTTTTCCAAGATGTGTTCCTTTGTTGACTTGAATTTGGGAAAGGGTAAGGGGATTTTGAACTAATGGATGGATAAATATATGGACCTAAAGTGGATGGAATGGGTAAAGGGAGAGGTATACATTTGGATTCTGATTTGAAAGGGATACCAATGTCTTTAGAGTGATCTTTGTAACTAAATTCATGAACTTAAGACTTTTCTTTCATGTGGAAGGGTTTTGATAATATCTTGTTCATGAATGCTTAACCCTTTCATTTGATTATGCTTGTTTTGACCAATAGGATAATTTCTACAATATGAAAGTTTATTTAGAGGTGGATATGATATGGAAGTACTAATATGATCATGAAGTGGACTTGATTGGATAGAAGTAGAGGAAACTAGATATGGAGGGTTAGGACATGGAAATGAAGGGAAGGAAGGATATTGAGGAGGATATGGAGGGGTGATAAGATTTTGTAGTTAACATGAAGGTTAAGGGATACTTTGATCTTGACAAGGAATGGGACCATTGTATGGTGAAAAAAGAGTATTTTTCTCTTTCTTTTCAATATGCTCATTAGATATGGTGGAAATGATATTTTGATCTTTCTTAGGGAGAGGAAGATCAATGAGGCTTGGAAGGAAACTTTGTTTTTCAGGTGGAAGGGTATCATCTTGGCATAAATGAAAGGGTATGATGGGATCATCATGGAACTATAGGGATATGGGATCTTGGTCAAATGTTTGAGGGGATTTTTTATGGTTGGGATCTTGATCTATTTTAGGACTTTTTTCTTCACACTTTGGATTACCCTCTTGACATGGAGTCACTTCTAAGAACAAGGTAAGAGTTTGGATATGCATAGGGGATTCTTAGTGGGATGATGGAGGATCATTTTACATAGGCATGATAGGAATTAAAATACATGATAGATTAGGATCTAGGATTTTGGAAGCATGAAAGAGACTTGTAGTAAAATGTAGATTATCTTGGATTTATTTCAGAGGTAGCCCTTGAGGATAGACATAGTCAACCTAGAAAGTAGTAGCATTAGCCTCATTCTTTGATGGAGGTATTGTGGTTAGTTGTGAAGCTTTATGAGATTGAGAAATGGTGGAAGAAATAGAGGCTACATGTAGGTCATTGCTATACATAGGTTCATGATTTTGATCTTTCTTGGGATTATTATCTTGTTCTTCATTAGTTGAACCACTAAGATTTTCCACTTCAATTATGCCATCATCAATAAGATCTTGGATTTTATGTCTCAATTCCATGTAATCTAAATTTGTATGTTCATTATGTCAATGATATGCACAATATGTACTAAAAAATGTAATTCCACATGAGATTACTTGAGGTAATGTGATGATATTGTGGTCAATAAGTTATTCCAATGCTGATTAAAAAGATTATCCCAAAGGAGTAAATTCTCTATCCAAGGTATATTTAGATTCACTTGTGTTTGTAAAAGAGATGTTGGATTCATAATCATGAGAATATGATTTACTACCTTCTTCCATATCAACAATGTCTTTCTTTGATTGATAGAGAAGCCTCTCAAATGAATCTAGTGTAACTTATTTTTCATTCTCTTGATCAAAGATAGAATTATAATGAAGTTTTGGAATATCCTCTTGATCAAATATTGGATGGTCATACTTAGGTGTCTCTATGTTTGAAGGGAATGGAGACAAGTGTAGATCATGATCAAATAGAAAAGGACAAATTGATTTTAATGAATACTCTTTGGATGGTGTGTCCTTTTCTTCCTTCATATCTTGGATCTGCGATTGTAAATATTGAATTTATTTATGAGGATTGTGATAGACTTCTCTTCTTCATTATTGTCATGATCCTGGTATCTAGACCATTCATTTTCATGTTCTGTCATTTTAGGATTGTGTTGATCACTTTTATTATTTTGATTAGGTGAATGGTGGTTATGTCTAGTCTCTTGAGTTGATGTTTTTCCTTGATCTAAGGTGTCTACAATGTGAGACTTAACTTTGTGATTTGGGTCATATTGTTTTTGAAAATAGTAAGAGTATCCCAGTCTAAACAGATAGAGAAAATTAGATAACCAAGATATGATTGAAATGATACTCAAATGATTAGGTTTAATAGTTGTAGTAACTTGTCCAATTTTTTGAAATATTGGATGATGATAGATAATAGTTTAAGAGGTCTAGGTGAGGGTAGATGATCCTTGATGATGACCTTGAAAACCAGATGCAAAATATCAATTTGACAAGATAAGCACTAAATGATGTTTGATGAGATAATGACCAAATGAATTAGATGTGTAAATAGAAAGGTGTTAATGTATGATTTAAAAAAATATGATGGTTTGACCTGAAAGATGACCAAAAATGGTACTAGAATCAATTATTGGATTTGATTGATCTCGTATGGATATGGCCTTTGTCCTAGAATGAGACTTCACAAATGACACTCTACACCTCACCAAAATAGCACTTTAGATACCAAAAACAAAATTTCTCCTAAATAAGAGCTTTTAATCAATGAAAACAACACTTTACCTCCCAAAACAAGACTTTATAGACCAAAAATGAAAATCCTCCTAGATAAGAGCTTTTAAGGACAAAAAACAACACTTTACCCCTAGAAACAAGACTTTACAGACTAGATACATAGTTTCCCAAAAATGATATTATACTGACCATAATGAGCATATACTGACCATAAATGAGAATATATAACAAGAAATGAGCTTCTGACTACTAAAAATGAGATTTTATTGACACAAAATGAGACTACAAGTTTTCTAATTTTTTGACAAGTTTCCAATGAGTAAATTTTATGTTTCAGATTTGTTTAAGGATTAATTTGTTCAATATCAATGACACACACACATTAGGTACTATAAAGAGGGTGGTCCTTATCTCTAAAAATCTCTAACATTGAGTGTATGTTCGATAAGTTTTTACTAGTATGAGCACATAACAAACATATAGAAGATAAGCTAACCTAAGAATGGATGCAATGTTAATCCAATAGGCCCATGCTATAAGTATACTTGGATCTAGTGTGTATTTTACTCATCAATATAATGAGTAATCTCAAGTGGAAATATCAAGAAATTGGAACACATAATTGATCCTTCAAGGAGTGTGTGGGTAGGGTATCCCTTTTGGGGCTTTCCCCAATTCAAGCTGATGAAATCCAAGAACTCTCCACCTCACTACAAGGGGTATACAAATGGTGAATGTAAAATATTATAGGGAGACAAAACCCCTATGCACTATGGAAAAAGAACCAAGGCTAAAAGGTGGCTTCTAGCTTATGGTTCTAGTTACGGTTCACGTTCAGATCGTTAAGGCCTCTCCTAGAAGAGAACACTTGATAGTACAAGTCTACCATATTTTTGGCTAGTAGTAGCATTTATTTATAGTTGATGGGATGACATGGCTTTGACCTATGTCCACTTTCAGTTTTTCTCATGAGGTGAGTACATTTTCCAACCACAACAGGTTCTCTAAGGTGAAATAAAATGAAAAGTGAACCTTAACTATGGGTCTAGATTTATGATCACCTCAAAGAGGTGAGAGCATACTCTCCTACCACACTTAAGATTACAATCACGTAAAACACATGTTCATTCCTCTCTTGAATTTCATTGTTCCAAATGAAATTAAGAGTACCTACATGGAGTTCCCAAGACAAGATGAATGAAGAGTGGTTCTAGGTTTCTAATCACCTAAAAGGTGAGAGAATAATCCCCTATCACTTTGAGAGGTCCTTTAGGTACTAACCAATTAATCTAGGTGCCTAGAAATGAAATAAAATTAACCATAAGCACAATGTTTGGTTGGATTCTATATGCAACCTACAAGACAAATTTTTTAGTGGTCTTATGATTTGATTCTTTGACATGTGTCCTACACAAATATGTTAGAATCATAATCTTGCACATCAAGGTCATGTGAGAAAACAAAAGCATCAATCCATTAGAGTTAGCAATGAAATCCAATTAAAAATATTTTATTCACTATAAGCTACTCTAGAAATAAACTTGTATCCACCAAATATGAGATAATTTTTCATAAATATGAAATGTTTCCCACAAATGTAAAAGAATTCACCAAATACGAAGACCTTTCCTAGAAATAAAAATATTTTAACCAAATACGAAACTCTTTTCTAGAAGTGAAAAATAATTGACCAAATGCGAAACACTTTCAAAGAAACAAAAAATAATTTCCCAAATACAAAACCATTCCTATGATGTAACTTTTCTAGAAATGAAATAGTTGTTAGGCCCAAAAAGAGGAAAGTGCAACTATGGGGGGGCTGAATCAGTTATGTGTACCTAATTACTTTAATTTCAATTTATCGACTTAGATCTAAAAGATAAATAATAATGAAAGATCCACAACATAAAGCACATAACAAAAATATTTATTCTCAAGGAAACCTGGTTAAGGGCAAACCCTGGTGGGAGTCAAACCCACTAAATGAGTACACTTTGTTAAAATTACTATCCAGTTAAGAGAAAAATAGAGAATAAAGGATGTACTTGAAACCATAGTATTACAAACCAATATATAGGCTCACTTCCCATAGCTCACTGATCACAATACAATCTCAAATATGGCCCTTAGTCAGGTTCATTGATCTATCTTCAATTACAATGGGATGGACATACAGTCCTTTACAACTGAACTTACAAATAGCATCTCCTATGTCAATGCAATTCCAATGAATTAAAAACTTTCCCATAAGTATAGAACACACATATATAAAATCCTCTCTCTTGCATACATGTTCTCAATTACAAAATGACCTCTCATTTATACCGATTACAAAGAATAATCAACCACTAGCTTGGCTAAGACCTAATACAATAAAACATATAAATATTATGCTCAATCTCTAATGTGATCCAAATCAAGTCAGCTAAGACTTATATAGGACCCAAATGTTCAACCTCGAACATACACAAGTGCTACCAAAGAAGAATCAAGATTCACAACATGTTATTTTATTAAGTTGGCTAGGACCTAAATGAAGAAACACTAACACGCTACCAAAGTAGAAAATTCAATCATCTCAACCAATGTGAACTAATAACACCATCATTACACGATCCAATAACACCAATGAGAAACATGAATACCATCTAGAACCTTCACATCATCTCCAAAAGAAAATCCAAACTCATCTTATCTTTGATCAATAGGAACACTAAGATATCGAACTCAGACAAAAAAAAAAGATAGTTTGTTGTACTCCAAGTCATGAAAAACACCAGCTATGAACACAATGATAAGGAAGCATTAAATCACAATATTCATAACCTTTAAAACATAAAATCCAAGTCATACTAAACCAAATATGCATCCACTATTTATAGGAATACTATGACACCAGTAACTAGAAACGCGATCATATATTACTCAAACTATTGAATGAACTTCTGGGAACCTCTATAGATGATGTAAAGACATCTTATAATAATAACTCACCATCACATCTCAAGATCTTTAGTATAGCATATGAACAACTAAAATCCTCATTACCAAACATCCTGAACACATTGTCTGAGATAGTAACAAGTATGTTGACATCAATGAAAAAATATTAATGTTAGCACACCCAAATCCAAAACTTTGACATGCTCAAAAATCTTCCAACAATATCCCCCTTTGTCATTGATGACAACATATGTAGTGAAAAAATGATCAATGCCCAAAGTCAATTCTATATCCACTTGATCACTCTGAATATACAACTTCAACGCAATCTTTGGTCTAGCTTCTATTTTTCACACAACTTCTACTCCTTTGACATCAATGGAAAAGGACCTAAGATATCAAAAGTACCAAACCAATAAATATCCATTACACTTCTCCCCCTAAGGAGTAGTCCCCAAAACTCATCAATCCAATAAATAATATTTTGATAGAATCTTTAGACTGATGCTATCCTTAGCATCATCAGCTTTGATCTAGAGGGGCTATCACCCCAAGCTTTTCCCTAAGATACTCAAAAGTATCCTTTAGTAAAGGCTTTGTAAAGATGTCAGCAATATATTCCTTAGAAGACACAAATTTCAACTTTGCTTCTTTTTCATTTATGTTATCCCTCAAGACATGCTACTTAATAGAAATATACTTTGTCTTTGAATACAAAACATGATTCTTTGAAATATTTATAGCACTAGAGTTATCACAGTGGATAAAAATAGGTTCATCAATGTTTATCCTTATGTCCTTCAACATTTTCTTCATCCAAATAGCTTGATTATAGTTAATTTTGGTAGAAACATACTTAGCTTCAGTAGTACATTGATAAATACAATCCTACTTCTTACTAGTCCAAGAAACCAGTTTCTTACCCAAGAAGAATGCACCTCCACTAGTACTTTTTCTATCATCCATATTACCTACCCATTCGACATCAATGTATGCACATAGAATAAAGTCATAATATTTTTTATACCATAATCCATAGTCAATTGTACCCTTAAAGTATCTAAAAATTATTTTCACAACAACCATATGAGATTCCTTCAGTTTAGCTTAAAATCTTGCAACAATTCCAACAACATTTGATATGTCTGATCTAGAGTGAGTTAGATATTGCAGTCCACTGATCATATATCTATACAATGTCTTATTAAAACAAGATGAATAATCATCCTTAGTCAAATTACAACCAATAACCATAGGATTTCCTACCATTTTTTAATCTTCCATACCAAATTTCTTCAATAATTATTTGACATACTTAGACCGAGTAATGAAAATTCCTTTAAATCTAGTTGTGTAACTTGCAATCCAAGAAATAATTTCATTTCACCGATCATAGACATCTTAAATTCTTTTTGTATTTCATCAAAAAAACCTCTACTCAAATCATCATTTCCACTAAATATGATATCATCAACATGTTACGAATAGGTAATACTGAGGGGGGAGGTGAATCAGTATTACAACACTTTAATTTAAAATTCAACAAATTGTAAATAATCCATATTAATAATGAAATAAAAATAACATAAATGCACAACACATAACTCATAACACCATGATTTTTTTTCGAGGAAATCTTGGCCAATGGGAAACCCCGATGGGGATGGTACCCACAACTATGCACTAAAATATAGTATCCATGTTAGGAGATCTAGCCCTATTAGGAGCTGAGTATTACATAGTACATTTCCTTGTTAGAGGAATACAAAACCCTATTAGGGGTATACATAAACATTATTAAAGGTGGTGAGCTTATAGCTCTTACAATTATAATATTGTCACAAAGTGTCCTTCAAAAGTGAACTGCACAAGCATCTACTATTCTTTGATAGTTCCAGTTAAAGCTCTATCAAACACTTATCTCACATCTACTATATTCTCTCTCTAATATCCCAAATTTTCATCCATCACATCATCATTACAATCACACTTATCACTTCCATAAAACACTCTATACTTATATTAATTTTGTCATCCGGATGGATCTCAAAATACATTACAAAACATAATAATTACGTATGCAAATGATAAGCATAGAGTCGGCAATCTTATATTACCAAAGTGTCAGCAATATACAACATTCATCTAACTTAGCACATTACCATACCAACTAACCTTCCCTCAATCATCACAATTGTTCATATACCATGTTTCACTGATTCTATGTCTTCGCATACCTTCACAATAATGTATCTTCCTGATCTCATCACCAAAACATATGCAACCTTAACTAAAGGTCATACACATCCCAAAGTGTCTTCCTTTATCTTTGCAAGCCATAATACATCATATATTATCTTCGCTAATCAAAATAGCACCATAGTATACTATTATTCTGATTCTATACTTAGTCATTTTCATGACTGAGTCTCCAATACCAAAACTCTCTACATGTGATCACTTGAGCATAAGTGTTGCCATAAATGAAAACCCTTAAGTGATACCTAGTGCTCCCAAAATATAACTTTCCAACAATCTCTCCCTTTGGCATTGATGACAACACTTAGTGAAAAATGACTAAGTGTTAGAATACTATCTTCTTTCTACTTCTCTATATACATATTCTCCTCTTTTCTTGTCTTTTCTCTTTTTCTCTTTTCTTCTTTTTTTTTATTTACTTTTTTTTCTTCTTCTCACTTTTTCTCTTCTCTTCCTCTTTTCATTTTTCTCTTATCTTCCCCTCCCTTTGACATCAATGGCAAAGGTACTTACAAAATTTCAAAATTCTAAGCACAAAAGACTTAGTGCTTACTCACCAGATTTATAATGTCTTGGAAGGAGTCTTCCAAGGTCTTCACTTCATCAACCCATGACTTAATTAGGATTTCATTGACATGGATCAATGCATTCAGTACATAAGATGATGTTTATGTTGTCATTGGCTCAGTGGGTATAGCATTTTTCATTGATCCTTTGATTTTCTCCATCTCTGTAAGATGAGCTTCAAGAATTGAAAGCTTAGGAGTGATTAGACTCTTTAGCAATCCAAATCTTTCCACTACTCTCCCTTTCTCTTTATTCAAAACACTTATCTTATCCAAAATCTTGGATGTCTGTTTGTCCATTTCTACCATAGTTTTTGAAGAGGTTTCATAACTGTCCATCAAGTTGTCTAGTATAGCCCAGTCCTTGGCTATGATATCTTCAATATTCTTCACATGTCTAGTAAGATGTAGACAATAATTGTATACCTTTCTTCTTTGTGATGCGCAACTTCTAGCTTTAAGTGTAGTTTCTTTTAGGATGTCCAAGTCCCATGAGATGGACTGACAAACTTCCTTCAACTTCTTTTCTAAGAACCTCTTTTCTGCCTTATCCTTTGTGGTCTTCAACAATGACTCAAAATGATTGTCAAAGTTGTCTAGTGCCATGTTCAAATTATCTACATCATCCTTTCCTTGAAAGACAATAGCTGTAGGGAGTATTTTGTTCACTGTTTCCACTACCCTAGTAATCACCTTTACCCTTTTATCCCCTTTTTGTACTAACCTTTCTTTTTCTTTAGAAAATGTCATGAAGGATAACCTCATGAGTTCATCCTCATCCATGCTTTCCATGTCTACACTCACTAGTTTGGCCATACTTTCCAACAATAGAGTAGAGGAGGTGTATGGTTCTTTGTTATGCTCAACTCTTACCTCTACTTTTTCTATTTTTTTTCTTCTACCTACCTTTCTTCTTTCTGTATCTCCTTCTCCTATTCCTTCTCTTCCTATTTTTCCTCTGTATGCTCTTCCTCTTTTTGTCCTTCCTCTTCAACTATCATTGCATTGTCTAGATTTTCTTGAAATGGGTCATTTACATCAAGCAAGGTGTTAAGGGTTACAGGCACACCAGAGACAAAGAAGTTTGGTTGCATGTCAACTTCACTTGCTTTCTCACACACTTCAATGGTCTGAGAACTTTCTCCTATTCCCAAAGGTGTAGGCTTCGTAACCTTGGGAGGTGAGGTCTTCTCAAGCATGTCACTCATAAGAATTTGGTCCAGTACCTTTTGTGTGTCCTCTATGACTTCATCATACTTTCTTGCCATAATCTTCACCAATCTGGCCTTAGTCCTTAATAAAGGTTTCAGCTCTTTGATGATTCTCTCCCTCTCTTGTATAGAGACTACCTACAACATATCTTCAATAGCCTTGTTTCTTATATTCTCATCCTCAGACTATGCTAATTGTTTTCTTATTTCTAACTTGCTATAAAAATCCTTGGGGATACTTCCATCTCTAACAAATTCTTCTTGAAAATTAACAAGTGCTCAATTATTGTGTCCTCAATTATTGCTTGATTTTTAGGGTCATACCTTTCATAGTATCTATTTATAGTCTTCAAATTCCCATCTCTTATTACTCTATTTTGTAGCATTTGAATATCTGGCTTCCATAGATTTGTGGCCTCTTCAGTACTTCTATTTCTTCTTCCTTCTTTTCCTCTACTTCTACCTTTTTATTCTTAGGGCTTCTTTGTTAGGTAGATCTTGTAGATCTTCTATGTGTGCTCTCGGGTACAACTTCTTGTGCAGTCTTCTCATGTGTAGATGATAGATCAATTATGTTTGGAGTAGGACTTACTGTCTTTTCAACTTGAGAAGGAGGAGGTGCATCAATTTCCATGTTGGAAGATGCTTCTATCATCTTTTTCCTTAGTTTCTTTAGCTTCTCCCTAGTGATTCCTACCTTCGCAGTAATGTCCTCAACTATTTTGTCAATCTTTCTTTTCCTAGTCCCTTTATCTTGTTCTTCTCTAACTTTTTCTGACTTTTCCCAGTATGTTCCCCATCTCTCTTTAGATGTGTCTACTTTAGCTACAAGTACATGTTCAACTTGCATTGTGAGAACCTCAGAAATGACCTCATACCCCATAGAGTAGCACCATTTCTTCTTGGGCTCGACTACCTCAAAGTGCACACAGTCAGTTTCAACCATGAAACAAATTTTGTCTTTATATTTTTCAACTATTTCCTTGGGTATCCTGTACCTCTCCTTCATTTTCCTTCGAAGGATTTTGGTCATTGCAAATAGCTCTCCATCTACCCAATTTTTATTTTGTCTTATGTATCTCTTAGATATTTGAATACCAGTAGGTACATCATTCTTCCATGCCCTAGGGTGCATTCCAGGGAATTTGTGCTCAATGTATATGAACATATGAACCAGAAGTGAACCAAACCTAAATTCCTTTGACTTATCTTTCTTGATAACATTCACATTTTCCAAAAATTGTTGTGATATAACTTTGCATAGGTTATATTTATTGTTTTCTTTAACCATTTTGTATGCCATCATAACTACTCCAGCTGATATAGAGCTAGGTCTGCTACTGTGGAACATCTTGTAACCTAATATCATTGCTACCAATCTCACATCTTGCTGAAATATATCATTTACTATCATTTCTCTCTTATCCGACTTAGAATGGGTAAGGGTTTCTTCTTGTTTTCTGATGTTTTTCTCAGCTACTGGGAGGGCTCCAGTATTATCCAATCTGGTTAGCTCATGGATCATTTGTCCACATATCTTAATTGGTTGGTCTCCAATCCATATAAACTGGTCATGGATTCTTCTTAGAATTATCTTGAGCCATTTGGTTTCATGGAACTCATTCAAAAGGGTTAACTTAATAATCAATTGATATTCCAAATGCTTAAACTATTCTATCATCCCATCTAATTCACTATAGATATCAACATCGCCTATAATCTCATATTTTCAATGTATGTAAGCCCGAATGTCTTCAATGTGTAACATGTTGTAAGGGGTTTGGAAAATGCTCCTTCTGGATCATCCTCACAAGACTTAAATGGATGTTTCTTAAACTTATACCTTGGTCTATCAACAACATCAAAAATCACAGGTGCATCCATATCTTCTTGAAGAGTATAAAGTCTAAATACCTTTGATATGCTAAATTCTGGAACTTCTACTCAAATCGATCACCCAATGTGGTTGCTAGGTGGCTAAAATGCTTCTTCACACTACTCTCCTTGATCATTGATTATCAAACGATGAGGAAATGATATACTTCAAGCTCTTTTACCTATCACAGGTTAAGTAAGTGCATTAATCACAGGTAGCTCAACTTCGCACACTGTCCAGTCAAACAAAATCTTATGAACACAAGATATGAATCTCCAAGTGTTGTGATCACAAACATAGACTCCATAGTGTCTATACACACCATATCTAATCTTGCATGAGCTCATTCCACATAATCAGGGGCTGGATATAATATGTTATCTGCATCCAATTCTCCCCTAAGGCCATGCGACTTTCTAGGTTGATGTCTCAATGTACTCATCATGTAAAGACATAGTAGCATCTATTGTCTCTCCCTCAACCAATGCCTTATTGAACTCCTTTATCTTCTATATCTTATCATCTTCTTCATTTTCATATTTCTTGAAATGATTCTCCAACTCATCTATATAATCATTAATACTTTTACCACTGTCACCAACATTCTTCTTTATAACCATAGGAGGTAGTCCTCTTTTGTTGTCCTCTCCATTATATCTGCAAAGCTTCACTATGTATCCTAGGTTGTTGCATTTGTAACATATAGGTGGTCTCCTTCTATCCTGATTAACCTATAGCTTACAATAGCTTGCAGTATGCCCAAAGTTATTGCATTTGTGGCATATGATCTTGTCTCCTAAATCTTCTCTTATGTAATCTTGTTTATATCTAGACTGATTAGGTTTTCTACATTCTTCTTTCTTATGTGCATATGCATAACAGTTATGACAATAACCAGAAAAGGGTTTGAAAGAATTGTTACCTCTGCAATCTCTTTTCATGTGTCCAAGTTTGTTGCATCCAAAGCATCTACCTCTAAAAGGTCTGATCTGATCTCTAGGTCTCTCAAGATTAGGTCTTTCTTCATTCTTTCCTTCATGTGTTTCTTCATTAGTCTTTGAACATTCACCTTCATTGAATCTGATTCTAGTCATGTCTCCTTTAGGTTTTCATCTTTCTCTTTGTTCATCAATCTTATCACTGCTCATGTGCAACTTCTCAATATGAAATTTGGATTGAGTGAGTTCTCATTTTATGATCTAATTTTACTTTTCCAATTCCTGACACTTATCCTTGTAGTGATCAATTTTAGTTTTCATTTGTCATATCTGCACATTTTCTTCTTTTAGTGTTTCTTAAACTTTGTATCTTGCATCCTTTTCATGTTGAATCTCTTTAATCATCAGAAGATTGATTTGTTGTTTTTCCTGATCCAACTTCTTTACTTGTTATGATTTTTCATTGTCTGAATCCTCTTTGATCTTATCCATAAGGTCTTGTTTCTGACTTCTTGAAATTTCAAGTTGTTCTTTTAGTTTCTTGATGAAACCTTCTACTCTTCTCAATTTGAATTTTTAATTCTCCATTCTCATCCTTTTCTTTGTCTAGGTCATCAAGTGCTACTTCAGAGTTCTCTTGCAAACTTTTTGAATCTATTATGATCTCCCTTACGATATTAGGCTTTCTCTCCAATGGTCAATAGCTCTGATACCAATTGTTAGGATTAGGTAATACTGAGAAGGGGGGTGAATCAGTATTACAACACTTTAATTTAAACTTTGACCAATTGTAAATAAACTATATTAATGTTGAAATGAAAAGAACATAAATGCACAACACATAACTCATAACACCATGATTTTTTTTCGAGGAAACCCTAGCCAAGGGAAAACCCTGGTGGGGATGGTACCCACAACTATGCACTAAAATATAGTATCCTTGTTAGGAGATCTAGCCATGTTAGGAGTCGAGTATTACATAGTAAATTTCCTTGTTAGAGGAATACAAAACCCTATTAGGGGTATACAAAAACCTTGTTAAAGGTGGTGAACTTACAACTCTTACAATTAGAATACTGTCACAAAGTGTTCTTCAAAAGTGAACTACACAAGCATCTACTATGCTTTGATAGTTACCATTAAATCTCTATCAAACACTGATCTCACATATTCTATTTTCTCTCTCTAATATCCCAAATTCACATCCATTACATCATCATTACAATCACACTTATCACTTCCACAAAACACTCTATACTTATATTAATTCTACCATCCAGTTGGCTCTCAAAATAAATTACAAAACATAATAATTACTTATGCAAATGATAAACATAGAGTCAATGATCTTATATTACCAAAGTGTCAGAAATATACAACATTCATCTGACTTATCATGTTACCATACCAACTAACCTTCCCTCAATCATCGTAACTATTCATATACCTATCTTCGCATACCTTCACAATACTGTATCTTCCCGATCTCATCACCAAAACATGTATGACCTTAACTGAAGGTCATACATATCCCAAAGTGTCTTCCTTTATCTTCATAAGCCATAATAAATCATATATTATCTTCACTGATCAAAAAAGTACCATAGTATATTGTTATTATGATTATGTACTTAGTCCTTTTCATGACTGAGTCTCCAATACCAAAAACCTATGCATGTGATCACTCCAACATAGGTGTTTCCATAAATGAAAACCCTTAAGTGATCTCTATTGATCCCAAAATATTACTTTCCAACACAAAAAATACTTTAACAATCAAGACATTACCATCAACTATTTTGAATAATAAATTATTGTATGTCGTATCTTTTCTGAAACCAATCTTTTTCAAATACATGTCTAGTCTAGCATACTAGGCTCTAGGAGATTGCTTTAATCCATACAAGGATTTTTGTAATTTGTAAACTATATCTCCTTCTTCAGTTAGAGTAAAACCATCAAGCTGAGCTCAATATAAACATCTTCCTCTAGCTCACCATTTAAGAATGAAGACTTAACATCCATCTGATCGACCTTAAATTTCTTATAAGTTTCATATGGAAGAAGTAGTTTAACAAATTCAATTCTAACAACATGAGAAAAAGTCTCAATAAAATCTATACATTTAATTTGTGAATAACCTTTACATACCAGTCTTTCTCTATTATGAACCACTTTACCATCTTCACTCAGCTTATCTATGAATACCCACTTAGTACCAATCACATTCTTTTCAATAGGTCTAGGAACAAGGATCTAAGTCTTGTTCCTTTTAATTTAATCAATTTATTCCTTCATTACTTTCATCCAAATCTCATCAATACATGCTTATTTAACATCTTTAGGCTCAAATTCAGATAGAAAACAAGTTTCATCTCTAGAAATCCTTCCTCTAGTCTAAACACCTCTATTCTTATCACTAATAATGACATCTTCATGATGATTAATCCTTACATACCTTGGATCTTTTGGTATAGACTATGTGGTAGACCCTTCAGTGGTAACATCCACTTCATTTCCTTCTAACTCTCTATGTTCTTCTGATCCATCCTGATTCTAATTTTGCATTTCCATAATATGATTGTCATCTTTAGTCATATCATACCTACAATTCCTTTATGATCTCTACTCCTTTTCATCAACTCTAACATTTTCACTTTCAACAATCCTCTTTAGTCTATAGTTTTAACATTTATATGTCTTTCTCTTTGTATAATAACAAAGAAATATTCCTTCATCACTTCTAGGATCAAACTTTCTAGTATCTTCATCCCTCTTAATGTAGCATTTAATTCCAAAAGTTCTAAAATATTTCACTATAGAAATATAACCATACCAAAGTTCATGAGGATTCTTACTGGTTCCTTTCTTAATCTTTAATTGATTCAAAGTATATACTACGGTGCACGCTGCTTCTCTCCAATAGATCTGTTGTAGTTTTCCTTCAATCATCATAGTCCTAGTTGTGTCTAGAATAGTTATGTTCCTTCGCTAAGAAACATCATTCTGTTGTGGGGTTTAGGGTGTAGAATTTTGTCTCTTTATCCCATATTCTTCACAAAATGCATAAATATTATCAGATGTAAACTCTCTACCTCTATCTAATCATAGGTATTTCTATCTTCTTCCAGATTCTGTCACCACCATTATCTTGAATATTTGAAATTTTCAAAAGGCTTCTAATTTCTCCTTCAAAAATGTAACCCACATCATCCTTGAATAGTCATCAATAAATAGCATAAAGTATCTATCACCAATGTAACTTCTTATCTTAGTAGGACCACATAGATCTATATGCACTAAATCCAATAGTCCATTTGAAGAATATGTTTTATTCTTGAAAGTAGATCTAGTTATCTTTTCCAATTGGAATTCTTTGTACATATTGTTAGGATTTAATAGTTTAGGAAAATCTCTCACAACATTAGTGTTGCTAATCTTCACCATATTATCAAAGTTCACATGAAAAAGTCTTCTATGCCATAACCAACTATCATCAATCTTAGCAATCAAACATTTATTCTTAATAGTTCTCAAGTGAACTAGATTACCAACAGTTTGTGCACCTGATGCAATAAGCTTTCCCATACTTTCAATGCTTTTGCAGATTCTATTCATGGATATTAATATGTAAGCTTTATCCACTAGCTGCCCAACACTCAACAAGTTATGACTTAAACCATTGACATACAAGACATCATCAATATTGTGTTTACCATCAAGAGTAATAGATCATTTTCCTTTAGTAAAACAAGGATCATTGTTACTGAATCTAACAACAACTCCATCATAGTCCTCAATATTCACAAACTTATCTTTGTCACCAGTAATATAATGTGATAATCCGCTATCAATGAACCATTCATCTCTTTTAACAACTCTTGAAACCAATGCTTTTTCTTCGTTAGTATTATCTTCTTTAATAGAAATAAATAAAATTTCTTCCTCACTAGCAACAGACTCATCATCAGTCACACCTTCTTCAGTACCATAAAAATTTTTATCAACCTTAGAATTATATTTCTTAGATTTGTCTCTAAAATCCTTGTAATTCTTGTTTGGACATCTAGATGTAATATGACCAATCTTATTACAATTGAAGCATTTCAAACGTAATCTTCCTTCATACTTACCAGAACCCTTAAGTAGTCTTCTTGCAATAAAAGGCTTCAAGTTCATCAATCTTTATTTCTTATACCATGATCTATTCCCAATCCTTAGCATAGTATTTTAATTTCATCTTGTTCACACTAGCTTTGAATGCAGTTTCAACCTTAGGAAGTTCCTTACTGAGTGTAGTCATCTCATAGGCACAAAGTATTCCAGCCAAATCTTCTCTTGAAATTGATCTTATGGTTCTCAATTCTTCAATAGAAGAAACCTTCTCACTGTAACATGCAAGCAAAGATCTCAAAATCTTGTCAACAACTTCATTATCTATCAAGGTTCCTCCATCACACTTGATCTCACAAACCAAATCATTCACCCACTTAGATCTAAAAGATAAACAATAGTGAAAGATCCATAGCACAAAGCAAAAATTAAAATAAAGATTTGTTCTTGAGGAAACCTGGTTAAGGGGAAAACCCAGCGGGAGTCAAACCCACTAGATGAGTGTACTCTTAAAAAGTTACTACCCAATTAAGAGAAAAAAGGATGCACTTGAAACCACAAGCTTATAGCCCAATCTGCAAGCTCACTGCTCATAATACAATCTCAGATATGGCCCTAAGTCAGGTTCACCGATCTATCTTCAATTACAATGGGGTGGACATGTAGTCCTTTACAACTAAACTGACAAATATAATCTCCTATGCCAATATAGTTCTAATGAAGTAAAAACTCTTCCTTAAGTGCAAAACACACATATATACAATTCTCTCTCTTGCATACATGTTCTTGATTACAAAATTGTCTCTCATTTTATATCGATTACAAAGAATAATCAACCACTAGGTCAGCTAAGACCTAATATAATAAAATATATAAACATTATGCTCAATCTCCAATGCGATCCAAATTAAGTTATCTAAGACTTAGATAGGACCCAAATCCTTAACCTTGAACACACACAAGTTCTACTGAAGCAACATCAAGAATCACAACACGTAACTTCATCAAGTCATCTAGGACCTAAATGATGAAATACCAACATGCTACCAAAGCAAAAAAATTTGATCATCTCAACCAATGTGAATAATAGCACAATCATCACACAATCCAAGAACACCAACAAGAAACATGAATACCATTGAAAACCTTTGCATCATTTCCAATATGAAATCCAAACTCATCTTTATCTTTGATCAATAGGAACACTAAGATACCAAACTCAAACATAACAAAAGATAGCTTGATTTACTCTGAGTCATGAGCAACACCAACTATGAACACAATGATAAGGAACCATGAAATCACCAACTTTTTAACCTCTGAAACATCAAATCCAAGTCATACCAAACCAAATACTCATCCATTTTTCACATGAATACTATGACACCAGTAACCAGAAACTCAATCGTATCTTACTCAAACTATTGAGCCAACTTCTACAAACCTCTATAGATGATCTGTAGAAATATCAGAACAATGCAGAACCATCGCATCTCAAGATCTTCACCATAGCATCTAAACGACTAAAATCATCCTTATTGAACATCCTGAACACATTGTCTGAGACAACATGTATGTTGACATCAATGACAAAACATTAATGTCAACACACTCAAATCCAAAACTCTGACATGATAAACAATCTTCCAACAACAGTAACTACCAAACATGAACACTCCAACCTAGAAATGAAATTTTAATCCTAGGAAATGAAGTTATAAGAACCACAAATGAAATTTTATACCATAAATGAACTTTTGTTGCAATGAATCCATCCTGCAAACACAAAATGTCAAAATTTTGATAAATTGTAGGGCTTAGAGCCCCACAGTGGACGCAAAAAATGAGTTTATTTTTTGTACCTGTATTCACAACACAACACTTCAATTGGTTAGTACATGAAATTCAATCAAAATCAACAATAAACCAATCAAAAGCAACTTATTGCTTCCTAAACATGAGAATTATGATCTAATTATGAATTCTCTTATTAGATCAGTAAATTGACTCTCATGAAACAAAAGATTTCAATTAAATGCATCTACATAATGAAAATTTGAGTGATTTGATGAATCTAGATGATAAATTTGATCCTAAGATGATGAATTAAGCTAAGATGCAAGCTCAATTAATTGAATTGTGAAGCTAAATGATCTAATTTAATGTGAATTATCATGATTTTGATACTAAAATGATGCAAATCTCCTAGAAATGAATGAACACAATATAAATTGCTTCAAATATCAAACTAGCATAACCTAGGTACAATTATGAATCTAGATATGAAAATGCCTTAATGTGAGTTGTATATAAATTTTTAATTGGAGGGAAAATAATTCAATTTGAATTATGTGGTCAAGATTAACTCAGATTGAATTGAGTGGTTTAGATTCAAAATTGATTGAGCGATATGTTTCCATAATCATTATTGGTCAACTTATGTCAAGTAGTTTTTCCTTTTGTGAGTGAGTTGGATGACATGGAGTATTAGGAAATTTAATTAAATCAATTAAATCAATTTATTTAGCCATGGGAATTTTTAATTTTAATTTAATTAAATGGATAAGGTAATTAATTAATTAGGTGTAAAGTTGGAAAAGGTGATGGAGTGGGAAAGGGGTTTTAACAATGTACCTAATACAAGCCCTAAACCAACCTTCTCCAATATACATGTAAATTGATATGATATAGAATATAGATCTGAAAGTGTAAGTAAGGAATACTAAAATTAAACAAGATGAAATACATACCTCATAATAAAGTTGATCTAGAAATACCTATTTTCTTGTGTCTATATTCAGTTTCAGAAAATTTTGCAATTGAATCTAGTTTGGAAACATAGAAATAGAGAAAACCTAGAAATCTTTTGTCTTTCTGAGAAAGGTTGACCTTGACCCAGAATAGGGGTAAGATCTTACCCCAGGGCACAATCTTACCCCTAAAAGTTGACCTTGACCTGCACTGTTCCGACGGAAAATCTATTCGTGAATCCCAGAAGTTTGTCGAAAAGGGTACTCAGATCTACTATGTAACTCCCAAAATAACGGCTGTAGATATCTGAAAATGGTGTTTTGGGATGGCTATATAGGGTTTTGCCTTAGTCAACCCCCCATTTTTTTTATCTCCACCTCCACAAATAGCCAGATGTAATAGAATATGTGTGTGTATTGAATGTGCAATGCCAAGATCTAATCCTCTAGATTAAAAACCCTAGCATGAATTGTGTTGGACATTTTCCAGCAAGCCAGTGCTGACTGTATGTTTGTCATTGATGACAACATATGGTAAGTAGCATGCATTGAAGACTTATGCAGTAATCTTTGAGTATATGTAGCATGGACATCTTATCAACATGATATCATGGATACAGAGGTTAACTGTTAGTACAGATAGTTATGTAGTAGCTTGTGTCAGCAGTGTTCCTAACAGAGTTACAGATAGTGTTCTATGCGTAATTGTTCATACAATCATCATGGAGCCTTGTGCCTTTGGATATGTGATGAAGACATATTAGTGGTGTTACAATCATGGACTTAGAGTTTGATGATCAGTAGAAGTGAAGTTATGCAGTCGCTATTCACCAGTAGCAATTTCATGTGTTTATTCAGAAGAGCAGACAGAGATTATATTGGTTCAGGAGTTGCGCCTATCATTTTGGTATGCACCCTTGGATTACTGATTGGAGAAGAGTTTAGAATGTCTGGTTAAGAGTGCATGATGTAATTCATCTTGAAGAGAAATTTTTAGTTACTTTGGTAGAGCCGATAGTGTATAGTGTGCGTCTACATTTATTAATATCGTACAGGTCCCAGATTATGTTACGTGCTTAGTAGATCCAATAGAATTATTATTGGAGTATGTTATGGTTTCTCTAATATGATTTCAAGATGGTTCTAATAGGTCAACTTGATTATATCATTTAGAGGAAAGATATTTATAGGCAGTCATTTGTGATTGCTAAAGCATGGTTCAGAGTTGATTGTGAAGAGCAGAGTAGAGTGTGTGAAGTGTTGAGCCATCAGCAGAAGGTCTATGTGACCAAGTAAAGAGTTTTGTCCTATACATTGGAGTTGATCTTGATAGCAGGTCAAAGCGTAGTTCACCAAGATCTAGATATAGTGTGTATCAATTATTCAGAAGGTTGTAGCCTTCACCCCTTTGAGCAGTATGCTCTCAGATAGTGTGTCCTCACCCCTAACAGGGTTAATTGTAAAATAATCCTAACAGGGTCTGACCCTTGACCAAGTCACTGGACTAAATATGTTGTAAAGAAACTCCTAATAGGGTTAAGGATCTTCCAACAAGGATCATAAAACACTAGTGCAGATTATTAGTGGGTGTCAATTCCCACTAGGGTTTTTACCTATTTGGGTTTCCCCATAACCAAAATATTGGTGTTGTGTTCAAGTGTTCTTACATTGTGTTTATGCTTTATGTTTAAGTATACTTAATTGGATAAAGAATTGAAACTTGTAGATAATTGATTCCTCCCCCCCCCCCCCTCTTAGTTATCTCTTGGGACTATTCCTAACAATTGGTATCAAAGCCAAGTGCCTTGGAGAGAAAGTTTAACAGCTTGAGGTTGATCAAATGGAATTCTTTAGAAAAGATAGTCCTAAGTTTGATGGAGATAATTATCTTGATTGGATGAACAAGATGATGACACATTTGCAGTGCTTTGCTTTTGAAGTTTTTGAAGTGGCTATCAAGGAAGTTGAGATCTCCTCTCTAGCAGATCTTGCAAAGGATGATGCTACTAGAAAGCAGAAAGATTTACTCCATCAAAATGCAATAGCAAAGGAAGCCCTTATCAACGCCCTATCTAATAGTGAGTTTTCAGAGATAAAGAAAGTAGACACAACCTACAAGATATGGAAGCACCTAGAAGACATGTTTGAAGGAGATAAACAAGCAAAGAATGTGCGCAGAAAGACATGGAAGAAAAAGTAAAATACATTGGAGATGCTACCTGAAGAGAACATAAGAGCCTACAACCAAAGGATACATGAAGTAGTTGCTGGAATCAGAAACAATGGTGGAGAAATCTCAGAAGAAGACATCATGGATAAGGTGATGACTACCTTGACATCAAAATATCAGAACAAGATAAACATCCTTGATGAGACTATGCAATTCTCAAAAAATTTCAAAAGAGAGACCTTAATCAACAAGATTGTTACATTTGAGATATCAAGCTTGAAGATAGAGCCTAAAAGTGAGACAGCCTTCAAAGCTTCGGTCCATGGTAAGAAATCCTAGAACACCTCTGGTAATTTTGATGTTGATGATGAAGAAGAAGCCCTAGATAATTTCATTTCTATGATTGCTAAAAGAGAAAAGAAAGGAAAAGGAAAATATGAAGGTCAATTACCATTCAAATTCTTTTTCATGTAATAAGATTGGTCACTTTGCATCTAAGTGTCCTACAAGAGTTAAAAAGTTCAAGAATGACTACAAGCCTAAGTATACAAAGGAATGCTACTATGTTGGAGATGGAGTATCATATGAAGAATCAGTAGAAGAGGAGATTGGATTCATTGCTCTTGAAGATGAAAATAATTCACAAGAATTAGCATTGATTTCAAAAGCTGACATCAGGACAGACTAGATCATTGATAGTGGTTGTTCACATCACATGATAGGAGACAAAGATAGATTTGTTCATTTAGACAAATATAAAGGAGGCATGGTTAGATTTGGAGATAACACTCCTAAACCCATCATTGGTAGAGGATCCATCACCTTGGATGGAAAGAATAGCACTGATGATGTTCTTTATGTTGATGGTTTGAAACATAACCTACTAAGTGTTGGGTAGTTGCTTAACAAAGGTTACAGGTTGGATTTCAATGGAAACAAGTGCACCATTAACAACAAAGAAGGAGAATTAATTGCATCAGGATCAGAGACTAAAGGTAATGTTTTTCAACTTAATCCAGAAGCAAGTTGTTTTGTTACTAAGGTAGATGATAGTTGGCTATGGCATAAAAGACTATGTCATATCAATTTTGATAACATAGTAAAGATAAGTAATGTGAAGGCAGTTAGAGACCTACCTTGCATAGCAAAGCTAGTTGATACTATATGCAGGGAATGTGTAATGGGAAAGCATGTGAGGAATTCATTCAAGAGCAAGCATAATTTAGCAGAGAACAAGTTGGATCTGATTCATACAGACCTATGTGGACCAACTCAAACAAGATCATACTATGGTGAAAGGTATTTCATTTTGTTTGTAGATGATTATTCTAGAATATGTGGGTTGCATTCTTGAAAGATAAGTCAGAAGTATTTGAGAAGTTCAAAATATTCAAAGCTAAGGTTGAGAATGAATCTAGACTTAAGATAAAATGTCTAAGGTCAAATAGAGGAGGAGAATTCACCTCTGATAGATTTTATGAGTACTGCAAAGAACATGGCATAAAGAGATAGTTGAGTGCACCTAGAACCCCTCAGTAGAATGGGATTGCAGAGAGAAGGAATAGGATCATCCTTGATATAGCATGCACCATCATGATTGAAGGAAACATTGCTCACACCTATTAGAGAGATGCAGTCAATACAATAGTCTATACAATCAATAGAATCCAATTAAGGCCTAGCGTAGATAAGACACCTTCTGAGTTATAGTTTGGTAATGTTCCCACAATGAAATAATTTAGAATCTTTGGAAGCAAGTGCTACATCAATAGGGATGAAGCAGTAGGCAAGTTTGATGCAAGAAGTGATGAAGGTATTTTTCTTGGTTACTCTACTAAAAGTAAAGCTTATAGATGTTTTAACCTAAGATTGAATAAAATAATTGAAAGTGCTCATGTTAAGATTGATGAAAATTTTATGGTTCAAGAAAGCTACCATGATTACTCACCTATGATTGAAGAAGAACCCAGACCTTCCACTAGTGAGATAGTTGTTGAAGAGATGTTTGACAATATTAATGTATTGTTCAATGACCCTGAAACAAGTGAAGAAGAAACTCAGAAGGAAGATGAGACAGTATCACCGAAACTTCTAAAGTTTACATCTAGATACCATTCCAAGAATGACATCATTGGAGATCAGAGCAGCAAAGTCACAACAAGATCACAAGCAAAGAATTCAGCAACCAATGAGGTGGTATGTTTACTATCTTAGATTGAACCTTTAAGTGTTGAAGATGCATGTAATGATTCAGATTGGCATGATGCTATGAAAGAAGAACTAGATCAGATTATCAAGAATGATACTTGGGAACTAGTCCCAAGACCTAGTGATAAGAATGTGATTGGAACAAAGTGGATATTCAGAAACAAGATGAATGAAGCTGGCACAGTAGTAAGGAACAAAGCAACATTAGTATGTAAGGGTTATGCACAAAGAGAAGGCATTGATTATTCAAACACATTTGCACCTATGAGCATATTAGAAGCTATTAAGTTGTTTCTAGCTTATGCAACATTCAAAAACTTCAAAGTCTATTAGATGGATGTCAAGTCAGCATTCTTGAATAGAGAGCTAAACGAAGAAGTATACATTGAGTAGCCAGAAGGATTCACCCTATCAGACAGACCTAATATGGTATGCAAATTGAAGAAAGCCCTCTATGGACTTAAGAAAGCCCCTAGAGAATGGTATGAGAGACTTGATGGATATCTAACTAAAATTGGATTCAAGAAAGGAGCAATAGATTGTAATCTATTCATAAGAGAGACATCTAAAGGTCCACTACTTGTAGCTATATTTGTTGATGACATTATCTTTGGAGGTAATGACAAACTTAGTGCTGAATTTGCTAAGGAAATGTAGAGTGAGTTTGAGATGAGCATGATTGGACCTATCAAATACTTCTTCGGATTAAATGTGTAGTAGACAAAGAAAGGTATTTTCATTAATCAGTCCAAATATGTAAAAGAGATATTGAAGAAGTTCAAGATGGATGATTGCAAACCAGTGGGTACACCTATGATAACAAGATGCAAGCTTACAAAAGAAGATGATTCACCAATAGTAGATATAACATTGTACAAGTCTATGATTGGAAAACTTATTTATCTTACTCAAACCAGACTAGATATTTCCAATGCAGTTGGCATAGTTGGAAGATTTGCAGCAAAGCCTAAACAAAGTCACCTCATGACAGTAAAAAGAATATTTAGATACTTGCAAGGCACTATAGATTATGGTATATGGTATCCTAAATCAGAAAATGTTGAGCTTCATGTATATACTGATGTAGATTGGGTAGGATGCATTGATGATAGAAAGAGTACATCAGGAGGAGTAGTGTTTCTTGGTGACAGACTTGTCACTTGGACAAGCAAGAAGCAAAATTGTATCTCTCAGTCAATAGCAGAAGCGGAGTATGTTGCAGTAGCCTTGAATTGTTCTAAAATTGTGTGGATCAAGCAAATGATAAAGGATTTTGGAATTCAAATTGATTATCCTATTGTTATTCATTGTGATAACACTAGCACTATCAATATGTCAAAGAACCCTGTGATACATGCAAAGACAAAACATATTGAGATCAAGTATCACTTCCTAAGAGAGAAAGTGGCATAGAAAGAAGTCAAGTTAGACTATGTGAGTACTAAAGATCAGTTAACAGACATATTCACAAAGCCCTTACCAAAGGATACTTTTGAGTATCTCAAGGAGAAGGGAGTAATTCCCTTCCCTGATTCTGCTTAGAAGAAAGAAGAAAAAGTATCAGTCCTGAGGGACTGATGGAAGGTTGACTACTCTACCTCAGGAGTAGTACCGGTGCTTAAAAAGAATGGCACCCTTTTCCATTGATGTCAAATGGGGAGTAATATATAGAGTCATGAAAAATAGAAGCAAAGAAGGAATATTATACTAAGGGGGAGTAGTATTCAGTCATGGAAGCAGTTTAGTTGAGGAAAAGGAGAATATTGAAGAATATTGCAATAGATGGAGGACTCATCCTTGGGGGAGCTTTTGATGAGGAAATGGAAAATTTTATAAAAGAATTTCTCATTTGGGTTGGTGGTTTTTTTCATTCCATATGTTGCCATCAATGCCAAAGGGAGAAATTGTTGGAGATTTGCCAGCAAGCCAATGTTGATTGTATGTTTGTCATTGATGACAACATATGGTAAGTAGCATGCATTGAAGACTTATGCAATAAGCTTTGAGTATATGTAGCATGGACATCTTATCAACATGATATCATGGATGCAGAGGTTAACTATTATTACAGACAATTATGTAGCAACGTGTGTCAGTAGTGTTCCTGACAGAGTTACAGATAGTGTTCTGTGCGTAATTGTCCATACAGTCATCATGGAGCCTTGCACCTTTGGATATATGATGAAGACATGTTAGTGGTGTTACAATCATGGATGCAGAGTCTGATGATTAGTAGAAGTAAAGTTATGTAGTCACTATTCACCAATAGTAATTTCATGTGTTTATTTAGAAGAACCGACAAAGATTGTATTGGTTCAAGAGTTGCGCCTATAATTTCAGTATGCACCCTTGGATTATAGATTGGAGAAGAGTTCATAATGTTTGGTTAAGAGTGCATGATGTAATTCATCTTGAAGAGAAAGTTTCAGTTACTTTGGTAGAGCCGACAATGTGTAGTGTGCGTCTACATTTATTAATATTGGACAAGTCCCAGATTATGTTGCGTGCTTAGTAGAGCTGACAGAATTATTATTAGAGTATGTTATGGTTTCTCTAATATTATTTCAAGATGGTTCTAACAGGATGACTTGATTATATCATTTAGAGGAAAGATATGTATAGGCAACCATTTTTTATTGCTAAAGTATGGTTCAGAGTTTATTGTGAAGAGCAGAGCAGAGTGTGCAAAGTGTTGAACCATCAGCAGAAGGTCTATGTGACCAAGTAAAGAGTTTTGTGTTATACATTGGAACTGATCTAGACAGAAGGTCAAAGCACAATTCACCAAGATCTAGATATAGTGTGTATCTATTATTCAGAAGGTTGTAGCCTTCACCCCTTTGAGCAGTGTGCTCTCGGACAGTGTGTCCTCACCCCTAATAGGGTTAATTGTAAAAGACTCCTAACAGGGTCCAACCCTTGACCAGGTCACTGTACTAAATATATTATAAAGCAACTCCTAACAGGTTTAAGGATCTTCTAACAAGGATCATAAAACACTAGTGTAGATTATTAGTGGGTGTCAATTCCCACTGGGGTTTTTACCTATGTGGGTTTCCCTGTAACCAAAATATTGGTGTTGTGTTCAAGTGTTCTTACATTGCATTTATGCTTTATGTTTAGGTATACTTAATTGGATAAAGAATTGAAACTTGTAGATAACTGATTCACACCCCCCCCCCCTCTCAGTTATCTCTTGGGACTATTCCTAACAAATTAATATGAGAAATTAATGCATAGATTTGAATATGATAAAGAAAGCATACCAAGCCCCCAAGGCTAAAGTAATCCTACCAAACTCACAATCTGTAATTGCTAGCCCATGATTGTATCTTTGAATGCTTGAATGTTGAAAATGGTGGATCAAGGAAGACCGGATCTTTCTTTCTCCAAAGGAATGTCCACAATGGTTTGTCCAACAATGCTTGATGTCAACAAGGTATAGATCTTCTATATCATCCTCTTGCAATCTTGCATCATTACTTCACCATCGATTTCTTGCTTCAACCGATTGTGTATCCACTTGATGGATACTTGGTGTTTTTGTTGTTGTAAATGAAGGTAAAAGAGAGTGTTTATATAGAGATTTGAAGGTGAGGCTCCTCAGGAAATGTAAGGGCCCATAATTCTGTTAGGAATGGGAACACTGAGAGGGGGGGTGAATTAGTGTTCTATATATTATTAATTTTTCTAATATCTTTAAACTTAACTTAATTGCTTAAGTACTGAAATGAATATCAATGCAAGTAAGATAAATAACCATAACACATAACACCATATATGATTACAGAGAAACCCAAATAGGTAAAAACCCCAGTGAGAATTGGCACCCACTAAGAACTGCACTAGAGTATTATGATCCCTGTTAGAAGATCTTACAACCCTATTAGGAGTTGATCTTTACAATGCAATAAGTACAGTGACCTGGTCAAGGGTCGAATCTTGTTAGGAGTCTTTTACAATAACCTTGTTGATGCAGAGGGCATCCATGGCACTCACAATCTGCATATCTTCGTTTCTTTTTCTTTATGAATATAGATTAGAGGCCTTCAATCGTTCAATATTCCCAAAAATAATAATGATAATAATAACTTTATATTACCTTCCATTATTTCACTGAATCACACTCACCAATGGTAACACTACATTCACAGATTCTTCAAGCCTTTCAGATCTGGTTCCAACTTGATCATACATGAAATAGTCATGTTCACCATCTTTTATGAATATATACATGCACATATCATGTTTTCCACCCATTCACAAATACCGAGTTACACATAGATCCTTCATGGTTTCCATCAAAATGGTTGTCGATGCATGGTTTCTTGCACTTCATGCGGGAATGAACAACTTACTACTCATTGCATGTTTTGAAACCAGTCCTAAATTCATGTAACAGTTTTTGACACCCTTAACATACTAAATTCTATTCTCTGCAAAATAAAACTGTTTCACTATTCATTTGGGACTGTTACATAAATGAAACATAAACAAAGTTTCTTATCAAACTATCATAACGTCCCCGAATTGGGACTGTCATAAAACCAAACCATAAACAAAACAACTTCCTTATTATCGCTTATCACAAACTTAGAACCTGATATATATACCACTATTATATTCTTCCATGAAATCAAAAGCTGATACCCAAAAACATCTAATGCCAATTCAAATAGAAACCTACTAACCCAATTTTCATAATCCTTGAGATTTTAAGAGGACTCCAATACATCAAATCCATCTCCATTCATTAAAATTCAAGAACCGAATACATATATGGTTTGAATGAAAACAAATATCAATGGGACCCATATGGATTTTACATGAACATGAATGAACAAAGATAATAAAGAGCATTCTTCACAAACAACTTCTTTAACAAAAATCTCCATTAATGAAATGTATGAAATTACAAATATATGGCTCTCTAGCTATCACCAGAGAGCCATTTGGACTCGTCTAATATTTTCCTCCTTCTCTACCGTAACCTCTATTCCTCTCTATCCCCATTTGATTACAATATGTTGTCTTTTTAAAGACAATTCATGACAGTTATAAACTGTTCATCTACCTGTGTCCCTTCGTAATCATATTCGGTGTTTCCTTAACAAATGTAATATAACCCATTTTAAATATATTGAACACATATCAATATAGTTTAATAAATGTTAAATAGAAACCTACTAACCCAATTTGCATAATCATTGACATTTTAAGAGGACTCTAATACATCAAATCCATCTTCATTCTTTAAAATTTAAGAACCAAATACATATACAGTTTGAATGAAAACAAATATCAATGGGACCCATATGGATTTTACATGAACATGAACAAACAGAGATAATAAAGAGCATGCTTCACAAACAACTTCTTTAACAAGAATCTCCATTAATGAAATGTATGAAATTACAAATATATGGCTCTCTGGCTGTTGCCAAAGAGCCATTTGGACTTGTCTAATATTTTCCTCCTTCTCTACCGTAACCTCTATTCCTCTCTATCCCCGTTTGATTACAATATGTTGTCTTTTTAAAGATAATTCATGACGGTTATAAACCGTTCATCTACCCGTGTCCCTTCATAATCATATTTGGTGTTTCCTTAACAAATGTAATATAACCCATTTTAAATATATTGAACACATATCAATATAGTTTAATAAATGTTCCATGAAGTTCTAAATGACTTCAAACATATCAATATTCTAATAAAGAGCAAATGGTGAGGTGCCCTTGCACCATACTCCTGAGCTTCAAAGTTTTCCATGTCCTCATGGAAATGCATTGGTGAGAATCTGTAAAATCTTCGCCTCTTCACCATCACTGAGTTGATGCCTCCTCCGCTTTCTTTATCTCTTTCAACTTTGAATCCCATCCAAGAGTTTATGTTGGTCGCCTTCAATGGTGCTTCTGCCATTGCACAGCCCACTCATCCATGCTGCATCACAACATTTGTCCCTCACCTGGGAGTCCCACCCCAAGACTTTTGGTGACACACAAGACCATCTCCCATGGTCCCTCTAGTAGACACTCTTGTCCACCTCCTACAGCTGAGTGAACAGGCACCATTCTATAACCAAAAACTTGCATAACAAGAACCAAAATATCCACAACCACTGCCTGGTGTAGATTGTAAGGAAACTCAAGTGTGGAAATAGCTTCCTACGCTAATCTCTATAGGAGAGTATTGTGCAAATTCTTATAAATCCTTACAATTTCAAATTCGTTAACTACTTTAACAAAGATATTGCAGCCACATACCATGCATACAGAAAAAATAGAGAATGACACAATAATATACCCTAGGGAAACCTTTCGGTAAAAACCCCAGCACTCCAAAACCTGCACAATGTATTGATCAAAACTATTACAGCTTACAATACACTTGCAATGCAAGTTCTTTTAGAAGATTTCTAAAACCTTGAAGACAAATCACGGAAGCATAAAATGTTCCAAACAATACACTCGCATCATCTCTCTTCGCAACCCTAAAAAAGCTTATATCATGCGCTTCACTTTTTAGCGCTACTCCCAAAGATAACTGTATTAGGGTTTTACCATTCTTTGAGAGTGTATAGTACTCAAATTTATCAGTTGCCACATGTCTTCACCTGTCATTGAATCTTCTTGACATAGCTCTTACGTGTCATAGGAATCCCTCATAACCGTTTTAGCCATGATCTCCTTACACACAATTCAAGATGCTGACACATCAACATTATTTGCAAGAAATAAATTTTACAAAACAAATAATAAGAATAGGAATTATCCAAGGTTGAGACACCTTATTACTAACATAGATGTCCTTCCATCTACATGCTTAGAATCTTCTGAGCTCTAATACCACTTGATGCAGAGGGCATCGATGGCACTCACAATATGCATATCTTCATTTCTTTTTCTTTATGAATATAGATTAGAGGCCTTCAATCGTTCGATATTCCCAAAAACAATAATGATAATAATAACTTTATATTACCTTCCATTATTTCACTGAATCACACTCACCAATGGTAACACTACATTCACTGATTCTTCAAGCCTTTCGGATCTGGTTCCAACTCAATCATACATGAAATAGATGTGTTCACCATCTTTTATGAATATATACATGCACATATCACGTTTGCCACCCATTCACAAATATCAAGTTACACATAGATCCTTCACGGTTTCCATCAAAATGGCTATCGATGCATGGTTTCTCGGGCTTCATGTGGGAATGAACAACTTACAACTCATTGCATGTTTTGAAACTAGTCCTAAATTCATCTAACGGTTTTTGACACCCTTAACATACTAAATTCTATTCTTTGCAAAATAAAACCGTTTCACTATTCATTCAGGACTGTTACATAAATGAAACATAAACAAAGTTTCTTATCAAACTATCATAACGTCCCTGAATTAGGACTATCATAAAACTGAACCATAAACAAAACAACTTCCTTATTATCACTTATCACAAACTTAGAACCCGATATATATACCACTGTTATATTCTTCCATGAAATCAAAAGCTGATACCTAGAAACATCTAATACCAATTCAAATAGAAACCTACTAACCCAATTTTCATAATAATTGACATTTTAAGAGGACTCCAATACATCAAATCCATCTCCATTCATTAAAATTCAAGAACCGAATACATATACGATTTGAATGAAAATAAATATCAATGGGGCCCATACAGATTTTACATGAACATGAACGAACAAAGATAATAAAGAGCATGCTTCACAAACAACTTCTTTAACAAGAATCTCCATTAATGAAATGTATGAAATTACAAATATATGGCTCTCTGGCTATTGCCAGAGAGCTGTTTGGACTCATCTAATATTTTCCTCCTTATCTACCGTAACCTCTATTCCTCTCTATCCCTGTTCGATTACAATATGCTATCTTTTTAAAGATAATTCATGATGGTTATAAACCGTTCATCTACCTGTGTCCCTTCATAATCATATTTGGTGTTTCCTTAACAAATGTAATATAACCCATTTTAAATATATTGAACACATATCAATATAGTTTAATAAATGTTCCATGAAATTCTAAACAACTTCAAACATATCAATAGTCTAATAATGAGAAAATGGCAAGGTGCCCTTGCACCACCTATTAGGGGTGGTGGCTCACTGCCAGAGCTCACTACTCAATGAGAAGGCTACAACTTCCTAGATATTAGATACACACTATATCTGCCAATGGTGAACTGTTGCTTTGACACTGCTTGTCTGATCAGTTCCTTTTGTGTGTTGATTCTTTAACCTCTCGTAAAGCTCTACAACATTGTAACTTATCTTCACATACTTCTAGTCTACTACTACCAACTCTATATCTCATCCCATATTCAAATGCAAGGGCTCATGTCTTATTTATATGCGCAAACAAAACTATTCACTAGGTTGACCTTCAACCTATTATATACAATGCTTCCAAAATGAATTAGCTCAAGCATGTTTACAAACAATGATATTAACATTTCTATAGCCTAAATATAATAGGTGCATAGCCTTTACAAAATAATATTATACATGCTAACCAAAATACCAACAGTCAGCTCCATGCTCTATTCTATTCTCCTGCTCACTGTCTGTGTCACTTCATCTGGCTGTAACTTCTTCATACTAACTCATATGATCATGCACTCTTAGACTTAGCATGATTACATACTTAGAAGCTTATCTTCAAGGGTGCATGCCATGACTTGGTCATTCACATGTGCATTGATGCTATGTTCATCAGGTGCTCTGTTGACTGTCCAGTCTTCCATACTTAGCCATTTTATGATCTTATGAGTAAGTGCGCTGACTCCAGAACTCCATATGAATTTGTTGCCATAATGACAACACTTAGTTATAGTCATATATAATAGTATAGTCAACTTGCCAAAAAATTCAAATTTCACCTCGAATTATGGTCCAATCACAATAACCAACTAAGGAGGGAAAATAATTAAATGAATTTTAAAGTAAAACCCTTTTGCATTCAGATCTGGAGGCCCAACACTGATTTCAGGGCCCGTCGGGACCACAATTTGAAAAGGGGGACCAAAACCTAACAAGGTTCAACGTCGACCTTGACCTAGTTCAGGGTTGACCCTGACCCTGACCCAAAGGTCCAGGCTCAATCACCTTTGAGAACAGGAAGTCCAGGGACAAGCCAGAGACTTAGAAATGGTGAGAAAATAGGGCAGAGTGCCAGAAAAAGGCACATAGAACTAGAATGAATGTGATGAAGGCTAGGAGGACCTATACCTAGATCCTAACTAAAAAATAGATCCATAGAGAAGGGAAATCAAGGAGAATCCTCGGGATCCTAACCCTAATTTCACCTAGAATGAAGGAATAAAGTGCAAATGCATCATAAATACAAATCTATCATGATAAATGCACTAAATGAGGGTGCTAAACCTACCAAGATGGAATTTCTTCCATTTTAAGATGATACATCTGGACCTTGAATTAATGATGAATTATGTAATCAAATGATTTAACTTTAACTACACAATTATGTCCTTGATCCTTGGATTTAATTTGATCTTTGAATTTCATTGATAGGATCTTTCTCACTTGATTATGTTACAAGTAGTGGTTGGCATTACACCAAAAGATCAACCTATAATTCCCGGTACAACCACTAGACTTATAGAAGACATGAGTGGTTGTTAAACCATGTCTTGAATCTCGTAAGGTACACTGGCACCCTACCAACAAATTATGACTTGACCAATTTTAGGTGATTATATAAACTTTGGTGTTACATTTTGAAACCTACAAAATTTGTATAATTTTTATAAGGTTTATTCATTAGGTTTTAACAATATTTCTATTTCATGAAAGTGGAAGGAAGTTAAGGTAGTAGAAGAGAATTCCTACACTAATATTGAGAGAAGGGTTATAGAATAAAAAATATATCCTTACAAAAATTACAACAACTTAACAAAAATAAACATTAATAGCATGCATACTACAACACACTGATTTCCATGGGGGGATTTTCAAAATAGTCTATGGTCAAGTCTAAACTTACTATAAATAGTAACCTCATGTAAATCCATGGTAGATACACCATTTTCTTTATATTTTCCCTTGTTGAACACCATGTAAGAGAAAAGGGAGTATCTACACCATAATTTAATCACTAGGATCCATGAGACCCACATACTCCAAACATCATCAACTACTATGTTTTGAGCCTTAGTTAAAGAATCTACAACATTCATCAACATCTCTACCTTAACTAGCTTCACCTTACTATCATTTGCCATTTTTCTAACAAAATGATATTGAATACCAAAATGCTTGGTTTGTCATTTAGGTTCTTAGCTAAGTAAATTGCACTTGAAAATCATAATAAATTATCATTGCACCTTGTTTGATTCCAATATTTGAACATAGTCTCTTAAGCCAAATGGATGCTTTACAAGCATGAGTATCCATCACATACTTATATTCATTATTATACAACGAAACCACAACCTATCACTTACTCATCCAACTGAATGTACCACCAAATAAATTAAACAATAAACACTGGTGGATCTTCTGCCATCAGTATTACCTACCCAATCTGAATCTACATCATAATGAACATCAAGGTAAATATTGACTCCTATCAAATTACCATGATAACACAAAGAATAATATGAGTTACCCTTCAAATAATCTAAGTCTATTTTAACTACATACTAATGAACTCTACCAAGATTAGACATATATAGAAAAAAACTCCCACTTGTTTGGCAATGGATGGTCTAGTGAGAACTATAGCATACATCAAGCTTCCAACTACACTTTGGTAAGGTAATATACTCATGTCTCCCATATCTGATGGATATGTAGGAAAATCTAAAGCAATTAAATTGAATCCAACTATAAAAGGAAAACACAGTGGTATATAATCATACAAATTAACCCTCTATAAAATAAAATTCACATACTTACTCTAGCCTATATGTAGTTTTTTGTTCACTCAATTTCTTCTAATTTACATCCCAAGAATGTGTTTAACTACCCTAAGGTCTTTCATTTCAATTTTAGCTACAAGTTAAGACTTTAGTTCTAAAATCATTCATTTATCTTTACCAATGAATAACATATCATCAACATATAATGCAATATATAGAAAATGATCACCATCAAATTTATAATAAACATTATTGATACTATTTGGAATGCTTGAATCCCAAAATCAACACCTATGTATCAATTTTTTTGTACCACATCATATGCCTCTATTTCAGTTCATACACAAATTTCTCCAATTTATAAACCAAATTACTTTTACCTTTTACTGCATATTACTTTAGTGTGTCATATAAATATTCTCCTCCAAATCATCATAAAGGAAAGTGATTTCCACATCCATTCCCTCAAACTCTAAATCATAAATAGTAGAAATAGAAAGAAAAATATAATGATGCCATTTTGTAATAGGAAAATGTATCTCTATAATCAACACCCTCAACCTAACAATAACCTTTCACAACCAACCTCACTTTATACTTCTCAATCCATATAAACCAATCCTTTTCTTGAACACCCCTTTTCAACCAACATGTTTTCATCATTCAAGGAATGGTACACAATCACATGTATCATTCTTTTTCCAAAGTTATCATTTCTTCATCCATATCTTCTAGGATTATGCATCATTGATACCTAATGTCTATTCTATAGATCTATCTTGATCCATATTAGTATTTAAATAAAAAATATATATCTAAAAATTAGTTTAGTACCTTTCATCTAGTTGATTACGCCTTGTGGATCTTCAAACAAGCTGATTTGGAGGTTCTTCCTCCTCCTCAAAAGATTCAGAGATAAATGAAATCTCCTAAATTTTGTGTCTATGTCAAGATCTCAATTCACCTTTCTTAGGTCTAGAAGGAAGTTTAACCACATCTTAAATTTAGTTTATTTTATCTATAGTATAATAGGAGGGATAGTTTTTCTAAAAATATCACTTCTAATATAGATTAGCTTTTGTGAAATAGGATCCCAAAGATTTTATCCTTTCATACCATCGTTATACTTGATGAATATACATTTCACAACATGTTCTCCAACTTTGTTTTCTTATCCTTTGGCACATGTGCATATTCCTCACATACAAAAATCTAAGATGTCTTAATGAAGGCTTATGACCTAACCATGGCTCCATAGGCATTTCATCAACAAGAGTTGATGTAGGAGACGTGATAAGAATGAAGCAAGCAATAGGAAAAACTTTAGCCTAAAAATTTTGTTGTAGACCAACACCACTCAACATACTCATAGCCTTCTTAATCAGTACCTTGTTCATTTTTTTCAGAACTCCATTCTATTGTGGAGAATACAAATTTTCTTCAAACTAGTATGAATCATGTAGTCCATTAAAAAATCTATCAAAATCATTAGACAAAAATTCACTAACATTATTAGTCCTCAATCATTTTATTTTTATTTTTATTTTGCAACTCAACCATTTCTTTAAATTCTTTAAAGTGACTAAAAACTTCAAATTTACTCTTTAAAAATATAGCCTCATCATTATGATATAATCATCAATAAATAAAAAATAATATGTGGACTTTCCAATGGAGGGAACATCTACAAGACCAAATACATCATAATGAATAAGATCCAAAATACCACAAGGTTTATGGGAATAAGAGTAAAACTTAACGTGGTTTTATTTTCTATAAATGCAATGCTTGAAAATATCAAAATCAAGATTACAAATATTCAAACCTTCAACAATGTGGCCCAATCCCTATTTCCATACCATAGTCTTATTTGTAGCAATTTTGATCTGGAAGAAAGATAAACCTTAGGTACCTAAAATCCATGACCTCAACTTTCCCAAAGAAGTATTCACATAAGATTTTTCATAGAAATACTATTGTACTCAATAATGTATGCATCAAACTTGTACAATGTACAAAATCTGACACTCCTAGAAATCACCATAGCACCCCTTACCATTTTATATCTTGCATTAGAAAAGACTACTTGCACACCTACATCTATTAGTTTTCTCATAGATAAAAAAATTTCATGCTAGTCTAGGGATATGCAACACATTGTCAATCATTTTTATTCTACCAACAGGAAACCTAATTTTAATTGTACTACAATAAAATTTATCTAAATGGAAATCATCACCCAAATACACCTTACGTCCATCAAACTCCTCATATTCTGAAAACCAATCTTTATTAGAGGTGATATGAAAAGATGCAACTAATTCAATTAACCATGCACCATTTCTTATATGCATGAAAAAGCCACAATGAAACCATCACCATATTTCATCTCAAACTTAAAATCAGAATCATATTTATTTGTTTTCTTATTCTTTTTGCCTTTGCACTCATTGTCAAAGTGTCCAAGTTTACTGCAATTTCAAAAAATAACTTTGGACTTTTCAAGTTTTTTGGATCTCCCCTTGGACTTGGATTTATTATATTTTTTATTATCATTTTGTATTTCCTTAGGTCTTCCACAAACATTTAATACATCCTTGGAATTTATGGATACCTTCCTCCCCATCTCTTCAAAAAGTGAAAACCTACCAGAACTTCAGTCTTCAAAATAATAGAATTATTGTTGATAGCCATAATAAGAGACTCCCACAAATCAAACAAAGAACAAAAAAATCTAATATTTATCCTCCTCGTGTATCTTGAAACCAACAAATGCAAATTGATCCACCAACACGTTGGATGCTTGTAGGTGGTTTGCAATGTTTCCACCATCTTATTTTCTCAAGGAATGTAATTTCTCTCTCAGTAAAATCTTGTTCACTATAGATTTGGCTTGATACATCTCAAAAAAAATCTTCAATACCTTATTTGCGGAGAACTCTTCATGGATATTGGTCAAAAAAATGTTTTCCAATAATAATCTAATTAGACCCTCGGATTTGTAGTCAATAAAATCATACTAAGTAGACAAAGCATGATCTATAGGCCTAAATACATTCTCACCAATATCATCCCACAAATATTATTCTATTAACATATCCTCCATATCTAAATTCCACATAATGAAGTTATTTCTAGAAAATTTCTCCACCTCTATTTTCCTTCATGACCTTTCCATTTGAAAATACTTATAACAAGATCAAAAACTATCTTCTAGAAACCATCTAAAAGGAATTTAGTGCAGACAAAATAACTTCCTACATTGATCTTGAGATGAGGGTTATTAAAAATCTTTCATATCTTTACAAAAAGTTATAAAAAATTAATATAAATAAACATAAATAGCATGCTTACCACAACACAATGATTTACATGGGGAAAATCCTTATGAGAGAAAAACCCCACACTCTAAAATCTTCCCAATATATATTATTCAAAAATTAAGAATATAAATACAGTATACTTGAGCAACAAGCTTCTCATAGGAGTATCACTAACTAGAGATATAGATGTAAATCAATATCTATAAGACTCTTACACACAACCTGCATCTCATGCACACAATATATAAGAAATACAATACATGAAAATGGCAAATGATATTACAAGCCATAAGATAAAACCACCCAAAAGGTGATGCCCAACTTATCTCCAATCGAAGATGTCATATGATGTGACAAAAGAAAAATCAACACATGTAATTCCCTTTACAACTCATTTATGTGTCCAACACATTTTTTTATATTTCTCATTGAGGAGACCCGGCTTCCAAAGGCCATAACTTTTGATCTAAGAGTCCAATTAATTAATTGTTTGAAGCACCTTAAAGATTTTGAAGTGATCAATCAAGCTATAACCCACTACACTAGTTACAACCACTTTGGGCACATACATTCCCCCAAGGCATCCCAAATTGACTTTGAAACTTTTTTAAAAAAACTTTATTATCTTCCATTAGCTGACAATTTTTTTTTGATATGCTTGTTCAACCAATTTATAGCTTTGGGGAACTTTTAGACCAATCCATGCTCATATATAAACCCACTTAAATAGGAACCATATGTAAATGTAAGGTTGAGACGCCATTTCCCTAATAGAAACTTAGGGTTTATGTTCTAACCTAGGTGTTGAATGTTGAAACCTAGGTGTAGAATCATTAAAGCTAGGAAAAAAATTAAAACCTAGGGTTTATATTGAAACCTAGGGTTTATGTTGAATCCTAGGCATTAAATGTTGAAATGCGAAAAAGTAGAATTTTGATAAGGTTTATTCGTTGGTTTTCAAAACCTTTATATTTCATGAACCTGTGGCTTATGTTTAAAATTTAAAATTCAATTTTAAATCAATAATATTTCATGCAATTCAATCCACAATAAATTTATGTTCCTTCATTTTTTCCTAATTTTGTAATAGTTTTGATATCTATTCACCCAAAACCCTAAACCTATATGAAAAAATATGTTAATTTGTTTGAAGAAACCCATTTGGAGATAAAGAAAATGTGACAATAGAGGGATTTGATGGGTGGGGACTATTGAGATGTGTACCCATTTGAAGTATCATCCCAAAATTATTGTTGTCACAACCTATAGCTACAAATGAGTTTACAAATCCTTTTTTTAGAGTATTTTTATGAAATGTATATCAATTATGAAATAAGTACATGTATGATAGGTTCTCATTTAGTCACAAGAACTTGAAGCATAATAGATAGACATTCAAAGTAGGTATGTGTTTAGGTTTGAAGCCCTTTTCCTAAATGAGTAACTATTTTTATGAAATAGTTACCCGTTATTTCTTTAAAAAAATAAATTCTAACACTTCCACTAAAAGTGGACCCATCATCTCACACTTACTCTTATACCATTATTAATCTCTATCAACCAATGTATCGCCATTTAAGGAATTCATCAATGTAGCATATCATTATGTGTATACATGAGATATGTGGATAAGAAAAAAATGTAAATTTATATCTTAATTGTCACTAAATGATTATATCATAAGCACATTAAAGTAATACATAACATAAATATAAAATAAGGATTCATTTGACTTAACATAGAAGTTAGATAACCATCACTATTCTCCTTTCTAAACATATCATCAATAGACCAAGAGCCACAATAAATATAAGATGGACTAGTGAATGCATCTGAATGCAAAACACGTGTATCAAAATTACTAGGGTCCTTTGCATAAATGTAGGGAAATAAAAAATAAAAAAATTGCAATGTACTCCATTTATCTCAATCATATAATGAAAAGAAATGGATAATTTCATATTTCATTTACATAGTTCATCTCAGCACAAGGAAAAAATATCACATTTCTTGAGACCATAAGGTTTATTATGCTAATAAATAATGATACTATAAAGATATTGAAGTCCTTGGTCACCATGAGCCCTTCCATGACCTACAAATCACGAGAGAAGAACATGATCTAGATGATTTTCTACCCAACCATGAAGTGTAAGCTCCCTTAGTGCTCTTCAATAGAAGAGCTCCCAACTTTACACAAGGTACTTGGCAATCTTGAACTGGCATGAGGGATGGAATCTAGTGCAACATGATAAATATAATATGCATTTCATATAAAGAACATGCTATGTCCTACTATCATGATATGGCAAAGAGTACAAGTAATACAAGTAAGCATCAAGCATAAAAAATGATTGGAAAGATATTTGGCCAAAGCTGATTTTAGTTGATTGTTGGCATATAGATCTAAAGTGGAAATCCGCCCTTCTTTGTCTACCCATATTTGGCACTCATCTATAAATCAACTCTCTCATGCAAGAAAAATATTACTAAAAGAAAAGAAAATTACTCCCCTCTCAAAAATCATTATGAAAAGAATATGGTACTATCTATAAATGAATGGTTTGTTCATAAATATCTCACAAAGGATTCACACATTTAGATCTTTGAAGCGATTCAATCAAAATTAAGTACAGTTTCAATACTATTAAACTCCAATATTAACATTTATTAAAGAATAGATGCTAGGTAATAATTATTTAAATTAAAACTTGATATAAGTCCAAATATAATAAGTTAATATGAAATCACATAGAAAATATTGCTTTGGAGCATACTTTAATCATCTAAAATTATTCTCTATATCTTCTATTTATTTCATATAATGACCAAATAAGAAATTTAACAATAATTCAACTCTAACAAGAATAAGAACAAAACATAACATAATCTCTTTCAAGCTTTTAACCGCCTATATCTCAAATAACTATTTTTAAATGAATATTCAATAATTAATCTAATTGTCTCAATCACATCTATTGTTTCTCCCATGATAAAATTCATGCAATATTGCATCCTTAATAATTAAGTTCATGCAAAAATTGGGATATGACATCCTTAAGGAGGCATAAAAAAAGAGAGGCACAAGTAGGAGACATAAAAAATGAATAATAAAATTTAGCGTGATCTATGTATAATGGATACACTCACAAGGTGTATTTGTGTTATCATGTACGCTTGAGATGATACAAATGGGTCAATATGCTTAGATTATTTATAAGATGAATCATCATAAGAAGATAAATCTAACTTTAGGTATTGAAAGAAGGATATCATGACATGCAATAAGAGAGCTCAAAAGTAAAATATCATAACACTCATTAATATCATTAGTCATAAGGAAAAGATAATGTGAAGCTAATGAATAAGTGAAGTGAGTATGTCTAAGGGGCTCAAAAGGAGATGCGATATATATGGAAAGGAATGTTGGAAAGATTCAAACATGAGAAAATAATGCCTTTATAAATAATATAAACCCATTCATATTATAAAGGAACATGAGATAATCAATGATTGTGGGAACTGATGTTGTAATTGTATGAACATATCAAAAATGATAATAATACTATGAGTGAAAGCCAAAGAAAATTAACTATGTGAATACATGATGAAAGACATATCTAAGATGCATAAACAAGGATAATTGGGTAGGAATCAAATAGATATGGATAACAAAAGCTCAAAAATTAAGTAATAGATAATAACCAAGCACAAATAAAAAGGGTAGATCCAAACCCTAATTAGATCTAAGATGGACATACAATTATAAAAATTAGTCTAAAAGCCCTAATTTAAAAGGAACAAATCCTAAAGTAAAAACCCTAGGCCATGTAGGAATGTCAAGTTACAAAAAAGGAAGGTAAAGTACATAAATATCATAGCCAATTAAATAATTCAAGCCAACGAGATGTTAATTAACATAAATAAAAAAAAGTTAGATCTAATTATTTAAATAGATGCTTTAATTAAATATATCTAAAATATAATGAATGGTGCTATTAAGAATTCATTTATCATGATATCATATTTTTATAACCCAACATTAACTTGGAAATTTGACTAAACATACTTTTTTGGCTATCTTCTATGATTTCAAAATTGAGCCTAATGTGCAAATATGAACATAAATCTCATAGACTTGATTTAATTAAATTCTAAGTAATTTGAATTTTTTCACCATTGTGTATGTGCTTTTAATCTTTGTGACGATTGGTGGAATTTATCACCCTTGGAGATTCCATTAAATTATGAGAGCTAAGTTTTCCTTGATTTGACCCATAAATGAACCAATTCAATGATGATCAACCAAGGTTGATAACAATAAGAAAAAATACAATATAATAGTAGGATAATGATTACTCTAGTGTAATTATTTTTATCCATTTGTAATTAATTTCAAAATGTGCTCAATTTCTAGATTCTAAATGATTCATTTAAATTTGAGTTGATCTTCAAAATCACCAATCTAACATGCAATTTAAAATCATTATACTTTAATTAGCTTATAATGCTTAGTAATACAGGAAACTATGAGCCCAAGTTAAGAACTTTTAATTTAAAGATTTGAGGTGCAAATCTATAATTATGAAACTAATTAGAACTAATTCTACACCCATAAATCTAAACCAAGGTAATGAATCATTAGATTTAGAAACCAAATCTAGATATTTGAGATATATGATAATAGAGACATAATAGAATAAAATTATATAGAAACTTCTTTTTAAATATACTATTTTAAAGGCCAGTTAATACATAAAAAATAACTTAATCATCATAAATAAAAAAATATAAAAGTTATTTAGAAACTTCTTTTCAAAGATATTAACTTACATGCCAATCAATGCATAAAAAATATTGCACAAATCTGCTATTATTCCAATACACATATATTATCATTTCTCCCCTTTAAACCAACTTTACTAAAATATTATTCTTTGAATTTTTTAAATCCTCAATATTTCTTCTTTCGTAAAAAAACATAATCTTACAAATATTATCAATTACCTTCATCAATCTTATATTCTATTAAAATTCAATCTTATTGATGAAAGAACTTGAAACCCAATCCTAATTGAACTTTTTCATTTGTTAGCCTCTTATATAATACCAAGGATTTTAGATCTCTATTTTATGAAAATCAAAACATAGAGGCAAGTCTGATGCTATGGCATAATATCTTAATATCCTACATTCCTTTGGAAGACGAGATTGAAACTAGACAAAGACAATATAATTATTAATTTATCCCATTCACAATACATTACAAATTCCAACTAAATTTTAGAAGACTTTATAAATCCACTTGCCCAAGTTGGTAAAAGTGATCACAATGATTGCCTTTTACAATACTATTCTATTTTGAAATACCAAGCACTAAGTATGTGTGATTCCCCTATGCATATTTTCCTTTGATTTCTCCTTGTAGGAAATAAAGGAGACGCCCACACGCAAATCATTCCAAAAGAGGACCCCTCTATAAGGGGTGAGTATCTAGGTGAACCCCACTCGTGTGCAATGGTGGAAAGGGGAATCTCTTATGAAAATTGAACAAAAAGACAAACCGACCAACCATTCACAAAGAAATTTGGACCCACACATGCAAACTTTTGCCCCTTAATGTCCATCACATAATTTCCACTGTTGGAGTTTCAAATCAAAAGTAAAAGAAAAAGAAAATGCTCCCATGGTTTGTTTGGCTCTAAGTGGTTGGAAGAGACCTTTGATAAAAGTGGAACTTACCTTTCTGATTAGACCCCATTTTCTTTTTGACCAATAATTTATAGGTAAAGAGGAAGTGCCAATGTTATGTGATTCTATCAATGGCTCAAGAATAAGGAATTTCATTGTTTCTAATTCTAAATGGTGTAGGTTACATTTCAGGGGCAATAGATATTAATATTTTAAAAGAAAAATAGAATATCTTTTTATTTCTGATAAGTTTTAAGTGTCAGTTTGAGAGTAACTAGTGAACTTTTATTTCAATTCTTCTAGATTAAAATTTATGTCAACATTGATTTGATGGATTAATACTTTTTGATATGTAAAAGAAGAGATTAGTAAATTCATTAATAATATTGAAAGGTAATCGAATAATGACAAGTTGCAATAATTCACTATCTATACTCAATTTTGAAACAATATCTATTCAAATACAAACAAACACTCTTACCAAATACATAAAGACAAGATTATTGTAACTTTACCATTTATCGTACAAGTGAAATGATTCTTCCTATAATATAATATAATTCTAAATATTTAGGTTTGTAAAGGAAAATAAAGATTCTTTAAATTGAGCGAATCAATTTAATAAAATAGATACATATAAACATCAAATTAACCTAAATTCATATTGATATTTAGGTCTAGATGTTTCAATTACTTTATCACTTAATGTAAATGTGGAGATTGATAAAAATATTATAGTCGGTATCTTTATGCATGAACATGATTTGGCATGCCTTGGGAGAAATGACAAGGGACAATCTATTTTCACATCAAAATCAATAATTTCCATTAACTTTCTACAAGGATGAATGCACATATTAGGAACAAGTTTGTGGTCATAGATATGGCATGTATCTATCACCTTGTACTATGAAATCTACAATCTTAAGTTCTCCACTTCACCTCATGTGCACTTCTTTGAATATTTAATGGCCAGCAATATTTATGAATATCTTAGTAGGATTGGCATCATGTTACTAGAGACTCGTTCCTGTAGGTTAACTCATAGAAATGTGTATACGATATTGAAAATCACACTTTTTTATGTCTTACATGCATATGCTCCTAAGAATGCTTATGCAAATTCAAATTTCTTTTAGTATTCTAAGTGAAGTGTGTACTATGAATAAATTGAAGCCTTTAATGCAAGGACATATTAAGACATTATGTCAAATTGTGGCTAGTTAGCCCTAAGCAAGAAGGGTATACAAAAGAGTCAATAAGATTAAAATTTAGAAAGGATGATTTCATGACTATGAACACGTGCCAAAACATGAAAAAGGTCAAACTAAAGTGAGTAATGTGTGCACATATAGGTTTAACTAGAGTATGTATGAGACAAATGCGTGAGAATGCGTGATCATAGAGGTAAAATAAGGGATGGTGTGTAAATGATAAGCACATGACATAGGGAAAAAGGCTTTTACACAAAAAATTAGCATTTATAATTTGTCAATATATAAAAAAAACTCCTCTAAAACAAATATAAATCTAATGTATTTTCCATTAATATGATGGCAGAAGATTCGAGTAGGAAAGAGCAGACAACAGGAGGGAAAGAGCAGACAGCAAGAGGGAATGGCGGGGATCCTAAGCAGCCAGCAGGTGGGAAAGAGTAGACAGTAGGAGGGAATGGCAGGGGTCCTATGCAGCCAGCAGGCGGGTTTGGTGGGCTTGCTTTCAACCTGCAAGATCTTGGTGTTTCGGCCAAAGGAGCTGGTGTTGGTGCTGGTCTCGGTGGGGACTTGGAACCATTGGTTCTGGGTATGCCTTCGGCTCCAGTACTGGATAGGGTGTTAGTGTCTCTTTCGGGGGGCAGTGGTACCCCCCCCTTGCGACAGATCTTCATGAGCTCTCCCTCGAAGGGAGTTTCTTTGGGGGTTGAGTCTGTTGGCAAAAATGCTTTTGGAGAAGGGTCAGTCCCGTTTCCAAAGACCGTGAATATTGAGGGAGTTTCCTCAGAGGACCCACATGTGGGGTCAAAAATTTTACAGGAATCCGGTAACACCAAAGTCAACAACCTTAGTCCTAAAAAGTGGTTGGATTTGGTCAAAGATAAGAAGGAAGAGGGTTCCCTGCTCTCGGTAGAACCGGTTAAGGCTTTTCTCCAAGAGGGTGAGAAAGCCATTTTTTTACCAGATTCAATGGTGGATAGATCCATTTCGGCCATGGAATTAACACTGGTTGGTAAGTTCCTTGGACCACGACCCAATATTGAAGAGGTTAGGAAGTTTGTAAAAAAGAAATGGGCCTTGAAGGGCCATGTGGATATTGTTGCTCTTCCTAAAGGTTTTCTTTCCTTCTCCTTTTCCAACAAGGAAGATCAGGGTTATGTCCTTTGTGGAGGCCCCTAGATGTTTGGAAGAACGGTTTTGGCTTTACGTAAATGGACCCCTAATCTGGATTTTTCTGATAATTTTTTCTTGGCGATGCCGGTTTGGGTCAAATTTTTGGGGCTCCATTGGAATACTGGAACGAAGAAGTTTTTAAAGGTTTAGCCTCGTCCTTTGGGGGTGATCTTATTTCGTTCGATCCCATGATGATAACGAAGTTTAGATTAGTCTTCGCCAGAATCTATGTCAATATTGCCAAGTTTGATAATCTCCCTAGGGTTATCAACATCAACTCTAAACTTGGTCAACATAAGCACGAAGTTATCTTTGAATCTTTGCCTTTTGCCTGCTTTGTTTGTCACAAAATGGGTCACTGGGAAAAACATTGCCCAAAAAAGGTTTCTAAGACCCCTCTGCCAGAGACCTCTAAACCTAAATCTTGTCAAGTTTGGAAGGAGGTTAAAGGGGATAATAGCAGTAAAGCCCCCCTGCAGTCTTGGAGTCAAATGAGACCCTAGTCTTGGAAGAAGTGGAAATTGCAGAATCGGTATCTCATGTGTTGGCCTCAACTATAGAACCAATTAAGGAAGATGTTTCAAATCAGATCAGTGTCTTTACTGAGATTCCTGATCCTCCGAATAGGACAGCTCCTTCCAGGGATCCAACACCATTAATGGTCTTGGTTCCCCTTTCTGAAGATGGATTGAACCTCAAATTGGACGAGGATAAAGCTCCCTTACAGTGTTCCAAAGCGGATGATGATGATTCCTCTTCCATCCCTGACACTTTTTTTGGTAGTAGCGAGGGGGAGTTGCAGGCCAGAGATTTTGAGGAGATTGGAATCTAGAAAACCCAAAGAGGGAGAAGGCAGAAAAGAAAAGATAAAAAGAATGAATTGGTCACCCCAAGATCTAAAGGAGTTACTACTTGAAGTAAATCAGAAGGAGGCATAATGATGAAGGCAGATGTTGGATCCAACAGAAAATCCCAGGGGAGATACTCAAATAGAGAAATCAGAGAAAGGGAAAGCAAAAAGGAAATAGCGGATGGTAGACAACTCACCATCCAGGAAAGCTGCACTCCAGTTAAAAGATGAAGCTTATATCATGGAACATTCAAGGGATGAATGCCCCTCATAAACAAGACATTCTTAGAAATCTAGTAAGAGACTATAAACCTAATATTTTTTTTGTTCAAGAAACTAAGATGAGTAAAGATAAGGTTGAAAAGATTAGGATTTTCAAAAATAATGGAGTTGCTGGCATTAGCTCTGAGGGGGCATTGGGAGAGGTTGCTTTTTTTTGGAACCAGAATGTGGTTAGGGGTTCTATGGTTGTGGAGGATTTTAACTGCCTTAGCATCAATTTTCTTCACATTAAACTTGATTTTCAGTGGGTTGCCACTACAATATACGCCCCTAACTCTAGAACTAGCAAATTGTCTTTCTAGAAAAGATTAGATAAACACAGAGAAGTCTTTCTGAATCTCCCTTGGATGGTTATTAGAGACTTTAACTATCCTCTAAAAGATATGGAGAAATTTGGAGGGAGTGATTCTCAGAACATGTTAGATGGTAGGATGGATCTGATGGATTTTTTGAACCGTCAGGCTCTTTTTGATCTGGAGCTTCAGGGAGTTAACTTTACTTGGTCCAATAGGCGTGTTGGTTAGGATCTTATTCAAGTTCACCTGGACCGTGCTTTGGTTGATGGAGGATGGCTGAATAAGTTTGGGTGTACTCTATCTTCTCTCTCGAAAGTGGGCTCTGATCACTTCACGATTTGTTTCAATGCAGATCCTATTTCTAAGATGGGACGTCTGCCTTTTAGGTTTGAAAAAATGTGGATTGAACATCTTGAAATAGAACATAATATTAAAGATTGGTGGAATATTAGTGTTCACGGAACGACCATGTTTAGAGTGGTCAAAAAACTTCTAAGTGTTAAACAGAATGTTAAAACTTGGAGCAAAACTGTCTTTGGGGATATTTTCAAATCTAAAAATCAACTTAAAAAGGATTTGGATATTATTCAAGATAGGATTCATCGAAATGGTCTCACGAAGGATCTTAGAGATGAGGAGGAAAGCATTTTGGTGAAAACCCACAACATTATCTCCAGGGAGGAAGAGTACTGGCGTCAGAGATCAAGGTCTATTTGGCTTAATGCGGGAGATAAGAACACTAGATTTTTTTACTTATCTGCTTCCAAGCATAGAGCTACCAATAGAATCTCTAGACTCAATACTGATCAAGGAGTTGTTTCGAATGTTTCAGACATTTTGGAGGCTATGATTAACTTCTTTTCTTCTTTACTCTCCAAAGACTTGAATTTAGATTTAGGAAAGTAGGCTGCTCTGATCAACAATATTCCTGTCATCATTGATGTCTCCTTGAACCGTGCTCTCACTGATATTATGTCGCAGGAGGAGATTAAGACTACTACTTTCTCTTTTGAAGGTGATAAATCCCCAGGTCCGAATGGTTTTCCCTTATTTTTCTTTCAGAAATTCTGGCATATTGTTGGAGAAGATATCTGTAACGCTGTCAAAGAATTTTTTGGTTCCAGATCCTTGTTAAAAGAAGTCAATGCGACCTTTATCGCTCTTATTCCTAAAAAACCAGGTGTTGATTTGGTGGATGCTTTTAAACCCATTAGCCTATGCAACTCTGTCTATAAGATTTTGTCCAAAGTTCTTACTTCTCGATTGTTGGCTATTCTTCCAAACATTATTTCTCCCCAGCAGAGTGGCTTTGTGCCTGGCAGGCAAATTCTTGACTCTATTTTGAAAGTCCATGAAGTTATCCACTCGACTCATGTCTCCTCTTCTTCAGGTTTTCTTCTCAAGATGGACCTCTCCAAGGCTTATGATAGGGTGGATTGGGATATGTTGATTAAGGTGCTTAGCTCTTTTGGTTTTGGTAGTAAAATCCTTTAGATTATCTTTCAGATGATCAGCACTTCGACTGCAGCTATATTGATTAATGGTTCCCCCTCTAGGTTTTTTAAACCTTCAAGAGGTCTTCGAAAAGGTGATCCCCTGTCACCCATTCTTTTTTCTATTCTTGCAAAATGCTTAGGTCATCTTTTTCAGCAGCTGGCTTCTTTGGGTTCTTTCAAAGGTCTTTCTCCCTCTTCATCATCCAGACCTTGCTCCCATGAGCAGTTTGTTGATGATACCATCATTATGGGTTTCTCCTCTATTCAGGAAGCGAAAGCAATAAAAAAAGCCTTGATAGTTTATTTTAGTGGCTCTGGTCAATCCATCAATTGGGATAAGAGTTCTTTATATTTCATCAATACTCCTAAGGAAAGGTAGTTCAGGATTGCCAGAATCATAGGTTGTAGAATTGACTCTCTCCCAGTCACTTATTTGGGTCTTCCTCTGGGATTCAAGCCTTCGGATTCCTTTTGGAGAGGGATTGTTGATAGATTTAATAGGAAATTGGCAGGTTGGAAAGGAGCCATTCTTAGTCAAGTAGGTAAATTCCAGCTCCTCAAAGCCTCCCTGCAAAGTCTCCCCGTTTTTGCTTTGAGCCTTTTCAAAATTCCTGGAAAATATGCAGATATTATAGAAAGAATCCAAAGGAATTTCTTATGGTCAGGAGTTGAAGAGAAGAAAAGACTAGCCTTAATTTCCTGGGATAAGGTTTGCACTCCTAAAAAATGGGGAGGTCTTGGCATTCAGCCTATTAGAGTAACTAATCTTGCTCTATTGGCTAAACAGGTCTGGAGAATTTTCGGAGAAAGAAGAGAGTGGAATGAGATCATCCATAATAAGTATCTTTACTTTGTGTCTCATATCTCTAATTTCTAGAAAAATAACCTTCAGGTGAAAGGATCTTATATTTTGAACAGTATTCAGCTAGCCAAGGAGGCAACTTTTAAAGGTACCAGATGGGTTTTGGGCAATGGTAGAAGAATCCATTTTTGGGAAGATAGCTAGATAAAAGATCACCCCCTTAGCACTGTTTCTGCCTTACGACCCACTATTCTTCAATGCACCCAATAGTATGGGTCGAAGGTCATTGACTATTGGAGGAACGATAAGTGGATCAATTTGACCCTTATTGATGAAAACCTTAAACCTATTATGCAGGATCTTAGAGTTTGGATGATTAAGAATTCTAGAGAAGATAGGCTCTTGTGGGGGATTCGGCCTTCAGGAACCTTTTCAGTTGCCTCCTATTCTGAGCTCCTTCTGAATAAACTGACTCCTATCCTTGTCTGGGACAGCTCTCTTATTCCAAAAATTAACATTTTTTTCTGGCTTCTCTTGCAGAATAAAATTTTAACGATTGATAACCTTCAGAAAAGGGGAATGATCCTGACTAATAGATGTTTCTTATGTAAAAAGGTGGAGGAGTCTGTTGCTCACCTAGCTATTGACTATTCTTATGCTTGGGAGGTCTAGTCAGTTCTTTTACAGTGCTGGGAGATTAGGTGGTTTTTTCCTAATTGTCTGGAAAACTTCTACAACCAATGGCACAAAGCTGATTCCCCCATAGAGCCAACCCTCTAGAACATTATTCCACCTCATGTCATATGGAGAATATGGAGAGAAAGAAATGACAGAGTTTTCAGGAATATTGAGCTCCCTCCGAAGGTCATAGTGGAGAAGATAAAAAGGAGTTTAAGAGAGAATATCAAAAAGGCCACTGGCAGAACCCTGGGTTTCAATGATGGAGATTGGGGTAAGAAAGTTGGTAACAAAAACCAGCACCTTCGGGAAAATGCTATTTGGCTTTCTCCTCCACTAGGATGGATTAAAATCAACTTTGATGGGGCTGCCAAGGGAAACCCTGGACCTGCTGGCAACAAAGGGCTTATCCGTGATGACAAAGCTAATTTCCTAGTGGTTGTTGCTTGTCCAATTGGCGTTCAAAACAACCATGTGGCTGAAGCAATGGCCCTCCTTGAAACTATGAAACTGGTTAAGGCTGACATGGCTTAGAATGTCTGGATTGAGGGGGATTCGCAGAATATCCTCAAAAGTATAAATGCAAAGGCAAAACTATCATGGACTATACAGGGGATAATCGAGGAGGCCAGAAAGATAATTAATACTTTCAAACACGTCATCATCTCTCATGCTTATAGGGAAGTGAACAGTACTGTGGACGACTTGGAAAATATCGCTGTCAAAGCAAATGAAATCATGATCTGGAGAGGACAGGAAAATCTAACCGTCGATATTAAAGCCAAGTTGGCTTACAACAGACTCCATAGTAGAACAGTGGATTGGGCAAATCTTGTTAAGTTATGATGATTAGACATCCCTTTAATTACTGGAAGAGCATCATCATGGAAAGAGGGGGCTTTCCCAAGATCATTAGCTGCAGGCATGTTTTAACCTTTTTTGATCCCAAGGTTACTATTCACAGTAAAAGTCCTATTTTCTTTGCTAAATTCAAAAACCCTGTAAACCTCAAGATGGGTGGCGGTTTGAACAGGAGAGAGCCGAAGGACTGCTCTAAGTGGAAGAACATGCCGAAGGTGTGGGAAATTTTAAAGAATGGGGGGCTCACGAATTATATGGAGAGGCTGCATGGGGCGACGGATTCGGCCACCAAGCTTTTTGTGGACTCATGGAGAGACGACACAGTTACCATTGATGGGGTAACTATGAACATCATGGAAGAATTTGTTGCTGAAATTTCTGGGTTGAGCACGAAGGGGATGAAATTCTTTCGTGACAAGAAGATCTCTTGGAAAGCCATTCGCCAGTTTCCTAAGGGGAAGCTGGAGAGAAAAAGTCTGATGAAAGAAAGTGGAGGCTGCTACGACGTCGACTCCTTCAAAGAAATCTGGGCAACGGTTATGACGGCCATCATGGAGTATGTTACTTTAGATGGTAGGTTTAAGAGAGCCCATTCTTATCATTTTGTGCTTATTTGTCATTTTAGGCATAAAATCAAAATTTCTCTGCCTTTTTATATCTTGCAATCGCTCCGCCATAGTATTTCTCAACACAAGAAAAATGAAAAAAAACCTGTTCTCCACGAAGGACTTATTAAGCTGATAGTGGACCATATAAAGAAAATGGCTAGAATTATCCCTGGAATTTCCCCTTCTAAGTCCAGTTCTAGGAAAAAAAGAATTAGGGATACTATTGTGAAGGAGGAAGGCTCTTCTGGCAAGAAAGCCAAGAAGGAGAAGGAAGAGAACTTGGACATGGAAACCTCGGCCCAGAGCGAGAAAGGATATGATAATATGGTGGATTCTACTGAGGATGGGGATTCCTCTTCTTCTGTTTCCAACTCCACCTCGAAGGAGGACTACAACACTGATGAGGAAATTACTGAGACTAAAGGAAAGGGTAAAATGTCCACCAATAAAAAGATTGTTGAAGAGAATAAGAATGAGAAGAAGAAGGGTACCAAGGAGATAGATGATACCTCTGGCAGCAAGAAGAAAGGGGAAGAGAAGGACGATGAGGAAGATGAAGGCGGCCAAAAAGTGTCGATTTTGGTCGATTACGACAGCTCTCAAGAGCATGACATGCCAATATCCCCTAGGATCGACATGGTGGTGGATGTGGGACAGAACATACAAAATGAGGAGGAGGATGAGACTCACACCTCCCTAGGTAAGAACCAGGCTGTTCCTCAGAAGGAGGATGATACTGATTTGGGGAGTTCTCGGCACATACCCTTTATGAAAACTGTGGACCTGCAGGAGAGGAACATCCAGCTTTTGCATGAAGACATGGATGAAAAAATTGACCCCCCATCCGGAGTCCTTCAAACTGCTAAAGCCGCGTCCATTTACTCTTTTAGGCTCATAAAATGGGTGTTTCAGGAAATTAAAAGCCTTAATCTGAAGTACAGGGCTATTGCTGCGAAAGTGGATACCATGCAGACCCAGTTGGAGAATATCCCTGGCACTGGGGAAGAGAAGGCCACCAAGGAGGATGATAAGAAAATATAGGAATTAAATAATAGAATGGAAACCTTGAAGACTGCCATGAAAAGGCACATGCATGATAACAATACCTTTATGGGATCGGCGAAGGATTGCCTCATGATCATCAAGTCTGAGCTGGACAATGGCTCTCCCACTAAAAAACTAGAGGATGTGGAAGATAACCTAGATGACAAGGGCCCTGGAAAACGTACCAGATTGGCGAGGAGGAAGAAGATACACGACAGAATCCAGGAACTTTCAGAGTTTAATGCTGCTATCCAAAAGATTTCTACTGTTAAACAAGATGTTGATGACGCCTGTAAGGCGTTCAATGTGGCTTCTGGTTCTTGAAGCTGGCTAGTTCTGGGTTGCTGGTTTTTGTTTTTGTTAGTTTCATCTGGTTTTTTTGTTGGTTTTTTTCAGCTATGCACAGGGGTTTCGGACTTTGGTCCTGTTTCATTTTGGATGATCTTAATTGTTAATCTTTTTGGCTTGTAAGGGGTTTCGGGTCCCCATTTAAAAACCTATTTTTTCCTGCAATAAAAAACAAATATAAATCTAAATAAAAATAATTACAAATTATTTGTACTCAATATTTATTTAGTCACAAAAAATATATAAAAATGATATCTAACACATACATCCACAATATTTCCTTACAACGTGTTAATATTTCTATCACACATTTTAACCTTAAATTTTATTTTCTATTTTTAAAAGACAAATATAAATTGATAAATGAAATATTATTAGCATAATTTACTTTTAACAATTCTACTAATCTTCTATAATATAACTTCATGTTACCTTCAATAATTATAAGATTTTGGATTACAAAATTATTTGAATTTAAGAAATAACATAAATATTAAAAATTTAAAGTTAAACTTTCAATTCAAACATCATAATATTTTGGAGAAAGTGTTCCTTAAATTTATCAATTTTTTTTATTAACACTTTGAGAATTACATTTAAAAGATTAATCATTATTAGAGAAAAAGAACTTATAACAAAATGTATATTAAATATATATTATTTTTTTACAGACGAAGGCTGACATATACAACAAATTGCTTGTCTTACATACAATATGTATATGTATATGTATATGTGTGTAAATGTACGTGTACATGTACGTGTGTGTACACACACACACATATAGACAACATACACGGATGATTAATATAAAATTCTTCATATCATTAATATTTTACATATCTTTTATTTATAAACTTAAACATTTAATTTATAAATAACCTTACTAAATTAAAAATAGAATACTATTAGTTTGAATAGGTCACATAGTTGGCTAAGGGCTTTGGGTTCTTTCCATATAGGTCTTGAGGTTGATTCTCTTTGCTCGACCTTACCCGATGATAGCAAGTCATCTTGGAAGAGATTAGTCGTTAGACTTGATCCTCTATGTCTGAGCTTATCTGATGATGGTAAGTCATCCTAGAAGGGATTAGTCATCGAGCTCAATTCTCTGTGTTCGAGCTTACTTGATGATGGTAGGTCATCTTATAAGGGATTAGTCGTCGAGCTCAATTCTCCTTGTTCAAACTTACTTGATGATGGAAGGTCATCCTAGAAGGGATTAATCATTGGACTCAGTTCTCTTTGTTTGGGCTTGCCTAATGATGGTGGGTCATCCTAGAAGGGATTAGTCGTCAAGCTCAATTTTCTCTATTCGGACTTACCTGATGATGGTGGCTCATCCCAAAATCAGATTAGTCATTACACTAGACTCTCTGTTCCCCATCTTACCTAATGATAATAGGGCATCCCAAAAGAGTAGTCTTGAGCCGAATCACAAAGACACATCTACATTTAAAAAAAATAAAAATTATATAACCAAATGTTAATGTCCTCCTTGCCATGTATATTTCCTCACGCTACTCAAGATTGAATAGACCGGACATTGTAAAGGACAAAAATCACATATAGTGGTGTCCTTTGACATGAAGAGCCTCGTCCACATCAGTAGCCCCCATGAATCCCAAGGGGTCATTGCTTGACTAAGAACAAAGAAGATCTAATGAAATTCTTGAAGAACCACAAAAAAACACCGGAACCCTAATAATGTTTTTCACACATAGAGAAACAATACTCAACAGGATTTTTTTTATTTTATTCAGCCGCCCTTCACTTTACAAATGAGGCACTTATAAATTACACATTTTTATCGGTAGTGGACATTGATTAGGATTAGACTTACAAAGGTTAAATAGAATTGGTAAAATGAGAAGCACAGTAAAAAGTAAAAGCAGCCCCGAACACCCACCTTCAATGCACGCGAAAAAAGCACTGGATAAGGCGAGTGGATCCATTGTGCAGCCAAAAATCAAAAAATTTCGACGTGCCCACTAATTCAAATCCACCAATAAGGAAACCCATTTTCCAAAATCCAACATTGCAAGCACCCACCAGAAGAATTAACTCTACAGTTAGCAGAAGGTGAGAATTGAATTCAGCCCCTTGTGTTTCCTTCAATGCAATTGAATTTGGAGAAATAAAGTGGAATTTGAATATGCTTCCTGCTTTTACTGATTCGAGTCATTAGGGGAATTCTTCTTTTGATGGTTGAATTGGTAGTGTTTTACGATTATTAGGTCTTGAACCCTTCCAGCTGTGTCTGGTGCAATGTTTTTAAATCAATCATGATCATTGGGGAATTTATTCAGTTGGCTTGTTGAATGTACACATCAGCACTGCCACTTCTCACGCGATCATCCATGTCAGTAATAGGCTTAGTATACTTAGTACGTACTACTACTGCTTTAGGCCTAGGACTTCGAGTACTGTTGGTGAAGGCTTAGCATATTCAAAATGGTGGGTTTTAGCTTGAAATATGTTGTATTCATGGCTGTAGTGTTAACAAAGATTGCTATTTCGATGAATGGTGTTACAGTTTTATGACTTTTGAATTTAAAAGCAATCGGAATTGTTTATCGAATTGGTTTTGTTGTGGGTTTGTGTGAACCCTGTTTTGAATTGCCCTAACGTTGGGAAGTCCCTCAGCTTGTGGTATTTCTGGTTGGAGGGTCTGATGGATTTTTGGCATCCCGAATGTGATTTGAGGTCTTGGGTCTAATGTATTTCTAGGAGTGGTCATCTTTCTTTGAGCAGGTTATTGAGGACAAGTATATTTCCCCCTTTTTCTGGCGTTGCTGCCTATGAGATTGAACTGAGATATTTGGGTGTCTAATTGTTTCTGGGTTAAGACTTGATATTTATTTTTAAAGGACATTTTATCCCTCTGATGTGGTAATCTTTAGAGACTTGATCATGTCAAACAGTCAAAACATACATTTTTCTGTTCCAAAGTTCAGTACTTTATATTCAGAGACATGGAGATCATCTATTCTGTAACACATAGTTAATAGCTCTTTTTCTTTTTATTTTGTCCGTCTTGATTCTCAGCTTCAGATATTTTTGGTTAATTTTGATTCAGAATTTTGGTTTCAAATTTAGGGTATTCTTGTTTTCTGATTTTCAAAGAATTGGGCAATCTTTCATATCTCTGCTATACCCTTTTTGGGCTTAAGAAGTGATTCTGCTGTTTATACAAGACAGAAGCTAGAACTTGATCCTAGACACTGTTTTCAAAACCCTCATCGTCAATCATTTTTAATTTTCTCCTTTTTTATATTTGGATTTTCAATACCCTTTACAGTTGAATTTTTTCTAAAATTTGGAATGTGATAGCTTTCAGAAGCTTGGTGTTGACAGATTTGATCATCAGATGACTATATATAGATGATGGTTGGTAGTTCTTTACCTGCAATGGCTTACCAGTTTTCACACTTTATACAGGGCTTCAATATTTGTGCCATGTGGGAAATGGATTCGCCGCCCTCCCAAGGGCCAACTTTGTTTACTTCAGGACCAGTCTGGAATTTGCACGAGAACAAAGCATTTGAGAATGCTTTAGCTAAATATGATAAGGACACCCCAGATAGATGGGAGAAGATAGCAGCCATGGTGCCCGGAAAAAGTGCCATGGATGTCAGAAAGCACTATAAGGATCTTGAAGATGATGTGAAAGTCATCGAAGCTGGTCTAGTTGATGTAAGTTATAACAATTCTTCCTATACGATTGAGTGGATACCAGATAAAGCTGGTGAGTTTCCTGGTTTAAAGCAATCATTTGGAAGCAATGGGAAAGGGCCGCCTGCCAAGGCCTCTGAACAAGAGAGGAAGAAGGGAATTCCCTGGACTGAAGAGGAGCACAGGTATACTTTCCTACATTATTTTTGAGAAAGGGTCTCTGCTTTTGAGTTTTTTTTTTCAGCTGCATCAAAGAAATATATTGAGTTTGTTGAACATAACTGCTTGTTAGAGTTACCCGTATAACACAGGAGGTAGCCTTTGTTCAATATATATATTTTTAAAATGGATCAAAGTAACAAGACAGTTAAATCAGCTACTTGTGAAAAATCAAATTTCTGTAATGATAATCGAACAATGTAAATTTATTGACTGTGGGAAATAACTTTTAGCTAAAACCATTCCGTGCACAGATATAAAGGCAGTCCTCAGATTTATTGCAACTCAAATAGGGTGGTGTTAATCTAATTGATAGCTACTAGGATTTTCCATCTGATGGCAATCGGAGCAATTTACATATCAGATTCATATATGATATATAGGTTTTCTAACTATAGTGATACCCTATAGATGCTTGAGGTAAAAGTCATACAACATAGTACACGTTTATGATTATGTTGCTCCTAGTTTACCAAATCAAAGTAGTACTTGTCTGAGATCTCCATTGGCACGTTGTATATACCAATATAAAGAACTAATGAGCTCTTATTCAAGTTAGTACTTTCAATTAGTATCATGTAGATCAAACATGTTATGACATATTCATTTAGTTGATTGACTGTTTGAGATATTTTATATTAGGATATGGCTTCTAAACAAACTCGGCTAAACTGGTTCTTTTTTTTTCTTCTGTCATATATTGCAGGCTATTTTTGATGGGACTTAATAAATATGGCAAAGGCGACTGGAGAAGTATTTCGAGAAACTATGTGGTAACAAGAACACCAACACAAGTTGCTAGCCATGCTCAAAAGTACTTTATTCGTCTTAGTTCAGGGAATAAAGATAAGAGAAGAGCCAGCATACATGATATAACCAGTGTCGGTGGTACAGATAGGAGGTCAATTCCTCTAGCACAGTCTTCCACAATTTGTGGGCAGAATAATTCCACATCATTACCTGCAGAACTTAGTCAATCTGCATTGTTGATGTATCCATCCCCAATGGCACGACTACCTTTTCCAAACACTATTGGCACTCAAGCAGATCGCTCTCATCTAATGCTACCACAGTATCCTCTAAGTATGTATTCCCAAATGGGTCTTGGGGGCCATTCATCAATAACCCTCATTCCTGACTCTATTGTTGTAACTCAGATGGGATACCCTAGACAACCTGCCATGCAATATTGATGAAGAGGGGTCTGACAGACAGGATTTCTGCTGCATTCATAGGTCTCATGCTAGTTCAAATGTAAATGTGCTTTTTTCTTATGTCATTTGGGAACCAACTTGTGTTCTGTAAATATGCAAAGGATTACAGGAGAGATGTTGTTCAGCTTTTTAATTGTTGCATGTTTTCAATATGATCCATATGTTGTACATTAGCAAGCATCCGACTACTGATTTGCAGCTTCACACATGACCCCTTAGGCAAACACTATATGTTGAGCAGAGGAGTAGTTTTCAGATATATCGTTGGGAATGCAAGACATGATGAAAAGATGCACAAGGCTTTCAATGTTTCTCATGGTTCGATGCAGCTCATGAGAATGCATTATTGTAGTGCAAAATTCATTGCAGTCGGCAACTACTGTTGTGCTGCTGCTTTTAATTTCCTAACATGTGGTGGCTGAATCTTGGCACTATGGATTTGCAGGTGCAGCTGCTTCTATTGATGCATGGAAAATGTCATGCAGGGATACTCCGTGAAGGATTACAGTTTCAATGTAAACCTGTTTTGTCTACAAACTAATCTGCTCAAGTATCTGCTGTGTCCTATGAAAACCTGGGTCTAGTGGACTGTCTATTTTAGCCTATATTAAGGGCACAAGTCTGCGGGGTGCAAACCAAAATTTGAGCTAAAAAGAGCAGTTATTTTCTGTCACACCAGCTTTGCCAATATGGCAGATTGCTCATCAGTAATCTTTTGCAACATTATTGATGGGATGTCATTGCTTGTATGATAAAGACTGTATTTGAAGTCCTTTGTTCGATTTGTAAGATGCCTCTTAGGTTGCTCAATGTTCAATCCCACTTTGTACAACATAGAGTTAGACTCACCCAGATCTAAACAGCAATGTATGTTTGATGGCTATTCCTGGGCGAAACTGCATTGGAGAATTACAATAAGTTGGGTGAAATGGATCGCTTGAATGCCATGCAAAATATATTTTACTCTCTGTATGGACATGCACCAACAATCATAGAATAAACTATGCTCAGGAACTCATCCTATATCTTGTAGAAAGAGAAGAAACCTGATTATCCAAAACTTATTGGACATAGATCACCTGTTATTTTTGTAGTTAAGCACAGGATCGATGTATTATATACTGAGCTTTTGTTTGTAGGTTGACATGGTTGCATGATTTCACTCTCTGCATTGCCCATTTCCATGGGATTACAATTCTTTATAATAGAAGTACATTATTTTGTGGGAATTGCCATATAGTTGAGATAATTGCTCCTATGTTTTCTTAATTCTTCATAACTATAGAAAATGAAAATGCACTATCAGGCTGTCAATGATAGATTATAATGCAAAACTCTAATGGCTGAAAATACCGTTATGTCAATCTAAATTACTCGCAAAAGTAATTTCTCACTCAGCGGAGCCCCATTGGAAATGAATAAGTCAGCATTGATGGCTGTGAGCTTGAAGTCAACACGCTTGATGTGTCCAAATTTGGTCTCTAAATTATGGATGTTCTTAAATTTGATCTCTAATTTGGGCTAATTGCACCTGGCGGTGCCTTATAATAACCAAAACCAAGCACCTAGTCAATATTCAAATAAATATTGGTGTCCATAAAATTGATGTAGAGCATTAAAATACCACTACCCATAAATATAATAGCAATAAACAGTAATCTATATCAGAGGAATTCCCATAATATTAAAATACCTAGATTTTCAACAATCAGCCCTGGATTTTCTGCCTTCCTACTCTGCTGGATTCATGGGTTAAATTTCTATCGTTCCTGATCTTTACCATCAAGTTAGAAATCACGATAATATATAGTTAATATAACAAGTAATAAAGTGAAGTTAAATAAAATGCATGTTATCTGACGATAATGGGCTTTTCTATTTTTTTACATTGAGCGGTGGTCCCGCAGTGCTTGTTTTAAGTGGCACATTTACTTAGGGGGACATCCATTATGTACTGGACTGGGTACAAATTTCCATCGGCCTCCACACTGAATATTATAAACGAGCATTTATCTGTCTTGTTCTCGTGTATTGTGATGATTCTGTACTAAAACTTTTTCTATTGTATGTTGCATTGTTTCTGTTCATCCCATATTTTTCACTGTAGAAATAATAACTGATTATTTACTTTAGCAAAAAAATTGAATAAAGCTGAATAAAGATGTTCACAGAAGTATCAAAGTACCAGATTTCTAGAAATTGCTAAGCAGAGAAAACAACAGTCCAAGAACGGGACAATGTCTGGCAGCATCAAGTAACCAAAACCATGATCTTAAGCAATTACAGAGAGCCAACTGAAAATGGTACCACTTGAACCCCTCAACAATAGGAGTGCTTGTATTAATGTTCACCTTATCAGCCATCTGGCTCACAGTTTGATAAATGTTATGGATATACAGGGAGTTGGCCCAATTGAGCCTGCCTTTGTTGTGGAGCACGGTTCCTATATTTGACAGGTTGTCAGCATTCTGTGATTTCTTCAAGTGTTTCGGCCATACCTTCTTTATACTTCCCCAATTTACCAGATGCTTGTTTGGCATGCTCAGAGTGTGTATGGAGGGAATCTTGCAAGAGGTAAGAGATATTCAGCATCTGAAAAATCAGGTTGGAGTAAGGTAATTGAATGCTAACCTCCTATGGATATATATCAGAAGAGGCAATCAAACATTTCAATCTCTGGATATGCTTGCTTATAGTGGCTTATTTTCAGAAACAATTACAAGGGGGCCTAGAATAGTAACTTTCCAAGATAGCTGGTGACCAAAGGTGACAGGGAGAAAAAAGCAAAAAAACAGCTATGACAGTGTAAGGGGCAAAGCCAACAGACATGTTTGAAGAATTCTCAATTTTTTGTAGATAGAGTGAAAAAGGAGGTTGTTTTGGAGGAAGCAAAGACACTTACCAATGGTTAGTCTTAAGTGGAGTAGTGAGTTGGCCATGGGAATTGGCTTTGCACTACCAAAGAGAGACATTGACTTTCTACCATAATGGGGTGTAGAAATTAGGTTCCTGGAAGTAATTTGGAGAGAGGTGGATGGTGTGCTGCCATTATGCCGTTGCCAATCCTTTAGAAAATTACATAAATAGAAAGTGGACATCTTGATTATCAGGGACTTTGAGACCAAGGAAGTTATGTCCGAGATGGCCTTTTTCTCAAAAGAGAGAACTTAGAAGTCAGATTGGAACCATTTACATGATTTCCGTCAAAGACTGGGTAAATCCCATAAATCTCAGTGTATGGATCCATTTAATGATAAGTCTTCTACTCGTAAGATGCTTGTTGAGGAGCAAGAGGTAAATTATTAGACTAGATAAGACGTTTCGACAACAAAAGACATTGGGTTGATCAAACCATGTCCATTGCTAGGAAAGTGATTTCCAAGCTTTCTGGATGCTATTAAATCGAGTTGAATCTTGATATCTGAAGTAAGGAGCTAGGAGAACCTTGTCTTTCCATGTAATTGGAAGCCCTGAATTGGTAGAAGTGGTTGTAGTTAGTGGATGACAAGCTAGCACTTTCCAAGGACCACCGCCATGAAAGGCTTGGAAGATCCACTTGTCGAGTAACGTGCCAATGCGCTAAGATCAATTAGACCCAGCTCCTCTTGATCTTTGAGTTGGAGAGAGCTTGAACAAGAGGAAACTTCTAATGAGTTAAGTTGTTTATGGTAAGAGTTGAAAGGTAAACAACATGTGGAGACATAAGACGTGACTTCCTAGAAGAATCTAATTGCCTACTTGAATACCTCTAACCATGGAGAGGAATTTGTTGTTCCCCAAAGATAGCTTTGTCTTGAGCTTATGGAGAAATTACTTCCTCATAAAAATAAAAAAAATGCACAAACCAAAGTGGATTCCCAAGTATTCATAAATTTCACCATGCTCAAGTAAATACAATTTTTTGGAAATCCACTTCAGAAGAAGTGCATCTCTATTCAGGAATCATTTTGTTTTTTGCATGAATAGTTGGGAACATAAAAATCATACAGAAGATATCAAGAACATTGAAGGTTTTAGATACTCGTTTGACAATGTTTTGGATGAAAATGATGTTTTGTCAACAAGGTAGGATTTTAAGACATGATAATTTTACAATAGGGAGTTCCTTGTATTAGTTAGTGAGAGTAGGCATGTTGTAAGAGATGTCCAAGAATATAGTACAAAAAACATATAAAAAGAGAGCTACAGGACATCCTTGTCTAATACATCTTTAAAGAGAGAACTTTAGGAATCGAATCTTGTTGACCACTAACTAGTTTCTGGTATCAACAAATAGTTGTATTTGAGATATCAATTTAGGTCCATGTCTTAGCCAATTAAGCATTTTGCAAATAAAAGGTCATCTCAATTGATCCTAAGATTTGTGAAAAAATAGTTTGTCTATAAAAGCATCTTGAGAAGTTTGTTGGGCTCATTCTATATATTTTCATGACAAGGCTAGGTTATCAAGAATGAAGTAACAACTAGGAGGATATCATGAAGGAATTAACAGGGAAGTTGTTTATTTAGGTTTGACTATATCTTGGGCAATAAACTCAATTGTGATGACAATATCTTTGTCAAAGATTTTCTACGAAGCTTAAAATATGTCAATTAGTTGCTATATAACGCCATTGTCCTTGGTTTTTCCTTTTAGTTATTGTTGGGACTCAATTTAGGATGCCAAATTTTGTCCAAGTCCCATCTTCTTTGTGTGTCTTTACTCTATTTGAACCATCACTTATAACCAATATGAGATAATTCTTAATGGGCCCATCTTTGGTAGAAGTTTGCATAGGTGTTTCCCCTCTTCTATCTATGGAGGTTTTCAAGTCATTTCTAAGGATTGTGTTAAATGTCAAAGTTGCAGAGTCTCCCTTCCTAGTATGTCTTTCTGCCCAACTTTGTCATTTCCTTTACCTGTTTTGATATCACATTTTCCCATCGAAGCATAACTTTCAACCATTCCCTACCTTTGCTAACTTTTCTATTTAAAATTTTGGGATTTTCCTTTCTAGCATGTATTTCCTCCAATGCACACTCTTTTCCCTTTCCTTTTTCAAAGATTCATACATTGTCTTGATTTTTTTTCTCTAAACCCTACTCCCTAATTCTTATAATAAGTTACCTTTTAGAGTCACAATTTTGTCTCTCTTTACTCAAGCACCTTTCCCTTTGTATTATTAATCCTTGACTTTCAATATTTTTGTACGTAAACTTTTTCAAAGTCAAAGTTGTGAGAATACCTCTAAAATGGTGCAAGGTATGAAGTATCCTTGACTTCCAATACTTTTCACCATATTACCTTATCAAGGTCATGAGTTTAGACTTGCCATGATTTGCATTCCTTAAGTGATGAATTCCTTAGTACCTCTAGTCCTTGATTCACAATAACTATATCATTTCAAAATAAGGCATGTGAGGATACCCTTATCTATTTTTTTTAGCATGAAGTGTGTCATAGACTTGATCCCTAATCCTCGATAGTGGTATGAGTCATGAAATATCCTCAACACCCAATCCCAAAAGTTTAAAACTCTCATAGTTTACACTATTCACTCTTACCTACCTCTTAGCACAACCTAACACTATTACTGATGAGACCTAATGCAACAACTACTTTAGAGTATATTTTCCCACCCAAAAGAAATTTCTCATCTCAAAGATGTGGAATCACAAGTACTTCCATCAATAGAGTAAAATGAAGATGACCCATTCAACCATTAACGTGATGGTTATCATTTCAAGCCCCAATGATCTTAATACCATCTCCTAGCTCCTCCATTGGATTCCATTGGCTCTCCTTCATGCCCTAATGCATGACAAACTATTTCCCCATTAATATGGGGGATGATTTATAGGTTAAAGAACGATTTCTCTCCATACATTGAGCACAACTAGACATGATTTCTCTCCATACAATTTCAGTACAACTAGACATCCTAGGCCATGATTCCAAGAACTTTCAAGGTAAAAATTGCTTGAATGCTATGGATATCCTCTACAAAAAAATAAAAAATTGAAGGATTTCTAAGTTAATATAGATTTGGACACCCTGCATTGGTCATTGATTTTTTGAGTTTTCTATAAAAACTAGAGTCTTCATTTCTAAAGGGCTAGTCATTCTTGTTTTCACTAAACTAAAGTATAGAAAGCATTCTATGGTTCCAACTTTGTTAGTTCATTCACCATGGGGAAATACACTCTACAAGTTTAGAAGTATGTACTTGAAGCATATGTTTTAGAATTAGATATCCAATTGCCATTTGTGGGCATTTTGAAGAGTTTTGAGTGACGATGTCTTGTAAGCTCCACCTTGTTTAAATGTTTCCCTCAATGTAGTTGTCGGTGTGATTGTAACATGATATTGATAAGTATTGCAACAATTTAATTGATTACAAGTTGCTACTTGTAATGGTCACTTTCTTGTTGCATCTAAATGTAAATAAATTTGGAGATGGATTTTTGAGTAAATTTAATTTCTCAATATCATAATTTGATTGCAATTTCCTATCTATTGTGTCTAATAGCTTAACAAGACTCTAATTCAATTAAATTGCCTAACTTGAAAACCTTTACCCTCCATAATCTAAAAAAGAATATATTATTTAACAAGTAGTTTAGGAGTAGAAAGTAGGTTTCCATGCATTTTGTGATTAATCACATTATATTCAATAATATATAAAGAAAATATTGAAACTAATAATCTTGAGAGAATCATATTCTATATGTGTATATTATCTTAATAAATATTATACAAGTGCAAAGTTTTGATCTAGTGAGAGACAAATATTATGTATATCTTCAATTGAGACAAATATTCTTTTATAGATGCCTCTAGGAATACCCTTCTAGGCCTAGCTAAGCCCAAAGTGAAGGGGGATTTATCCACTCTTAGTAATTGGTATAGTATCCCTTACTCTTTGTTCATGAGCATATTTATGCACCCTCAAGAATGGCATCCCCGTAACCTTAGGTTGAACAAATACCTCTAGAAGTGTAAGCAACAATTTCCAAACCCAACAAAATGGTTTCATTGTCAAGCATGTGTTAATTTAGAAACTATTTCGAAAACCCTTATAACATAGTCATCTAAAAATAATTGCTTCAGGTAGGTTGATATCCCATCAACTTACACCAACATAATGGTGCAAAAATAAAATAGGGAAGTCCTCCTCTAGTATTTGGAATTTTCAGCTTCTAAAAGAAAAAACTATCTCTTCCAAGTGAAGTGTGGTGACTTTGTTTACATCAAATCCAAAACTAGCAACTAAATCAAAATACTTTGAAATGGAGAGAGGAAGGCAACCCAAATACTAAAAATAATGTAAAGAAGTTATAACTTGTTAGGAAATAGTGTTTCAACCTTCAATTCTATAAGGTTACTATTTATAGTAAGTTCTACATTTAAGCATTAATTGGTCCAAAACTTCCCTCAAAGCTATGTATTGACTAGATAAACATGTTGGTAAATTTTCATTACAAGATCATGTCTAGATTTATAGATATTAAATTTTTTGCTTTTGTTGTTGCCAAAGAAATGTTTGAAGTCCTTAGAGGCTCCTAAATGAATTGAAATCATTTGTAATTGGAATAGCAGGTGTAATCACCTCAAAATGGTCTAGCTAAACTAGATTCCCTAAATCTTAAATCAAGTGATCAAACCACATCAAATCTCAAGCATAATTGTGTAATTGAATTAGATCGATTTAATTATATAATTCATCAATTATCAAGCATCAATCATCAATCATCAAGAATAATTCCTTAATTAATTATCCTAGCCATTTAATCAAATCAAACTAAAAAATACCCATGGTTAAGGATATTAATTCATGCGAATTATTTAATTATCCTATTGTCCTCTCAACCAGAAAAGGACAAAGGAGTTAATTCCAACCAATGGGAGCTAATCACAAGGATCACTCACATGGATCAAGTGAGAATCAATATCAACCATTCGTCAAGGATGAATCTCAACCATCAAATTTGAATTAAATCTTTCCCTCCAAGAGGAAATCTTTAAAACCAATCCCATTCAAGTCATTTTTTTATATCTAGATCATTTACATAAGGAAACTCTATCATTTTGAATTCTAATATCTAGAACATTTAATTAAAAAAGTGCTGCTATTAAAAGTCTATATCAATTCTTCTATTTCTTGCATCAATTCTTCATTCTAGTTCTAGCTCAATTCATCTTAATTGCTTTCATGTTAAATGAATTTCATTTGAATCTTCCATTTCATAGTTGTAATGTCACTGATCTTATGCACAATTTTAGAGCACTAACAATTAGATCATACTCTCTATGACTAGAAAGATATAATTCAGTTTCAATTGTTATTATTTTGATTTCTTTTCATGTACTAACAATTGATATAATGAGTTATAGAAGTGTTGTATTTGCAAGATAACAAGTACAATAATTCACACACATTTCTAGCGCCCACCGTGGGGCCTAGCCCTAGATTTTCTACCACTTTTGAGCAAATTTTCATGATCTAACATTCTATTTTACAGTCCAGGGTTGCATATGGTGAATTCTGGATTGCGTTTGGAAAGTGTAGCATCTAGTAAATCTCAGATAGCATCTGGGAAGTGTAGAATCTGGTGAAAAGGATAGCATCTGGTAAATCCTTACTCGCATTCAATTTCCTTAATCGCCTTTGGTAAATATTTTCTCTTTTTTGGGAAGGCTTGCATTTATGAAGATTCCTTGATCACATTTGATTAAAATAGGACTACATTCAGTAATCTTACTTGCAAATTTGAGATTCCTAATGACTAATGGGTGAATTTTGTATTTTGATTGATTTGTTTCAGCCTAACTGTGGTTTGCAGGTCGAATTGACAAAGAAAAATCAGCAAATAAACTACTAATGTGTGCTTTTTTAGGTTGCCTCATGGAATCAACCAAACACTTTATGCTTGTCTTTCTTGATTTTATAGGAATTTAATCACAATTTGAGGTCACTTTTCAATCTAATCAGAAGATTATGCTCTTTTGCCTTTGGGAAAATCAAAAACTCAAAAGTTAGATTAAGATTTGAGGTCAATTTTGGAGTAAATTTATAATACATTTGCATGATGTGCTTGATAGGAGAAAACATCATGGGTAAGAGAGTATGCTCTTTTCCCTAGCGGAGAATCGGAAATCTAGACTCCTAAGTTGTCAATCCTCTTTACTTTCATTACTATAATCTTTAGAGGGCCTGTTGGTTGAGGTAAAAAGCTCCTAGGAATGACCCAAGTGAGGACAGGTAGAACGCAATCCTTCCACCTCACTATAATAAAGATGCTTCCTTGAGATGAAAATATCAGAAGACTTAGTCATTTTTGTCTTTGGAACCATGATTTGATCATTCCTTGGACATGCTTAGATCTTGTGTAGAGCGGAGCTGCTTAAAGCTTGCTTGCAAGACTACACAAATTTGAGTACTCATAGGGCTATAGGCCTCATTCTCGCTTGCAAGACTATGGAGGATGATTATGAATGGATGCCTTTACTAAATCTCTTATGTTAGAAACCACCTGGATTACCCCCAAAAGGTTGGTAATTCTTGTGCAAGGCAGTAATTGCCCTAAGAAGTTCATCATATCGAGCCCTCTTAGACGTTACTACTCGACTAATATGGCCTCCAACATCCATTGTGTGTTGTCAGACCGTCATATTTTGAGGAGTCTTTGAGTGTGTTCCTAAGCTAATGAACAAACATTTCCAATCTATGCCAAGTTTATAGGACAACTAGGTGTGTTTGTGGTCTAAAAATAACTCTTCTTGATGTGTTTGAAATAAAATCAAAGATAAAAACCTTGAATGAACAATCACATTAATTTTAAAATATTCAAACCCACTAGAATTTCACAAACCCTGATATTTGACAAAATTGAAAAAAAATTCCCTCGGACCAGTCATCAGAAGGTCCCATATGGTATTTAGAGTCTCTTTTGGAATCCCAGGTCGCATTTGGAAAAAATAGGCTCGCTTTTGGTTAATTATGGGTTGCATTTGGTTAAGTGTCATATTTGTTCAATCTTGGGTTGCATTTGGGAGAAAGATCGTATCCGAGATTTCCTGGATCGCATTTGGTAAAATACCCTGTCAGCTCACATTTAGAGGGACACATTTGGGACAGAGAGAATTGTTGCATCTGCTAGAACCTGGATTTTTGCATTTTTGGATACCCTTTTGGACCCTTTGTTAGGTTTAGTTATTACAGTTAGCCAATCATATCAGAAAAATATCAAAAATTCCAAAAATTTGTAAAAAATCTGAAAAACAATTTACCCCAACTTGGAGAAGGCATAAATTTTGACTCAGTACTCGAAATTGCGAACCGTTTTCATTGTCAGAAAGATAACCAAGAAATCTAATATTAGTATCAGAAATAGTGTGCTTTGGCAACCTAATTTTTGAGACCGATGACAGTTTCACCTCTAAAAAATGAGCAAAAGACCTCCGAAAATCTAAATTACTAAAACCTCAAAAAATATCAAAAAATATGAACAATTTGGATTTTAATTTTTCTTCTATTTCATCCCCATGGTCTTCTCAATCTGATCACACATTGAAAAAAGGTGTTAAATCTTATCATCCATTATATAATCAATCAAATCAAAACGATCACAACATGGATGATTAATCTATCTTCATTCTCATGGAGCAATGTCAAGCTTTGCAATCAAAAATTTGAGAAATGAAGAAAGAAAAGGAAACCCTTGTTACTCCTAAATGGATTAAGTGTTGTCATTAGTATTCATTTGTACAGTTGGTAAATAATGCAACACAGTTTAGTCGGTCATAACTACGTAGTAGTCATCAAATACACAGGGTTACCGAACACCAATAAACATCGAGACTGAGAGACATCATTTACTAAGTAATCCAGAGTTTGCATAAAAGTTTGGAATGACACATATTCCAAGGTGAACAATTTTTTGTCGAGCAAGAAAATAGTTTACCAAGATCGAGGTGAATATTTATTGCAGATATAATCATTTAATGAATGATGATTCCTATGTAATGATGATCTAGGTTAATAATATGAATCGTTGATCTTAGGTTTTCTAAGATAAAGTAAAACCCTAATTAGGTCAAATCAATTTGATATAAAATTTGTTAAGATGTCATTTTGGCATGGTATCATCAAGAAGTAGCTGCACTCAAGACATCTAAAGATCAGACAGGGTTTTGACATAAGGATTTTGAAAGAACCATTCAGTTTATCAGAATAGATATAAGGCTACCAATCAATACAGAAGGACATACACATCACAACAAGGTGATATCTTTATTGTACTTAAAGGATCTGATATCATCAATTTGATTTGTATATCATTCAGGTCATATATTACTATTACTCTCTAACAATTGTAGCAGACTCAAAATCTCCTAACAGAGTGGACTTAACCATCATTGATAAAATATCTTAACCGAGTGCACACATATGTTGTGTTGCTAAAATCCTCCAACCAGGTAGATCTAGCTAATCTTATTGTTACTCCTAATAGGGTAAGATCACCAGAAGTGATCAATCTTTGTAAGCCTTAACCGACAACTTTATTTCTGCAAAAGTGAAGCTTTGTGGGTTTCATCCCCACCGCAGTTTTTACCTTTTAACAAGGGTTTCTGCGATACCAAAATACATGTGTCATGTGTATTGAAGTTTCATGCATATTTTATTGATTTGCTTACATGCTTTTACATTCCAGTTATGGTATTTAATGTATGGTGAATGCAATCTACAGAGTCAGTTATTAAAGTTCAATTTTACAAGGATTAGTTTGAAAAGTTTTAAGGGTACTGATTCACCCCTCCCCTCTCAGTACACACCTTTCCATAATTCCAACAATTGGTATCAGATCTAGTTCTCTTGTTAAGGAAGTTTAATCACTGAAGAGAAAAGATCTTAAGGATGGAAAAGTATAAGCTTGACAAAATTATTGAGAATCAGAAATTGCATTTGCAGATCTACATTGAACAATTCAAGGAAGCCAAAGAGAAACTGAAAGAGTTACTGGTCAAAAGGAAGGATATGGCATTTCGGTACAAAGAGACTGATTATCATGAAGAAGAGATAGATGATCCGTTTAAAGCATCTAGATCTAGATCTGGTAGCATATTTGATGCATCTAAAGGAACCATATCAGATCTATCTGAAAAGAATCAACATCTTACTAAACAAGTGAAAGCACTGCAGATCGGTTAGGAGACACAAATGGTTAGAATGATTCATGTCATGAATAATGCAAGGCAAGAAGAACAAGAAAGGAATCTGGCTATTGATGATAGAAGACAAATGACTGAAAATCTACAAGAAAATGAATTTGAAATACTAAGACTTATCGAGCATCATTTTTAAATCCCCAATCAGATGGTTATCATGAGTCGGTAAGTCAATCGAGTAAACAATGAACTCACTAGAAGATTGGAAGACATTGGTGAATTGAGAGAAGAAAATGAAAGATTGAAGAATGAAGTAAAGATTAAACAACAACATAATGAGATGATTAAGAAAGCTTAAGAGAGTACAAAAAGGATGGATGAGTTTCTAAGAAGTCAAATAATACTTGACAGTACTACTGGTTTAGGCTATACCGAGTAAGGAGAGTTATCAAGACAAGCTGAATAGAAGATTTCCTATGAAAATCCAAGGTCAAAGAAGCTCTCATGCTATCATTGTGGAAAACCAAACCATACATCAAATGTTTGTAGAAGAAAAGTAAAATGTTTCCTAAATCCACTCCTAAATTTGATGGTTATTGTTACAATTGTGGTAAGTATGGACATCAAGCACATGAGTGCAGATCAAAGATGAACAAGTCACCTAAGAAACCCTATATGGAAAAACATTTTCTCACTTGCAACATGCATTGTCACATATCACAAGAATGCAGGACAACTTAGATAAAGAAAGTCTAGAAACCAAGAGGACAAAACAAGACATATCAACCAAGAAGGAAAGGTAATGCATATACTTGGGATTACAACACTTGGGTTAATTTCACAACATGTGGTAGGTATGGACATATAGCAAAAAATTGTATGAGAAAGTACTGGGTAGGAAAATATTAAAATTGGTCAAATTATGGAATGGCATGTTTGCACTGTCATAAGGTCGGTCATTTAAGTAAAGATTGTAGAGACCGAGTACTAGAACCGAGTACTAGTGAAAATGGAAACACGATTGAGGAAATCATGAGGATAAGGAATCAAATGTGGAGAAAATCATCAAATGACAATGCTGGACCAAGTACAACAGTTGGTGACACCTCATCCATTGGATTAGGTGATTTCACCACCTCCACCTAAGAAATTCAAGTAAGTATGGAACTAGATTTCAACAAGTTATATACTTGAAACAAGTTTAGTCGGTTAAATTGGACCAAGTAATAAATTCCAGTCAGTGAAAGTGTAAGAGACAACTAAGTTTCTCAGTCAAATGAGTATTGACAGTACTCACCAAGCTGAGGCATCTATAATGTTAACCAAGTTATTTGATTGTCAACCGAGTTCCCATGTAACACATTCTTATCACTAGGTCTAGGGACCAATTCCCATGTATCATTCTTAATTATCTGATCTAGCTCTTCTTTCATTGCTTCATGCTAATCTGAATCATTACATGCATCTTCAACACTTAAGGGTTCAATATGTGAAAGTAAGCATACCTCTTCATTAGTTGTGGAACTCTTTGCTTTTGATCTTTTCATGACTTTTTTGTTCTGATCTCCAATGATATCTTCCTTTGAGTGGTATCTAGATGTAAATTTAGGAACATTAGGTGTGACTCTCTCATCTATCTTTTTTTATTCTTCTTCACTTGTTTCAGGGTCATTGAATAATACATCAATGTTGTCAAACATTTTATCAACAACTATTGGGTAAGTGCACAAAGATGGGGGACCAAAAAGGGGGTATAAGATGCCACTTTTTTCCTAAAATCAGCAAACTCTGAACTTCAACAAGAAATTGAAGATAGTTAGACTCAAAATTTTAAGATGCGACAAAAACAAGAGTTGTAATACTCTGAAACTAGTTCCTAAACTACTAACTTATTTTGAAAATGGTGCAGATTAAGGCCCTCAAAAAGGGGGAGCACAAAAAGTGGTCCTATTTTTTGTGAAAAAACATAACATAGCATCTGGTGTGCTCCCCCTAAAATGTTAACTTTAAAAAAAAAAAAATTTAATCACTCCACTGAGAAGTTATCTAACACCACATAGTTTGTCCCAGAATTTTTTGGTAATTTTTTTATGAATGTATAATTTTTTATGAATTTACGAAGTGCATTTTGTGTGCTCCCCTTAGAAATCATTTAAAACTAATCGAAAATCAAATTTTCTTTTTTTGAAAGTGTGTAGAAAGGAGTCTAGTTTCTAAAAATGTAACTTGTTGCAAAATTCGATGAACGGGCCAAAATCTATGCCCAAAATACTACATGCTTTTTTACAAAAAATAGACATATACACAAGAAATTAGAGTTGAAAAACTTAACATAATCAGAATTCAAAATAAATTATATGCTTAGATAGCTAACAAAGAGATCTTCAATATCATGTTGTCTGATTTTTACATTCTTGAGCCATGAGTAAACCTGACGAGGAGCACACAAAAAATGATGTCATTTTTTTGTATGTCTACTGGAAAACACGTCTCAAGCCTATTTCAATCATCCAAGCCTTTGGGTTGGATCTCCAAGGCAAATCCAAGCCTTAGGATTGGTAAATTCCAATGCATTACAAAGCGCATGCACCCTATAGGGCGAGCGCACTATTGAAATCTATGACTTTCATAGGGCATGTGCCCTATGAAAGTCATAGATTTCAATAGTGCACACGCCCTATTTAAGATAGATTTAAATAGTGATGAGAAATAATCAGAGTGAGAGGAAGAGAGAGACATAGAGAGAGAGAGAGAGAGCACTCTCTCTCTCTCTACACCTTCCTATCCTCTATATTTTCCCTTCTTACCGTCTTTCACCCTCTCTCTCTCTCTCTCTCTCTCTCTATTGGAAAATGGTCAGCACTCCCCTCGGGATTCATGACATGGCTTAACCACCTCTTGTGTCTTCTATAAGTCTAGTGGTTGTATCGGGCATTAATAGGTCCATCTTTTGGTGCAATGGAAACCGCTACTTGTAACAAGTGGTATCAGAGCTTGGTCATAGGTTTGAATCCCCTCGGGTAACGCTAAGGGGGAGATTGTTGGAAAATGGTTAGTGCTCCCCTCGGGATTCATGACATGGCTTAACCACCTCCTGTGTCTTCTATAAGTCTAGTGGTTGTATCGGGCACTAACAGGTCGATCTTTTGGTGCAACAACAACCACTACTTGTAACAAGTGGTGTCAGAAGTGGGGTATTGCAGTTGGAGCTATGTGATGTTGAGGATATACTCATTGATATGTTATATGTTTATGGTTAAGAGTGCAGATAGTAATTCATTTATTCATGGAAGTTATGATCATTTTGGTGGAAGTAGTATTTAGGCAGTGTTCCTCAGTAGCGGTTTGTGGAAATTGGATGATATCTCCTAATCGGGATGGAATCTGGTTTTGCATAGTTAAAGGGAAGTTTAAGACACATTGTTAGTGATGTGGATGATAGTGAAAAATTTGAGGTCGCATGAGTGAAGAATTATTATAATTGGAAGCCAACAGTTTTGTGTAATTTTGATGTAGCGTGTGGAAACTTTTATTTTGTAATTGTATGCTGACTCATTTGTAATTACTTGAGTGTGGTATAAAGGAAGGAATGTTTTTCCTTGTTGCAATATGGTTGGATGTGTTGATGTATGCATGAAGTGAAGAAAAGAGCTAATGCAGATGTGAAAGTGAATTTGTGAAGGAAGACATGTGAAGTACAAAGATCTGAAATTGAGATCTGGTGAAGCAGTGAGTGCGGTTTGGCATAGTCAGAGAAGAGGTAACATACTTTTGAGATCAGTAACCTTTTGGTATTATTTTTTTGAGTAATACAAAGATCAATTGGACAGTGTGTTCAGTAATCTTACCTTGAAGCTGTTTGGGCAGTGGGTCCTTCTGTCTTCCATAACTCTTAACAGGGTTAGAATCTTTTAACAGGGATTCAAAATCTCCTAACAGGGATTCATATGGACTGAATGTATTTCATAAGACTCCTAACAGAGTCCATCCTTTCACAAGGAATATTCATATTAGTGCATCTTTTGTGGGCATCATTCTCACCGAGGTTTACTCTTTGATCAAGAGGTTCCCTAGTCAACATATCTTGTGTTATTGTGTTATTGTGCATGAATATCTTTCTATGGTTGGTAATTATATTGCTTACATGGTTTAATGTTGTTGAAGTTGATAAAAGTTATAATTATCAAATAACTGATTCACCCCCCTCTCAGTTATCTTGGTAGACTTTACTTTCTAACAAGTGGTATCAGAGCTTGGTCACAAGTTCGAATCCCCTCAGGTAATGATGAGGGGGAGATTGTTGGAAAATGGTCAGCACTCCCCTCGGGATTTGTGACATGGCTTAACCGCCTCTTGTATCTTCTATAAGTCTAGTGGTTGTATCAGGCATTAACAGGTCAATCTTTTAGTGCAACGACAACTGCTACTTGTAACTCTCTCTCTCTCTCTCTCTCTCTCTTTCTCCACCTTCGTACCCTTTATATTTTCCCTTATTTTCTCTCTCTCTCTCTCTCTCTCTCTCTCTCTCTCTTTTCTCATTTTCTTGTTTTGCATAGGGTGCACGCCCTATTGGGCTCATGCCCTATTTAAGAGTATGCATAACACTTTTTATTTTTGCATAGGGCGCACGGGCTATGCAAAACTAAAACAAACAGTCTTCTTTTCCAAGGATCTCGTGAAAGAGGCCCACTTTTTTTGTATGATGTCTGAGTTCTGCATGTTATCCAACAAGTATTCACTTTTCATGGTGTTGATAGTGACAAAGAAGCATATTCTATCAATTTGTACCATCTTTTTATTTAAAAATCAACATCGAATTGGGAAAGTCAATTATTACCACCAAAATTTATCAATTGAGGCAAGTTTTTTATTTTTTTAAATGTCAAATGTGAATAAAGAGTGTTTTGGTTTATAATTGGTATGATATAGACTTGTTCAATACATAATTTGATATAATTGTAATAAATTTATATTATAATTTTTCATATTGTAAGAGGTTTATATTATAATTTGACTTATTGTTTTACATTTATATTATATTTTTAAAATTGTAATCAATTCATATGTAGAAATCATGCGAAGGAAACGAGAAAAGAATTTAACATCGGAAGAGTGTGAAATAGACAAAGAGAAGAAAAGGGAAAGAATGAGACAACTTTGTGAACAAAAAAAATTAGATACCATACAAGAAGATTTTTCTTTTGATGAGGAACATGAAACATCAATACAAAGTAAGAGAGAATTGGAATTGGAAACAAAAAGACAATGAATGAGAAACTTGCGTGCAACAAGACAATTGAATTATGAAGATGCGGGGACATCATCTATAAGTTCTCAAGTTCAAGAGACATCATCATCCAATGTTGGAGGCACACCAATGTATCATGTTGAAGGCACACCATTGTCTACTTCCGAAGGTGTGGGAACACCCTTGTATCACGTTGAAGGTACACCATTGTCTACATCCCAAAGTGGAGGTACACAATTGTATCATGTTGAAGGCACACCATTATCTACATCCCAAGGTGTAGGCACAACATCGTCTCATGTTGAAAGCACACCATTATCTACATCCCAAGGTGTAGGCACAACATCGTCTCATGTTGAAGGCACTCAAGATGGTACGCAATTCACACATATTGTTTTTGATGCTCCTAGAATTACTTATAGAAAGCTAAAATATTTGATTGATATTGATACTAACATTTTGCAAGCAATGCCTGACAAGATTCCCAAGCGTACTTGTCAAAAAAATGTTAATCGTATTTGGAGATTATTTTATGAGAATTTAAACATGACAAGAAGATGTCAACTATTTGTTGAACTAATGATAAATCTGAAATTTAGGCCCATCATGAAGATTCTTGGGCTAAGAATGATGGATGAGTCAAGTGAAAAATCTATTGTAAAGAATCTAATGATTGCATATGAGAATGTGGGTTCTACATCACGCACAAAAGATAGTAATGTCACATGACGTGTACTTACATCAACGATAGTAAGAACTCAAATGAAGAAATCTCAACTCATTAGAAAAATAAGAAAAATATTGAAAATAAGTAGAAAGTCTCTAATGAGAGCCCTGGAAAGACGTCAAAGAGTGGAAGATCCAAATAGAAATGAGTTATAGGCATTTTCCGGTAGACTACTGTGAAAAGATAAAGCAATTATTGAAGCTTTGAAATTCTTGATTGAAGAATTTTGGAAGAATGATACACGGGTATCTCCTAATCAAAGAGATGTTGTAAGAAGGAGGATTGGTAGTCAAATTTGTGTTCCACATCCAAAACATTTTTTGGATTCAACTCAGACACAATTCTTTGCAAAATTTATGCATATGTATCCTCAAATTAAAATTAGTCAAAGATATTTTGAAATGTGTAAACCTTTTTATGTGAAGATAAATCACACATGCACAAATTGTTGTTGTAGGGTACATATTGAATTTTCTAACCATTTTGAAGTTTATAGGAATATATGTGTAGATGTGCACTCTAACAATATTTTGCAGGATTGTAACATAAATGTCCCACCTAGATCTTCAAAGGAATTAATATCTACCATTTTATGTGAAAGAGTGGATGGTCAACAATTTTATAAGCTCTCATTCTTGAATGGTACATGCATAGATTGCGGAGGTTTGCGATATTTCCCAATTTGTCAACATATGGAGAGTACGCATGCAATCGGTAAGTTTTCAGAGTAATTGGTCATCCGGCTATGAAATAGTGGAATTTGGAAAATATAAGACCATGACATACAATCTAAAAGATGGAAAAGAGGCTAAAAGATGTGATTCAATAATTGAAAAAATTTCAATGTATTAGTTCATGGACATTTTTTCTAAAAAATTATTTATGAGTATGCAAGGCATACACATAGAGTGCGATGGTTGGATATGCAATTCAAGTTGTGCAAGGACACATTCCCACTTGATACCATTGTTTCAGTTGTGGAATTTGCAGAGAACTACACACTACAACCACAGAATGAGGTGCAAGCAAAGTATTACAGCTCTCAACAGGTTGCTATATTTGTTCATATAGCATTCATGCATGCACCGGACGGTATAGAGGAGAACAAGAAGATGTTGATGGAGTATCATTTTTATATCAGTGATGATCGCTCACATTCTACAGAGTTTGTACACAGTTGCTTTCAACTATATTATGATCATTTGGAAAATAGGGGCATAAAATATCATCGACATATCATATGGTCAGATAATTGTGCATCACAATTCAAGAATTCTCAGATGTTTTATTGGTTGTGCAAGATGCATAAGATTACTAGAATTCAATATATGTGGAATTTCATAGAGACCGGTCATGGAAAGGGAGAGAATGATGGCGCAGGTGCATGTATTAAAAGAGCCTTAGCACGTGAAGAATTAATGTACAAAGAGAAAGAAACATTGTCAAATGTGGGATGTATTGTCCAGTGGTGTAACACTACAATGGGTCCAAGTAAAGAAGGTGAGTCCATGGTTCATAGATTTTTTTGGTTGATGGATGAAACTAACATTGCACCATATGAGGATTGTTGTACATTGACAGGATCGAGTGAGATACACTCTTTTAGAAGTTGTAATGTGGGTTCATGGAGTATCCACACATGACATATGGCATCCTTTTGTTCATCATGTGTAGATGAAGATTGGGATGGGTGTGAGTCAAAGGAATGGGTTGACGAATGGTATACATGTATTTTGAGTCCACTTGCATCCTATCATCCCCATGAATCACTACAACTGATAGAAATAGATTCATCCATTGACTTTGATTGCTTATCTGATCTAGTACAACCAGGTAAAATTTTCCACATACAAATAATCTCAAATTGAGTACTTTATCGTAAATATTCAATAAACTAATGTCCTCATTATGTTTATATCATTATAGGCCATGTTTTTGTTGTTATTGCACCTAAAGACAATGAAGAAGGGACAAATTATTATTTATGTCATCGTGTTGAGGCAAAAAATAAATTGGATCATTCGGTTATTGATGGTAAATAATTAGAATACCCTATAGGAGCAGTGGTTGTAACTGGTACATGGCTTAGATGATATGATATGAAGAACCCTAGGTTGTGGTTGTTCGAGGATTAGGAGACACACAAAAATATTCTTCATTATTCAAACCTCGTCGTTGCATCAAATGTTCACTTGATCAGATATGGGGGAAGACCGCATAATAAAACTCTTTGGAAGGTTCGTGAGTCAGACCATGAGGCAATACTTGAGACAATCAAGGGTAGGGCAGACCCAGTTGGTTCATTGGACTTAATGGAGATACAAAATATTATAACATGTCAAATTTATATAGCACTGTAAATTGCTCATGCATTACCCCGTATGTATAACGGGAAGTTTGTAAGATTTAATGACAACCTTTCTGTTCTATTTTTTGGGGCATTACCGGAAGGTTTTCTCTTCTCAACTCTTTCCTCTGGTGCTCCTATTGAGCTAAGTTGTAAAAATATTTCTCATTATTAATAAAAAAAACTTTATGTTGTTATGCAAATGACTTGTAGGCACATAATACTTGGAAGGCCATGGAAGAGCCTTAAGGAACCAACTCAATTCAAGGATGCACTATCTCATTTCCTTTTCAACTTCTCCCTCTCTGAAATAGAAGGTTTACATTTTGGTTTATCCAGATAGTGTACCCTCGTAGGCCACCTAGTGTACCTAGTACCTCCACCACATCAAAACTCAAACCAAACTTCACACCCTGATCCTAACACCTTAGATCATCTCAACATAGTACATTTTCCATGTTACAACTTCCCATTCACTCCTATCCACTCATCCTTCACCATTCTTCTACTATAGCCTTTCTAGGCTTGTCTAGTAGCCCTTCAAACTTTGAAATCAGCAATTCATTCACAATATCCCCAAACAACCTAGCAATGTTTTTACACTTTCAAATACCCTTTTCAAAGGTACTAAGTTGATATCATTCTCATACTTTCACAACCTGACTGGTGAACACTTCCTTCACCCCCTAACCCTTACTAGGCCTAATTAGCCCTTGCCCAAAGAAGCAACTCTATCATCCACTAATCTCCAAACAAGCCTGCCATAAACATCATGTACAAAAAACCTAAAATCTTCCAACAAAACCTAACCCAAAGTAGTAGAAAACTTGGTAACAGTCTTACTTCCTTCAGAAGTGGCATGCCTAGCCAGCTCTCCAGGCAGAACAAACTTGACAGCAGTCTCAATTTCTCTGGAGGAAAGTGTCACGATCTTGTTAAATTTTAGTAGACAAGTAGCCTCACAAGTAATCTTATAAAAAATGTCAATCATGAAGCTCTCCATGATATCCATGGCAACACTGGATATTCCCTTGGAGGGATGCACTTGTTTCAACACCTTGTATATAAACCTCTTGTAACTTTCTACACTTCTCTTCCTCTTCTTCTTCTTATTCTCAAATTTCATGGCTTTGATTGTTGAATCCTTTGTGGGCTTGAACATCACTTTCTATGCTTTTCTTTGCTTTGGAGAATCCTTTACTTCATTCTCTCATTTCATACCATCTGCTTTAACAGTTGTGGAAGCCCTAGAAGCTTTTGGAGCCATGGATTTTATGCTTGTATGAACAACTGACTGGAATTTTTTGCAGGTTAAGTTTCTTAGAATTATCAAATGCACAGCAAGTTGGGTCGATGATTTTAGTTGACATGTATTGTAAATAGTGATATATTTGAAATTATTTAATTAATTAGTATTTGTATTATTTATTTATTTGATGGAGTTTTCATTCATTAAGTCATGTGTTAAATTTATTTAGGACATGAATTCCAATTTCTCCCTCTCTGAAATGGAAGGTTTACATTTTGGTTTATCCAAATTAATACATTTTCTTCAATTACTAGGTTTTACCTTCTTCCCTTGCAACTCTTCTATTCCTTGTTTCATACAGTTTCCCTTTTCAGGTCCAGATGCCTTTGCTGGAAAATTGGTGACAAAATCATTGCATAAGACTTGTATTTTCTTAGTCATACGTAATGGAAGGCTATTATGCACTTGTCCTCCTTTAAAATACTTGTAAGGACTACATTCTTTGACAAAGGGGAAAATATGGACTATCATCTACCCGCTCAAAAATGCAGGCATCTCCATCCTCAAGATTATTGGCAATTGAAAAATATCTCCATCCATGAATCAAGGAAGCTTTAGGGAGATCTCCAAGGAATCGTACATTCCATTCCCTTCTGCTAGGATCCACAAGAGTCACCATTGTTCTTTCTCTTGGTAATTTGAGTTTATCTACAAATGTGTTCGGTGTTGTCTGTAGAACAAATTTTCACATAAAATAAGAAACATTACCTTAAGAACCATTTAAAAATTGTTATTAAAAAACACGTAACAAAACATAGAACCCCAAAATATCCTTTAGACAATAATAGATCATCTTCTTGAACCCCTGTCAAACAGACTTGCAAAGTATAGGAGACTGTAATATAATAGAGATAATTTTCACTTCATTTTCAACATTTTCTGTTGATTTTATTTTCAACTCAACAGATAATTTTATGTCCCTCAAGTGATCAGAACTCATCGGAATAGCACTTGTGGAAGGATCAAGGCATCGATCCATCAGTTCCAACAGCTCCGAATGGCCGAGTAAATGCTAGTGGCAACCTCATTCGCCACACACAGTCAATCGATCACTGCCGATGACTTCAGGCTGAAGTGTCCCTCAAGGTTTCTTAAGCATGAAATCAGTGATTTCCCAGGGTCATATCTCAGAGCTCATGTGAGGTAGCATGGATCCATCAATTGCTATAGAACCATGTTGCCAGGGCCTACAAAATCCTGTCTCAATTTTCAAAGATTCAAGTTTGTTTAAATTTGGCAACACATTCTCGGTCGATGTCAGAACTCACAGTGTTCCTCAGGTCAAACGGCCAATGTTGTGTATCCTTCAAACCGTGGGTCATAGCAATGATCCATCTATTCCAATAGCTCCGAATGGCCGGGTAAACGCTAGTGGCAACCTCATTCGCCACGCACAGTCGTTTGATTGCCATCGACGACTCCGGTCTGAAGTGTCCCTCAAGGTTGCTTAAGCATGAAATCAACAATCTTTGTGGGGTCATATCTTGGAGCTCATGCAAGGTAGCATGGATCCGTCATTTTCTACAGGACCGTGTTTCCAAGGCCTACAAAAGGATGTCTCAGTTTTCAGAGATTCAAGTTTGTTTAAATTTGGCAACACATTCTCGATCGATGTTAGAACTCAAAGTGTTCCTCAGTTCAAATGACCAACGTTGTGTATCCTTCCAACCATCGGTCGTAGCATCGATTTGTCTATTCCAAAAGCTCTGAATGGCTAGGTAAATGCTAGTGGCAACCTCATTCACCACGCACAGTCATTTGATTGCCGCTGATGACTCCGGGCCGAAGTGTCCCTCAAGGTCGCTTAAGCATAAAATAAATGATCTTTGTGGGTTCATATCTTGGAGCTTGTGCGAGGTAGAATTGATCCGTTAGTTTCTATGGGACCGTGTTGTCGGGGTGTACAAAAGCATGTCTCAATTTTTAGAGATTCAAGTTCGTTTAAATTTGGCAACACATTCTTGGTCGATGTCAGAACTCACAGTGTTCCTCAATTAAAATGGCCAACGTTGCGTACCCTTCCAACCGTCGGTTGTAGCATCGAACCATCTATTCAAATAGCTCCGAATGGTCGAGTAAATGCTAGTGGCAACCTCATTTGCCACACACAATCGTTCGATCCCCGCCAATGACTCTGGGCTGAAGTGCCCCTCAAGGTCGCTTAAGCATGAAATCAATGATATTTTGTTGGAAATTTGGCTAAGTTGGTTACTAGATGTTTTCATTATGGCAACATATGATCTACATGAAGATCGCAGAAGTCAGAGAGCTAGTATGTCAGAGCGCAATGCAAAATTGTCTAAGTATGAGAAAGTGTTTTTACCAGTGAACCTGAAGACAGTTTTTGTTTGCGATGTTGATTGGAGTAAGTTCAGTGCTTGCGCACTTGAACATAGACTCTATGGTAACTATTGAAGACTCATCTTAGAGTGCAATTCAGTATGGCATGTACATAAGAAGTTATGATAGTTTTACTAAAGACAGTGTCAAGCCGATAGGACAGAATATGAAGACAGAATTGATAAAGAGTTAAGGGATTATTTTGTTTATCAAAATAATGACTTAACAATATAAAGGGACGACATCCTAGATGTTAACCCTTGGATAAATTATTTTGTAATATGATAGCCGACTTGAAGGTTATTAATCTTAATAACTTGTATAAATGTAATTGTAAATTGTAAGAAGAAAAATAATCAAGAAGTGATATGATGCGAGATATATGATGTATATGTAATAGAAAAAGTGAAAGCTCAAGCAGCCTATGAGGCCAAAACACTTTTGAACATTAGCCAGAATATCAGGAATGATATCAACAATCTTGATATCTGTATAAAGGACTTGAGGAAGAATTTGGAAAGAGGAAAATCTTTGTACATCCAGTGTACAAAATCAGAGACCTTGACAACAGAAGAAGATCAGAAGATGAAGATGAAGGAAGTAGAAATTTAGAATGAAACTAACTTTCTTTCAAGCCCCAATGTGAAGGTATTTGATGTTGAGAAGAAAATTCGTAAGATATATAATGAAATCAGAATTTTGCAAGATGAAAAGGACAGGAAAATGAAAAGATTCACTCTTTTAAGAGAGCACACTTCTATGAAGTTAAGTATTATTGAAGGACAATTGGAAGAATGTCTTTCAGCAAAGACATCTTTTCAAAAGTTTAGCTTTGAGAATCTCCAGGCATGTGAGATAGCATCTTATGGATTATGCGCACTACTCAATGTGGCAGATTCTATTAAGAAATCATGGGAGAAGGAGTTAGAGGCTATAAAGATTGATTTTGTAGATTGTGTTGCAAACCTACCAGCTTTGCAATATTGAATTAAGGTATAATCTTTTTGTGAATACAGTTTTGTAACCCTCCTTACCTTTATTTTGTCATTGTTGTCAAAGGGGGAGAGATATATAGCAGGAAATTGATAATAAAATGATAAGGATTGATACTCTTAGGGGGAGTACTATATTAGAGATAAGATTTTTTGGAGTTATAAGGATAGTATATATATTTTATACTATGGCCACAATTTTGAGATTTTGAAGTTGTAGACTTGGCCAATTTTCTCATATGTTGCCACCAATGACAAAGGGGGAGATTGTTGGCAATTTGGCTAAGTTGGTTACATAGATGTTGTCATTATGGAAAAATATGATCTACATGAAGATCACATAGGTCAGAGAGCTAGTATGTCAGAGCGCAATGCAAAATTGTCTAAGTATGAGACAGTGTTTTTACCAATGAACCTGAAGATAGTTTTTGTTTGCAATGTTGATTGGAGTAAGTTCAGTGCTTGTGCACTTGAACATAGACTCTATGGTGACTATTGAAGACTCATCTCAGAGTGCAAGTCAGTATGACATGTACGGAAGAAGTTATGACAGTTTTACTAAAGACAGTGTCAAGCCGACAGGACAAAATATGAAGACAAAATTGATAAAGTAGGGATTATTTTGTTTATCAAAATAATGAATTAACAATATAAAGGGATGACATCCTAGATGTTAACCCTTGGATAAAGTTATTTTGTAATATGATAGCCGACTGGAAGGTTATTAATCTTAATAACTTGTATAAATGTAATTGTAAATTGTAAGAAGAAAAATAATCAAGAAGTAATATGATGCGAGATATATGATGTATATGTAATAGTGATAGTGAAAGAGCAGCAAAGAGATATTGATGCAAGCAGTATAAGGTTATGTACCTTAACCTACTTTTGTAATCAGTGAATATTGTATATTACTTGTTTGGGCAGTGGGCTCATCTAGTAATCACATTTTGTACTACCAACTCCTAACAGGGTTGAGGCTTCTAACAAGGCCTATAGTCCCTTAATCAGGACTGAGACACTATATGCATGTAATAGACTCCTAACAGGGTCAACATCCTTAACAAGATACTTTTGATTAGTGGATCTTTGTGGGTACCATCCCCACCGGGGTTTTCCCTTGGCCAGGGTTTCCTCGAGAACAAATAATGTGTTATGGGTTCTTTAGTTTTATTGCTATGCATGTTGTTTAGCTTCTTATTTTATGCATGTGTTAAGATAATCTGTTATATCCATAATTGGGAAAAAGATAAAGTTTGTAGAATACTGATTCACCCCCTGTCAGTATTCCCTATTTCTAACATCTTTATGGGGTCATATCTCGAAACTCGTGCGAGGTAGCATCAATCCATTAGTTACTATGGGACTGTATTGTCGGGGCCTACAAAATTTTGTTTCAATTTTCAGAGATTCAAGTTCCTTTAAATTCGGCAACACATTCTCAGTCGATGTCAGAACTCACTTTGTTCCTCAATATAAATGGCCAATGTTGTGTATCCTTCCAATCATCGGTCATAGCATCAAACCATCTACTCCAATAGCTCCGAATGGCTGGGTAAACTCTAGTGGCAACCTCATTTTCCACGCACAGTCATTTGATCCCCACCGACAACTTTAGGCTAAAGAATCCCTCCAGGTCACTTAAGCATGAAATCAATGCTATCTGTGGGGTCATATCTTAGAGCTCGTACAAGGTAGCATCAATCTGTTAGTTGCTACAGAATCATGTTGTCGAGGCCTACAAAAGCCTGTCTCAATTTTCAAAGATTCAAGCTCATTTAAATTCGGCAACACATTCTCGGTCGATGTCAGAACTCACAATGTTCCTCAATTCAAATGGGAAACATTGTGTATCCTTCCAATCATCGATCGTAGCATCAAACCATCTATTCCAATAGCTTCAAATGGCCAGGTAAACACTAGTGGCAACCTTGTTCACCACGCATAGTCATTTGATCCCCACCGATGACTCCGGACCGAAGTGTCCCTCAAGGTCGCTTAAGCATGAAATCAGTGATATGTGTGGGGTCATATCTCAGAGCTCATGCAAGGTAGCATTGATCCATCAATTGCTACGAGACCATTTTGTCGAGGCCTACAATAGCCTATATTTAGAAACACATTCTCGATCGATGTCAGAACTCAAAGTGTTCCTTAGTTCAAATGGCCAACATTGTGTATCTTTCCAACCGTCGGTCATAGCATGGAACCGTCTGTTCCAACAGCTTTGAATGGTAAGGTAAACACTAGTGTCAACCTCGTTCGCCACACAAAGTCATTCAATCCCTGCCGATGACTCCGGGCCGAAGTGTCCCTCAAGGTCGCTTAAGCATGAAATCAGTGATCTTTGCGAGGTCATATCTCAGAGCTCATGCAAGGTAGCATTGATCTGTCGATTTCTACAAGACCATGTTTTTAGGGCCTACAATAGTTTGTCTCAGTTTTTAGAGATTCAAGTTCGTTTATATTTGGAAACACATTCTCGATCGATGTCAGAACTTGTTCCTTAGTTCAAATGGCCAATGTTGCGTATCTTTCCAACTGTCTGTTCCAATAGCTTTGAATGGTTGGGTAAATGCTAGGGGAAACCTCGTTCGGCACACACAGTCGTTCAAACCCTGTCGACGACTCCAGGATGAAGTGTCCCTTAAGGTCCCTTAAGCATGAAATCAGTGATCTTTGCGGGGTCATATCTTGAAGCTCGTGCAAGGTAGCATCGATCCATTAGGTGCTACAGGACCATGTTGCTGAGGCCTACAATAGCCTATCTCAGTTTTCAGAGATTCAAGTTCATTTATATTTGGAAACACATTCTCGGTCGATGCCAAAACTCACAGTGTTCCTCAGTTCAAACGACCAACATTGCGTATCTTTCCAACCGTCAGTCGTAGCATGGAACCATATGTTCCAACAACTCTGAATGGTCGGGTAAACGCTAGGGGAAACCTCATTCTACACACAATCATTTGAACCCTGTCGACGACTCCTGGCCGAAGTGTCCCTCAAGGTCCCTTAAGCATGAAATCAGTGATCTTTGTGGGGTCATATCTCGGAGCTCATGTGAGGTAGCATCAATCTGTTAGGTGCTACAGGACCGTGTTGTCGAGGCCTACAATAGCCTGTCTCAATTTTTAGAGATCAAAGTTCTTTTATATTTGGCAACACATTCTCGGTCGATGTCAAAACTCACAGTGTTCCTTAGTTCAAACGGCCAACATTGTGTATCTTTCAAACCGTTTGTCATAGCATCGAACCGTTTGTTCCAACAACTTTGAATGGCCAGATAAATGCTACTAACAACCTTTTTTGGCACAGACAGTCGTTCGAATTCCGCCGACCACTACGGGGTGAGCAGTAGGATGAGTCCAAATATGTATTCTAGTGTTTTTCATTAACAATTAGTCAGTTAGGGGACAATTAGAAGTTAGTTTGTAAAAGCATAAGGTTGCACATCCACATTTGCCGTAGTAATGTTATTAATAAAAGAACTCTTGCCAACATTAGGGTACCCACATATCAAAATAGGCCTGGTATTGGGGTCAATAGACGACAACCTTGCCATATGCTACCTCACCTATTTGAGGTCATGTCTTTATATTGTGACTGTCTCGTGGAACAGGGAACACACCAATGAATATAAATGTTTGATTCCACGTGATCTTGGATAGGTTGTGACGTAGAAAATTTTCCTTATATTATATTTATACATTTCTGCATTCATTTCATTACTTTTGTTATTATTACAGTCAAGGAATTGACTGTTATTGAGGACAGTGACTGACATTTGTAGCACAGTCAGCAAGTTAAACATACATCAATAAACATACAAGCATAACTATAAGTCATGGGAAATTCACAAAGCATAAGACATCCACATAAACATAAATTAGTAATACATCAATACACCAAACACATGAATTGCATACCTAAAACATTAAAAAAAAAATTCGTAGGGCATGAAGCCAAATATATATGTTCAATAATGTCATACATTGAATATATTCAATACAATTAAACTGGCTTCCTCAAAGCCAAATGGATGTACAACATATCACTTATACAATATACAAAAAATATGTCCACTAATGCCATATAGGCATACAATCCATATCCCTAATCTAGTCCTTTCCTGCCAGGGGAAGAAAACAAATCCTGAGCTATCTTCGATCGTCGCATTTATGTAGATATAGTGGATGTTGTAGTCTTCCAAATGCACTCACTCGTCCTCTTGTCTAGACTCTTCTTTAGTTCGAGCTGATAAAAAAAATTTAAGCATCAATAAATAATATACATCAAAATTGAACTATACAATGACATAAAATTGAATATTTGCTTACCGCTAGCAAATAGTCACTATGTTCATCCACTGAAGGCACATGTTGGCGATCTGGAGTAATAAGTCCCTACAACAATGATCAAAATAATAATTAAAATACATACATGAATATCATTATAAAATTCAATACAAACTATTAAAATAACAATTAAAATTAAGTGATATGTTTCATACCTCAATCAGTGCTTCAGAACTAGCTACTGCTACAGTTACTCCACGATCCAAAGTATCACGGACAGAAGGAGTCTCTGATGTCAATAACTGAAAATGAAACAAAAAAAGTATTATGCAATTATCAAGATTACATATATTTTTTACAACCCTACTAATGAGTAAATGATACCTCCATGAAGGTTCCATCGCGCCCTTCGGTGTGCGGTGTCAAAGTTGAAGCTCCAACATTCAACTAGTGCACATGTACATGGAAAATTATAAGATAACCATTCGTATAAGAACGTACTACTGACATGTTAATTATAATGCATTATTACATATATACCTGTGGACTCAATGGTGACGTTGCAAAGCCAGGTGAAAGAATGCGATCATTGTGCCTCTAGATTTTGATCATAATTTGTCTAGTAATTTAGTCATTCATTCATTTATTAATTAAATATAATCAAGTAAATCAAATTAACATGAAAATAAAGATACCTCAAGAAAAGTGGCATGATGCCCTTCACTGTCTGTTGTGAATGTCGATGGTCCACCAGTGAACGTCTAATGCACATGCACAATAATTTATGATACAATTATTTATATAATTACATAATAATCAAATATGTTAATTAAAATGTTTTATTCGATACATACTTGTGGAATTGACGAAAATGTGTAGAAGGGGACATGAGGATCATTGCCACTTCCACTGCCACCGCCACTAACACTCTTGCCCTGAATTTTCATCATAATCAATAGATACTAAATAATTAGTTATTCTTTTATAAATGAAATATGATCAAAGCAATTTAATGAACTTGGAAATATTTACCTTTGTGTCAATGCCAAATGTCATATTTAGAAAGCTTTCAGTCATCATTCTCGGATCCTCTTCCTCTCTCTCACTAGTACCAAATGTGCACAAGCATCCACATGACCTACAAATATGCCCCCTCAAGGATTGACCATGGTCACCCTCAACTAAAGAAGTGGCACACTGAATGAGAGTCTTTGTCAAAGCACTAATCGTGCCTAGTGTGCCTGCCTCTACATGTTCCTTCACAACAGAAGGAATAGTAACATGATCTAGTTGTGGCTTGCCAATAGGAACGCTAGGTGCATTAGGGTCATGATGTGCCCCCGCTCGATCAAATGATGACCCCCCTCCTCTACCTTGAGAATCTAGATAGTCAAAATAATTTGGCACCTCCTTGAGTACAAACTCGCAATAGAGTTTCCTCAAAAAATATATAGGAACCTCATGATTGTTACAAGGAGGCGAATCAAAGACCATCCACCATCTCTCCCAAAAATTATTTTTAATGTCTTCATTTAAGCACCAATGAATTGGGAACCTCCTTGTTGTAGTTCTAAGAGTATATGTGTCCCCTGATTTTTTAAATAGCTTGCAAATGTCATCTTTAGTGATGTTTTTCTTTTTTATGTCCGCATAAGATAATTTATTTGCATAATATTATTTTTGTTCTTCTCTTTTATCCCTCCATAAATTAATCTACCCACTAACTGAGCTTACGTGGGTCAAGATTGCTTCCAATGATTTTGCAAGTCTTTCCCTTCCGGGATTTGTACCACTAGAATCTTTTAACCTAGTAATTAAAGATTATAATTCTTTTTGCCCTCTTTCAATTTGGTTCATCAAATTTTGTTGTGTTCCAGGAGGAGGTTTCTTGATTGGTGGAGGCAATTGAGGTTCATTTTCTTCATTAGTTTCTTCATTAGTTTCTTCATGAGGAGACGGAGGGTTTGGTGGAGGGTTTGGTTGAGGGAGATTATTTCTTCCTGGCAATTAAAAAACTAGATTTTAAAATCTTCATTACACACAAATTTAAACAAAAACAAATTTTAACAAAATAAATTGCTACAAAATTGAAATTTTAAAACAAATAAGAGGCATGGGCTGTAAAAACACTTACCTCTTCTTTTGGATCGAACTTGAAGACATCGTGGAGCCATTTGCTGGATGAATGAACAAAAACAATAGATTCACAATCCAAAGGAAGAGTGTGTGTGCGCTTGGGAAGCCCTTCTTACCTGCAAACATGGGTTTGAGGAAAGCAAAATGAGCTTTCCAACCCGCAGCTTTAGCTAAATAGGCTTTTTTCAAAGCGCGTGCACGTGCTTTGTTTTGGATTGCCTAAGCCTAAGGCTTGGGCAACCCAAGCCATAGGGCGCACGCCCTTTAGTGCATACATACTATGCTTAATGGGGGACCAAAAAGCAAAGTGGCACCTTTTTGGTCCCCCATCTTTGTGCATATACCATGTTTCTCTATTCATAGGACTAGGTTCTTCTTCAATCATAGGTGCATAATCATGATATCTCTCTTGAATCATAAACTTTTCATCAATTTTTACATGTGCACTTTCAATAATCTTCTTCAATCTTAAGTTAAAACATCTATAAGCTTTGCTTTTAGTAGAGTAACCAAGAAAAATACCTTCATCACTTCTTGCATCAAACTTACCAATAGCTTCATCTCTCTTGATGTAGCACTTGCTTCCAAAGATTCTGAATTATTTTACTGTAGGTACATTCCCAAACCATAGCTCATAAGGTGTCTTGTCTACTCCTAGCCTTAATTGAATTCTATTGATTGTATAGACTGCAGTATTGACCGCATCTCTCCAATAGGTTTGTGCAACATTTCCTTTAATCATGATGGTGCACGTTGTGTCCAGTATGATCCTATTCCTTCTTTCTACAATTCCATTCTGCTGAGGGGTTCTAGGTGCACTTAGCGATCTCTTTATCCCATGTTCTTCGCAATACTCATAAAATCTGTCAGAGGTGAATTCTCCTCCTCTATTTGATCTCAGACATTTTATCTTCAATCCAGACTCATTTTCAACCTTAGCTTTGAATATTTTAAACTTCTTAAATGCTTCTGATTTGTCTTTTAAGAACGCAATCCACATCATTCTAGAATAATCATCAACAAACAAAATAAAGTACCTTTCACCATAGTATGATCTTGTTTGAGTTGGTCCACATAGGTCTTTATGCACTAAATCCAATTTTTTCTCTACCAAATTATGCTTGCCTCTGAATGAATTCCTCACATGCTTTTCCATCAAACATTACCTGCATATTGTATCAATTGGTTTTGCAATGCTAGGAAGGTCTCTTACTGCCTTTACATTGCTTATCTTTACTATATTGTCAAAATTGATGTGACATAGTCTTTTGTACCATAACCAACTGTCATCTACTTTAGCAACAAAACAACTTGCTTCTAAATTAAGCTGAAAAACATTACCTTTTGTCTTTGAACCTAATGTAATCATTTCTCCTTCCTTGTTATTAATGGTGCATTTGTTGTCTTTGAATTCCAACTGATATCCTTTGTCAAGAAACTATCCAACACTTAGTAGGTTATGTTGCAAACCATCCGCATAAAGAACATCTTCAGTGTTGTTCTTTCCATCTAAGGTGGTAGTGCCTCTACCTATGATAGGTTTAGGAGTGTTGTCTCCAAATCTAACCATGCCGCCTTTGTACTTATCCAAATGTACAAATATATCTTTGTCTCTTGTCATATGATGTGAGCAACTGTTGTCAATGATCCAATCTATTCTGATGTCTGTTTGTGAAATCAATGCTAACTCTTGTGCTTTCTTTTCATCTTCAAGGTCCATTTCATCAAACATTTTCTCCATATCTTCAAGAGAAATGAATCCAATTTCATCTTCTACTGAATCTTCATCTCATACTCCATCTCTAGCATAGTAACATTCTTTTGTATACTTAGGCTTGTAATTAGTTTTGAACTTCTTGACTCTTGTAGGACACTTAAAAGAAAAGTGACCAATCTTGTTACATGAAAAGCATTTGAATGTTAACTGGCCTTCATATTTTCCTTTTCCTTTCCTTTCTTTCTTAGCAATCATAGCAATGAAATCATCTAGTACTTTCTCTTCATCATCATCATCAAAATTACCAGAAGTGTTCAAGGATTTCTTACCATGGACTGAGGCTTTGAAGGTTGTCTCACTTTTAGGTTATGTCTTCAAACTTGATATCTCAAATGTTGAAATCTTGCTTATTAAGGTTTCTATTTTGAAGTCTTTTGAAAACTACATAGTCTCATTTAGAATGTTTATCTTTCTCTCATATTCTGGTGTTAATGCAGTCATCAACTTATCCATTATGTCTTCTTTCAAAAAATTTCCACCATTGTTTCCGATTCTTGCAACAGCTTCCTTAATCCTTTGATTGTAGGCTCTCATGTTCTCTCCAAGTAGCATCTCCAATGTATTGTAATTTTTCTTCCGTGTCTTTCTGTGCACATTCTTGGCTTGGACATCTCCTTCAAACATGTCTTCTAGATACTTCAATTTATTGTAGGCTTTATCTACTTTCTTGATCTATGAGAACTCATTGTCAGACAAGACACTGATAAGGGCTTCTTTGGCAATAGAATTTTGAGTGAACATCTCTTTCTTCTTAAGAGTTGCATCTTCTTTTGCAAGATCTGATAAAGAGGGAATCTGAACTTCTTTAGTAGCTACTTCCAAAATTTCAAAGGCAATGCACTACAAATGTGTCATCATTTTGTTCTTCCATTCTAGATAGTTCTCTCCATCAAACTTAGGACTTTCTTTTCTAAAGAATGCCATCTGATCAACCTCAAGCTGTTAAACTTTCTCTCTGAGGCACTTGGTTCTGATACCAATTGTTAGGAATAGTCCCAAGAGATAACTGAGAGGGGGGGTGAATCATTTATCTACAAGATTCAATTATTTATCCAATTAAGTATAGAATAATATTAATAAATGCAATATAAGAACACTTAACACAACACCACAATTTTGGTTACGGGAAAACCCAAATAGGTAGAAACCCCGATTGGAATTAGCACCCACTATAAACTACACTAGTGTATAATGATCCCTATTAGAAGTTGATCTTTACAATGCATTAAGTACAATGACCTGGTCAAAGGTTGGACCCTGTTAGGAGTTTTTTATAATTAACCCTGTTAGGGGTGAGGACACATTGTCTGGGAGCACACTACTCAAAGGGGTGAAGGCTGCAACCTTTTGTTTAACAGATACAAACTACATCTGGATCTTGGTGAACTGTGAGTTAGACCTATCTGGATCAGTTCCAATGAATAGCATACACTCTTATTTGTCACATAGACCTTCTATGGATGGCTCAATACTTTGCACCTTCTATTCTGCTCTTATCTTTCAACTATCTGCCATACTTAGCAATCACAACTAACCGGCTATAAGTATCTTTCTCCAAATCAAGTCGACCTGCTAGAACTTCCTTGAAATCATATTAGAGAAAAAATATAACTCTCCAACAAAATCTCCAATGGCTATACTAAGTATGCAACACTAATTAGGACCATGCAACTCCATATGAGTAGACACGTTGATTCACACTGTCAACTCCACTAAATTAACTGATACTTTATTCTCATGCTGAAATACGTTATGTGCTCTTAACCAAACATTCTTAACTCTTCTCCAAACATGCATATCCAAATGATAGGCACAACTACTACAACAATAAAAACAATGTCGGCTCCATCAGATAAACTTTAGAAACTGTAACCGTCAACTAGAAACATCATAACTCAACATGTACTGCACAACTGACTCTGCGTCCATGAACATAGCTTCACTAACATGTCTAAAACATAAATATAAATGTGCAAGGCTCCATTACAACTATACTACAAATCACATACAGAACTCTTCCTAGGACTTGTCAGGAACACTACTGATATAATAAACTATATTACTGTCTTCACTTAGAATCAACCTCTGCGTCTATGATATCATGTTGATAACATATCTAGGAAACATATACTTAAGGCTCTCTCCATCAGGCTTCCACGCACGCTGCTTACCATATGTTCTCATCAATGAAAAACATATAGTCAACATTGGCTTGTTGGCAAATCTCCAATAATTTCTTCTTCCATAGCTTCCATCACCTGACCGGTCTTTGTCTTTTTCTTCCTCTTTCCTATTGGGACATCTAGCAGCAATATGGCCAACTTCTTTACAATTAAAACAAGTTAAAGGTAACTTTCCCTTATATCTACCTTTACCTTTAGGCAGTCTCCTGACCATAAGAGCTTCAAGTTCATTAAGCTCATCATTAGTATTACTATCACTTTCATTCCTTATATTATGTTTACTGCTAGATTTATCGATCTTCAAAGAAGATATAAAAGAAGAATCAACACTCAGTATCACACTATTATCAAAATTGTTCAGCTCAAAAGTTGTTAACTTACCAATCAGACTATCAAGAGTAAGAGTGCTGCCAGGTGCAGACCTCATTTCATGAATAGAAAATATTCTGATTGCATATGCAGGCAACAAGGTTCTTAGTATTTTACTTACCATTGTATCATCATCAATGACACCACTAGCTCCTCAAATAGCATTGACTACCCCTTTGATCTAGTTTGTGTATTGTGTAATTTTTTTTCCTTCCTTCATTTTTATATCATCAAATCTGCCTCTTAAGCTTTTAGCTCTGGCTCTCATCACATTTGCATCACCACCATAGACTAGAGTAAGTTTATCCCACATTTTCTTTGCAGTAGTGCAAGCCTTGACATCCTCAAATTGAGCATTAAATAGAGCAGCAACAATCTCTATCATAGTAATATTATGCTCATGTCGGTCTCTCAATTGATCAAGAGTTAAAGGTCCAGTGGATGGTTGTAAGTAGCCATGGTCAAGTAAATGTAAGGCAGAATCTCTGATTCCAAATATATGAAGTCTCATCCAGCTTTGTCATATAGTGAAGTTGTCCTTGTTCAGCATCGGCACTCCCCTCTTATACATCTTGTAATCTTTCTACTGAAGTCCTTAAAACTCTGTTGCAAGCAACCAATAAGCTTTGATACCAATTGTTAGAATAACTGAGAGGGGGGTGAATCAGTTAGATCAGTTATCCTGTAGTCCCAAATACAAAGATGTACCTTATAAAATAATTCCAACAGATTATGCAGCTCGGTAACATAAATATCAATCTGTATGTTCAATTTACGGATTTTCAGTTAAATAGCTAACTGTGATTACCAACCAAATCAAGTATGCAGTATGTAAAGTATGATAGCAAACAATCATCACAAATAACACATAGCATAATGATTTAACGTGGAAACCCTGTTAAGGAAAAAACCACCTGGGACCGGTAACCCAAAATAATTCACTCTTCTAAAGTGGGCTCGGTGAAGAGCCAACCCTGTTAAAGGTTACAAACACACTGTTAGGTGTGACCTTGTTAGAGGATTTAGCACTAACAGTTAACTTTTGACTAGCATTCACTATGGGGTCAACAAGATAACAATGTACATTCTCTGAATAACATGGGGCAGAATATAAGACTATTAAGTCCACTCAGTTAAGAGATTTTCTGAATCAATGGTTAAAATGATATAGTATGATCTGATTCAAATACAACTCAATTGCAGATATTCAAATCTATGCTAAGCCCATACAAATCATCTGATCAATAATCAAATTCACTTCTTGAATATTCATCAACTTACTGTCACTCGATAAATAATTCTCTAACGCTCGGTTAACTCTGCAGTTCAGTTCTTTCACTAACCAGTCTGATCAGGCATGCATAAATAGTCTTCACGCGTTATCTCTGTAGTCTTCTTTCTTCGGCATGTTTCAATAATGAAACTCATGTCTCTTAAATAGACAAGTAAACCATTTTTATTTTAGCCATTAGATTTTGCTACTTAATCTCCTTCATCCATTTTGCCTCTTAAACCTTCCTCGACAGATGTGTCATTAACATGTTTTAATCTCATCCTTTAAATCTTCTCCGAATTATGTTAGCTGTGGATCTCATAACAAACTTAATCCTTAACCTCGAAATCATAACAATATCCAGCTCATCAAATTCAATCGGTTGTTCTTAGCATTTAATGTTTTCATCCACATTCAATTAACACATAGATGTGTCGGTGATAACTAGTTAAACTAGCTCGGTTGATACTGTCAGTGGGTATACACTACACTGGCTTGGTGTATATAGAAATCTTCAATTACCAACCACATTGTCTTGTTCAATTTCAGTTCTCTTCTTCATAATAGATTAATGCAACATAATCAAATCAACAGTATGAAGCCATAGACTCATCAATAAGTTACCCAATGTTTACCTTATCCTTATCTATCATATCCATCTTTTTCTCATGTAGATATCTCAGCTCTTCATCTTTTCTTGCTCCGACAGATGTTCAGATGTTTGTAACTAACATGATAAGTACTATCAAGACTAGTTGACATCAATGAAACATATTGACTAATTTAATCATCTTATATATCATTTCAGTACTTGGTAATCTCTAATCACTGTTCCTTTAGTTCATTCAGATATTCAATCATTTGTAGTTCATCAATAGGACCCCTTACTTGATACCTTATGACCCCTCACCATACATTAGTGTATGGTAAGGGATTCTAAGGGGTCTTAAGGGGTCAGGTAGGACACATTAATGTGTCCTAGAACCACTTATGACTCCTTAGGGTCCTTTAGGACTCCTTACCATATATCTTAGTGGTCATAAGGGTTGTTAAGAGGTCCTATGAAACATTAATGTGTCCTAGGACCCCTTATGACCCCTTAGGACCCTTTACGACCCCTAAGATGCATGGAAAGGGATCCTAAAGTGTCTTAAAGGTTCCTAGGACACATTAATAGGGTTTTGATCTCATAATAGGTGGAAGTCGGTGTAATAATATGTTAGGAAAGAACAAGTGAACTGGGTATGGACTAGATGGAAAACAGTCTTTTATTTTCTATGAATTCTCAAGAATTTTGAATTATGTAAAGGGTGTGCAATGCATTCGAGCCTAACTTGAAACAATAATATCATTATTAAAGGTGTAACAATCTCTTACAATTATATAATGCAAACCCTCTATAGTCACTTATTACAAACTCTCTCTCTCTTACATAACGTGTATGCATTATTATGTGTAGGCGCTATAGCGTGTATGCACTATGTAAAACACTACAAGTGTGATATTGCACCGAATGCAACATTGTACAACATTTTGATTTACATAGTGCATATGTCCTATAGGGTGAACATTGAGACCCACTAAGCCTAAGGTTTGGATTTTCCTTGGGCATCCAACCCAAAGGCTTGGAGGATTCAAATAGGTCTGAGACGTTATTTCTAGCAAACATACAAAAAATCCATATTTTTTTGTGTGTGTTCCCCATCAGGTTTGCACATGGTTCGACAATGATAAAATCAGACGACGTGATGTTGTAGATCTCTCTGTTAGTTATCTAAACATATAATTTATTTTAAATTCTGATCATGTTAAGATTTTCATCTCTAATTTCTTTTGTAAGTATGTCTGATTTTTGTCTAAAACCAAAGTGTAGTAATTTGGGCTTAGACTTTGACTCGTTCATCAAATTTTGAAAATAGTTACTTTTTAAAAAACTAGACTCCATTCTACACACTTTTAAAAAAAGATTTGATTTTCGATTAGTTTTCAATGATTTCTAGGGGGAGCACACAAATTTTATATTTTTAGGATGTGTGCACTTTGAAAATTTGTAAAAAATCATACATTCATAAAAAAATTAGCAAAAAATCTGGAATAAACTACATGGTAATAGATAACTTCTCACTGAAGCAATTAAAAAAATTCAAAAAAAAAGTTAACGTTTTAGGGGGAGCACATTAGACGCTATGTTATATTTTTTCACAAAAAAAGAACCACTTTTTGTGCTCCCCCTTTTTTAGGGTCTTAATCTCCACCAATTTTAAAATAAATTAGTAGTTTAGAAACTAGATTCGAAGTACTACAACTCTTGTTCTTGTCACATCTTGAGATTTTGAGTCTAACTATCTTCAATTTCTCGTTGAAGATCAAATCTTTGTGCACTTACCCAGCATATAAAATGGAGTTACTTAAGTCAATAAAAATACATCTAGTTTTTCATGTTTCCTACATAAAGGACATTGGACAAAGAATTTCAACCCAAATAGAGGTAATGATAGCAAATTTTCACAATCCATAAAGCTTATTTGAGATTGCTTCTGGGTAGATTGTGTTAGAATTTTTTCCGTCAACGTTTTGGATCACACTCCGTGATCCATCATTAGAATCTCATGTATCATCATAATGATGGATCATAGAATGTGATCCAAAACGTTGATGCAAAAAACTCTAACATAATCTACCTAGAAGCAATCTCAAATAACCAAATAGAATTACCAATGCTTGATGAAGAGACTAGAATCATTTTGAAACAAGAAGAAATCCTTCTAGTATATAGTAGTTACAAAGATGATTATAGAATATTTGTTCAAATGAAGGAACCTAACAAAGAAAGATACAACGTGAGAAGATGATGAATCCTTGCTTGAGCATCCAAGAATAATCAACATTGAGGTCAATGTTAGTTTTTAGTTGTAATGAAGAGACATGATATACCCTTGACCAATCACATGCATGGGGATATATGTTGTCAACTTACACTTAAAATAACCATTGGTTAAGATATATATGATCATTTCTATAGTTAAATATTGCCACACACGACTATGGTGAAGGAATCTGTTGTATTGATGAGGACACAACTTTAATGGTTTGAAGTTGTTTATGATATTTCGATGGTATCACCTAAGATTACTTCCATGATCGATTAATGCATTTTGGATGTTTCAAACCGTTGGTTTTTCTAGTAGCTAAACCTACCTCTTACTCTTTCTCATAGAGGTAATGTTTTTGCCTATGGATACCTACTTAAGTCTAACAATGGCATTAATGGTTAAAACTTTCTGTGATTCTTTCAGATATGATATCAGCTCGCACATTGTGTCAACGTCCAACAGTTGAAGTCAATTATTGACGAAGGTTATTGACAAAGAAAGTACAGTGTAATACCTATGTCCTTCCAAATAGGTTGTTTCATTATTTTAAAATCTAAGTTGATTTACTTAGGTCTGGTTGTTTTCAACATATACATTTTATATATATTAAATGATTTATTTGACACATTACAAAATATCTGTAATTTGAATTTTGATCATAAAAACCATTCTGCTTTCTGCCATATATATATATATATATATATCTTGACAATTCTAGAGCATAGTTAAATGCTTTTGGTCAATAAGATTGTGTGCGAATTTTTCATCAACATTTCAGATCACACTTCCTGATCTATCATTTATCTTCTTGATCTCTCTTGCATCTTAATGATGGATCACAGAATGTGATCCTAAACATTGATGAAATAACTCGTGCACAATCTTATCCGGAAACAAAAAAAAATATTTACAAATTATAGAGATCTGATTGCTCTAATTCTAGAACAATAGCTAAATTTTTAATTCAGACATTTTAAGATTATATATATTAAAATTTAATTATAAAAAAATACTAGGATTCAGACAGGTGGGGCATATGCTTGAGTTTAAACTCAAAACGGATGCCTAAAATGATCTAAGCTACTGAATAACACCTGATGCATTCATGACATCATACTTTTATTGTAGACCTCTAAGTTTAGGGTCGTCCTCCTACCAAAAGGAGACCTTTTTGTATGTTTGCAGTTCACCTACTGAGATTCTGACGGTGAGCAGACCCCTGATGCAATGTAAGATTTTTATCACTCAACACAGCTGGTGCTTATAACACAGCTGGTGCATTTATAAGCACCTTTTATCAGTTAAGACAGTCAATGAATAGTGGTTTCCAACAAACTCATTCTTTCATACCGGTGCATTTATAAGCACCATTTATCAGTCAAGACAGACAGTGAATGGTGGTTCCTAACAAACTCATCTGTTGTGATATTATGATGGTCCATTTGATACTCTGCAAAAATAATCTGCTACTTATCAGTAACCAAATAATCAAGCAGGGATTAATCTTACAACTCCATGGACTTTAATCATCAAACATCCTGCTCCCTGCCATCTATGTATATATTCTACTATAATTGTAGACTGTCAGCTAAGAATTTAACTTGGGCGTCTTAAGATTGCACCTATTAAAATTTGAATACATAAAATTTTGAAGACATGAAATCTTCACAATTCATAAAGATAGTAATTTAACTTGTCAGAACCGTTCTAAAATTTGCCTGGATTCACATAACTAATGAACATGGGTATATGTTTGAGTTTAATTTCAAAATGGAAGTCTTGAAATGATTAAAACTATTGAATAATTGTGTATTAACCAATTTAATGTATTTATGATATCATATTTTGTAAATAGCAGTTTCTATTTTGTAGTAACATATTTCTTGTGATAATGAATGGTCTATTCGACATAACAACCAAAACATAGAATGTCTGCTACTTATCAGTTACCAAATAATTGAACAGCTATAATCCTACAACTATATAGACTTTAAACACCTAAACATCCTACCTTCTTTCATTTATACATATTCTCTATAATTCCACAATCATCAACTAAATTCTTAACTTAAATGTCTTTGAATTATATATATTGAAATTTGAAAATCCAAAATTTAAAACATAAAATTTTAACAATCCATAGAAATTAAAAAATTTAAACTGTATGAACAATTTTTACCTCAATATCCAAATTTGCTTGGATTCAAACAGCATATGGTTGGATTTAAATTCAAAATAGAAACCTAAAATTATGGGAACAACTGAATAATTGTATATCAACAAAACTGATGCATTCATGACATCATAATTTTCTTGTAGACCTATAGGTTTAGGGTCGTCCTCCTACCAAACAAACGAGACCCTTTTGTATGTTTGCAATTCACCTTCTGGAATTCTGACAGAGAGCAGACCCCTGATACAAATGGAAGAACTTTATCAGTCATGACAGCCAGTGCACTAATAAGCACTCAAAAGGCCTCTCATTTAGCATCTTTAATCAGTCTAGACAGCCAGTGAATACTGTTTTTAAACAAACTCATCTTTCGTGATGAATGGTCCCAGTTGACACACAGCAAAAATATACCTTGTCAAGTTTATCAGTATCCAAATGATCAAGCAGGGATTAATATTGCAATTATATGGACTTTAATCACCAAACATCTAACTCCTGCCATCTAGCTAAGTTTTTTACTTGGGTGTCTTAGTATTTCATGTATCAAAATTTAAAAGACAATGAATTTTCACAATATGTAAAAATGTAATTTGTAATTTAAAATGAAAATCTTAAAAAGTGATTTTAATTATTGAATAATTGTGTACTAAAAAAATTGATTTATTCATGATATTATATTTTGTGAATAGTAGTTTGTACAAATATATTTTGTAATAATGAATGGTCTATTTAATATACTGTAAAAATATATCTGCTACTTTTCAATTCCCAAAAAATCAAACAACAATTTATCGAACAATTGCATGGACTTTAAACACCTAAACATGCTACCTCCTGCCATTTATGCATATCCTCTATAATTTCATGACCATTCGCTAAATTCTTAATTTGGGTGTTTTAAAATTGCATATATTAGAATTTGAATATCTAAATTTAAAGACATAAAATTTCTACAATCTATAAAGATTAATAATTTACAATTTCTAAAAAGTGTGTAAACAATTTTTACTTCTCTATCTGAAAATCTAAATTTACTTGAATTTATGCAACTATAGAACATAAAGCATATGACTGTTAGTAAATTTTCACAATCTATGAGACTGTGATGTTATTTCTACATTTGATTGTGTGAATATTTTTACATCACTGTTTTAATTCACACTTAATTCATCCTCAGAATGATAAAAAAATATAAGAAATAAAAATAAAAATGAAAACCTAAAATAATTGAAACTACTAAATAATAACAAATCTGATGCATTCAATTCATCATACTTTTATTGTAGACCTATAGGTTTAGGTTCATCCTCCTGCCCAAAAAAGGAGACCCATTTATATGTTTGCAGTTCACCTACTGATATTCTGACAGAGCAGACCCCTGGAGCAATGTAAGAATTTATCAGTCGAGACAGCCAGTGCATTTATAAGCGCTCAAAAGGATCTCATTTAGGGTTTGGTAGACAGGCAGAGACCATAAAAGATGATGTGGACATGGTTCTGGACCAAGAAGTAAAATACAGGCCCATTATTCATTTTCTGCATAAATTAGAACCTTTGTTGCTTTGTAGAAGGTAAGTATGGTGGCAGATTTAGGCATGTACCATAACCTACTTTATCAGATGAGTCAAATGAGACCAGCACTAATGAATAATCAAATAAATTATTTTTAATAACATTTACGAGATCAAAGTAGGCCATCAGACAGTCCTTAGGAGAAAGTGTATTTAAGTCTTAACAGTTTGTAATCTTCTTTCAAAATCTGATTTTTGTCAGTAAATTTTTATCATGAAGTTAGAGATTTTGTTGAATCTTATTTTTTAAACAAAATGATTAAATTGTTTATTTTTAAAATATTTTTATAAATAATAAAAATAAGCATACATACATTCTATAAAGAAATACTATTCTATTTCTATTACTAGCACTAATGAATAAATCAATGAAAGATTTTCAATAACATTCATGAGATCAAAGTAGTCTATGAGATTCAAGAACAGTACACAGTCTTTTACAGAAACAGCATATCAAAGTTTTCAAAGTTTGACAGTGAATTTTGATAAAAAGTTTACAATTTTGTTCAATCAAAATTTTAAAAATTTATAATCTTTTTTCAAGATCAAATCTTTGTTAGTAAAATTTAATCAAGAAGTCTCCAGTTCTGCTCAAACTTATCCCCTCAAACAAAATGTTAAAATTATCCATTCTCTTCAAACAGGATGTTAAAATTATCAAATTCTTACATCATATTTTAAATTGTTAAAATGTATAGAACTATACGCTTACATTCCATAAAAAGGTACCTTTCTATTTCCACCACTACTTTATTAGAAAACAGGTACCATGTGATAATCGAATAGCATTACAGTAGATTTCAGTGTTTGCTTTTAATTAAGCATACTCAATCTAGACTTTTAAGAAAAATCATGTTCTGTATTTGTAAATGTTTTTGGAGTACAGTTGCTGACATAACATCAGCTTTTTGTAAGAAGACTAATTAATCACGAATTATTGACAAATGTCGCTTCAAAGCTACATTATTGCTTAGCACAACTTTATGTAACTAATTGCCAAGAATGCACTTGAAATAAAAGATCAACTAAAGTTAAAAAGTCGGTCTTGCATAATTAGAATCTTGTCTCACCTAAATATACCTATAGGCATGTCTAACAACATTAAAAATCTCATTCTTTATCAAGCTAAAGACCCCTCTTTTGTGTGGCAATTATGAACGAGTCAAGGTGGCCTTGTCGATTTTCTCTTTCATTAGTAGCATCAACATTTGATTAAGGATGTAACTTCGTTAATTGTGCAATGTAGTTTCTTTTCAACGTTATTAATGTTTTTGAAGTTATTGATATTTATGTGATAAATGATGTTAAGTAAATTTTTTGAAATAGATGGTAAATTCAATATTTATTGTCATTTAAGTCTTATAGGAAATTTTCAAAATGATTGAAATGGCCTATGATTAATTTAGTAAAACATTGATTATACATATCATGTTCATGTTCAACAACCTTCAAATGAAAACCATACAAAAAAGGCACTATCAATAGTTATGAATTGATCGATAAAATTTTAACACCGTTGATGTATGAGGTAAACTAAATAACCATAAACCCTTTTTTAATGATGTTGCTACCACTATTTTGTTTCTTAATGTTTGTCCTTAGCCCCACTTCAATTTTTCATCCCCATTGATATACAAGGTAGACTAAATAACCATAAACCCTCAATTTTACATCTTCATTGATATATATGAAATAGACTAAATACTATAAACCCTCTTATTGATGTTTCTAAGACCATTATGTTTTCTTAGGGCAGGTCTCCATGCAGCTGCTAAGCTTATTTTTGCTAGTAGCCGCTGCTCAACATTTCTAGTAGCAATTCGTGGAGCTGGCGGTCCCATGATTACTAGTTTTTGAGCTTATTTTTTAGCAGACATCTAAAATAGAATGTTTAAATGAAATTTTAATTAAAAAAATTGTAGATTGATGTTTTGAGAAAAAAATAAAAGACAATAAAAGAGAGGGAAAATATCTTGTGGAGCCATATGTCATTTTTTTCAATAAGCAGCGGCTACTTATTCCAACCCCTCATTTTTTTCAAAGTTTATTTTTAAATGTTAAGCAGTGGCTGCTCCACAAAAGTAAGAATAGATTCTAAATTATCCTTTTCCCCTGATTAAAAAATGGCATGGGAACACTCCAGCTGCTTAAATTTAAGCACAAATTGTACTTAAGCAGCCGTATGGGGACACGGGGTTAAACCCTATTTTTGATATTTCTACCACTATTTTGTTTCTTAATGTTTACCCTTGGCCCCACTTCAATTCCCTTGCATTTTGCTTTCAAAATAAATTTTACTTAAAATTGTACCTTGTACCACTCCATCTTTTTAATGAATAGCATATTATTATTTTTAATTTTTTATTAAAAAAACTTATTGAGACAGAGGACTCCACCCATAAGAATTATTTTTATTCAAAATAAAAAAAAAGTAGACTTTATTATAAATATTGCAGAATCTACATTGCCATCATTACAAGGACAGGAACTACTGTGGTACCCAAACTACTTTAGAGTACTGCTTCGAAAAATACATATCTGAATAGCCCTCGTGACATAAAAGTTCACTAGCCAAAACAAGATATGAAACCCAAGCAGCCACGCATATCCTGATAAAACAACAAAACCGACCGCACCACCGACTTGTACCTTGACCTTCCCAACCAGAAGTCTGCTGAGAAGCTATTCGTAAGTCATTCCCACTGTTGGCAATCGCTACAAGGGTCTTCTTAGGGGCAACAGCTATCCAACCCCTAAAATGCATCCATAGTCATACCCCCATATCATGCTGCATAATTACGTTCATTCCATTCAACATCCACACTAAGTACAGATAGATTGAAATGCAGTCAGCAACATAAGCAAGTTGCTGCAGCCCCCAAAAGTTTGGAAAGAATAAGTCAGAAAAAGAAAATATTAGTAACAGAAATAGATTTAATAGTGAATAGATTTCTATAATCTATGATAAATATTTGATTTTTGCTTCTAAATTTGATTGTGTGAATATTTTTCCATTAATATTTTAGATCACACTCAGTGATCCATCATCAGAATGAAGAGGGGAATGCGGAAAGAAAGAGAAATGGAGGGAAATATGATTAAGTAGACATAGTTGAACCCTTTTCTATAAGTACTAATTTTTTTAAGATTATAAAGTTTTCTAGATATATACATAAGTCAAGGCTTTTCTCATGCAGATCATGGTCATTCTTCTACAACTTGAATCCTTAACTATGCATGGTTACAAATTTTATAGAAGATAATTGTCACAATCTTTTTTTCTTATAGGTGGGGAATCGGCACAATAACAAAGATGACTTAACCAATTTAATACATTCATGATATCATATTTTGTAAATAGTGGTTTCTACTTTGTACAAACATATTTCTTGTGATATTGAATGGTCCACTTGACGCAACAACCAAAACATCCAATGTCTGCTACTTATAAGTTACCAAATATCAAACAGCCATAATCCCACAACTATATAGACTTTAAACACCTAAGCATCCTAGTTCCTTTCATTTATACATATTCTCTATAATTCCACAACCATCAACTAAATTCTTAATTTAAATATCTTAGAATTATATATATATTGAAATTTGAATATCCAAAATTTAAAAACATTTTAACAATCCATAGAAATTAGAAATTAAGATTTTTAAACTGTATGAACAATTTTTACTTCAATATCCAAATTTGCTTGGATTCAAATAGCATATGGTTGGATTTAAATTCAAAATAGAAACCTAAAATTATGGGAACTACTGAATAACTGTATATTAACAAAACTGATGCATTCATGACATCATAATTTTCTTATAGACCTATAGGTTTAGGGTCGTCCTCCTACCAAACGAACGAGAACCTTTTGTATGTTTGCAATTCACCTTCTGAAATTCTGACAGAGAGCAGACCCCTGATACAAATGTAAGAACAGCCAGTGCACTAATAAGCACTCAAAAGGCATCTCATTTAGAATCTTTAATCAGTACAGACAGCCAGTGAATACTGTTATTAAACAAACTCATCTTTCGTGATGAATGGTCCCAGTTGACACGCTGCGAAAATATAACTTGCCACTTATCAGTATCCAAATGGTCAAGCAGGGATTAATATTACAATTATATGGACTTTAATCACCAAACTTCCAACTCCTGCCATCTAGCTAAGTTTTTAACTTGGGTGTCTTAGTATTTCATGTATCAAAATTTAAAAGACATTGAATTTTCACAATTTGTAAAAAAGTAATTTGTAATTTAAAATGAAAATCTTAAAAGTGATTTTAATTATTGAATAATTGTGTATTAAGAAAAAATGATGTATTCATGATATTATATTTTGTGAATAGTAGTTTGTACAAATATCTTTTGTAATAATGAATGGTCCATTTAATTCGCTAAATTGTTAATTTGGGTGTCTTAAAATTGCATATATTAGAATTTGAATATCTAAAATTTAAAGACATAGAATTTCTACAATCTATAAAGATTAATAATTTACAATTTCTAAAAAGTGTGTAAACAATTTTCACTTCGCCATCTGAAAATCCAAATTTACTTGAATTTATACAACTAAAGAACATGGAACATATGACTGTTGGTAAATTTTCACAATCTATGAGACTGTCTGATGTTATTTCTACATTTGATTGTGTGAATGTTTTTACATCACTGTTTTCAATCACACTTAATTCATCCTCATCCTCAGAATAATTAAAAAACATAAAAGATTAAAATCGAAATGAAAATCTAAAATAATTGAAACTACTGAATGATTGTATATTAAAAAACCTGATGCATTCAAAACATCATACTTTTATTGTAGACCTGTAGGTTTGGGGTCATCCTCCTGCCCAAAAAAGAGACCCATTTATATGTTTGCAGTTCACCTACTGATATTCTGACAGAGCAAACCCCTGAAGCAATGTAAGAATTTATCAGTCGAGATAGCCGGTGCATTTATAAGCACTCAAAAGGATCTCATTTAGGGTTTGGTAAACAGGCAGAGACCATAAAAGATGATGTGGACATGGTTCTGGACCAAGAAGTAAAATACAGGCCCATTAGTCATTTTCTACATATATTAGAACCTTATTGCTTTGTAGAAGGTAAGTATGGTGGCAGATTTAGGCATGTAACATAACCCACTTTATCAGATGAGTCAAATGAGACCAGCACTAAGAATAACCAAACAAAATATTTTTATAACATTTATGAGATTAAAGTAGGCCATGGGATCTCAGAACAGCAGACAGTCCTTAGGAGAAAGTGTAGTCAAGTCTTAACAGTTTGTAATCTTCTTTCAAAATTGGATCTTTGTTAGTAAATTTTGATCAAGAAGGCCTCACTAATGTAGAATGGCTTGTGGTTGGTATGGGGCATAATTGTTGGCGCAGGCTAAGGAAAATTTGAAATTTTGTTAAATCTTATTTTTTCAAACAAAATGATTAAATTGTCTATTTTTAAAATATTTTCATAAATAATAAAAATAAACACATGCATTCTATAAAGAAATACTATTCTATTTTAACTATTCAAATATTGATGTTATTATAACCCATCTTATTAGATGAATCAAATGAGACCAGCACTAATGAATAAATCAACGAAAGATTCTCAATAACATTCAGGAGATCAAAGTAATCTATAAGATTCAAGAGCAGTGCAGTCTTTTACACAAATAGCATATTAAAATATTAAAATTTTAAAAATTTGTCAGTGAATTTTGAAGTTCGCAGTTTTGTTCAATCAAAATTTTAACAGTTTTCAAAATCAAATCTTTGTCAGTGAGTTTTAATCAAGAAGTTTCCAGTTCTGTACAATCTTATCCCCTCAAACAAAATGTTAAAATTATCAATTCCGAAGTTAAAATTATCAAATTCTTACATCATCTTTAAAATTGTTAAAATGTATACCCTTACATTCCATTAAAAAGTACCATTCTATTTCCACCACTACTTTATTAGAAAACAGGTACATGTGATAATCGGATAGCATTCCAGTAGATTTCAGTGTTTGCTTTTTATTAAGCATACTCAATCTAGACTTTTAAGAAAAATCATGTTCTGTATTTGTACATGTTTTTGGAGTACAGTTGCTGACATAACATCAGCTTTTTGTGAGAAGACTAATTAATCATGAATTATTGATAAATGACGTTTCCAAGCTACATTAGTGCTTAAGCAGAACTTTATGTAACTTCTTGCCAAGAATGCACTTGAAATAAAAGATCAACTAAAGTTAAAAAGTCGATCTTGCATAATTAGAATCTTGTCTCACCTAAATATACCTATAGGCATGTCTGACAACATTAAAAATCTCATTCTTTGTCAAGCTAAAGACTCCTCTTTTGTGTGGCAATTATGAACGAGTCAAGGTGACCTAGTCGATTTTCTCTTTCATTAGTAGCGTCAACATTTGATTAATGATGTAACTTTATTAATTGTGCACTGTAGTTTCTTTACAACATTAATAATCACATTTTTTAAGTTATTAATATTTATATAAAAAATGATGTTAATTAAAAAAAAATTGAAATAGATTGTAAATTCAATATCATTGTCATACTCATAATAAATTATGTTTTTCAATTTCAAACTAAGGATTATGTTGTTCATGATTAGTCTTAACCTTCTCAATAGTCATTTGTTTCTTCACACCTTCATGTTCAAGAATCTTCAAATGAAAACCATAAACAAAAAAACACTATCAATACTTGTGAATTGATTGATAAAATTTTCATCCCCTTCATATATGAGGTAAACTAAATAACCATAAACCCTTGTTTAATGATGTTGCTACCACTATTTTGTTTCTTAATGTTTGCCCTTAGCCCCACTTCAATTTTTCATCTCCATTGATATACGTGGTAGACTCAATAACTATAAACCCTCAATTTTACATCTTCATTGATATATGAAATAGACTAAATACTATAAGCCCTCCTTAAACCTTTTTTTTGATATTTTCTACCACTATTTTGTTTCTTAATATTTGCCCTTGGCCACTTCAATTTCCTTACATGTTTTATATTTTCCACCACCATTTTATTTCTTAATATTTACCCTTTTCTTAATATTTACCCTTGGCCCCACTTCAATTTCCTTGAATTTTGTTTTCAAAGTGAATTTTACTTAAAATTGTACCTTGTACCACTCCATCTTTTTAATGAATAGTGTGTTATTATTTTTAATTTTTTTATTAAAAAAAACTTATTGTAGATAAAGGACCCTTCGCGTAAGAATTATTTTTATTCAAAATTGAAAAAGTAGACTTGTATTATAAATATCGCAGAATCTACAATGCCATCATTACAAGGACAAGAACTACTGTGGTACCCAAACTACTTTAAAGCTGCCTTCTTTACAGTACTGCTTCGAAAAATACATATCTGAATAGCCCTCGTGACATAAAAGTTCACTAGCCAAAACAGGATATGAAACCCAAGCAGCCACGCATATCCTGATAAAACAACAAAACCGACCGCACCACCGACTTGTACCTTGACCTTCCCAACCAGAAGTCTGCTGAGAAACTATACCTAAGTCATTCCCACTGTTGGCAATTGCTACAAGCGTCTTCTTAGGGGCAACAGCTATCCAACCCCTAAAATGCACCTATGCATCTATGATTCCATAGTCATACCCCCATCATGCTGCATAATAATTACGTTCATTCCATTCAACATCCACACTGAGTACAGATAGATTGAAATGCAGTCAGCAACATAAACAAGTTGCTGCAGCCCCGGGAAAGTTTGGAAAGAACCAAGTCAAAAAAATATTAGGAAATATTAGTAACAGAAACAGATTTAATAGTGAGTAGATTTTCACAATCTATGATAAATATTTGATTTGTTATTTCTGAATTTAATTGTATGAATATTTTTTCATCAACATTTAGGATCACAATCAGTGATCATGATTGTGATCCATCATCAGAATGAAGAGAGAAATCAGAATGAAGAAAGAAAACAGATTTACTCATATTTTCAAATTTGTCTGGGACTGCAGCAACTTGTTTATGTTGCTGACCGCAGTCTATGCGCCGATAAACAGAATGACTGCAGTTATGGGGCATGATGGGTATGGTATGCATAGGTACATTTTAAGGCCTGTATGATTGTTGCCCTTATTAGGCACCTGGATGGTATTCTCCAAGACTCTGCATCCACCTGCAGCCAAATTAGTCTCATCGTTGGTAGTTGCTACAAAGGTCTTATTACCTGGCTGGTAGTCTCCAAGACGATCCCAACCATTTTGTTGCATGCTAGAACCAGTGAGGCCAGCGTTCTTATACTTCCTTTAAAGCTTGCAATTTCTATTGGGCCCAAACAGGATAGGTGCAACCGTACCTTCCCACCAGCTTGGGTAATTTGTCCCATATTTTGACTATTTTCCATTGAGTGATCTCTGTCCCAATAGATTGTTATGAACCTCTATGGAAATTATATGATAAAGAAGCGCGTGTCATTTTCATCCTGAAAATTGCTTCGTATGTTCTTGTTCAGGACCCAGTCTTGCAGCCTTTGATATTTAGCAAATACACCAGCTTATGAAGATATATGATGACTGCAGATAAACATGTCAGGTGTTAAAAGAAGCCACAAGACAGATCTTTCCAAGTGGAAGATCAATGTCTTTAAGATGAGCACTGAAAAATCTAATTATCTTATAGATGGGACCTGCAAAAAAAAAAAATGGGGCAATGATATAGTCTAAATAAACAAGTATAGAGCATATTACACAACTTACAACTTACTAGTATACAGCAGATCTGAGACCTTTTCTTTTGCTTTCTATTTTCTGATGCGGATCATGGAATTTGATCAGAGATATATCAATGAAAACAATTCACCAAATCCAGAAACATCTCATGTTAAGAGGACCTTAACAGTTTAACCCCCTCCTAATCTTGCCAAAGGTCTTCATCTCTTACTAAGATGTCTAAGCAGTTTGCTTGAATCCATCTGAAAGACCGAAATCTCATGCATGATGACTTTTGTGTGGCCTCAACCGAGATTGGAAGGGGATTAACTGCTAAGATAGTCTTGGCAGTTTAACCCCCTCCTAATCTTGCTAGAGTCCTTAAAGAAAGACATCCCCTCTTTTAGAAAGACATCCCTTCTTTAGAGACATCCCCTCTTAGCATGAAATGTATCCTGACATGAGATCTCGCAAGATTGGGACAGGGTTGAACACGTCCCAATCTTGCTTTAATCCTTCCAGGAGACATCTCATGCTAAGACGGGGTGTCTCTAAATCTCATACTAAGACCATTGAGAGGAGGTTAGACTGTTAACATGAGATGTCCATCTCTTAGCAGTTTAACCCCTCCCAATCTTGCTTAAATCCATCTGAGACATTGGGAAGAGACAGACATCTCACGCCTTGACAGAATTAGCAGTTTGATCCCCTCCCAATCTTGCTTGAATCCTTCCTCGAGTCATCATAATTCCATCCATCCGAGACACAGACATCTCTAAGATGGTCTTAGCAGTTTAACCCCTTCCCAATCTTGCTTGCATCCCCGAGAGACCACTACAGTCTGTGAACGGAGGTGACCATCTACAGTCTTTGTGGAAAAGTCCAAACGAATGCCATAATCGATCACAGAATGCTTCTGCTTTCCACATAGACCTTCAAATACGCATATAAATTAACCTCAATGCTGTAATACTTGATTTTTATCGATTTAAATCATTTTTTATCCAGTTCTGACGCTAGAGAAAGATGTCAAACCTCCATCATAACCCAAAATGAAGGCAAAATAAAGTATAGAGAGTTGTGCTACCCAAAAAAAAGCAAAGGAAATAAAGCAAAATCTACTTTTTCATACTCTTTCGATTTGCAGTTCCTTCCATATGTTATAGAGAATACCATATCGCGATGAAAGCCATAAGTTTCTCTGATAGAGAAAATCAGAGAGTACCTTCCATTGCCTGCAAGAAAAGGTTCCATTGCTAAATTAGAGATCCATCACCCATATGAGCAGAGCATAGCATATAAAGCAGGAAAACAAAATAAACAAAAATCTCCTCCAGAACGTAAGAGACTACTTTACTTCTGAAAAAGTTCTGATTTTATGTTACTATACCAACTGGCCGGCCAAATTACAAAATACAAACATCCTTATAATGCATGAAGACAAAATAAACCATCAAATTATTTATAGAATTCAACGCCTGCAAAATTACATTAGTTAAGCTTGTAACAAGACACCATTAGAAATCTGTTTAGACATTCATCTTGATAAAAAAGTTCTAAAAAAACAACAGTTTCATGTCAGAAATAATTTGAGATGTAACAAGAATCTGGGATCGATTGGGTAGGGTATCAATGGAATCGCATCACATGTACTGTTCACAAATCTGTGTCATGTAACTGAGACTTGTTTGAAATTAAACCACGTAGTCCTTTGGGATCTGTTTCAGTGCGATAGATCATGCATAGAATTGTTAACGGTTAGAAAATTACGGTCTCAGGAGAACGAGCTGTCAACCGTAGCTAAAAACTTATATTGGAAAAACTATCACCCCAATTTCTTCACCCCACAATAAAAGTGTAAGCCATGGTATAACAGAGTAGAAAACTTACAAGAAACACGCCGAATCTTCGTTTAGAGTTGGTTTGTCAAAATTTATGTCAGGCCATCGAGGCCATTTTAACTCAATCTTTTGAGCGAAAACTCCTCTGCTGAACTGCAAAGGAGATGAAAAATATAATAAGTATTTGAGATCAAATGGGTTGTGTACGGATTAAGATTTTAAATGTTTTTTCCTTTCAGCGTTGTTAATCTTACAATCATAATTGTATATTTAAGATCTATTTTATTTCTGAAAACCAATGCGTTTTTGTATTTAAGATTCAATTAAGACAAACCCACCTCAGAAAATCCCGGTTTGGAAAAACTCTAAGCATCATGAAAATACTAGTTGGTGAAAAAAAGCTACAGGCATATGAACACTGCATGTCATCCGAATTGAAACGAAGGTAAAGTTCTGCAACACAGAAATGGTCACCAGTCAAAACTAACAATACATTCACCAATTTCCCCTCCAATGATTCTATATACATGTGTAATTTCCCCACCAATACAATATATTAGTATTACATATGCTCAGTGCAAAATGTGTAAAATAAAGGTATTCCGGCTTCAATAACTACTACATAATCCTCTTTGGTACCAAAGCTCTGTGTCTGTTCTGAGAGGCAGGGCTTAAAAAGGCACCACATTTGAGACAACTCTCCATTCCCCGACCTAGATGCTAGTGCTACATATACATGTGGATTTTATATACAACAATAAGAGGCGAGCTAGCCTGTATTTACAGTAAGAATAGCAAAATGGGTAGATTTATCTGAGACTAAGCTATGATATTATTAAGTGTATCCTATCTTATTTGGGTTGTATGTTGTGATTGGAATACCATGTCTTCCCCAAATAAATACAATAACCGTTCCACCGCCCAGGATCCTTCTGTTTCATCGTTTTCAATTTTTTCTGGCATTAGGCAGGTTCGGCAAAGAGGGCATGTTTTCTGATCATGATCAAGCCATTTATCCAAGCAATTCTTGTGAAAAATGTGGCAGCAATTTGTCAGCTGTCTTATCTCTTCATATTCATCAAACTCATTCAGACAGACAGAGCATGATACCTCGTCAAATTCGGCAAATCTGTCTGTTAAAACCCCGAATGTTACTACAGGAAGGCGCTCTCTTATCATATCTGCAGTAGCAGAGCAAGCAGCTGAGGAACGCTCTGTCAGATCTGCGAATTCCTGCTCCAGAAACTGCGCTAGTCCAATGAATCTGAGGAGCCAACAGATTCCATTTCTGATAGATGTAACAAGAAACACTACATTGAATAGCAGTTTGGAGACGATGAACTCTGAGTAGCCTGCGGGAAAACCCATCATAGCAGCGGAAGCAGCCTGTTGTAGACCAATTTTGATTCGGATATATCAATCCCCACTCCCAGTAAGGGACTGTGACTATAAAAGAAATATCTTATGCAGAATGCTTGGAATTTCAACGGTGAGCCCAACTCGACTGAGCGTTCCTAATAAATGCAGTGGATGATGCAGGCTTTAGCCTTTATGCAAAAATTTTCCGACCCAGCTAAGTTCGGAGGAAATATAAAGTGGCTTGGATAAACCCAGATAATTCAGACCAAAAAAAAAAATCTGGGCTAAGTAGATCCAGATGAATTAGACGCGAGAAGCCTCAATTATGAATGCAAATAACTTTGAGGTCTAAGCACCTGAACTTCAAAGGCCTAAATTGTACAGAACTCCAACAAAATTGGCCTAAATTCGAGCTTACTAGATAAAAATTTGATTACCAAGCCCTGATGTAGACACTGAAGCAGGGAGGGAAAAGAATTAAGAAGTTTCAAACCAACACAGAACTGTAGGAGCCAACCCAAATCAGTTTTGGGCCTAATAACATGACATATGTAGTGAAACACACCAAACAAATGCACCCCGACAAGAACTTGGACCTTCAAAGTAAATTTTATAGCAATATCTAGCTGACCCACAAGAGATTAGGCCCGCAAAAGCTCACTCTACAAAGCGGAAGAAAAAAAAACAGCTGATTTCAGCAGAGTAGGCCTACGAGGACTTACTCCGACAGCATGAAAAGCAGATTCGTAAGCCGAAAGGTGCAAAAACAGGCCTAGCAAATCACAGATTCCTGCTCATCCAACTGCAAAATTAGTGAACATATGAAAAAAAACAGAGACCGAATGAAGAACAAGTGGAATATCATAGACAGCACAAGCGAATCAAACCCAATAAGAGCATTTGGGTATTTAAACTTTCTATCAGATTGCAGAAAGACGACTGCAATGGGATCTCATGAAGAAGCAAATACTCAGAAGAACAGCATTTGCTTCAGAAACATTGGGCAGAGAAACCAGGAAAGGAATCCAAAGCCAGAGCCTATAAGGCTAATAGAGAAGAGGGGAAAGGGGAGGTTGGAAGGGAGCCCCGGCATGGTCTTTATAGCAATTCTGGGACTACTTTTTTGTGTCGAGTCACCCTCACCCACCCACAAACACACGACACGCATTGACAGGAAAAGAATTGACAACCACTTACATTTGATGGAGCCAAAATGGTTTTGGATTTACCTACCTAAATCAACTGTTTCTGCCTTTGATTAGCGTTTAACAGTTCCTGATTTTGATATATGAGAGGAAAGATGACACTGTAATCTGTTTTCTAGTGAGGGGTGAAAATATTGATTGAATAATGTGGGGCTGCCCAGAGCCTTTGAGTGGTCATGGGGTGAGTCAGAGATAACTTGGGGACTAGTGCTCAGACCTCATTGTTAGGCATGGAGAATGTGGGAAAGCTCAGACCTCATTGTCCTAGTGGGCTTTGCTAGAATTTTGGACACACATGGAGTGGCAGGTGCCTCGGTGGATTTTGTCTAATAGTATTTGTCCCCTGTTTTCTTCATGCTGTAGCTGTGGGCACAGTCTTGAATTTCATAATTAGCACTTTGTTTGCTTGCTTAACATATATTATTATTTAGGATTTTGGGACCCTTTAGTGATTTATCTCTAATCAAAAGTATATTATTATTTATTTATGCCAAACAATAAAAGGTTAAAAGGTGAAATTTATGTATGACGTTTTCTTATGTAAGCATGAGAAGGAGATTGCTAATTTTGTACTAAAAATTATTTTTAAGATATATAATTTTGTATTCCTTAAATTCAACATGTGGTCTCAATTGAAGGCACTTTGGTAGTCAATGAAATATGATTTTATTAATATTTATATAAAATTTGTACAATATTAAAATATTTTATGTAGTAGAACTTAAATGAATGTATTGTTATCAATTATTTAAGAAAGGGATGTATTATTATGTGTAAGTGTAAGAAATATAGGTTTGATTATAATTTGTATTAAACTTTTTTTATAAGTTTTATAAAGGGTTATAAAGATCAATAGGGTTCACTAGTTATTTTGGATTTACTAGGCTATAATTTTTTTGTCTCAACCCTTAGCCTTTATGTATGCTACAATTCAACTAAATATAATTGTAACTTTTCCATTGCCTTAGACAAAAATGTTACTACAGCCTTATCCCTTAGACTAGTTGTGTCAAGATACAATACTCCCTTTTTGATATCTTATTTTTAACTCCTGAAATTGGTCCTAACTTAACTTTTACCCATCAACTTGTGCATTGATATTCTAAGAAAGGGAGAGGAATTTTAAGGTTGATGAGGGATTATCATTAACCCTATATTTTTAACATGGATAATGCATCTCTTTTGAAATAGATTTACTCAATTCTCTTCACCATTATTAGCTACTTTTATTGAAATTATCCTTGATTTACTAATCTTCTTGTTAGGTTGATCAGTGTATGTTATTGTAGACTAGGCTATCTATATCTATTTTGAAAGGCTTAAACAAACAAACGTTAGGTTTTTAAGCTAGCATCATATCAATACAAAACAATAACTTCTAAGCTAAGCCACCTCAAATAGAGCCTAAACAGGTGCACCCAAGCACTGTTTGATTTTCTCTAGCTTAGGGGATGTGGGTGTTCCCTCGAATCACTTGGAGAAATTCCCTAATGATGATTAGGAGGTATCTGGATTGATTAGGGACCATAAGAACCCTATAGTGGCACAAAATTGGGTATAGAACACCCGTTTTGCCCCTAAGGCCTTAAGGATCCTAATGAGCTAAAAATGTAGATTAAGCCACTTAAGAGTAATCTATGATTGATTTTAGACCAAATGAGATGTTTATGCTATGAAAACCAATGCTAAACAATGAATCAAACTGAATTAATCCATTAATTCTAAGCTATTATGTGTGCTAATTAAGAAAGCTTGGAAATGAGTTAAATTATCAAAATATGCTAAAAAGCTTAAGATCTAGAATTAAACTAGAATTATAACACTACTTAGAAATGAAAGATGAATTGGTGAATTTCTCTTAGGAAGTGAGGGTATTTATAGCATTTGGGAAGGACTTGGGTTAGGAGGATGAGTTAGGGTTAGGGGTAAGGTTTGAGGTAAGGTTAGGGGTATGGTAAGGTTTACCTTAGGTTAGGGTTGCTCACACGTGTGAGCAACACTAGGGAAGTGTGCAAAGGGAACAAATGTGGAAGAAGAGACATGGGTCTCTTTATGAGGCTGTAAGAAACCTTAAAGAGTGTGTAAGAGGCTTAAATGAGTGTGTAGGGCTCATTGAGGGAAGGGTTTGACCAAGAGTCAAAGATGACTTGGATTAGGCAAAGAAATGTAGGAAACAACTCCTAAATAGGTTTAGGGAAGATTGGAAGGGTTTAGGAAAGGTTAGAAGATTCTAGGCTTTTGAGGCTTTAAATAAATATAAAATTTATTTAGGGAATGTGACATCATTTATTGAATATTGATTCAATAAAGAGAGGAAAATCATTTAAATTTGATTTAAATGCTTTGGGGAGAGATTCTTTAATTAAAGATGCTTAATTAAAATAAAGGGATTTAATGGCATAAAAATATATTAATTAATTAATTAATGATGATGTTATCAGGAGTTTTTAGAAAAATAAAAATACTTTTATTTTCTAATGAATTTTTAGGTGTCTACATTTTGCCCCTCTTTGATGTGATGTCGCAAGTGGCGTGGCATCAAAGACAAGAAAATAAGATGCCCCAGGCTAGAATTTAGAGGAATAAGGGGTTGTGCCCCCTCGAGAAAATAATGCAAAGAGTAGACGTTGAAGAATTTTTTCGAAAAAGAACATATAAGGGAAGGGAAAGAATGAAGGAAGAAGGGAGGATAAATAACCAAGCTTCCAAGAGCAAAGATGGGTGAATGCAAGATGAGATGGAATGCAAAATGCAAGATGTAGCTACATGAAGATGCAAGATGCAAGATTAATCTAAATGAAGGTTGCAAGATGCAAGATTAATCTATATGATGCAGGATGGGGGATTTCGGGAGCTCCAAGTGTAAATGTGGAGAGCACAACCTAGTTTGATATAGCAATGTTAGAGACCTGCCAAGGATACTGAGATCACAAGGCCTTATCACCAGCGTTGCATAGGACTGACGCGAAAAAGACACGCAAGGTTGCACCAACGTCACACATGAATCCAAGAAGAAGCATGGTAGAAACGATGCTGGAGAAACCACAAACAAATGACATTTCCCAAGTGCACCATGTAACCAAGAAGATCACATGTGAACCGTGCAAGGGTCATGTCCGACTGACTCATAGGCAGAAGCAAAAGATCAAAATACCGTGCCCCAAATTGCCCTCATTCACAGCGCACCATGATATAAAGGATCATGGTGACTTTGAGGAGAGAACAACAAGAAGCCGTAAAAGATTAACAAGATCCAAAGGACAAAATCCAAAACCAAAATGATAACTCCAAAAGACATCCTTTGCCAAGGAGAGAGATTTGATTTGATTGATGGTGGGAAGATTGGTCTGAACGTGGGGAAGGATACATCGACACGGACCTGGTGTGATTGGTGGAAGATTAGGTCTGACAGGAGGAAGGATACATCTTCAAGGACCCATTGATTGATGAGAGAATGAGTGTTGTTGTTCGTTGGCAAATGATGAGTCAAGGAATAATCGTTGTGATCAAGAATAGCTGACAATTGATGTTGTTGAAGTACAAGGTTGGGTAGGACAAGATTTATGATCAAATATTACTACAAGACTGACAATGATATGTATAACAAGACGCGAGGATATGTACAATAGATGGGGAAAGATTTACAATGAATATGTATAGAAGCTCAGGATTTGGGATAGGAAGATCTCACTATACATGATATATACAGGAAGGATTGCGCTATACAAGATATGGTACAAGAGATGGTACAAGATATGTAGAGGATGGATTGCGGATTTGCTTGAGGATTAAAATAGAGGAATGTTGGGGGATGGTGGTGGGGATGGGGATGGTAGAAAAAGGATTGGGTTTTGGGATGGCGGGGATGCGAGTTTGATAGATAATGACTCAGTCCACTATGTATGGCACCTGTTTGCCAGGTTTTCACCAACATACTTGTCCAAGGTGCTTGAATTGCCAAGTTTTCACCATTGGACGATTATTTTTCTTTTCCTTTTTTTCTTTTTTGATTTTTTTGTATTTTTATGCTTTTTCCAATTTTTATGGATTTTTTGAATATGTAGGATCTGGTTTAGGCATAGAACCTCTTTAGATGGATGATGTTGATTGGATCATTCAAAGGATCACCTTCTGGTGTAGATAGCTGATAGGCTCCGGAGCTTAAGCATGCTATGACAACATAGGGGCCCAACCAAGTAGGCTCAAACTTGCCTTTCTTTTCTCTGTGTGCTTGGACCTTCTGATTTTCTTTGAGGACCATGTCACCGACCTAGAACTGTCTAGGATGGACCTTCTTGTTATAACTCCTATTGAGTCGATTCTGGTATGAAACTAGGTGATCATATGCTTGATGTCTCTTTTCATCTAGCAGATCTAGCTGTGTGAGACGTGCCACATGATAGTCTTCATTAGTGGTGTAGTTCTTCATGGAGACTCGCAATGATGGGAGCTCGACCTCAATCAGTAGAATGGCTTCAGCACCATATACAAGGGAATATGGGGTGGTGCTTGTGGGAGTGCGATAAGAAGTTTGATAGGCCCAGAGGGTGGGATTTATTTGGAGGTGTCAGTCACGACCAGAATCATTGACAACCTTCTTGAGGATTTTGAGGATTGTTTTGTTGATTGCCTTAGCTTGGCCATTTCCTTGAGGGAAATATGGACTAGAGAAACGGTGATGGATGTGGAGTCTAGCACATAGATCATCCACATGTTATTTTTCAAAAGGTGTGCCATGGTCTGTGAAGATGGTAGATGGTATGCCGAAGCGACAAACGATATGGTAAAGGATGAACTTGGATATTTGGATGTTAGTAGTTAGGATGAGCGAAATCACTTCAACCCATTTTGTGAAGTACTATGTGGCAGTTATTATGTACTTATGTCCATTTGAGGAAAGGGGAGTGATTAACCCAACAAGGTCGAAGCCCCAACATGAAAATGGCCAAGGTGGTGCAATGGGCTACAAGTCTTGTGCTGGTGCATGAATCAGATTTGCATGCTGCTGAAATGGTAGACATTTCTTAACAAATTCACAAGTGTCATGTTCCATGGTTGGCTAATAATACCCAACTCAAAGCAAATGCTTTGCTAGAACCATGCCACTTGTGTGGACACCGCAAATTCCAGTGTGAACCTCTTGTAAAGCCAGGACGACCTCGTTTGAATCTAAACACCTAGAGAGGATATTGTGATATCTTCGACAATAAAGGGTGTTGGCTACAAGAGTGTAGCGGGAAGCTCTTTGAATTAGGTTTTGGCATTGGTTATTAGTGAGAGATATGATACCATGTTTTAGATATGCATGGATTTCGTGGTACCATGGGGACTGAGGACCAACCAAGACACACACCATTTTGGCATCGACGTTCGCATAAGCAAGCCTGTGTAGATACTCAACTAAAAATTCATACTGAGTTGAATTGTGAGGGATCTCCAATAAGGATCTGATGGTTTCCATTGCATCAGTTGCTTTGTTTTGAAGCCTTGGTATTTGCGTAAACTATAGATTCAAGAAATGCTCTTTTAGTCTGTCTACCAGTTCTTTGTAGGGTAGCATCTTGTCATCCTTTGTCTGAAATTCATCTAGGACTTGCTTGATGATTAGCTGTGAGTCTCCAAACACTTGCAGTTCTGTGATATTCCATTGGATAGATGTTTTGAGGCCTAAGATGAGTGCCTCATATTCTGAAATGTTGTTAGTACACACGAATCCTATTTTGAATGATTTTGGAATGTAGTCACCTTGAGGTGTGACAAGTAGGATTCGTGCCCCTGATCCATGCGATGTGTAGGAGCCATCAAAGTATAGCTTCCATATAGGTTGTTCTTCGATCATACATAGGTGTTCATCAGGGAGTTCCACGATTAGTGGATAGGCATCCCCCAATGGTGCTTCTGCTAGTTGGTCGGTAATGACTTGCCCTTTGATTGCTTTCATATCTATGTACTGGATGTCAAACTCGATGAGTAGAATGACCCATTTTTCCATAGAGCCTGTGAGAGTTGTCCTTGATAATAGATACTTGAGTGGGTCTACCTTTGAGATGAGCCTGATTGTGTGGCTGAGAATGTAATGTCTGAGCTTTTGAGTGGCGAAGACCTCTGCAAGGCATGCTTTTTCCATGGGTGAATAGTTAAGCTCATAACCGACAAGAGTTTGGCTGATATAGTAGATGGCTCTCTCTTTATTGTCATCATCATGCTAAGCTAAGAGTGCCCCTAGTGTAGTAGTGGTTGCCGAGATGTAGAGTATGAGAGGGTGTCCTGAAACTGGTGGTACAAGGATGGGAGAGTTAGCTAGATATTCCTTGAGCTTGTCAAAGCTTCTTTGACAGATGGGATCCCGTTTGAAGTTTGTGTCCTTACGAAGTAGATGTGTGAAAGGTTGGCACTTGTCTGCCAGTTGTGAGATAAATCGATGCACTGATTGGAGCTTTCCTTGTAGGCTCTTGAGCTACCCGAGTGTTCTTGGTGGAGGCATTTCTATTATAGCTTTGACCTTCTTGGGGTCGATCTCTATGCCACGTCATGATACTATAAAGCCTAGAATCTTTCTAGATGTTACACCAAAGACACATTTCTTTGGATTTAGCTTTAAGCCATAATGTTGCAAGCGCTCGAACACACTCTCAAGAATATTTAGGTGTTCGCCTCATGTTTTTGATTTTGCAAGAATGTCGTCTACATAGTCTTCTAGGATCTTATGGATCATATCATGGAAGATAGTTGTCATTGCTCGTTGATATGTGGCTCCTACGTTCTTCAAACCAAATGGCATCATGTTGTAACAGAAGGTACCCCATGAAGTTGTGAATGTTGTTTTATGTTGATCTTCTTCTGCTATCTGGATCTGATTATAGCTTGAGTAGTCATCCATGAGTGACAACATCTCATGGCCCATTGTAATATCTACGATCATGTCTATGTTGGGTAGTGGGAAATCATCCTTAGGACATGCTTTGTTTAAGTCCCTAAAATCTATGCAGATTCTGATATCACCTGAAGGCTTTGTGACTGGGACCATGTTGGAGATCCAATCTGAGTAATCAATGACTTTGATGATCTTTTCTTGGAGGAGTTTTTCAAGCTCTGGTTTTACTAACAAGGCCACTTTTGGATGCATTTTTCTTAGCTTCTACTTTACATTGGGATCTACTGCAAGATTGTGCACTGCGAGATTCGGATCAAGCCCAGGCATATGCGCATATGACCATGCAAAGTTTATAATGGATTCTTGGAGAAGCGCAATGAGAGTCGTTTCTTCACCCTCTGTTAAAGATGTTGCAATGTAGGTGATTCTTGGACATTCTTATGTGCCCAAGTTGACTAGTTTGGTTTCTTCTATGATGATGGGTGACTGCTCGGGTCTGTAATCTTGGATGGGAGGAAGAGGTAAGTCTTCATCTTCTAGCGCCTTAAAGAGGTTTTCACCAGAAGATATGCCCTTTTTTTTACTTTTTGGGAATCAGAATGTGCCCCAGAGGGGTTTTCACATAAGGACTCGTGCTTTTCTTTCTCTTTTTCACTTTTGTGGCTAAAGCTTGCCTCTTCCCTGAAATATCCTTTAGGGTCGAGCTTACAGATGTGAGTTGATCCTGAATCTTGATCTAATTGTGGGCATGATGCCCCCATGAATTCTTGGAGTGCTTATGTGCTTTGGAACTCATCAATATGTGTGACGCTTGGTTGGTCCTAGTCTATGAGTTAGGGGTGGATGAGGGGAAGTTCTATGAGGTTAATGGCAAGTTGTTGGAGGACAGAAGTGCCCAGGAGGGTATCATCATCGCAGATGTCATCATAAGATTTCCTTTCTTCCTCTTCAAGGATGTCTTCGATCTCTACGAGGTTATCCTGGTTATTCAAGAAGGGAACATTGGTCATATTAGTGCCCCCAATTGCGGTATTGGGCTCTTGTATATGCAGGCGAGGGGTATTAAAGCCAAGACCTTGATGTTGTGGATTCTTTGATGCTATGATAGGGTCTTTGCTTCTACCTTCTTGTGGTCCTATATCACCACCTTGATAATTCCATTGTTCAATGGCATACTTGTGTGATTGGGGATACTTGTCTTTAAAGTAACCAAGAAGTTGAGTGTCAGGTGGTGGGGGATCTCTGTACAACCACCTATTGATGTCAAGATCCATTTCTTGACTATTTATGTTTTCATGGGAGACAAAAGTCATAGGTCACATTTGCTTGATTTCATGATTTTCCTGAGTGGGCTTGCTTTGGTGACTCAGGCACCCTTGCATATGTGGATCAAGTGGGAGGGCTCCTACTACAAATGCTTCAGTTAGGTTGTATTCACCGCAGCCTTGGTTTTTGATCTTGATGGAGGAGAGAGTGGAGGCGAGGATAGTCTCTGGATCACAATGGGATCGTGAAGAACTGGCAATAGAAGTGCCAATGTCGATTCCAGGATAATGGGTGGAATGAGGGAATGATGCTTGACAATATGCAAAGGGTTGAGGGTCTGCATGGATGGTGACCTCAGTGCCTTGATGCATAAATTTGATGGACTGATGGTAAGTGGATGGAATAGATCCATGGTCAGTCAAAGAGGATGTTAAATGGTAAGTCAAGATCAACAACATGGCAAATGGTGTCTTGTGTTGCTGGGCCTAGCTGGATAGGAAAAAGAATGGTACCTTTAGAGGTACGCTCCAAGTTATCATATGCCTTGATGGTGATGACTTCATGTGATATGTCATCCTCTATGAACCCAATTTGCTGAATGAATTTGAGAGTACACAAGTTCAGGGCGGAGCCATTATCTATCATGACCCTTTTTATGGCAAAATCTCTGACCATGACGATGATGCGGAGAGGGAGATTGTGGTTAGGTGCAATGGCTGGTATGTCGAATGGCTTGAAGGATAGAACACAGGATGCTGATAGATGTCCCACAAGGTTCTCAAACTGGATGGTGTTAATGTCTGTGGGGACATTTCCTTTGTGAAGAGCTCAGTTAAGGATTTCTTGATGGAGGGGTGAAGTACAGAAACGGTCGAGGATGGAGATTTGGGTTGGTGTATTCCCAAGATGTTCTATAAGGTTGTATTGTGCATTGTGTGCTGGTCTTGGACGTGCATCGACGATAGTTATCCGGCCTCTACGGGTGGTAACAACACACTAACTATCTGCTCCTTTGACGTGGATGACATTGAATATGGGTTCGACTTGGGTTATACATCCAAAAAACTTGTCATAATTGATATAAGCATTAGTGTAGTCTTTGTGGTCAACATGATCTCCTTGTTTTCCTTTGCCTTGGTTCTGATTAGGAGGATTAGCATTAGCTTGATTCTTCCCCGCATTGTGTTGTGGGAACACATTTTGATAGATCTGCAAATTGGCATTAGGCGAGGCTTGCGCAGGTGTGTCCACTTGGATCTCCTTTTGGTCAATGAGATCTTGGATGTAATGCTTGAGTTTCATACACCTTAGGGTAGTGTTTCCTTTGACATGATGATAATCATAGTACTCATGATCTTTTTACCAGTTGGGCTTAGGAGTGGCATCATCAAACTATTGGATTGGCGGGTATGTAATTAGGTTGGCCTTGGCCATTCGATGAAAGATAACATCCAGAGGTTCACCAAGTTGTGTGAAGGTTCTCTTTTGGTAAGTCTGGGCTTTGGGTATGTTTTGATTGGGAGTAGTGGTGATGGCATTAGCCTGATTGGTTGGATTTCCTTGATGGGCTTGATGTGCTTGTTGCTATAGTTCTGTTGATTGTTGTTTGGCTGATATTGCTGCATAGGTTGTTGATGACTTTGAGACTGTTGTTGATATGTAGGAATAGGTGTAGGACTGACCACAACAATTTGGACATGCTTGGTGTTTGTGGCTCCATCAATGACCGCATTTTTGTTACGATTCCAGTAACGAGGTTTATCATTGCTGGGTTTACTTTGGGAATCATTTTTGTAATGCTAGATTGCACCTTTGTCTAGGAGACCTCTTTCGATATCTATCCCCTTGCCTTTGATATCTTGATACGTTTGGATATAGTTCAATCTCATGAAGTGGGACAATTTGGGATGCAATTTATTGATGAAGATCTTGGTTAGATATTTCTCAGGTGGTTGGTATGATAACCTGGTAGTGAGGTTCTGCCATCATTGCAAGCAGTCTACTAGGATTTCTCCTTCTTTTTGTTTGGAGTTGCAAAGGTCTAGCAAAGTCAACTCATTCTTGACATTGTGGGCATATTAAGCAACGAACTTCTTAGAGAGCTCGACAAAAGTTGTGATGGTCCCACATGGTATCTTGTAAAACCACTCAACAACAGTTCCTCCCAAGCTTTTGGGGAATAGGCACAAAAGATAATTGTCATTGTAAGCCACTTCTTGGCATGCCATATAGAACTCTTTGATGTGATTTATAGAGTCTCCTTTCCCTCGATATTTATCAAATTTAGGTGTCTCAAAGTGCTTAGGAAAAGGAATAGTTGTGATTGATCGATCAAACGGATAGGGACACACCTCTTCAAACTTGAAGGTTTTATTCTTTGTACCAGTTTCAAGCTCCTTAAGAGCATTCTTCATTGCTTCCCACTCAGCATTGATTGGCATTGGAGCGGGTACTCCCATTTGGAAAGGATCTAATGGTGCTGGTGAATAAGGGTGATTTTGAGGCAGATATTATGGAGTGGGATATGGAGATTGCCCAGAAAGATAGGCGGATTGGAATGGATTTTGGAGTGATGATTTCTGGGGAGGATATTGCTATTGGGGTGCGAGGGTGTATTATGGTGGACGATATGGAATTGCTTGGTGTTGGGGGATGATGGGATGTTGTTGTTGTGATGCATAGGATGAAGCTTGTTGTTGTTGGGGAATGATAGGGGTTTTTTGTTGTGCAAGGAAGTATTGTTGTTGCAGAGGAGGCTAGTGGAATGATGCAACTTGTTGATAAGATGGCCCTTACTACACTTGGCTTTGTGTTTGGTTGATGTAGGATGGATGCATTCCTGCATTACTTAGGGGTGGAACTGATGTAGGGAAGCTGAAAGCAAGAGGCAGTTGGGAAAGGTAGCTTGTGAGATGGGAAGAAATTTTTTGTTGGGGTGGTGGAACCACATGAGATGTGAAGGATGGAATGGATAGAAATTTAGTGTATGATAGAAAGGATGAAGCTGGTAGAGGCTGCACTTGTTATTGTTGTGCTGTTTGGGAGAAGGTGGCTTGTTGGTTTACTAGTATGGATGCGAAGAAGTATGTTGGTATTCCAAAAGCTAACATTTATTCTTTAGTGAGGCCCCATCGAGAACCAGTGCGCAGTGGGAATTGTGATGTAGAGGATGCTGGGAAGGTAGATGTGATGGGAGTTTGGGACGTGAATGGTGGATTTGAAAACCCCATGGAAGGCATACCTATTATGAATGCATTTTGTTGGGCTTGTGCTTAGGTAAATGTTTGTTGGGGCGTGAACAAAGATGCTTGCATTCCCCATGAAAAAGGTGGTGTTGATGTGGAAGCTTTCTGGGAGAAGGAGGAAAATGATTATGTTGCCCCCAGAAATGATGGCATGGGTGTGGAAGCCTGTGGAGTGAATGGGAAGGATGATTGTGTTTCCCCCAGGAAAAATGATCTTGCTTGGCCCACGGAAGGTGGCGGAACTGCTTGTGTAAAGGTTTGTGTGGGAGGCGGTGTTTGGTTTTGCAAAAAGCTTTGGGTAGGGATGATGGATTGAGCTACTATGGAAGATGATGGTGCGCCTATGAGAGGAAATGGAGTGGATTGTGTTGCTTGTGTTGTAGGGCTTGTGAAACTGCTTTGCAAAAGGGGGGGGATGGGTGAAGCTACTTGTGATATGTGAAAAAGTGGACCAAGGATTTGTTGGATGATGGGGGTGTATTCTTCTACTAGGATTCAGATGTTGTTGATGGGAATACAAGGTTGGAGATATGGTGGAATGGGAGTACCCTCTTGTGTGAAGTGAGCCAACATGTTTCGTTGATTCTGAGTAGTGAGTGCACTAACCATTTGTGCATTCCCCGAATGATTCATGAATGTTTCTATCGCAAAAGAAGTTGAGGGATATTGGGATCATCCCATGCATTACCAGTTTGTTGGATCTAGGGATCGTAAGCTACCATCATGCTTGTAGAAATGTTGGGATCGAATGAGATGGTGATTTGATAAGGATCCATGTTCCTTCATTTTCTAGATCTTGTCTCGACAAGTATGGAGTAAAGATCTAAAGATGCGGATGCTAGATGGATGCAAGATGCTCCTAAGAGACTCTAAATAATGATGGATGCAAGCCTAGGAAACTTCTAAGGATGGTGGATTTCTAGAATGCAATGCAAGAATTTGGATCAACTCTAGGGATGGTTGAAATGTCTAAAGGATTGGTGAGATGCTCTAATTTGGATTAAGGATGGCAGAAGATTGGTGGGAGATGGTGAAATATTGGTGAAATGCTTGGCAATGATGGGGGATTTGGTGGGATGCTTTGATTTGGATCAAGGATTTGGTGGATGATTGGTGGGATATTGGTGGAAGATTACTAAGTGTCAACAAATGAGTTGTTGTTTTCTCGATGGAGGATCAATGGTAGGATTTGGTCGACCTAGGATAGACTAATGATCTTTGGTCAACTAGATTCTTATCAATGCAAGCCAATCTCTTGCTCGAGATGATGAGGCTAAGCAAGGACAAGTTGGATTTCCTCTAGACAATGCTCTGTCAAAGGGGGTGATTTTTTATTTAGGATAAGGATTGAAAACAACTCAAAGGTTTTGAACACCAAGTGCTTTTGGATTTGGATTATTGGATTTGGTGCAAGGATGGTGAGTTTGACTTGGATGATGGATGTCAGATTTTGGATCAAGGATTTTGGATTCCGATTGTGGATTGTTGATGGAATGATGGTGAAGGATGATAGAATGATTCTATTTCTAAAGGGAAGACCTAGATGCAACTAAAATGGGTGACCTATGATGCAACTAGGAAGATGATGATGAATGCAACTAAGAATGACTTTAAGATGCAACTAAGGCTTGGTGGTGATGCAAGGATGAGACTAGGATGAAGGACTGTCGAGATAGGATTTTGGATTCCAAAGGATGAGTGGATATGTGGTGAATCCAGCTAGTCTTCCCTCTCAAGATTGACGTAACGATGGTTAACTCAAAATCGATATGCAAACTGCTTGACTCTTGCGTTGTACTCAATATTTTCCAATCTTTCTTGATTTTTTTCTTATGCTCAGATTGCTTTAAGGGAATGTTGATGGTATTTGAGATTTATCTCTGCAACTTTCTTCTCTTGATAGACTGGGGCTCTAGGAAGCTTAGTTTTCTTATGTTGGGTCAAATTTGACATAACTTGGGGAAATTCTGGTAAGTGTTTTGAAACAAAGCTTTGGGTATCTGATTTTGAAGGATTCTTTTGCAAGGTTTTCTGAATAACTTGAATCAAGTTTACAATCAGTTTGATGTTTCCAATGGCAAAGGATAGACTTGACAAAGACTTTCTGAAAATAATCTAGACAAGGGACAAAGAAACCTTGTGGGATACAAGCAATGACTTTAGCTACTGAATCTAAAAGAAAGCTTTGAAAGGTGTATATTCCAACAAATGTTTTCACTAAGCTTTTGACTTTGCAATCGCTTTAAGCAGATCTACCTAAGGGAGGTGAGTATACAAATCCTTTCCCATAGCTTGATACCCCTTGAAAGGGGATACATATGGTGAGTATCTTAAGGTGATCCGGTAAACCCCTTGGATCGGTCCTTGCACAAGGATTCTGATACCTTCGAATGTAGATAGGGTGGCCTCTATTTTAATAGGTTTGTAGTTGTTCTGTGGAATCCTCCCAATCGGTTTGTACGTGTGTGACTCACTTAAGAGCCTAGTTGACCATGTCAGAATCATAGGGATTATTCACCTACCCCGGGCTACCATCAACACGCATCGCCTGAGCTTGAGGGGATGTAAGCAAGAGTTTTCTTAGCACTTTATTTCTATACCAGTCAAGGAAGGTACTGATTTGAGGTCGTTCTCCAGAGAGGAAGCACTTTTCTCTCCGAATAGGCCTCTCTAAAAGTAAAACAGGTGAACTTGTCTGAGTTCAAGTGTTTTATGTTACTTAGATTAACAAGGATTTGCAGAATTTTGAAGACTCCTAAAAAGCACAACAAACAAAGGTTCTTTTTCCCAAATTGATTAAGTGATTTTAAATTTGAATTTTTTTGAAAACACAAGTGTTTAAGGGTTTGATTTGTTCTTTCCCTTTCAAAAAGTAAAACTTCGAGCAATTGCAAAGTTCTTTGTTTGGGCATTCAAGATTTGATTTGCGTATTGCTTAAGAACTTTGAAATGAGCTTTGTTTTTATTTTAAGTCATTCAAGATTGAGTTTTGTTTGCTTGAACTAAATTTGAAAGAGGAAGGAATAGAGATGCTTTTCTTTCACCATTTAATTTATTCAAGAGTGTGTTTGATTTGGACTCAAAGAAAAATGACTTTTTTGGACTTTGTTTTTCATTCAAGATTTCATGTGTTAGTTTGTATGTTTTATACCAAAAATGAGATTCCCAGATTTTGTATGAAAACTTAGGAAACATTCAAGATTTTTCCATAAGACATTTGTTTGGAACAAATAACAAAGCTTTAGAAATAGTTTAGGGTAGGTTAGCAATCTTTAGGACTCTTTTAGAAAAGACTTTGTTTTGATTTTTTTGTTCTTAGTTTGCATGAGATCTAAAAGTACTTTGAAACATTTACAAAATGAAATTCATTTTATTTTTGATTGATGCTATTTAGGACCATTTGAATGCACTATAGTATTGATTTTGAACCTTTTTAGATGCAAATTTGAAGTTCCTTTTAAGCACCCAAACTTTGAAGTGTTCCTAACTTTGTATGAATGCTCCCTAAAACCTTGATGTTGCAAGGATGCAATTTTGAGTTGATTTGATTTGTGATTTGATTCAAAAAACCTTTAGAAAAAAAAAATTGCAAGATTTTTATTAAGGCATTCGAGAGTGCATTTGAAGTTCATTTTTAAGCCAACTGAATGAAAATTTGAGGTTCCTAAACATGCAAGAAGGTTTATGAGCCTTAAGGCTTTATTGTTTTGGTGACCTCCTTTCCCTCCAAGAAGTACTTGCAAAACATGGAGTTTAGAACCTGCAAAAAAAAAAGGGTCAAAACTTAATAAAAATCATGAAATTACCCCTTCCTGGTATGAATGCGCAATTACAGAGAACAAATGTGCAGCTATAAGTGATAAATGTGCACTTTTTCAATTTGCACATATGCGAAACAATAGAGAATGTATGCACAACTATAAGTGATAAATGTGCACTTTTTTCAATCTTGCACATATGCGCAGCAACAAAGAATGTATGCGCAACTATAAGTGATAAATGTGCACTTTTTTCAATCTTGCACATATGTGCAACAATAGAGAATGTATGTACAACTATACCTATTTTGCTAAAAAGTGCTTAAAATGAAAGTTTTTTTTACTAAAAACAAATGCACAGCAAGAAGGTATGGATGCGTAGTAGAATTGCATGGATGCACAATTCTGGTGAACAAATGCATAGTTTTACAATTTTTGCACAAATGCACATTTGTCGACAACAAATGCGCAAGTGCGACCGAGAGTGAAATGTTACAACCCAGATTTTTGAAAAAATATTTTTTAAAAATGGCCAAGAAATGTTGATTTTGGAGCAGATGATCAGGACAGGGGTCCCACCAGGTGTGCCAGAATGTAGACTAGGCTATCTGTGTCTATTTTGAAAGGCTTAAACAAGCAAACATTAGGTTTTTAAGCTAGCATCATATCAATTCAAAATATTAACTTCTAAGCTAAGCCACCTCAGATAGAGCCTAAACAGGTGCACCCAAGCACTGTTTGATTTTCTCTAGCTTAGGGGATGTGGGTGTTCTCTCGAATCACTTGGAGAAATTCCCTAATGATGATTAGGAGGTATCTGGATTGATTAGGGACCATAAGAATCCTATAGTGGCACAAAACTGGGTATAGAACACCCGTTTTGCCCCTAAGGCCTTAAGGATCCTAATGAGCTAAAAATGCAGATTAAGCCACTTAAGAGTAATCTATGATTGATTTTAGACCAAATGAGATGTTTATGCTATGAAAACCAATGCTAAAAAATGAATCAAACTGAGTTAATCCATTAATTCTAAGCTATTATGTGTGCTAATTAAGAAAGCTTGGAAATGAGTTAAATTATCAAAATATGCTAAAAAGCTTAAGATCTAGAGTTAAACTAGAATTATAACACTACTTAGAAATGAAAGATGAATTGGTGAATTTCTCTTAGGAAGTGAGGGTATTTATAGCATTTGGGAAGGGCTTGGGTTAGGAGGATGAGTTAGGGTTAGGGGTAAGGTTTGAGGTAAGGTTAGGGGTATGGTAAGGTTTACCTTGGGTTAGGGCTGCTCACACATGTGTGAGAAACACTAGGGAAGTGTGAAAAGGGAACAAGTGTGGAAGAAGAGACATTGGTCTCTTTATGAGGCTGTAAGAAGCCTTAAAGAGTGTGTAAGAGGCTTAAATGAGTGTGTAGGGCTCATTGAGGGAAGGGTTTGACTAAGAGTCAAAGAGGACTTGGATTAGGATAAGAAATGTAGGAAACATCTCCTAAATAGGTTTAGGGAAGATTGGAAGGGTTTAGGAAAGGTTAGAAGATTCTAGGCTTTTGAGGCTTTAAATAAATATAAAATTCATTTAGGGAATGTGACATCATTTATTGAATATTGATTCAATAAAGAGAGGAAAATCATTTAAATTTGATTTAAATGCTTTGGGGAGAGGTTCTTAATTAAAGATGCTTAATTAAAATAAAGGGATGTAATGGCATAAAAATATATTAATTAATTAATTAATGAAGATGATGTCATTAGGGGTTTTTAGAAAAATAAAAATACTTTTATTTTCTAATGGATTTTTAGGTGTCTACAGTCATGTTTTCCCCTATTGTTTTCATGTTGTCTTTTGTTTTGGTGGGAGCTCATTGTAATTCATTTTCAATTTATTTGCATTGATGATTATTTCACCTATCAACCTACAACTAATACAAGTTTGTGTGATTTATCAGTGAGTAACCATGGGATTTAATTTTCTTTTTGCATAGTTCAAGTTGATGATTCAAGTTCGATGTGGTATCTAATGGTGTTGAGGGAAAGGTGAGAAGGGAACAAAGAGTTTGAAGAGCTTGTATTGTGACATTGTGAATGTTGAAGACATTGAGAAAGCTCTAAATTAAACCAAACTCGAGGTGGGAAGGGGGTAATCAGTTGTCCACAAAAATGATTAACTTTTAAACCTTTAACAAGTTATGCCAAACTTACTTTAATTCTTTAATATGTAAACATGAAAATAATAAAAATCATCAAACACATAAAGTACCATATTTACATGGAAAATATTTTCAATGGAAAAACCATGGAGAAGATTAATTCTCAAATATATGAAAACCTATTTAGGTAATTTTACAAAGAAAGGTGCATTGCCCAAAGAGAGAAGGCTCACTGCCCAAATGAAAAATGATAAAAAAGAATAGATCCACCACTCATGTACAACCACAACATAACTAAAATATCTATAGATACCTTTAGCTCACTGCTTCTAGCAGCTAACACATGAAATTTCACTATTCTCTACACCATAATTCACATCATATCATACATACAAGAATCTCTCTCTCTCTCTCTCTCTCACACACACACACACACACACACAATAATCACACAAGTATACACATATGCCACACTTATTCCTAAATGATTCATCCTTTCTTTATACAATCTTGTAGTTGTAGAGTTTCCCACAATCAGCAAGCAAAAACTAAACACAATTTTGAATTAGGTTGACAAGTTAAACATTCCTTATAGGTGGAAAGGAATGAGAAGTTGACTACAACACACCTTATCTAGGACCAATATTATTAACATACACATTACATATCATCATTACATTCACTAAGATAATTAATCAAAGTGTAAGCACTTGAGGTCGGCTAAACATAGAGTAAGTACACCAACGACCATTGAAACTTTGTCTCTAAAATTCAAACTCTCATGCCACTTGAAATGAATGAAGCTAAGAAAATTAAAATCTTATTCCAAAACCATGTCATTAGAAACATTTACGTGGAGAGATGCGGAGCATGCATTTCACGCATAAAATACTATCACTCATAGTCTTATTTACACAAATATCAATTCCACTATTTTGTGATCTGAAGCATAAAAACCTAATTTCACTAACTTCAAACACCTTCCAACAACATGCCAAAACCTCATCATCATATATGCAGCCTAAAGAAAATGTAGAGTGATATTCTTAGCACCATTGCATGGAAAAAAACATGTTCACATCAATGACAACCATACTAACTCATTCTACTCAATACTGCAACAATGTGGTTGGGGAATAGATCTCTATCTCTAGATATGAACTTTAAGGACCTTTATGACTCAACTAGAAATTTATTTGGTGCTCAGGTATTTGATTATACTTTCTAATTCAAAACTTGGATGGATGTTTCTTAGTGTTGTCAGTCTCTACAAGATCTTCAGCAAAAATCTAGAGACTTGTGAGTATTTCTGGAAAAGTTTAGAATTCCCCTATTTTTAATGGAGGATAAGTTCGTATGGAGCAAGGAACCAAATGGGAATTTTACAGTTCAGTTAGCATACAATATGCTATGGAGAGATGGAGATTCCCTAGGGTGGTGGAGAAGAATATGGAATCCTTAGTTGATCCCCAAAATAAAATTCTTTTAGTAGACAACAATGCATCATAGGATCCTCACATAGGATAACTTGATTAAAAGAGGTTTTCAACTTCCTAACAGATGCGTGCTTTACAAGAAAGAAGATGAATCCATTCCTCATATCTTTTTTCATTGTAACTTTGCCCAAGAATTATGGCACTTGGTGTTGCTAAAGCTTGAAGTCTCATGGGTTCATAACAATTTAATCCAACATATTGTTGTGTGTGTGAAAATTGTACCTGATCTATAGACACAACACTTCAGTAAAACATTAGAGGTTAGCTATAATCAAAATCGTGCAAAATTGAAATCTAATCTAACCAAGCGATTTACTGCCTTCTAGTAGGTGCGAGATTAATGTTCTCAGATTGTAATCGAGATCAGTGACCTAGACGACACCTAAATGAAGGATTTGAATGCAAAAGATGGATATGAAATTGAATGCAATTAATCTATATTTTTTTTTTGATTTTATGATGCAATAAGGAATGAAAACTTGATATGAATCTATGCTAGATGAAATTGATATGCTATGGATGCTAAATGATCTAACAATGAAGATTCTAACAATGATATGAAAACTATGAAATTCTATGCTAAGCTATAAAAGCTATGCAATTGAAATTGATCTCACAAAGCTTTGAATTCGTAAGTTGATTCCTCAGCCTCCAATTCTCCAGCGTGATTGTGCAAAATATGTGGATGCTTGGATGCAAATTTGAGAGATGAATGAGAGATGAATTATGAAGAGATGAGCCTTGTTTTTATAGAAATCCAAGGCTTTGGAGGTGCATGAAAAAAAGCCATAAATCACTCAAATAACTCAGGTTGATTTTTGAGTTATTTTTAAATAAAGGATAATTAACTCACAAAAACATGCAAAAGCTAAGTTTTAACTCAAAATAGAGTTTAGCTTTAATTGATAATTGATAGTTGTCCGCTTTTATGATTGTGCATGTTTTATTTATGAATTAATTTAATAATAAAGTGATTTATTTCCAACTTAACTGCTTTTAAAAATAAAACAATTAATTTATGGGTTAATCAATTATTTAATCAAACTTTTATTAAAAACTATATTATTAAATAATGACAACTTGCTTTAATTAATTAAATAAAAATTTAATCAATTATTCATATGATATTAGATTTATTGTCAAAATTAAATAATACAATTAATAATAGATATAATTAAATTTAATTACACAATTAAGTGGCAAATATTAAATCTAATTAATTAAATATGAAAATATTCAATTAATCAAACTTTAGGATAAATGTGATTTATTGCCAAATAATTATAAAATTAAAGATAATTAAGATAATTAGGAATATTACTAGGAATATTCCCCGATGCAGAATTTAAGATAATTAATTATGATTCGATGATGTTTAGATGTGCCTTAGGTTAGGACTTTGATGTCGATTTCGTTCGAATTGAAGATGTAGGAGATTAATGAACTTATAGCCCATTTTTGGGGTATTACAATTGTTACTGAGTAGAGAAGGCCCACCCACAACACTCTCATTAAGTAGCTTTGGAAGAAAATTCCCCTCACCTTGGATGGATCTTGTGGAAAGAAATAAACAATTGGATTTCCAGGGAAGTGGAAAGCCCTATTGAGGTAGTTTGTAGATCCTTCTTTAAACGTATAAAGGAGAACATCTCGATTACTATTTGTAAGTGATCTTATTTCCCCCCTAATTATATTGATAAGAGAATTACTATAAATTGGGAATTACCGAGAACCAATTCCAACTTTGACAACTCTAAGAGACTAGAAAGGAAGAATACTAGCTATGAACTGCCAAATCATGGTTGGTTTAAGCTGCACTTTGATGGTTCAACAATAGGAATTAAGGTTACTGTTGGTGGATTAGTATGATCTCCCAATAGTGAAATGAATTTTTCTTACACTTGTAATTTGGATGATTACACTAATAATAAAGTGGAAGGAATAGCCTTGTTATGGGGTATTAAAATTGCTTTATCTATTGGAGCGATAACTTTGTCTGTTGAACGTGACAAACTCAAAATTGATTATTAATGCTATCAAAGGAATTAATAAATTTAATTAGTCTATAGATGGTATAATAGGGGACATTCACAAATTGTTTCTTGGGCTTGGTATCTTTATTATAAATCACTCCTACCAAGAGGGAAATATCCATGGTGGCAGATGCAATGGTAGCCCTTGGACTAGAGATCAGTGATTTGAGATGTTGGAGAAGCATTGATATGACTCCTCCAAATCTAAAAACTCTCTTGACGGGAGAGTGCAAAAAAAACAATAGTCAGTATAGGGTATTACATGCTATATATATGGTTTACTATACTCTATCTCTTAGCTATAGGTAGTAATAAGAACAAAATACCCAACTTTCTCTCTATATGGGTGACCCCACAATAGTGGGTTACACTTTTTTAGAGATGCTGATTTTTGCTGAAATAACACATTTTTAATAAAATATGATGATTTAATCCTTGAGAGGTTCCATTTGAAGGATTTAATTACAAATTGTTAGCTCATAGCCTCTTAGATAAAAAAACAAACATTGATATAACATCTATACTCCTCATTCATACCTATAATGGAGTCTCCTTCGCACCTATTAAAATACTAACAAAAAATCACTTCAAAATTATCTTTTGGAAAATCAAATGAATTCATTTGACAAAACTATCTATGTAGTAAGGTACTACTAAGAAAAATCTTTCCAATGATTATAATGTTAATACATAATAATTTTATTATGACTTTGTATTTTTAGTTTTACTAAACATAGATATTTCACTGTATGTCTACCTCTATGTTTGATGCTTATGGAAAAATAGTAAATGAGAGAAAAAAAATAAAAATGAAATTGGACAAATACACGATAAGTTATAAGCTATGTAGTCAAGGTATGTCAAAATTATAGTTTAGTCAACTTCAAGCGTTAAAAAAATATGAAATAATCATGATAATTTCATAAAACCAATTGCATGCCCTTTGTATGGCTTTTAAAAAACTAAATTCAAAAGAATCACATTGATATCTATTTTTTTTTAAAAAGTTATGCTCTATGAAAACAATGTAACTCTTTGAAAATGATGTTTTCAACAACATATCGGTTTTCGTGGGAGAAAGAATAAATCATTCAAATAAATTTAAAAATAAAAATAAAAAATATATTTAGAATCTAGACAAAAAAATCTTAAAAGACTCTAATTTACTTCATCTTCTGATTTAAAATGGTTTAATGACAATATGCATTTGAATCTGAATTTTTTTTTTCAAAATGTAGAGTTCAGTGTCCGTTCAAGCAAAAAAGTGTAACCCACTATTGTGAGTTCACCCATACCCAACATAATTATACAAATATATTAAAAAATATTAAGAGACCTTGTATCACTATGTTGAGAAAGCACGACGGGTACATTGTACTTGCCACTTTCAATGGAAAGGTCTTTAACATCCCTCTCAAGGGGCTTTTAAATGAATAGTGGTAGTTAAAGAACCATTTTTCTACCCATTTATATTTTTAATTGGGTAGCATATGGAGGAAACACAACAACAATTTGATAACCATGGTGCAAGTCTACAGACATCACAGATGGAAAGTTAGGGCTTCAGCGGGATTATTGGGGACATGTGGCAATGTTGTTAGAAGAAAGGAAAATATTGTTAATCATAAGGAAAATATTGTTAGATAATCATGAAAGGAAAAACAATAGGCCCATTCAAGAAAATAAAAAAAAATGGTAGGTTTGTTGAAAGTTTCATTTGGATAGCAAGGGTTTTGTGGGGGATTTCTCCAAATGGTAGAAGGATATAAAGAGAAGAGGGTCGACACGGAGAAATAGGGGACCACTAAACATTATCGATGAACTTGCAGCCGATTTGATGGTAAAAGGTTTTGTTAAAGAGTAGACAAAGGTTCGTTGGGCAAATGTTGAAGGAAAGAAGGATGAAGGTAGTGATAGTGCCTCTCATGTTTCTGATAGAATCAAGGCTATTGAAGGAATGACATAGGAAAAGGATGATGCATTATCTACCTTTAATGGGTGTGTGGGGTATTTAGATCTTTCAAAGGAGGTTAGGATGTAAAAGAACAAGGTGGATTTCTTGATGAAAAAGCTTCTAGATTTGGAGGGAGGAGTACAGAGTGTTGCAAGGTTTGGTTGTAGGGTTAGGTATAGTAATGCAACTACACTTTGTCTCCTACAATAGAATGTAGAGGACAACAATGAATAGGAAAATTATGAGTTGATCAACTTCCTTAGGGAAGAATAGACTAGGGTCTTGAATAGTGTTGGTCATAGCCCTAAACCTATCACTGCCTAGTTCCTTAGTTTTTCTCTACTATCAATCACCCCTGTGAGGGTTGTCATTCAATTGTAAAACATTGTTATTCCTTTGGTTGGCTGATATTTTCTTTTTTGTTGTTTTTTTCTAACTCGATAGCCTAGTTATACACCCCTAGAGATGTTTCTATGTAAGGGTTAAAACCCTTGTAATGTTGCATTTTTAATAAAATACATAAACATAACTAAAAATAATTATTCTTCTCTACATGCTAACATTTTTTTTTAAAAATTATTTATTTCTTTGCTTTTCAAAAATAAGAAAGGAAACAAAAAATCATTTTCTACTTATTACTTCTTATGTGTGCTTCCAAAAAAATTCTTGAAAGTTTCAATTAGAAGAAATGTTAATGAATTAGGAATTAAGGTAATTAGTTACTTAATCCAAGATTAATTAACTAATTAAGAATCAGAAGAAATAAGGCATTACGTCAAAGGTTAAGTTAAATTAATCATGATTAAATAAACTTTAGAAAGAATAGTTAAAAATATTCAATCAATTAAAATTAATTAAACATTAGAAGAATAAAGGGGAAATGTAATTAGTTAATTAAATTACATTACATTAAGATATGCCAATAATTAATGCAATTAATTATTAGGCTTAGAAGAACAATTAGTGACATAAATTTATTAAATTCACAAGGTCAAATTTAGGGTGTTTACATGATCAAAACAAAGGAAGTAGTATGTGATGATGTGTTTTCCATGGGTACTTATGACGCAAGGTAGGGAGAAAGAGGGGCCAAAAAATGGTGCACCCTAATGATCCAAGCCTACTCAACACATGTGGAAGCAAACAAACACAACAGTGAGAGAGAGAATGCAAAATCTTTCATATATTTTCATCAAATAGAACCATACATGCCGAGCTGTAAGGCCTTCCCGGTTAGGGCCTAATATTACAATGGATTACAAAAGCCTCAACATGCGAGGATCTATCAAAATCTCTAACTCTATCTTCTACCAACTCCTATCTAAAAACTGCTTCCTAAACTCTAAACCAACAACTACATTTATACAAGAAGCTACCAAATCGATTCAGCCTTAAGATCCATAATCAACAGAAGGAACAATCAGATTTGGGACCACACACTTCCCAATGATGGATTCCAACATTAAATCTATGATCCAATATAAATGCACAAGTCGACCACAACAAACACTAAAACTAAACCCATTGGTGAGCAAGATAATTGAGCAGTAGACAAGCAACATCGAGCGCTAGTGAAAACAACCAACCATCCAGGAGATAACTGACCATACTCAGTAACCAAAGGAAACTGACCAACTATCGACCAACTCAGTCAAAGCAGGAACCGAGTAACACAGACAAACTCCAAATTGTTTTTGGTGACACAGGATTGCCAAGGACCCGAGATGCTCCTGCATCAAACAACTGGGGTTATTTTGAAATGATTCTCTGAATCATTTGGCAGGTCTAGTTCGAGCTACATCCAAATCAGACTATGAAATCCATGAACTATCTTCCATCGGTCTATTCTTCCACTTTACTAGATATTCCATATACTATTTTCCTCTTGTACTCTTACCAACTCTTTCCTTCAAAATCTATTCAATTTCTTCATTCTGCTTCTTAGGATATTCTATCGGTACTGTCACTTCTTCATCAGGTTCATGATACTCATACAAATTAGCAATATTAAAAATAGGTGATATGTCCATGTCATCAGGTAACTCAATTTCATATGCATTTCCACTATCAAATTTTTTTCAGAATCTTGCAAGGTCCAAACTTCTTCATCTTCAGCTTCCCATATGTTCCAATAGGAAATCAACCTTTCTTCAAATGAACCATCACTTCATTATGAACATCAAAATTTTTATGTCTCCTTGATCTATTAGCTCTATCTTTGTATTTCTGATTACTGTCTTCCAGCTTCAACTTCACATCTTCATGTAATGTTTTCATGTACTCAACAAATTTTACTCCTTCAACACTTTTCTTATTCTCATCAGCAATGTCTCTCAAATCAGATATTCCTCTTGGTTGTGTGCCATTCACAATCTCAAATGGTGTCTTTCCAGTACTTCTATTCATTGAATTATTGTATGCAAACTCTGCTTGTTCCAATACAGAATCCCAATTACTTAGTGTGTCTCCAACTAAACATCTTAAAAGATTTTCCAAACTTCTATTCACAACTTCAATCTATCCATCAGTTTGTGGGTGAAATGTAGAACTATATTTCAACTCAGTGCCAAATTTCTTCCAAAGGATTTTCCAAAAGTATCCAACAAATTTACTGTCTCGGTCAGAGATAATACTCCTCAGTAATCCATGCAATCTGACAATTTCCTTAAAGAAAATATTTGCTACATGTACTGCATCTAATGTCTTTCTACAAGGTATAAAATGTGCCATTTTAGAAAATCTATCCACAATAACAAATATAGAATCATTACCTCTTACTGTCTTCGGTAAGCCAAGAACAAAATTCATACTGATGTCAATCCAAGGTTTCTTAGGAACAACAATCGGTGTATACAATCTAGTACTCTAACATACTCCTTTTGCAACTTGACAAATTCCACAACTTTTCACAAATTTCTGAACATCTTTATACAATTGCGGCCAATAGTACTTCTCCTTAAGAAAATTCCATCTTTTATCAATACCAAAATGTCTAGCCAAACCACTACTATGTTTCTCCTTTATCAAATTAGATTTGATTACTCCTCTCAGTATACACAACTGAATACCTTTAAACAACATACCTTCCTAAATAAAATATTCATCCCATTTAGTATCTTGTTGATCTTGAATAGGTGCTCTGCACTTTCTCCATGGCTCAAAAAAATTAGGGTCAAACTCATAAGAATCTCTCATCTCATCAAAACCAAGAACTTCAATTTTCATCTCAGTCATCAAAGATCTTCTTCTACTCAATGTATTAGCAACTCGGTTAGTGACTCCACTCTTATGCTTTATCACAAATGTGTAACTCTGCAAATACTCAACCCATTTCATATGTCTCTGATTCAACTTATTCTGACTACCCAAATATTGTAAAGCCTTATGATCAGTATACAACACAAATTCACTCGGTATCAAATAATGTCTCCATTTCTTCAGTTCTTGAACAATAGCATAGAATTCTTGATCATACACAAAATATTTCCTTCTAGCATCATTCAAATTTTCACTAAAGAAAGCAATAGGTTTACCTTCTTGACTCAACATAGCTCCAATTGCACTTCCACTTGCATCACATTCTACTTGAAATACCTTACTAAAATCAGGTAATACCAAAATAGGTAATTTCACAACCTTTTTCTTTAGAGTCTCAAAACTTTTGTCAACTCCATGTGTCCACTTGAATTCTCTTTTGTCTCCTCTCATAGTCTCAGTCATAGCATTACAAATTGAACTGAAATTCCTTATGAACTTTCGGTAAAAACTTGCCAAACCATGAAATGATCTTACCTCACTAGCATTCATAGGTGTAGGCCAATTCAAAATAGCTTCAACCTTTTAAGGATCCATCTTCAAACCATTAGCTGAAATAACAAATCCTAAATACACAATCTCCTCTTTCATGAATGAACACTTTTTCAGATTTATCAGCAACTTTTCCTCTTTCAATCTCTGCAAAACTTGTCTAACATGCAACAAATGTTCTTCTCTGGTCTTACTGAATATCATAATATCATCAAGATATACAATCACAAACTTACCCAATAATTTCTTCAAAGCTTCATTCATCAACCTCATAAAAGTACTCAATGCATTAGTTAAACCAAAGGGAATAACTAACCACTCATACAAACCTTCTTTTGTCTTAAAAGAAGTTTTCCATTCATCACCTTCTCTGATTCTGATCTGATGATACCCACTTTTCAAATCAATATTTGTGAAATACTTTTCTCCAGTCAAACTATCCATTATATCATCCATTCTCGGTATAAGAAACCTATACTTCACTATTATCTAATTGATTGCTTTGGAATCAGTACACTTTCTCCATTATCCATTCTTCTTCGGTGCCAATACAATAGGTACTACACAAGGGCTCAAAATTTCTCTGATCAAGCCTTTCTCCAGAAACTCTTGAATCTGGTGGTTCAATTCCTAATTCTCGGTAGGTGTCAACCAATGAGGTGCCTTGTTTGGTAAACTAGCTCCAGGGATTAGATCCATACAATGATCAATGCTTCTTTTCAGTGGCAAACCATCAGGTACATTATCATAAATGATATCACTATACTCGGTGAGTAACTTATCAATCTCCTCAGGGACATTATCCTCTATTTTCTTACTTGATTTGTTAGGGATCACAAAAAAACATACATCATTCTTCTTCAAAGAGTTAACAAACTTTCTTCCCTCCATCAAACAAACTTTCACAAATGTGCAAACATTACTAACAGATTCTTCCATCAAGGGTAACAATATTTGTTTCTTTCCATCAACCACAATAGTATACTTATGCAATCTCCCATCATATATAGCATGTCTATCATATTGCCAAGGTCTACCCAACAAAATATGACAATAATCCATAGGCATGATATCACATAACACCTTATCATAGTACTTTCCAATCTTCAAATTTTCCTAACATTGTTCACTTACTAGGAGTGTATGCTCATCTTTGATCCAATATGAAATATGATAGGGCTTCAGATGTACCAACCTTTCCAACTACAATTTTGTGACCATCTTTTCAGATGCCAGATTCTCTAAGCTACCACTGTTAATGATTACCTTCCAAAATTTATCAAAAACTCTACATCTGGTCTTGAACAAACTTTCCTTACCAGATCTTCCTTCTTTCTTTCATTCCACAGTGCTCTCCTTACCATCAAGTTATTTTCTTTTCCAGGTTCATTCGTTGACTCTTCTTGAACCAAAGAATTTCTATTGCTACCAGCCTTCTTACTAGCATGTGTACATTCAAAAGATCTATGTCCTTCTTCTCCACAATTGTAATAAGTTCCTCAGAAACTTCCTCTACCATAACCACCTCGGTAGTTACTACCTCTACCTCTAGATGAACTTTCACCTTTCCACTCGGTCTTGCCTTTGTCCAGATTTGTCTTTTCTTGTTCAGATCTACTATTTTCACCATTAGATCTACCTCTTCCTCTAGGGAATCTACCACCTCGACCTCTTTGTCTTTGTTCATGTCTCTTGTTCAATTTCTCCTCAGCCTTCAAAGCAAATTGATAAGCCTCTTCAATGTTCTCCAACTTGACCATACTAATTTCCTCTTGGATGGAAACTCTCAAACCATTCAGGTATCTACCAATTCTTTCCACATCATCTTCATCATGTCCAGATATGATATCTAATCTATAGAATTCCTCAGTATACTCCTTTACCGAGCTATCTTTCTGCCTCAAACTTTGCATTCACTGAACTAAGTTAATCTGATAATCACAAGGTAAGAAATTTCCTTTCAATTTATTCACCATTTTATTCCATACCTTGATTTTTTCTTTGCCTTTCCTCTTCCTATCCAACTGCAAATGTTCCCACCATAAGGATGCATGAATTTTCAATTTTATGCTTGCCATCTTCACCTTCTTGTCTTTAGGAATGTTTTCATACTCAAAATACTTTTCCATCTTGGTGATCTAGTCCACCAATTCATCTGAATCGAGAGCTTTCCACCATACTCAGGAGGATTGAAATGTGGTGTTGACTTCAGACTTGTCAAAGCCTTCAAAAATATTTCTTCACCTTGATCCATAACAGGTGTAGGTTATGCATTTGCCTGTTCTTCCTCAATTTCATCATCACTAACATCTTCAAGATGTCTGCCTCTTCTCTGGGCTGTTTCAATAGCTTCTAACCTAGCAGCAATCTACCTTAGCATATCTGCCAACCCTGGATCTACATCTCACCTCCCACGAACCATCTTGACAACCCTCTACAATTGTAGGTTAGATCGCAATCTGCTACCCCACAACAATCAACTAGGGCTTCAAGAGGAACCTACAAACCTAGATCTGTAGACCTAGATCAAGATCTCACCTTGCTTTGATACCACCTGACATAAGGCAAGGAGCAAGAAGGGCCAAACAATGGTGCACACTAATGATCCAAGCCTGCTCAACACATGCGAAAGAAAACAAACACAACAATGAGAGAGAGAATGTAGAATCTTTCATATATTTTTATTAAATAGAACCATACATGTCAGGCTGTAAGGCCTTCCCAATTAGGGCCTGATATTACAATGAATTACAGAAGCCTCAACATGTGAGGATCTGTCAAAATCTCTAACTCTATCTTCTACCAACTCCTATCTAAAAATTGCTTCCTAAACTCTAAACCAACAACCACATTTATACAAGAAGTTGTCGAATTAAGTCAGCCTTCAGATCCACAATCAACGGAAGGAATGGTTAGATTTGGGACCACATGCTTTCCAATGATGGATTCCAACATTAAATCTATGATCCAATATAAATGCACAAGTTGGCCACAACAGACACTAAAACTAAACCCGTCAATGAGCAAGATAACCGAGCAACAGACAAGCAATGTGGAGCGCCAGTGAAAACAAATGACTGCCCAGGAGATAACTGACCATTCTCAGTAACCAAAGGAAACTGACTAACTACCAACCAACTCGGTCAAAGCAGGAACTGAGCAACACAGAAAAACTCCAAATTGTTTTTGGTGACATAGGATTGCCAAGGACCCGAGATGCTCCTGCATCAACTTATAAAGCACTGGGTCTAGATGGGTTCCCTCCCACTTTCTTCTAGGAATTCTAGGATATTGTCAGTTTTGACGTTACAAGAGCTACATGAGATTTTTTCAAAATTGGTAAATTGTTGAAAAATTTGAACAATACCTACATTGTCCTTGTTCCCAAATCTTAGGGCCCAAGAACTATGATAGATTTTAGACCTATCATCTTATGCAACACTATTTACAAGATCTTCTTAAAGGTTTTGGTGAATAGAATTAAGCCTTTATTGGATAAGTTCATCTGTCCTAATAAAAAAGGATGTGTCCCAGGTTGACAGATCCTAGATGTTGCTATTGCCATTCATTCAATGGATAAAAGTAGAGTTCCAATTATGGCCTTTAAACTCGATATCTCCAAAGTGTATGATAAAGTTAATTGGCATTTTATGTATATGACACTTCTCAAACTTGTATTTATCAATAAATTTGTAGATATTGTTTGAGAATGTGTGGAAACTATCCACTTCTATATTCTAGTTAATGGGGTTCCTTGGGGTTTATTCAAAGTAGGAAATGGCATCAAGCAAGACTACCCCCTCTCCCCAAACCTATTCATTATGATTATGGAGGTCTTAGCTAGGAACTTCTTGAATTTGGATTCTACTGGGAGAATTTAGGGATAAAAGTGACCTACACACTCCCCCCTTGGTACTGTAGCAATTTGTTGATGACACATTTTTATTCAGGAAATCCTCAATGATTAAGGCTAAACAATGGAAAGGTATCCTTATGGATTATGCTAATGCCTCAAGAAAATGTATAAATTACAAGAAAATTAGCCTCTATTTCCTCAACACCCCTGCTGATCTTCAATCCAAAATTCTCAATACCCTTGGTTGCCAATCAGCTAGCCTCCCAAGTACTTACCTAGGGCTTCCTCTGACTATCAAAGGTGTGACCCCGACCTTCTAGAACACCATTTTGGAAATAATTTAGAAATAAATGGTTGGGTGGAAAGGTAAATTCCTAAGTAATATAGGGAAACTTCAACTCCTTTCTTCCTCTCTGCAAGGTGTCTTAGTTTACTTCATTTCTCTGCTTAGAATATATGACACAATGACGCACAAACTTGAGAAAATACAAAGGACTTTCCTTTGGACTAGAATGCAGGATAAAAAGAGAATGATCCTGGTTAACTAGGACTTGTTTTGTTTACCTAAGGCCCTGGGTGGATTGGGAAAAAGAAAACTAACTAATTTAAATAAAGCCCTAATTGCTAATATTAGCTAGAATATTGTTACCAAGGTTGTTGATTGGTGTAAAATCATTGAAGCTAAGTATTTGTGCAAGTGGTGTTTTCATAATATGTTTGACTCTAATGGCTTACCTATTGGCTCCAAAATATAGAACAATGTCCTCAAATGTAGGTCTATTATCAGAGAGGGTATAAGATGGTAGATTGGAAATGGTATAAAAATCAGATTTTGGGAAGATACTTGGATTGATGACAAGTCCCTAGTGGAGGGTCATTTCAGTCAATTGATGGATAGCCTTAAAGGTTAGTTTGGGAACTTGGTTATTGGTTATTTTGACCTTGGAGGAAGATGGAAATGTCTTACAGAATGTTTCCAAGACCAATTGGATCTCATACCTAAAGCCTCTGAACTACAGTCTCTCCTTCATAAATTGAGAATTCCTCTCTTTTCTTGTGAAGAAATTTTGTTTGGATGAAGACTCAATGGGGGAATTTCACTGTCAATTCCACCTACAATCTACTCATAAAATTCCATGGGGACCTTGACTCTTGGAGGAGAATCTAGAACCCACAACTTATGCCCAAAATCAAATTTTTTGGTGGGTCGTGATGCATGGGAAAGTGTTGACATGGGGAAATCTAATTAAAAGGGGTTTTCACTTACCCAATAGATCTATCTTGTGTAAGATGGAGGAAGAGACTATTCAACACATATTCATCCACTACCCATTAGCTTCACACATTTGGCATAAAGTGTTGCAGAAATTTAACCTCCAATGGGTTTTCCAAAGCGACATCTCACTACTACATTTGGGGCCAAATTTTGACAGAAGTTTTCGACGAGTAAATTTTTCTTACGAATTTGGTGTTTTTTTTTTGTAATAGGCCCCGATGATGTCGGTATTCTGATGGGTGTTTGATTGACCATTGGAACTCCGACAGATTCAGGGTATACATTTAAAAAAAAAGTGAAATAGCCTCATCATTTTTATTTTGATTGGATAGAGGGAGCAAGAGAAAAGGAGTGAATGTTGAGCGCGGGAGAAGGTATGTGATTTCTTCATCTTTCGAGCCTCTGGCATCATATTTGAATGCATTTCATTTTATTTGATCATGAATACTCTCTGAAATGACTGCATTCTACTGGTGTCATGTCGTAGCCAGTGCTTCATCTCTATTATTTGATGTTATTGGTGCTTGTGCTCAAGGATATCGATTCACTGTATTCAAATGTTTGGATTCACGTTTGTTGATATTACTAGCATATATGTTTAATGATGCCATTGTAAATTTCTTTCACTGAAATGACAATATTCTACTAGTGTCGTGCCCTAGCCCGTGCTTTAACTCTATTATTTGATGTTATTGGTGCTTATGCTCAAGGATATCCATTTTTTTGAAATGTTGACTATGGTTATCAAATGGATAACCCGTGAGCTTCTAGCTAGGCGCTATTTGTATTGATAGCTTAGGGCATCAAATGTATTGTATCATTTATAGTTGATACTTTGTTAAAAGGAAATAGGACAAAGAATGATTTTTATTTAGTTTCTCTATTTTGATCCCTAAGTGGCTTACAACCCTAGAGAAGTATATGCAGATTTATAGATGCAGTTGCAGGATACATAGCAGCCGATAATTCACAATAAATCCATGCATCCAATTTGAATAGCAATTAATACAAAGAAATAGGGTCCTCTAATGGCCCAATCATCCAAACCTTGACTGTCCCCTCAACCAGTGACCCTTCAAAACTGGGTTATCATGCAATCAGTGAGTGATCCTTCATTCTCCCGGTCTGCCCTGCATCCAAACATATTGGAAATACACAATACAATGATAACAAGTCTTTCAAAATCCCCCTTCCCTCAAGGAACACTATCAACCATCCCTTCCACATAGCATTTCATTGTTGTATGAGTGGATTGTGTAGGAACAATTAACATTAAACAAGGAGCAAACTCCTCATTGGCATGTTCACAACAAAGATGTGTTGAGGAGTTTTCTCCTTGTTTAATGTTAACTATTCCTGCACAATCCACTCATACAATAGTGAAATTATATGTGGAAGGGATGGTTGATAATGTTCCTTGAGGGAAGGGGGATTGTGAAAGACTTGTTATCATTGTATTGTGTATTTCCAATATGTTTGGTTGCAGGGTAGACTAGGAGAATGAAGGATCACTCACCGATTGCATGATAACCTAGTTTTGAAGGGTCACTGGAAGAGGGGAATGAAGGATCACTCAATGATTGCATGATAACCCCACCAAGCATTCTTTCCTTTAATTTTCCACAATATCTCAAAGTATGATCATTATTCTTTACTTTCTTCTATATGCTATTCTTTCTATGGTTTTTTTATCTTAGAAATATATCAAAAACATTGCAGATGTGCATATAAAAGTAAAATATTGTCCTTCAATTGTTCCACATTGAAGCATTTCCCCTTTGGAGTATTTTCTTCATTTGTACAATATCTGTCAAAAATGGTTACCATATTTCTTCAAGATCTATTTTAATCTTTATATTGCAATTTTGATTAGATTTGACCTATAGTTGATTTCATTAGTATTTTATAACATATACTCCTAATGTGAAATGTGGAGAGAAAGAAAGAGACACACTAGGTATGAATTACATGATATACCCATCATCACTTAGCACTTAAATAATAAATTATGGACAGGGAACAACCCCCTAACCTCTGGATGTTTGTTTCATGTTGGCCTCTTATTATATGCACAGGTAGGCCTGTCTTAATTAGGCTAACAACCACAGTGTAGGGGCCATAAATTATGGAACCCAAAATAGTGCACACTTGTATTAAATTAGGTTCAGTAAACTACAAGGGAATGGAAACCATGCAATAGTGCCTCATGGGGATGGAAGAAACCCTTCACCAAGAAGATGGTTGTGTCTGAAATATTTACTAGAGGCAAAGAACATAATTTGGTTCCAGCAATTACTCCTAGAAGATAATGGCACCCAAAAAACACTTGGAAAAGATAGCACTCACTATATCTTTTATCACTCTTTTAAAGCTGGGACAATAAATCTCAAAGATTGATCAATGAATTCTTGAACACAAAGAACCATTGACAGATATGATGCATGTGTACAATAGCCAACAACCAGTTGTTCCAATCATGGTGTCCAATAATTATGTTAGAAAAATCATCTACAAATCCCTTACACAACCATAATAGATTCAAACCATGAACTATAAGAACCTAACAATGGGACTAACAAAGATACAGCCTAAATAAATCTTGATCATATTCCACCCTATTGTAAGGCCCAAGAAGTAACTCTATCTTAAAGCTACACATTCCTCTAGATGAAGCTCAAAGGTCAGGTAGCTGAAGCATAGCAATACTTGAATGAATATAGGAATAATTTGATGTACAATCATTTGCTAGCTTGGTTTGTGGGTTTTCCACATAATATTTTCCCTTTAACCACATTTATTGTTTGAGAAAATTAGAAAAAATTGTTTCAGATTTATATTATCCTTTTGAACTAGCACACTACCATCAAAATGCATAATCATTGGTCATCTCAAGAAAATTTCTATTGATTAGTAGGATATCCTTATAAAAATTTGATGCATGGATTTCTTGTGAATTATTGACTGCTATGTATCCTGCAACTATGGAAGGAATAGTGTTGGTGTTAGGTTTCATTTATTATTGAGTTCAATGGTTTCCAAGATGTGTTGAGGAGTTTGCTCCTTGTTTAATGTTAAATGTTCCTGCACAATCCACTCATACAACAGAGAAGTTACAAAACTGAACCGATGGCATGTTTACAACAAAGAAATAGAATGATAATAATATGCTGAAAATTCTATTCTGTTTAATACAGGCCAAAGGACCGCATTGTAAATTGCTATCACTAAAATGACTGCATTCTACTGGTGTCGTGCCCTAGCCCATGCTTTAACTCCATTATTTGATGTTATTGGTGCTTGTGCTCAAGGATATCCATTTTTTTGAAATGTTGACTGTGGTTATCAAATGGACAACCCGTGAGCTTCTAGCTAGGCACCATTTGTATTGATAGCTTAGGGCATCAAATGTATTGTATCATTGATATTTGATACTTTGTTAAAAGGAAATAGGACAAAGAATGATTTTTATTTAGTTTCTCTATTTTGATCCCTAAGTGGCTTACAACCCTAGAGAAGTATATGCAGATTTACGGATGCAGTTGCAGGATACATAGCAGTCAATAATTCAGAATAAATCCATGCATCCAATTTGAATAGCAATTAATACAAAGAACTAGGTTCCTCCAATGGCCCAATCACCCGGACCTTGACTGTCCCCTCAACTAGTGACCCTTCAAAACTGGGTTATCATGCAATCAGTGAGTGATCCTTCATTCTCCTGGTGAGCTTCTAGGTAGGTGCCATTTGTATATTTGATAGCTTAGGGCATCAAATGTATATTGTATCATTGATAGTTGAGACTTTGTTAAAAGGAAATAGGACAAAGAATGATTTTGATTTAGTTTCTCTATTTTGATGTCTAAGTGGCTTACAATTGTAGAGAAGTATATGCAGATTTACGGATGCAGTTGCAGGATACATAGCAGTTGATAGTTTACAAGAAATCCATGCATCTAATTTGAATAGCAATTAATACAAAGAAATAGGGTCCTCCAATGGCCCAATCATCAGGACCTTGATTGTCCCCTCAACCAGTGACCCTTCAAAACTGGGTTATCATGCAATCGGTGAGTGATCCTTCATTCTCCCAGTCTTCCCTGCAATCAAACATATTGGAAATACACAATACAATGATAACAAGTCTTTCACAATCCCCCTTCCCTCAAGGAACACTATCAACCATCCCTTCCACATAGCATTTCACTGTTGTATGAGTGGATTGTGCAGGAACAGTTAACATTAAACAAGGAGCAAACTCCTCAACACATCTTGGAAACCATTGAATTCAATAATAAATAAAACCTAACACCAACACTATTCCTTCCATTCACTTCTACCAAGAATAAAGCATTTAATCCATTCAACATTACATATAATCATTAGACAGTTACATTTCCTGACTGTGTAGAGGAACAATCACGACCAAAATGATCAAAACTACTTTCACCCTTGCACAAGCTATTCCAAACTTCAAGTAAAATGAGCAATATGCTATATCAAATCATTCATATTCATAGTAACCATTCGAAGGATCATTTTATCAATGAACCCTCTGACTGTACCCCTGCTACAAAGAAAGGAAACCTCAAAATAGAGAAAGGAAACTTAGTAAAACCAGTCTATGCCGATGTTTGTGAGGGTACAGTCATGATAAGTGCCTCTCAAACCTCTCCAAACATGTAAGATTGTCTTTAAATACTTTATTTATCTCTTCTAAACATTAACCAAATCAAACCTACATTTGAATCCACACACAGTAACCCCAAAATGAAGGGTTTTGTATCCTTTAATGAATCTTAGTCACTGGTAGCGCATGGACAGTCAACCAGTAGTCTCCAAAGCATTCAATAAGTGATTGGATTATATTTAATACACACTATTCCTTCCATTCACTTCTACCAAGAAGAAAACATTTAATCCATTCAACATTACATATAATCATTAGACAGTTACATTTCCTGATTGTGTACTAGAGGAACAGTCAGGAAATGTAACTATCTAAATGATCCAAACATTTGAAAATAGTGAATTGATATCCTTGAGCACAAGCACCAATAATATCAAATAATGGAGATAAAGCACGGGCTAGGGCACGACACCAGTAGAATGTGGTCATTTCAGAGAGCATTCATGATCAAATAAAATGCAGTGCATTTGAAATTTGTAGTCGAATATGATGCCAGATGCTCTAAAGATGAAGAAATCACATACTTTCTCTCGTGCTCAACTTTCGCTCCTCTATCCAATCAAAATAAAAATGATGAGGCCATTTCACTTTTTTTTTCATAGCCAAATCTTCCTTGTACCACACAAACAACATGCCATTGGTTCAGTTTTGTAATTTGTTTTTTGTGTAATTAGTAATTGGCAGATTAAATGTAGATAACACCTTTATCAGTTTAATTAGCATGTTATTATCATATCAGATAAAGTATGTTTAAGAATTGTTGGGACTGGTCCTTTTGCATGTATTAAACATAATAGAATTTTCAGCATATTATTATCAATCTATTTCTTTGTTCTAAACATGCCATTGGTTCAGTTTTGTAGATTTGTTTTTTTGTGTTAAATGCATTTTTCATGAGGAGGGGTCTTGTTCTGAGGAGATTGATGAAGATTGTGCACCTCAAAAACCAATTCATAAGGTACCAATCCATGTTTCCTATTTGCTTATATTTTTGGTTTGGTAAATCTCCTTATAAGTTTTATGTCCTTTCTTTTGATTACTATGGATGAGATATATATCTTACATTTAACATTCAACTTCTTTACATTTTAGAACATGTAGTGTGTTTTTTGAGGATTTTACCAAATCAACTTTTAACATAAACCAAAAACACCAAACTAATATCTTGCCCTTGCAACGTGACAAAATATTTGCATTTGACCAATAACTACAAGCAATTGAACGATAAATCCACATACCTGTATCTTTGTAAAATATTTGGAACATCAAAAAGATGGCTAAGTGGCTACCGCCATGATTTTTATGTACTGAATATGGGAAAAAAAACACCAAAAGGAATCGAATAGAAAACATGATTGGTCATTTCAGAGAGCATTTATGATCAAATAAAATGCAATGCCTTCTCTTGCTCTCGATCAACGTTCACCCGCTCGTTTTCTCCCACGCCTTTTCTCTACAATCGAAATAAAAATAATTTGGCCATTTCAAAAAAGTGAATCGATATCCTTGAGCACAAGCACCAATAACATCAACTATTTTGATCTGTGGGTACCCTAATGTTGGCAAGAGTTCTTTAATTAATAAGATTACTTTGCAAGCTTGAAGAAGCAATATATTTTGGCAAATGAAGAGTGGAAAGACGATGATGTTCCTGAGATCATGGATGGACACAATGTTGCTGACAGAATGGGAAGACATCTTTCGAGCCTGGCCCTGGATCCTTCGATAATTGGGGTAGGATCGAGACGTAGGCTAAAAAGATGTCTTCCTTTTTGTTGTGGAATATAGGCTCTGCTGTTGCAACAACAATAGACTATGATGTACATATCACAATAGCTAAGAAACATAAATGTAGGCATCATGGTCACAATTTTTTGGAGACACAACATAATTGAGTGCTATTCCCAAATGATGCAAAGCAACCACTACTTTGCATCATTTCGAAAAACCACTCAATTATGTTGTGTCTCCAAAAAATTGTGACCATGATGCCTACATTTATGTTTCTTAGTTGTTGTGTCCCAGGACCCCTTATGACCCTTTACGACTGTTTACGATCCCTAAGAATACATCTTAGAGGTCTTAAAATGTCGTAAAGGGTCATAAGAGGCTCCTAGGAGGGGCTAGGTGAGCTTCCACCTTCACGTGGTTGGCCCTGTTAAGTAGAGAATGTTAAACTATTCTCAAAACAAAGAGAAGCTCAATAATTTAAGGTCTCAGTCCACGGAGATGCTAAAAAAATGACGAGAATAAATGATGGAGAGTTTTTAGATTATGAGAAGACGTATATGGAGTGGAGGCCAGATTGAGTACCAGTGCAGAGATGATGATTCAGTAACCTACATCTATAAAACATTCACAATTATCCCTTCTTTGGCCTCCACTCATTCCTCTTCTAAAAAATGGTTATCTAGAAACTTTGGATAGTGTTTTCTCATCCATGCACAAAATGTGCTAGTGATCATATAAAATTACTTTAGGCCTCCAGTATTGATGAGATGTACAAGTGTAAAATGTTTTTGTGAGACTGTGATCAATTTCTGCAGTGTACATAAATGCAAGGTGGTGATTATTCTTGACGATCGACAGGTAGCTAGGACTAAAGATAACACAGCTCAAGAGACCATCATAGGTTGTCTCTTTCTTCGGTCTATATTATTGACAAAATGTTTTACCTTTCATTAGCTCATCAAATCTAGGGATTTGAAAGAATTTAATAGAATATTTTCATGACAACGTATATTATTTAAGTTGACGTTGCACAAATTTATCTACTTCGCGCACTTGTATTTTATGAAGACGGTGATAAAGAAGCATCTCCTCCCATGGCAATGCTTCTTTATCGCCGTCCTCATAGTCTACAAGTGCGCGAAGTAGATAAATTCGTGCAACATCAACTTAAATAATATACGTTGTCATGCAAATATTCTGTTAAATTCTTTCAAATCCCCAGATTTGATGAGCTAATGAAAGGAAAAACATTCTATCAATAATATAGATCGAAGAAAGAGACAACCTATGATGGTCTCTTGATCTGTGTTAACTTTAATGTGCCTATTCGTCAGTTTTTTGACAATTCATAATTAATTCCGACAGAAGTGCTATGCATTTGACAGATAAAATATTAGAAAAAAATAATTTACGACATTTCGTGCGACAGTAATGCTATACATTCGACAGGGAACCCTGTCGGAGAATAAAGCAGAACTGTCGATATTCTGACAATTTAAGTGTCGTAAAGAGGATATATTCAAAAAAACTTTCAACAGTGAGGCCATATCATCGACAGGTAGATCTATCAAAATATGATGCTATCTGTTGGTATTCCAACAGTTATACCATCGAAAATAATAGGGTTTGACAGTAGGTTCCGACAGCAATTGTATATTTTTGATAGGTCTTGTTATCAGCATTTCGATGGATGAACCGCAAGAAATGCCATTTTGAAGTTGTTGTCATTTGCAACTTTCTGACATAAGATGGTGTCAGTAAACTGACAGGTAGGTCTTCTTGTCACAATCTTCTACGCAAAAATGATGATGGACTCATGTGTCAAAATTCTGACAATTGAGAGTTGCAAATCCGACAAATGGTCGTCAAAATTTGGCCCCAAATGTAGTAGTGTCTAATAGTTTGTTATTAGTTGGCCTTCACCATCAAGTCACCCTCTTATCAAGGTACTTTGGAAAAAAATCCCACCCCATGTTTGCTGGAATATTTGGAAGGAGAGGAACAATCAAATCTTTAGGGATTCTAAAAATACTAGTGATAATGTTTTCCTCATTTTTAATAAATTGTTGTTGGAAAATATCTTAGTCTCAAGATGGAAAACCTCTTCTTCTCCACCCACTATAGATGACTTTTTAATTTTTGATTCCTAGAAACTTCCTCCAAAGTTCAAGATCTTTGATAATTTTAAAAAATAAATAGGCAAAATACCTAGTGGAAGACCCAAGCCCATCTTGGCACAAAATAAAATTTGATGGTGTGACCAAAAATGAGTGGCAAGTCAGGAGAGGAGTTATCAAAAACCACAATGGCCAATTATCTACTACTTACTTTGGCAGGCTAAAAGTTCATACTTTCAACCAAGTTGAAGGGATGACTCTCTTATGGGAACTTAAATTTGCCCTAGCTATTGGTATTTGAAACTTGGAAATCTAGGGGGACTCCAAGCTTATTGTGGAAGCTACCTGTGGGAGGATGTTAGTGGGATGGAAGGTTGAGGTTATCATGAAGGATGTCAGAATGCCCTTGGTCGGTCTGGACAACTTCACTCTACAACATACCTTCAGAGAAGGGAATGCAACAATAGACTCAATGGATGTGCTTGAGCTACTGCAAGATAGATTACGATGTTGGAGAAGTGCAAATTTGATGTTAGAGGCTACCAAGGTTATCCTTGAGAATGAAAATAATAATAATTATATCAACGATGATTGCTAAACCCCTCTTTTTAATGATTATTGTTATTTTTATGAGTTAACGGGGATAGGTGCCATCCTAAGATTTTATCAAAATTTGAATTCAAATTTGGAACTATTTTATCATACCCATATTAGGAGAGATTATCTATGTGGCTAGTACTTTTGTCTTTTTCATTGTGATTATTTCCAAGACCATACACATCGGTTGATAAATGATCTCATTTTTTGGCAAAGTACCATAATTGAAGCCTGGTGTAATAATTTTTTATTCAAGTTGGTAGATTTTCTTGGATTTGATGTTTGGTCTAAAGGCTTTCCTAGCTTCCTTTCCTTATGGATGGCAGAGGACTCACACAAGAAAAATGTCCATCGAACTTGGTAGTTTAAAGAGAGTATTAATTGCAATTATTATGATGATTGTTGCCCTCATTTATTATGAAGCCTTGGGTTTGCTTATTTAGACATTTCTTTTTTGGGTTCCTCTTGGCTCTATTATTTCAATATTTGAAGCTTTCTTGGTTTTTTTTTCTTTGCATCCTTGGTGATGGAAAATATGGGAGGTGATAGGCATCACATTGAGCTAGATAAGCATGATGACATCAAGAACAAGATTATTGTTTGGTTTGTGTGCACTAAGGGTGGTATTGACAAGTTTATTTAAAATATGACTAGATTTGATGAAAGATTGTCCATGCAATTCATCTCATCTTGGTCAGATATGAGGCTTTATATGGATGACCATGTCTTCTTCGAGGTGAATGAGGAGGATATTTCTCGAACGACTGGTTTATCAACTGATAGAATAAAATAGAATAAAACAATTTGAACCCTTGGCACTATGAGCCTCAACCAATTCTTTTGTGGCAATGAGATACCTATTAAGTGAAGAGGAGGCTTTAATCATGAGGAGATCCCACCGCTATGGGACTAGGTTTGTGCTATGATCATGAAATGATTCACTCTTGAACATCGCTTTGGTGTTTTTTACTATTATCATTTCCTTTTTCTTAATCATCTTAGGAATGGGGATCTTATCTCAATTTTGTTCTTTCTGCTGCATTCTATGGATTCCAATCTTAAAGAAATTTCCAAGGCTAAGAGTCTAGGGAAGAAGTACACTAGGGCCTAATCTACCACCTCTATAAATTTCATCTTTCTCAATGCTTGTCACATTCCATTTCAGCCCAGGAAGCCTCGACCCCACAGTCCCCACCTTCTGCCAACATTATCCCTAACCCGATGCATGATAAAAAATTGAGACTCAAGAACCTTGCTCTTAAAATTGGCTTGAGCCCATCCCATATCTCACCTCCCATGGATACAACAAATAAATCCATGGGGAAAAAAGAGCCAACCCACCTGAGAGGGATAAAGATACGGTTCTTTAAAAAGATTAATTTAACATACAACAAATTGACTTTGATGTTGAAATAATGGGTGAAGCCAACATCCCCCACCGCTCTATTAGGCTTGCCACAAAACCTACTTAGTCGAATGATACAAAGAGCAGAGGGGGGGAGGATAAAACCCCATAGAAAGATGCCCCTCGGCCAATGCTAGTAGCTTGACCCATATTTTAGAGAGCCAATTTATGATCCCCCTACTAGAGCCAATTCTCCCTCCCCTACCTTTGGCATGGAGAAGACCATTGTGGAGGAGTGTAGTATCAAAGATGAGGTTAGAAGTAATCATGATACAATTAAGAAAATCCTTGATTGAGTTTGATGGGAAGGTGCAGGGTATTGTTCATGACTTGGTTGGTTTGGATAAGAGACTCCGGGAGGTTGCCCGCTTTGCACTAAAAGACATGCATAGCTTGGTGACCACTCTCTGTATGTTGCAGGAAAATTTTCAGAAGGGAAAAGTTAGCAAGGAGAAGGACTACAAGGAATTGTTCAAGTTCCTAACTGAAGACCGGACTAGGATGTTGTTATCCAATCTTGTGAATCACAAGAAAGATTAATGGGGGTCTATGTTTTTTGGTGTTTTTTGATGCTCGATAGCCTGAATGGCCTTAGATTTTTTAGGATTATTTTTAGTATTATGTTTTATATTACAGACTTAATCAGTTATAGCCCTACGTGGCATATTCAGTTTATTGTTATTAATACTTATTATGGTCCTGTTTGTTTAGAGTGGTATGCTACCAGTAGTCCCATGGTTATGCTTTATATTGTTTTTGATAGAGGAAAATCTTGGTGGTTGTTTCTTATTTTGTTGATAATGTACTAAAAATGACAATCTTCTAACAATGCCCCTGTGGTATTGACTATGGGACAACCCCCTTGTTTTGTCTACTTATAATATAAAAAATAATAAAAAATTCAACCATTAAATTTAACAATAAAACAACCAAGGACGGATACTCAAACTTGAACTAGGAGTAAAATAAAATAAGTTATCCAAATTGATTCCAAGAACCACATAATTATTTTCATTGCATGTGTCCTAGGTTAAGATCAATTTATTAAAAAAGATTATATCGGAATTATGAGAAACTTTTCATGTTCCTTCTACCATTGTCCTTGAACACGCAACTCCTTTTAAAGAAATCCAAATAGAAAACACTCTTTTGCAAGCATTGCAATGAATCAACCAATAATTTAATGCATGTAAAACACTCATAGCATCATATTTGATTACATACTAGAACTCTTCTTTTATGCTCATGAGTTATTTGCTATGTTCTCAAGAAAAAGGAAATCAAGTAAACACTCTGCCCCTAGACTAATGTCTGCAACATTTGTAACAATAACATGATTTTGTATTCATTCAATATAAAATAATATGTACTTAAAATTAGAAGAAATACAAACATATAATTTAAATAATATTATCGTCACATAGATAAAAAAAAAAACAATGACCTATACTCAACTCAAACTTAAATCCCCTAACACAAATCCTCCTCATACCTCTCCTTTATCATTTATATATCATTATCAACCTCTTAAACATGTTCTCTTCTTTTTCTCATATTTTATATTCTTAAACAACATATATACAATATTAAAATTTATTTTTTTATTTAATAATAAATGTAAATGATACTTAAACATTTTCTGTATATTTATGATGTTTTATTAAACTAGGGATAATCTTAAAAGGATAAAGAAACCACATAAGTATAGGGCTTTTTTTTATCCTTTAACCAAAAAGAGTAGATAGAGTTCAATTAGGTATGTGTATTCGTAGGTCCAACATTTGTTACTTTACTTGAACATTCATATTCATGTTTGTATCACGTGGGATTGACAAACCTTCAATGAATATATTTAACAATGTTAGTCTTTTTCTAATATTTCAAGTACGAATAAAGACTTTATGTAAGAAAGAGAGTCTTAAATATATACTTTTTAAATTAATTTGGGGAAGGAAATAGAGTCCTATAATTCTAATTATAATTAACAATGACGGTTTTTTCTAGGCCACCCATTTGCGAGGGAATCTATTTATATAAATTCACGCTAATAGAATAGATGTAAATAATTAATTCAGGAACTAGATTGATTTTTGCTCTAATTAAAATATATATAATTTTATTTTTTAATTCAATAAAAATATATTAATTTTATATTTTTTTACTAAAAATGTATATTTATTAAATTAAAATTATTAATGAGTTGATTTTTTTCATTTAATTTTGATATTTTATATTTTTAGGAAATGGGATAAAGTTGTCGAAGTGTGTGACTAAGTGGGTTTCTAAAGAAATGGAGATTAAAGAGATAGAGATATGGTATGTGATTGATTGGGATCAGTTAGGTCAGCATAATGGTCAACAATTGATTCAAACTCTTTATGATGATCATGAAGTTTAGTTGGGGTGGGTGGATTAGATGGTTTTTCTTCTACTAGGGCCCGTTTGTTTGCTGGAATTAGATTGGATTTGGGATTGTCAAATCCCCGAATTGACATTTTTCGATGTTTGTGTTCAAAACATAAAACATGAATATGGATTTATTAATTCCCATTTACCCCCAAAACCAACATTTGAATCTTCCATCTAAATAGGTGGAATTGGAAAATCAATTCCAATTCCACTTAAATGGGAATGGGGGTAAAATTTTTTTTTATAATATTTTGAAATCCATATTAACTGCAACTAAAATGCATCTTCTCATTATGAATTCTAGGTGAATTCCGGGTGAACCAAACGGTTCAGCCATATTCCAAAAATCATTTTTTAGAATTATAACTTCCAAAATTGTCAAATACTGGAATTTGACAATTCCAGTGTTATTTAATTCCAGCAACCAAGCTTGTGTATTAATGGAAGGCTATGATCATGTAGCACTTTCTTTGTTGTATTTGCCTTGAATAGAGTCTTTAAACCCCTCTTTTTTTATCTTAAAAAATGGTTAGTTGAATTTTGGTGATAGAGATATATTTATTTTTTAAGTCTTGACTCAAATCTTGCTCCTAATAATTCATCTCATTGAAGCGATCGTTTTGAACCTACAAACACCTTTAGGAATTTGTTAGATTGCAAAGATCAAGTTCTTTTTGATCAAACTTATAATTGGACTAACTTTGTAACTTGAGCAAAGATTTGAAAACACAAAAGAAAATTGAAGTTTAAGAATGCTCAATTGATTTCCCTAACATCCTTGATAATTTCAAATGAATAAAGGATCTCCTTTAAATATAATAACTATGCACATAAATTAAAATGATGTCTCTTAGGTTAGTTCACAATGAATGATAAAAAATATTAACAAGACAAAATATGATAAAATTGTTTGGATTGGATTCATACCTACACATCTACTATAAGAAGAGGAACAACGATTTTAAAGATTATAACTAAAACATAAGAAATTAATGACGATTAAATTCAAACATATACTAAATTTACACAAATATATATTACTTATAAAATAATTATTGTACTTCAATCACTTTAGTCAAAATAAAACATAGATATATAATTTTATACAACATAATAGTTACAAACCATTAATTATATATATATATATATATATATATATATATATATATATATATATATATATATATATATATATATATATATATATATAAACTGTTTTTTATTATAATTTTAATATTATTTAATAAAAGTACTTGCAATTAAAAACGGGACGTACTATAATTGAATGAAGTATGAATATGCTAAGGTAGCATGGCCTAGTTGAACTATATGCAATCATGAATTTGGCACAAAATGATGTTAAAAGAGGAACTTTCTCGAACCCATTCATTTGAAGCACTTATAAAAATGGTCGAATTGATTAGATGATTGATTGAAAATTGTTTAGGAAAAGTTTGGCAGAGAAGCCATGTGAAATTGTACAATGTTGAATGTGGGCCAAGGAAATTTATATGGCGAGGGATTAATCGTATTCATCTTGTATTTGTGTCAAAAGTCTCACTTTATGATTAGATTGCACATTCATACATATATTTTTACAGCTTCTAAGGAAATGCTTTAAGGAAAGCAATTTCAAATCTTTTGACTATGTAAAATGTGATTTTAAAAAAGTTTCTTCTGAATTGGAGAAAGCATCAATGACCCATAAAATACTTGTAGGAACATTTTGAGAGACTAAAATGGAAAAGTGTAATTCATGGTATATTCATAACTAATGATGCAAAACTTTTTAATGGATGTATTAATTATAGATTTAAGTCTTAAGTGAGAGGATTAAAAAAAGGTGCATGTTTAATTGAGGTCTTTTGATTTTTTTTAATTGAATTAAGGCAAAGTTACAAAGAATAATTGGAAGAGAGATAATTCTTTAATTTTTTGAAAGAAGCAATTATTATGCATTGTTTTGAAAGATGTGCATTCATAATTATAATAAAAGTAGACTTGGTAATTATGGGAGAAATGAGACAATTTTTTAACGTGTTTTTAATGTTTACAATTATTTTTTATATTCATCAATAGTAAAATAAGGGTGTTGACCCTTACAAAATTACAATTTGAGGGCATACAAACATAATACACTAACAACATATAAAAATGAAAAATGGTTTAGAATAGAACTAGTAAATGAACTATAGGCTATAGTCAAACCACTTATAACCTTCGAAGTCACTACAACAATACAAAGTACTACCATTCATAACAAAAAAATACCAAAATCCTATTCCTATAACCAAAAACATAGAAAAATAAACTAGAGTCAAGGAAGCCAACCAGGCTAATAAGAGAACTATTCTCAAAAACCCCAGAGGGCTAGGGGTCACAACCCTGATCAACCACTATTTAATCATTATGGGAGGGTTTGATGTCGTAACCCAACTATTGCAGCACGTGTCCAATCTTTTGTAAGGAATTTAAATAAATCCTTGTAATTGCCTTCATTATGTCAATCATTGCCAATCATTTTATATTGCAATAGGCACAAGAAAGTTGCAGAGTTGTGCATCACCCGAAGGCTAAACTAGGAAATGCTCCCCAATTTTTGTTTTGCCTCACTTAATTTATTCTTTAGATTGTCCACCTCATTCTGTAGTTTAGCCAAATCTGATGCAAGAGCTGAGTTGGAGCTAGGTAGAATTAGATTATCCTCATTTGGCAACATGTATATAGTAGGATCAATTGGCCCCTCCTTCACCCTATTAGATGTGTGGGTCGAGCTATTAGAGGTAGAATTACTTGAACTACCAATAACATCAACTTCATTATCTTCACACCTACAGTCTTGGTCTTCTCACTTTCCCTTTCAAATGTATGATTCCCCCATTCAATGTTTTCCTCTGAATGATAATCAACCAACAAATTTTTTCCTTTCTTTGTAGGCTTGGTGGCCAATCTATTGGATCTATGAGAGGTGTTGTTCTCCTCTTCCACCTCATCCTCATTTTCATTGTTCACCTCCTAGACATAGAATTTAGTTTTCTTGGAGGGGAGAAGGATATTTTCCCTTCCTTTTGCTAATGGACAACATGGATTCTTTACTTTTCAAGAAAGCATTAGGAATAGGGATATTAGACTTTAATACATCCGTGGTGCCAATATGGGAGACAATTTTAAGGTCTCCTGAGTACCTGATACCCTTCTTTTTTACTTTGGTCTAACATGTCAATGATGCTAGCAGGCGGGGGGATTGCGAAACAGGGGCCTCATAGACAAGAATCGGTTTGAGAGGGAAGAGAGCTGGGTGGAAGTGGTATAACCTAAAAATAAGACCCTCATACAAGGGAATAGGGTTCTTACCCTGAGTATAGGGACTTTCTTTAGCGTCAAACATAAAACTCTCAAGATAATTTAATAAGAAAAAATAAAATGAGATGATTTCATTATTCCTAAAATGGTAAAGGAGGGGTATATGGTAAAATTAATAGACTTTAAGGTGCCTCTATAGTGTGAAATGGGTGAACCCACAATAGTGGGTTACACTTTTTTGCCTAAAGGGACACTGAATTCTACATTTTGAAAAAAAATTTCAGATTCAGATGCATATTGTCGTTAAATCGTTTGAAATCAGAAGATGAAGTAAATTATAGTCTTTTAGGATTCTTTGTCTAGATTCTAAATATATTTTTTATTTTTATTTTTGAATTGATTTGAATAGTTTTTTCTTTCTCCCATGAAAATTGGTATGTTGCTGAAAATGTCATTTTCAAAGAGTTACATTGTTTTCATAGAGCATAATTTTTTTTTCTAAAATAGATATCAATGTGATTCTTTCAAATTTAGTTTTTTAATATACATACGGAGGACATGCAATAGGTTTGATGACATTATCATGATTATTTCATATTTTATTAACATTTGAAGTTGACTAAACCGTAATTTTGACATACCTTGACTACATAGCTTATAAGTTGTCATGTATTTCTCCAATTTTATTTTTATTTTTTTTGATAAAAAGATAACTTCAATACCTAGGGCATAGATATTTTTTAGAATTTTTTTTCTCTCATTTACTATTTTTCCATAAGCATCAAACATAAAGGTAGACATACAATGAAATATCTATGTTTAGTAAAACTAAAAATACAAAGTCATAATAAAATTAATATGTATTAACATTATAATCATTGGAAAGATTTTTCTCAGTAGTACCTTACTACATAGATAGTTTTTTCAAATGGATTCATTTGATTTTCCAAAAGATAAATTCGAAGTGATTTTTTGTCAGCATTTTAATAGGTGCGAAGGAGATTCCATTATAGGTATGAATGAGGAATATAGATGTTATATCAATGTTTTTTTTATCTAAGAGGCTTTGAGCTAACCATTTGTAATTAAATCCTTCAAATGCAACCTATCAAGGCTTAAATCATCATATTTTATTAAAAATGTGTTATTTCAACAAAAATCAGCATCTCTAAAAAAGTGTAACCCACTATTGTGGGGTCACCCAAATACTTCATGAGCATCAGACAAACTTGGTCCTAAGGTGGTGGAAACTTATCTCTATCATATCCTCCTTGCATTTTGATCAGAGCCTCACTTCCTTTAAAGAACTCATTCAAGTTGTCATTATCAACTACTTGGTTGGTCTTCTTCCATTTCCTTCCATTAGTAGATAACCTAGTAGATTTGTATTTGACATCCTCACTAATTTAAAAGGAGATACCCCCAACACTAACTCTCATATCTTCTCAAGAGCCAACAAACTAGACAAACAAACCCTCATCAAATTAGTTAATGAATTTAATAAAGTAAAAAAATCCCCTTCCTTGCAAATATACCACACCATGGGTTCATTCTTGAATCCTTTGGCTTTCCATGCCCTATGTCGACCCAGTCCCCCTCATCATTGTAAAAGCATACACAAGGTAATATACTATGGGAAAATAGTTGTAACCCTTGATACTGTTATAGAAAGTTGATGTTATCATAGAGTGATTTATAGGCAAGATAAGTTCTTATCCATTTGGTTGAGTAATATCATTAAACCACCCCCCAAGAAGTTAAGCTCATGCGTGCTATAGTTTCCTAAAAGTGGGAGTTTTTTCAATACAATGTACAAGTAGTACACACCATTACGAGAGGGTAAATGATAAATGCTAATGTGACCATTAGTGATCCTCATGTAATGACATCTCATCATTACAATGCACTCCTTTAGATTATTGTAATTTTCATGATCACCTAGGGGCCATCTAGGCATAGTACTACACCTTAGATAGTATTCAATGTCTCATTGGATGAGCCTTTTTCATAACACCTCACTGTCATGCAACATCATCATCCCCATATTTAAATTAAAAATATCTTCACTAGTCCAATATTCCCACATGGTTAAGAATAGGTCAGGGTTATGGAAGACCCAACACTAGATGGTACAAAGAAGGAGACATCACAACCAATTTAGATTATTTCATGTTATCCCAATTCAAAGTTGAACACTCTCACTTCAAGAGAGTTTGAATGCCTGTTGAAAGAGAGTAGAGATTTTATCGACATATCAACCCCTCCATATTGTAATCGCTAGTAGAAATAGAGTCCACAACCACATTTCCCTTCCTACAAATATGGTTGATAACAAAGGAGTCAAAGCTCAACAAGAGCTAGTAAAGGTCCCCCAAAATATCCTCAATTGACTAGTTGGCCTTGGAAAATCCTTTAATAGCATCAATGATGAGCTTGGAATCCCCTTCAATTGAAAGGTATCTATTACTAATAGAGTGCACAACCTCAAGGTTCCCCATTTGTGGCCTCATTAGTTCATAGCTTTTGGTCAAAAGTGTTTCACATGGAGTTGGAGGATATGTCATGCCAATGTCACCTAGTAACATTAAAAAGTTTACCAGACATCTTAAGAAAAAATTAATGAATGAATTAATTAAACAAAAACATCTATTTAATTAATAAAGAAAATGATAAATAAATAAATAAATAATATTTCTTTATTAAATTAAGAACAATTTTAAATGTATACACCCCATTCCTAGCCAAATTATATCTCAACCCCATAGATTTTAATAACATTATATTCAATTCCTAGCCTACGATAGGGTTGATTGGCAGTTTCTTCAGAAAGTTTTAAGTAGTTTTGGTTTTGACACAGGGGTCCTCAAAATTATTGATCAACTGGTTTCCACTGTCTCCTCCTCTGTCATTGTGAATGGGGAGTCCTTAAATTTTTTCAAACCTTCCAGGGGTCTAAGGCAGGGGGACCCCATCTCTCCAATTTTGTTTGCTATTCTAGTTGAGGGTCTTGGAAGATATATCACTAAACTTGTTAATGAAGGAAGCATTACTAGTCTCCAACCTTCTTCGGTTAGATCCTTCTGTTCTCATGAGAAATTTGTTGATGATACTCTTTTTATGGGAGAGGCTACTGTCAAAGAAGCTAGAAATCTTAAAAAAGCCTTGTCTATCGATACCTTGGCCATGGGTCAACTTATTAACTGGAATAAGAGCTTCATGTTTTTTATCAATACCCCCTAGAGAGACAGGCTAAGATCTCTAAAATTCTTGGTTGCAGCATTGGTACTCTCCCTTCTTCTTACTTGGGTCTTCCCCTCTACTCCAAACCCCCTGATAGTTTTTGGAATCTTATAGTTGATAGATTCAATAGAAAATTGGCAGGTTGGAAAGGAGCCCTTATTAGGAATTCTGGCAAGCTTCAGTTGTTAAAGTCCACTCTGCAAAATCTTCCTATTTATGCCTTGAGTCTTTTTAAGATCCCTCATAAGTTTTTGGTGGTGCTTGAAACAATCCAAAAAAGGTTTTTATGGACTGGGGTTGAAGATAAAAAAATACTAAGCTTGGTTGCTTGGGATAAGGTCTGTAAACCTAAGAACAAAGGAGGATTGGGTTTGAGACCTATCAAGCTTGTCAATAAAGCCCTCCTAGCTAAGCAAATATGGAGAGTCCATGGGGACAGAAAGCAATGGAATGAAATCATTAGAAGTAAATACCTCTTTGACTCTAATAATCTAGAGGATCTCATAAACAATGATGTCAAGGTGAATGGATCTTACATATGGAATAGTTTCTGCTCTTCAATTGACATCATCAGAGAAGGGATGAGGTGGTATTTGGGAGATGATATTAAAATTAACTTTTGGGAAGATCCTTAGATCCATGAAGAACCTTTATCTAAGAAGCAAAAGTGGAAGGATATTATTATCCAAGCTAAAGCTACTTTTGGGATCAAAGTCTCTAATTACTGGCATAATAATACCTGGAAGGACCTAGCTAGCTTTGATTGAGCTGTAGTCCTAGTTCAAAAAGGAAAACCATTCTAATAAAATTGTTTGGAATCTGTCCCCAAATGGAGACTTCTCGGTGGCCTCAGCTTGCTCCCTTTTCTTCTCTAAGGAAGTTAAGTCTCAGTGTGCTTCTATCTGGTATAAACTCCTCACCCCAAAGATTAACTTTTTCTATTGGATTCTCTTCCAGAATAAGCCCCTTACTCTTGATAGTCTTGCTAAAAGAGGTTTCTCTTTAGTTAATAGATGCTTTCTTTGTTTGGAACAAGCTGAATTCTATGATCACCTCATGCTCCACTGTAGTTTTACTCGGAGGGTTTGGAATCTTGTTTTTAAAAAAATTAAATTTGTGTTGGTTGTTTCCTAACTCTTGGTAGGAATTTGTGACTCAATGGAGATGCCCTTTTGACAATGATCCGACTAGAGAATTCTAGAACCTCATCCCACCTCAAATGTGCTGGTGTATTTGGAAGGAAAGAAATAACAAAGTTTTTAGCGAGAAATATGCTAAACCTAGCATCATTGGCAACAATCTCTTCAGAGCTCTTGAGGAAAACTTCACCATTGCCATCAACAACACCAAGAGAAAGCTCAGGGAAAGACTCCTAGATGTTGATTGGATAAGCTGGAAGTTTCCCCCTCCTAAATCTCAGTTGGTTTCTCCTAGAGATACCTTGGTCTGGATTGCTCCTCCTACTGGATGGGCCAAAGCTAATTTTGATGGTGCCTCCAAAGGCAACCCAGGTGTCTCGGGGGGAGGTGGTATCATCAAAGATAGTAATGGTAACTATTTGGGAGCCATTTTGGTCCCCTTGGGTTTTCAGACCAATCATAGGGCAGAGGCTTTGGCTGCCCTCAATACAATCATGCTAGTGGAAGAATTAGGTCTCAAAAGAGTCTAGCTAGAAGGTGATTCTTTAAACATAAGTAACAATATTAAAGGCATCATCACTCCCTCCTGGACTATAGAACACATCATTTCAAAAATTAACATTATGTTCAAACCTTTGAGTCATTCCACATTTCTCACAACTACCGGGAAACCAATCAGGTTGCTGATGGCCTTGCTAATATTGGAGCCAAAAGTGAGAGAATTAAAAAATGGTATGGCAATACTATATGTAATGATGCTATCATCTCGTATATTAATTATGAAAAAATCAAACAAAAGGAAGGAGTCATTAATAGTAACATCAATGAGGATACTTCATAAATCAAATTAGTTTTTGGTGATCTTGGAGGTCATGCAGAATATTGCTAAGTACATTTCTAAGATGCAAAATTATTTCTCCATTATGAAAGCTCAAAATTTGATGAGCCTTATAATCATTACCAGTTATTGCTGCCAGTTCGTGCATGTGAACAGGGGTGAGAACCAAATTAATATCCTTTATATGCTTAAGAGCTATTATATCGATAGCACTGTTTCTTCAAAGCAAAGTAAGCAGACTCGTCTTCCTGTGAAAAAAGAACTGGGTGATTGTTCAGCCATGGGAGGTGATCTCAGAAGAGAAGAGCTAGCGGAATGAAAGTGGAAGTAGGACAAGGAAGTCTGGAGTGTTTTGAAATAAGGCTAGGTTCACCGGTATCTCAAGAGACTTCATGGCTTTGATAACGATGTTTCCAAAGCCTTCGCTGATGGGTGGGATAAGGGCACGATGAATTTGGCTGGCAAGTCCGTTAGCCTCAGCTTTGAGTGTCTTTTTGATATCACTGGCCTCCCTCTGGAGGGTATGAAGTACTCGAAGGAGATTAAGGTCGGCAATAGAGCCTACAAGTCATTTCCTGAAATGGATGAAGAGTGGGCTCTCATAGTTAAAGGTAAGAAAGACTATGTGGAAATGGATAATATTGAGAAAATTTGGGGTTCTATCATTAGGGTCATGATGGAGTATTTCACTCTTGAAGGTTAGTACTCTAGGGTTTATAACTACCATTTTGTTTTAGCGAACCATTTTAGACATGACAAAAAGATTTCCTTTCCCTATTTCCTTCTGTGTTCGCTTAACCAAAGTATTACTGAATTTAGGGTGAAGAATTTCCTGATTCTTCATGTTGGGCTTATTCTCCTTATAGTTGATTATGTGAGAGACCATATTACTGATCCTATCCCCCCCGATGTCAAAAAAAGGAATAATTCAGGCTCTTCTTCTAGGAAGAAGAACCCTCCTTGCAAAAAAGCCCTCCCTTCTACTGCACCTGATTCTTCTGGGTTCAAGGATGACTCAGAGATTGCTAAGGATCACCATGAGAAAAATGTCTCTGAGATAGCTAAGAACAATGTGGACCCCCTTGTGAGTTTTGTCATTACGGAGCCTGTTATTTTGGAGCCTATGTCTATGGTCCTGCCTAATAATGAAGCTGAGGCTGGTGATAATCCTCATGACGGCCATAATGAAGAGTCTAATTCCACTACCTAGATCCTTGAGGAGGAATATATGGTTAATCCTGATTCTGTTATCAAAAACATCATTGATACTGTTGAGGTTTACTTCAGGGCAGAGTAGGATAACCTTAACAGTAGGGAGAAGTCCAACCTTGCTTCAGACACTGACAAAGTTGAGGGAAAAGGAAATATTGTGTATGAGGCTGAGGATGAGGGGAACAAAGACAAAGAGGATGGTATTAATTCTGCGGATAATAATGTTGAGGATTTGGGTAAAGATAGCTTTAGGGTTATGGAGGATGAAAACTTGGTTTCTCATGACTCCCCAAGCTCTGGTAAGGAGAATAAGAAGGATGACAGTGAGAGAAGTTCTAACAACAAAAGGTCCCACCCTCTTTAGGATGACCTTAGAGAGATGGACTTGCATGTCAAGAGATCCATTATTATGAGCCCCCTTCAAATTGCAAAGAATAAATCATCTACATCTATAATTTGGACAAGTGGGTGCAGAATGACTTGGTTGAATTGAAGAGTAGATGCATCAAGTTGGAGACCAAGAACATTATGCTGGAGGAAATTACTAAAAATATCAAGAAGGAGATTGACTCCAATGCTAGAGTCGGTGTTTCTGATTACGGTACTGAGATGGAGGAAAAAATTAAAAAAGCTGTTGAGATAGCCATGGTTCCCATTCACGAGAAGATAAGCAAGAATGAAGCTATGCTTAAGAATTTGCTAGGTCTGGCAAATTCTGGAATGAAGTCTACTCTAGAGAACCTGAATACTTTAAGCAAAGTGCTAGAAGGGAACAAAGAGGGCCCGTTGATCGACAACATTGATCTTACCATTCCCAGTCAACTGATGGGACCGGGTACCAGAACAAGGTCCAATACCAAAAAGAAATTAAATGTTGAGGATGAGGATATCATGAGGCTGAAAGATAATATCAAGACTATGCAGGCTCAGCTGGAGGACTCTGAGAGCTTCTTGAAGACTCTGTCTTGATTTTGGTGTTGGTGGACTTCTGCTCTATTTTGTTTCCAGCTATTTTTGCTTTTTGTTGATTAGGCTAAATTGAATATCTGGGATTTGTCCCTTTTGTAGTCTGCTCCTTTTTGGGACAGCTAGTTGTTCTCTTGGTTTTTCATTCCTATCTCTATACTTCTCTATTAAAGGGTTTCAGGGCCCCTTCAAAACCTATTTTTACTGTAATAAAAAACAAGTGAATAACATTTAATTAAAGTCATATCAAATTAGTCAATTGCATAAATGAAACTCATAAAATAATAAACAAAAATAATAATCTCATATAGCATACTTTATTAAAATTATATATATAAATTACATGAAATGAAAGAATTAATATAAATATTGTCAAGTGTAAGATCCTCGTACCCCAAAAAAATTAACCTACTTTTTTTTTTTTTTTCTAAAAATAAGATTAAAATTGAAATACACATCAAAAGAAAAAAGACAAAAAATAATTTAATATTAATAATCATATAATGATTTATATGGGAAGGGGTCTAATTATTATTCATTAAATATCCTTAATTAAAATTCCATTAAAAATAATTTATTTGTTCAATAGTTGGTTAATAGTTTTAAAAGTTAGCAATTGTGCAATTTTATTGGTACCAACAAAACATAATTATTAGGGCATTTGTGCATATAAGTATTGGATATATTGTACAAATTTTATGGTGGTCAAAGTTAACTGCCAACATGACAATAGAAAATATGTAAAGGAAAAAAGCTAAAAATATTATCAAGACCTAATGTACCATTTAAGAACTTAAGTGCACCAAGATAACTGTAAATAGGCTTCCCCTAATAATGTTAGCTATGACTATTCTTCACACAAAAAGAATGTAACTCAATGTGTTTCTATTATTTTATTTATTTTTTCATTTTTACAGAAAAATCCTAATAAAATTCATCATGATATGCAAAATTGAATTTTTATATAGACATGCATAATGATCTTGATTTTATATAATGAATAACATCTTTCAATAATGTCCACTATAGACTAATACATATGTTTTGATAGTGCAACACTATAGGATGCCACTTAATTTTTGGTATTTGTTCACCTCTCCTACAATAGTCATCCCCTGAGTGTGCTTTGTGGTTCCATCAAAGTTAAGCTTCGACCAACCAGGTATAGGGGGTTCTATTTTGTGCTTTTCCCTTTTACTTTTTTTAAAGAAAATTAAAACTTCCTGTAAGAATTTGGGAGGTCCCAATTACTTGAAATTTAGTGATCAAGAGGAGAGGGGGGGATGGGGAGGCAAGGACATTCTTGTGAAAGTTATTTTTATGATAACATTAGGTGGAAAATATAAAAAAACATCAGATGGGCATTGCACACCCCAAAAGATTATGTTATTTATCTCCTTCCAAATAGTCCAACTTAGATGTAGAGTATTTTTTCACTAGAGTTGTCTAATAATGGGTTGAAAGGGTCCCCCTCGTAGTTAAAATAAATTTGTTGGACATATTTAATCATAACCCAATTAGTTTGGAACAATTGCAAATTTTTATACCATAGCTCATGTGTAAATGGATAGTGTATGAGTAGATGATCAACAAATTGTTCATTCTCTTTGTAAAGAACACAATAATTTGGCAACTAAAATCCACACTTAGTGAGATTGTCTTGTGTAAGGATTTTGTTGGGCATGACCGTCCACCAAAACAAGTTAACCTTAGGGATAAGTTAAGAGTTTCAGGCTCTTTTCCACAGTTTGCCACTATTACCCTCATATATAAGTAGAAGAGGAAAACTTCACTATAATTTTTTCTACTGAATTCCTTTTCTATATGTATGCAATTATTTTAATAGCAAACAACAATGAAACATTAGTTTGAGCAATTATATCAAATCATGATAAGAAATTGGTAAAAACATGAAACAAACACTTGAGCATTTGATTGCTCTCTAATCCTAAGGATCTACTATTAATTACTCTCAGTTGCAACAAACTCATAGATGACAACTTAGGAAATGAGAAATGATATTAATATGCTTGCTAAATTCTATGATTTTTAGGAAATTTTCATGCTTTTGATGATGAATTTTGCTAAAATACAAGATCTAGATGAACAATTGAACCAAATAATGCGAGATTTAACCTAGGATAATGAAGAACAATGTAAGATTAGCTAAGAAATCAACTAAATTAGATACAATGCAATGACAAATGAACATTATGATGATGCTTCAATGAATTGGAATGCAAAATCTAGTATAATGCACTTTCTCGTAATTAAAGTGGATGTAAATGAACTAGTAATGCTCCATATTTATAGGATTTTCCAAGGCCTTGGGGGTGAGTTATGTCTAACCATAGTCAAGTTGTAGTTTGAGTTAAATGGATGATGTGTCCTCCATGAATGGTCAAGATTGCATAATAAGAATGAATGGTTAGGATAGAAAAGGCTATTTGGTGATCTATGTGAGCTTGTCTCTTGTCTCTCATTAGTTTATTTGATCTTTTGCCCTTTTTTGGTTGGTGAGAGAATTTAAGATTTAATTAATTCAAAAGAATTAATTATTTTAGCCATAGATGACATGTCATGTGATGAGTTGGTTATAATGTGATGAGGTGGAATAAGACATGAATGTGTTAGATTTTTTATTTATTTAGAAGAATTAATTAATTAGGATGAACTATGTAATTAAATATTTAATTCAATTACATAGTAGAGGAAATTCAACTTAATTAATTAAATTTCTTGAATTTATTTAATGTTTGATCTTGATCATTTTTAGGTGTATACATTTTGCCCCACTTTGAATCACCATGCAAGTAGCGTGTTGTTCAAATAATAATTTGATTTTGATCTTATTGATGTCGACCTACTATGATGATTTCCTACTAATTTGATAATGACAATTCAATTAAATAGATATTTGTGATTCATAATTTGACCCCCTTGATGCCTAGATTTGAAATTTTGACGTTTGATGCCCCAATTTTTAAAACTTGCTCTGATTATGAGAATTTTTTGCTTTGATGTGTGTATGCCCCCTCAGGAGGTAAATTGAAATGTTCTTAAACTTTTTAGGGATTTTTGAAGATTTTATGATTTTATGATTTATTTTGAAATTTTTATGATTTTTGGCGATTTCAATTTACATCCCGATAAAATTTTGATTAAATCAATGCCTCGGCAAAAATTTGATAATAGGCCTCCCAAAAAAATGATGTAATAACATTACCCTCAAGATGGTTATTAGGTCCAAAAGTGCATATATAAGGGTGAAAAACCCTTTTTACCTCTCATTTCACATTTGCCATTTCATTTTCATCCCTTGGGAGGAAAAACCTTTTCTTAGAGCTATGGTGATTCCAGTGGTAGAGCATTGATTTGAGAAGGTTTGGCGATACTAGAGACCTATAGTGTATGGACCTTCAATAAATACTCAAAATATGATCTCATTTTATTGTTTTTGATCAATTTTAGCACACTTTTTAATTAAAAATCCTAGTTTTCTCTCAGTTTCATCACATTTGTTAAATTTTGCATCACATTTAATATTTTGCATGTCACATCTTATTTGTGGTTCGTCACATTTGATATGTTAAATTAGGGCTCTTTTTCTTTTGTTTCATTGCATACGATGGTCATTATGTCACATTTAAAATTACATCGCATTTTACTAATTGTATTTTACATTCACTAGTTTTCCCATTGCATATGAAAATGTCACCACATTTGATATTTTTAATGTCACATTTGGTGTTTTGCTACATCTGAGCAAAAAAATGTCGCATGTGATGAAATTTTGATCATGTTAAGTTTATTTGATGATTGGTCAATCATTGTTCGATATGATTTGTTGATGTCAAATGATAGGATATGATTTTGGATGTTTTATGAACTTATGATCTAGAGGATCAAAAATAGATGTGCTCATCGATATTGTAAAAAATGTCACCTAAGCGGATAGGATAGATTGTGTTGATGTTTTGATTGACTGTTTTAAGATGATCAATCAATGATTGACTTCTTGATGTTTGACTTAACAACTTCCTTTGAGTAAGTTAAATATGCAGGGTAGGTACCCCAAACCTTTTGACATGATTGATCAGTTATCTAGAGAAAAATGATAGTTGATTGGTATATGTAGACTTGGTTCATTACTAGACATGCCTTAGTTATGGGTGAATTGAGTTTTGCTGACTACATTAGTAGAGAGATGACATAGTGACCATAACACCTTTCACTTGTCAACCAGCGAGATGACGATCACCCCAGAGGATGTGTATAGGATTTCACAGTTCCCATCATTGGTGAGTTGGTATACTATGATCCCGAGGATGATGGTGATGCCTTGCAATGAGTTTTCAATGATGATCAAATTGGGGGATACATAGTCTTATGGGAGACTATGGTGCAGAGATATGCCCCACTTCCTTCTATTTTGGTTGGTTTCATGTTTATGGATCAGAGAGCACATGAATTTGTTGTTTGATGGGGTTGGATTCTAGAGGACATGATTATACATCATCAACTATTTTCCCGGGGTTTGTGCATTCTAGCACACTTTATTATGAGCTACACCAGGTTGTCTATGATCATGGAGAGAACTTATCTCAAAGTGTGGTTCTATATATTTGGGTCTATGAGCACATCCCAGTGACACAACCTATTGCTGGAAAAGTATAGGCTATGGCTCATCCCTTCATCTATGGGTACAGTGGTATTATTGTCTAGCCTAAGCTAGAAAATTAGAGTATTGGTGAACTCATATTGATGATATTGTTATAGTTTGTTGGAGACCTTATCTTGGATGTGAGGCCTAGTAGGAGGATCAGGTAGAGATACCCTTTATGTTTATGTTTCAACGGTTTATTAGCCTAACTCCTTATATTATCTAGAGATTTCTAGTGACAAAAGTACTCAAAAAGTATGGCAGGACTTAGGGTATTCCACATGGATCTATTGTGTATGCTTGTGTACACAAGGATAGAGCTACTTGGAGACCTAGTGCCCCTTATGGGACTATAGTGAAGGAGTTTTTGGGATTAGTTCTAGTGACCTGGGATTACATGGGAGATATTCTAGATGCAGGTGTCACACCTAAGTATTCTCAATGGTTTTCTACACATCCATTCCCATGGTTGACTTCTCTAGATGAGCCAGTTCCTCCTTTGGAGAGTGATGGTGATGAAAAACCTTAGTAGCAGAGAGGTGGGGTTAGGGATTGATGTGGTAGAGGTGGAGGAGATGGAAGCAATAGTAGAGGTGGAGGAGACATAGGCAGTGGTGATGGTGGGAGAGTGAGAGAGAGAGGTGGTGTGGCCATAGGTGGAGATGTAGGAGGTGACCAAGGTGGTTCTTCCAGTAGAGGAGGAGGTGGTGTTACAGATAATATTTTGTATCAAGGATGGATTATGTAGAGATGTAGATCATGTGCTCCTATAGATGGAGATGATGGAGGATAGGATGTTGGTCAGGATGCAACATAGGCTACTCAGGGAGATCCATTAGTTGCCCTAGTTTAGCCAATTTCTAGACAGATTCATATTAGGGTACCACATCTCAGTTCACATGCTAGGATTAGAGGCCTAGAGAAGATAGTACACCTTTTATAGGGACAAATCATCACAACATAGGGATAGATTAGGTAGTTATAGTATCATCTTACTCAAATGAGATCAGAGAGAGATACTAGTAGGATCAAGAGAGATGAGGCAATCAAGCACCGTGGTGAGGCTGCAGAGCTAGCTCAAATCCTTGAGTGGATTTCTGCACGGGGTGTGACTAGAATTTTATAATGGATATTGCACATCATAGTAGTAAGAAATATTATTATTGTGCAACCTATTTTGTAGCTGTTACCTCAATTTCCATGTACATGCAAATTTGGCTAAAACCTATTCCAAAATCTCTGTTTTCACCTTGCCAAGCATCCCTGAAAATTTCATGGGTTTATGTCCTTCCTTTTGGTCTCTGAAATTTGTTTCATTCCCTGGTCTACAGGTCAAAATATTTGAAAATGTAGCCCTTGGAGGCATCAAACCCTGAAAACCCTAAGCCTTCATTCTAATTCCTTGTTACTTTATTAGCCACTTAAGTGTTGGCATTAAGCAGTATTGCCACTAGTGACAACACTTATTTGCATTCTGGGTGCAAACCGAGCAGATAGTGAAAACTGAGCAGATAGTGAAAATCGAGCAGACAGTGCAAACCGAGCAGACAGTGCAAACCGAGCAGACAGTGCAAACCGAGCAGACAGTGCAAACCGAGAAGACAGTGCAAACCGAGCAGACAGTGGAAACTGAGCAAGTTAGTACAAACCGATCAGGACAATGTAAACCGAGTAACATCTTGTCTACCGAGTCACCAATGCTTACCGAGTTCAATACCTACCGAGTGATCAGTATGAACCGTGCCTTCACTTCTACCGAGTGCATGACGATGCCGAGTAATGCAGTGGACGTCGAGTATCAGAAAGTCACTGAGTCAGTTTGAAGGAACCGTGTAACCATATTTGGGCCGACTTAGTAGCACTTATGTTTATTTGTCAAGCCGACTGTGTAATTGTAATTGTAATTAATTGTTTGAGACCTGTATATAAACAATGTTGTAGAAATAAAAGAGTAACACACAAGGAATGAAATATATGATATAGAATATATGTGAAAGAGTAAGAAAGGCAGAAATAAGCGAATTGCAGAAGGCTTCAGAAGTATAAGATACAACAAAGAAAAATTCATCATAGAAGGTGATCAGTACATTAGCGAATCTCATTCAGCAATCCAGTTGCAAAGCAGAGATCTACTGTTTCATTCTAACAGGTGAATCAGTACTAAATCCTTTAACCGGGTAGACTTAACAGTCTTTGTAAAAATCTCTTTACCGAGTGCATACTTCACTGTATGTTTGTAAATCCTTTAACAGGGTGGATTTAGCAATCCTTATTGCTCCTAACAGGGCAGATCATCAGAAGTGATCAAATTGTAAGCCTTAACCGGCCAACTTTATTCTGCAGTATTAAAGCTTTGTGGGTTTCATCCCCACCCCAGTTTTACTTTCTTTTGGAAGGTTTCTGGGTAACCAAATCTATGTGTCATTATTGTGAATGCTTTTAAGTTTCATGCTTTCTGTATGCAAAGGTTAAAAAGTAAAATACATGTTAAAATTAAGAGAAAATTTGGAGTTACTGATTCACCCCTCCCCTCTCAGTAACTTGGTTAATTCTTGAATATTTCCAACAATTGGTATCAGAGCTTTATTGGTTCTCAAGACAAAGCTTAACTAGCTTGAGCAAAGATCCAGGACAATGGAGGTATTCAAACTGAACAAGGTGATTGAAAATGAAAAGCTAGATCTGGAAATGGCCATAGCTAAACTCAAAGAAGCAAAAGAACATCTTTCCCAATCCCTAAGAAGAAGGAAGGAACTTGCAAATCAGATGAATGATCAGAATTACATTGAAGAAAATATTGAAGATCTTCTTCCCTCAAACAACTCAGATGAAGCAAACAATGCTATCAAAGAACTCCTAGAAAAGAATGGGTCTCTGCAGGAAGAAGTGAGAAAATTGAAAAGAGAACAAGAACTACACTCTACAAGATTCTGTGAGATCTTGGAATAGAAAAACAAGTTGAAAGATGAATTAGATGGAAGAAACATTGAAGTCCAAAACAAAACCCTTCAGCTAGAAAATCTAATTGATCAGATCTCTCATACAAATGAAGAAATTCTAAATCTAAGATCAGAAATAGAAAACACAAGAGAAGAACTAAGATCTGAAAAGGAAATCAATCTAAGATTGATGGATGACCTAAACGCTGAAAAAAAAATCAATGAAGGAATGCTGAAAAGTCAAGAAGACTTGAATCAGCTGTATGAACGAAATCTTCATAGGCAAAAAGGAAAAGCAGGACTTGGATACAAAGAAGAAGGCGAATCCTCTAAGCAAGGTACTAAAAGAAATCAAAAACCTACTTGTAATCATTGTGGTAAAATAGGACATACTTCAAATAAATGTTGGAACAATGAAAAAGAAGAATTCAATGGAAAATGTTATAGCTGCAATCAACCTGGTCACAAAGCAAATGAATGCAGGGAAAAACCTAGATTCAGAGGTAATTGTCACAAGTGCAACAAACAAGGTCACAAGGCATCCGAGTGCAGATCCAAGACATTCAATCCAGCAGAACAAATTATGAAAGCAATGTTTGGATGGGACTACAACACCTGGTGTAGATGTCATTACTGTGGAGAATATGGACACATTGGCATGAATTGCATAAAACATCATCTAAGGAAAAGAGATACTACCGTAAGATGTTTCAAATGCACTAAACTCGGTCACATAGCCAAAAACTGCATGAATGCTAATGAAATTGAAGAAGGAAAGAAGAATGAAGCAACTAAGGTCAGGAAACAGGTGAGACAAAAATGGATTCCTAAAGCTATCGAGCAATCCAGTCCAAGTAATGGAATGGATGGCTCTATCGACTCAAATTAAATTTCCAAGGAAGCACTGGAACTGTACTCTCATAGATCAATCTCAAGCAGTTCCAAAACCGAAATTAAAAGAAAAGTCTAAATCAGCATGCAAGATGCAGTGAGATCACAGGGAGGTCGGTATAGTCTTCACCGAGCAAGGTCGGTATAGTCTTCACCGAGCAAGGTCGGTATAGTCTTCACTAAGCAAGGTCGGTACCTGTCTTTACCGAGCGAGGTCGGAGCATTATGAATTCTCAAAGTTCACCGAGTTGCGAAGTCTTTTCTGAGCAATTAATTCTTGGTGGGTGACAGTCTGTCAGAATTCCTACCCTAATTTGAAATGAGCATTAATGACAGAATTGTAAACAAAAAGCAAGTAATCGAACTCATTCTTCACTGCGAATCTTTAGCACTTTGAGAGCAGAAAACTTCAAGGGCAACCCGGCGATTTAATACTTTTGCGAAAGGAATTTTCTATGAGCTACCATGGCATCATCCAGCACTTCAGCGAAGAAAGGATCTGATATGTTAGTTCAAGGGGAGTGGAAAGCACCAAATTTTAAGATCGTGCCCGCAATTGCAGCAACCCTAGATCCGAACGGAGCTCAATCTCAGATTCCTCCTAAGGTACTGCTTATCAACGATATCCGTAATCATTTTAACTATTCTATTCAAGAAATGGGAAACCTAGAACTAGACATTGTGCGTGAGGAACTATGTGTGGATAGTATTTTGAAACCCGAGCACAAACATCTGGAAGATAAGGGTTTAGTCCACATTGCACATCTTCCTCGAAACTTTTGAGATAAATGGGTTAGGTACATTCTCAGCCGAGTACATGATGGCAAGATTTGGCTTGAGAAACCTATTGAGATCACAAAGAAAATGATTCATCAAGTCACCGGTCTTCCCATGTTGAACAAAGCTAAAACTACCAAAACCCTAGGTCGGACAGAACTAGAGAAGAAAACCCTAGCCGAGTGGGATGGTAGAGGCATGAAGGTTAGCAGCATTACTGACGCCGAACTGAAGTTTGGTACACATATCATTGCACACAAGATTTACAGTTCTAGTCGACAGAACAGTGTCTCATGTGAAGTTGTTGACCTAGCATACAAAGTGGTCAAAAATAACTTGACATTTGACCTAGCAGACTTATTGTTGAAACAGTTCAACAAGAACATGGAAAGCATCAAAACTTCCAAAAACAATCCATGTAAGTTTGGATCCTTGTTAGTCTGTTTATTCTTCTATGTTCAGAAATTCTTCCCTTCAAAAGGAAAAGTTGTATGGAGAAAAGATGTGCCAGTACTTTATGAAATTAATGAATACATCGCAGAAATGGGTGAAAACTTTGAAAGCATCATAGATAATTATTTTGAGTCTTTCAAAGAGAAAATGAATGACAGATTCCGGATTCCATAGAAGTTGGTGGAAGATTACAAAGATGACATCTGTTTTATGGTAGATTGTTATAATGTGTATATTCAAGCAGTTAAACCGAGAACTGTATATGTAAAACCTCTTCCCTATGAGGTAAATATTGATGAAACCAAGAACATTATTGAAGCACTTCTAAATCAGCCTGTCAATCCCAAAGCTCCATATTTTGGAACATATGATGAAGCTAAGATGAGAATTGAACTAAGCATAAAGCTTCCACAGGCGGTAAACAAAGGAAAGAAAAGGATAGCTAAAATGCAAGTGATAACTGAGGAGAAAGAAGAAATAGGTGAAAAAAAAGAGGAAAAGGATGAGAAAACAGAGGAACCAGAACCTGCAAAGAAGAAAGGAAAAGTTTTTATCACTAAGGCATCTGTGCCTCCCACTACTGTGTTTACAAGGAGAAATACAAAAGGCAAGGCAGACAAGGCAGAAAAGGCAGATAAAGACATAGTATTCAAAAGGCCTCCTCTAAGCCTTCAAGAAAAGATAAAACTCTTCAGAGATGGATCAGGATCTGGAGTAAGTAACATAAAATCCCTAAGATATGAAACCAGATCGGAAGCAGAACAGAAGGAAATAGAAGATGCTATTGTTGAGAAGATGGGACAGTGGAAATACTCTCCTGAAGAAATTACCCCACAGGTTCCAGCAATTCTATTGAATCCAATAAAAATGAGATGGAGCAATGCAAGGCAAACTGTGATAGACATATTTGATCAAAACCTGAGACAGTTGATGCCGAGCCTGAACAATGATGAAGTAAAGAAGGCACTAAAAGAAAATGAAAATAAAATGACATTGAAGTTCAATACTTGTTTGATTTTGATCAACAATATTGAATCGGTTGTGAAGGCTGCAAAAGCCACATGGAAGAACATATACCACCTTCACCAACTAAGCATTGAAACTGTAATAATAAAGGATATTGAAGATGACAGCGATGAGCAAGAAGAAGACACCGAGGTAGATGATACTGTAAGGATAGTAGCAGAAGTCATTGCATCCCTTCCTACCTCTCCAGTGAAAGTCTCTACATCCAGCCCAGAGACACCTTCAAGCATGGTTGTGACAACTTCCACATTTGTCCAATCATCCCTAGCAACATCAGAGGCAGCAACCATTTCTTCTACCGAGCTGCAGTCCCCTGTACCAGTAAGTTTTCCAGCTTTTGAATCATCAAGTGTAAATATTTTAAGTTCTCCAGTAGAAAGTATACCAGTGTCAATAGCCAGCCCTACTTTATCTACTGTCACTACTACAAGAGCATTAAGTACAGATAAGCCTAAGGCTCTACCGAGTATAAAATTTTTGGGTAAAAATATAGTTGAGGATATAGACCTAGACGAAGAGATAGAGATTCCTACATTAGATTTTGCAAATCTCTCAGCAGACCAGATGCAGAATATAGGTGAGATCCTCCAAAGGAAAGCAAAACAAAAGAAGCTTAAAGAGGAGAGAGACAAAGAGTATCAAATCATCAAGGATGCTAAGGACATTTTGTCTGATGCATTAGGCATTAAAGTAGACTCCTCCCAGCATGTTTTGTTACAATTGGCAGAAGCAGTTGAGAAATACAATGAGGACTCATCCGGGACAGAAAAGTTAGTTGAAAGAGCCGAGAAGAGATTCAACAATAAAGTGCTTGAGCACATTGCTCAGCACATAGCTATCAACCAAGTGGAATTGTCTTCAGTTTTGTCTAACATAGAGTCTATTTATTCGAATGCTACCTCTCTTTTGGCCAGACTATGCAATTTTGCCGAGTTCACAAAGGATGTCAAAGATAAAATGAATAAAATGGATGAGGATATGAAGATTAGCATACAGAAGCTGCAACTTGAACCAAGTTCAAGCTCTGCTCATCACATGAAAATTTCACATCTATCCAATATGCAGTCTGATCTATTGAAAGAAGACTCAAGGATCCGGTCCACACTGCTAGACATCCAACACATGATCCTTCCCATCATGAATGCAATGTATAAGCACATTGAACATTCCAGAACATTGATTCATGACAATCAGTTCTCCATAGTAGATCACATGATTGAACTCTCTGCAGAAGTCCAAATTGCCATACAGACATGTAAGACTCTGCAAGAAAGTTGGGACAGAACCCTGGCACTAATAATGAAGGTACATTCTGATTTCTTATCAAATTTTGGATTCTCTCTGTAAATAACTTGTATATGCACCTTTGGCATTATCGTCAAAAAAGGGGGAGATATGTATAGAAGGAGAGATATGTATATAGTTATAGATTTGTATAAGAAACAGTTAGCACATTGAAAGGGGGAGACAATGTATAAAGCCCTATAACAAAGACAAATTTTGAAAAATCAAAATAAAACTCAGCATGATTCGGTGTATATAAATTTTGGCCAATAAGTGTTTTTGTCACTAATGCCAAAGGGGGAGATTGTTGGCATTAAGCAGTATTGCCACTAGTGACAACACTTATTTGCATTCTAGGTGCAAACCGAGCAGACAGTGAAAATCGAACAGACAGTGAAAACCGAGCAGATAGTGCAAACCGAGCAGACAGTGCAAACCGAGCAGACAGTGCAAACCGAGCAGACAGTGCAAATTGAGCAGACAGTGGAAACCGAGCAAGTTAGTACAAACTGATCAGGACAATGTAAACCGAGTAACATCTTGTCTACTGAGTCACCAATGCTTACCGAGTTCAATACCTACCGAGTGATCAGTATGAACCGTGCCTTCACTTCTACCAAGTGCATGACGATGCCGAGTAATGCAGTGGACGCCGAGTATCAGAAAGTCACCGAGTCAGTTTGAAGGAACCGTGTAACCATATTTGGGCCGACTTAGTAGCACTTATGTTTATTTGTCAAGCCGACTGTGTAATTGTAATTGTAATTAATTGTTTGAGACCTGTATATAAACAATGTTGTTGAAATAAAAGAGTAACACACAAGGAATGAAATATATGATATAGAATATATGTGAAAGAGTAAGAAAGGCAGAAATAAGCAAATTGCAGAAGGCTTCAGAAGTATAAGATACAGCAAAGACAAATTCATCACAGAAGGTGATCAGTACATCAGCGAATCTCATTCAGCAATCCAGTTGCAAAGCAGAGATCTACTGTTTCATTCTAACAGGTGAATCAGTACTAAATCCTTTAACCGGGTAGACTTAACAGTCTTTGTAAAAATCTCTTTACCGAGTGCATACTTCACTGTATGTTTGTAAATCCTTTAACAGGGTGGATTTAGCAATCCTTATTGCTCCTAACAAGGCAGATCATCAGAAGTGATCAAATTGTAAGCCTTAACCGGCCAACATTATTCTGCAGTATTAAAGCTTTGTGGGTTTCATCCCCACCCCAGTTTTACTTTCTTTTGGAAGGTTTCTGGGTAACCAAATCTATGTGTCATTATTGTGAATGCTTTTAAGTTTCATGCTTTCTGTATGCAAAGGTTAAAAAGTAAAATACATGTTAAAATTAAGAGAAAATTTGGAGTTACTGATTCACCCCTCCCCTCTCAGTAACTTGGTTAATTCCTGAATATTTCCAACATTAAGTCCTCAAAATCCATGTGCACTTTATTCTCATTGGTCAGTCACGGGTTCTCTAAGTTCTCTGGTGGTTACCCCTTTTATTCAGTGATTTAGCGATTACATTGGTTCTGTTAGTCACCAAATGTTTGGTGGTTAAGTCTTAACATCTCACGACCCAGTGAAACAACTAGCCTTTCCTCAGTCGCATGCTCGCTTAGAGGTCTGGAGGTCTTTTTATGTGGGGTCCCGGTTAAAAGATCTAATGGCTGTCTGATGATCTGAAGGGTTTGTGTTAGAGCATCAGATCTTGCGCCGACCATCAATTCCCTTTCAATGAAGCGTTGTAGTGTGTTAGTGGGTCCAATGCCACATTGTCCTATGTGGAAGCTCCTGATTGGTTGAGAGATGATGATTTGTAAAGAATGTTAGAGTGGGCCTGACAGATTGTGTCCCTTTTGATCCTACGGCTAGATCATGATCTCATGGGTTGTGTCAGAGCCATGAGATTATGCACTGACCATCGATTTCACTTTGTTGTCAGAGCCTTGTCAGGTGGGTCCTCATATTGCTTATGTGTTCAAATTTCATTGGTTGATGGGTGCACAGCTGGGACGTGTTAGTGGGACTGTGTCAGAATCTTTTTCGGGATGTCAGAAGGATGAAGATCGACAGCTGGCGTATCTTCGCGTAGAGGTTTTCTGACACATACGATCTTGCACCTGCTGTTCGATCTACCAAGTGTTCAGGTCCTGTCAGTGGGTCTAATGCCAAGTCAGGGTGACATGTCATCCTTTGATTGGTTAAAGTAAAGAGAAAATCTATGGGACCGTGTTGCCAGGTGTGCTGACTTGCTCAAATGTGATTGGTTATTGCGTGCTGATGAAGACTTCTAGGTGGACTGATGTGTCAGTGGGGTCACAATTTAATGAAGATCTACAATGGGTGTATGATTTGAAGGAATATTCAGTGGTCATGAGATCATGCACCCGTTGTTAGATTGGAATCTCAGTTTGAGTGGGTCCATTGTCAGAGCTTGCCGAGGTGTTTGCTGATGGAGCGACCAGAGCAAATAAAAGAATGCCAAGTGGCATAAATGGGCCCAAGCTTGAAAAGATTTCACAAATGAGACAAGTCTTTCGTCACGTGGTTTCTGAATGACTTAAAGGAAGAGGGGATCAAGGTGGGTCCAAATATGCTGACATGTCGATTTGCTCATTTCTCATTGGCCGCTGACTTCCACGGTGGTTTTGACTTGTCAGAAGGGTTTTAAAGTTGTTTTCTCAGTGTATCATGGCTGTTCATCTGCCAGGAAGGGTTTCTCATCAATAGTTACATTTTAAAATTTTCCGCTAGCCGTTATATTTCAAAATTCAAATGTCTTTGTGAGGGTTTTGCATTCTTTCGGCCATGCACAATGTTGGGTAGCTCAGGAATTAATTTCTCAGGATAGTTATGGTTGAGAGGGCGATGGAGATGACTATTGGCCAGCATTGTAGGGTACCATGTCATGTCAAAGGTGCTAAATGGATTGGCACCACCTTTTTCCATTGTTATTATTGAAAATACAGATATCTTCCAGATTAGATTTGGAGCCTTCATGGCTTAGTAGAGTTGCAGGTGGGTTGGTAGGTTGAGGTTGTTTTGTTTGTAGGTGAGCTCAGTATCGGATGGATGCCTGTGAATAAAGATATGATTTGATCACCGACGTTCTCAGAGATTTTCATAATAAGTGATCAGTACCATAGGGTTTGATATCATTGCTTAATTTTGTAACCCTAGTTAGGTTTTGACTCTTGCCTGCGTGCAAGAGAGGATGTATATATTGTATTTTTGGAGGTTTTGAGCTCAAAGTTGGACAATTGTAGAATAATTTCACTTTTCTTAAGGGTCATCTGTGGTATCATTTCTACCCTCTGGCTTATACAGTTGTAAATCTTTCATTGATTATTCAAACATTGCAGATGTATTTTGTGACAAATCCTTTATGTCCCTATGCTTCGTTTGTCTGAATCATCTCTTAATGAATTGAAGTATATGATGTTTTGGTAATATTTTAGGGTTCCTGATCCCTCTCTCTTTCTGCAACTATTGTGTGTTATTGTGGATGATTGGATGTGAATGCTTTTGTGGGTATACTTCAACCTCCTAACAATCTTGTCTCATTCCTATGCCGAGTTGTAGAAGTGAATGTTGTTTGTAGGTCATAAATTGTGTCTAAATCCTCAGTAATGCTATTGTTTTTGAAATCCTCTTTTTCCCTGAATAGCCTCTTTCTGTTGCAGACCCTTCTATGAAACACTTATGCGAGCCTATTCAGTGAGTTGTGACCTCCTAAACCTAAGTTGTTCATTAATTTCATCCTCTATACTGAGATCCAAACCCTAATTTTAGTGCATCACCTAGTAGGTAGTTTGCTTTCAAGTGATTTCCCTTTCCGAGCATTCCTTCTATCCCTTTTCCTCAAAAGTTTTACTTTTCCTATCAAGAAGTAAATTAAGGTGATTATCCAAGAGGAACCAGCCTAGAACCTGGAGGTCTCATCTCAGTTAGCATAGGTCCCACAACTTGGAGATGATTCCCATATTATACTAGGTTATCAAGACTATGAGAGCTTGAAACAAGGGTGCAAACTTAGTGTATAACAATTCTAGCACGCTCGGTGGGACAAGAAGAATATTCATGTTCAAGATTATGTTATCTCTAATATACAAATTGCATAGTACAGAATTCTAAAAGAGTGTTCTATCAAGTATATCTGGTGGCTCCACTAATTTCAAAGATCCAGGCCAACCTTGTTTAAGGTTTATGAGAAAGATTGAGACTAGGAGCTCAAAACCCACTAAATTTTTAGAGTTTCCCTCAAAGGGAAGTTATAAAGGTAGAGATCCTCAAAGAACATCCCCTGCAAGGAGAGTTCAATTAACACCTCTTGATACCTCATAAGGGAGACCTTTCCCCTTTCATCTTAGAAGAAGAGGCATATCTCTAACCAGAGATCTAGAAGAGGATTCAAATCCAGTAGAAAATGCAACTCACACAGTTGTTAATCTTCAAATTCCAACTCCTACAATGGCTAGACAGTTTTCCTTTGCATCATTTAACTAGGGGAGTCCATTAGCCTTTGCTCAACATCATGATGTGCTCTTGGTGGCACTTAAGAGTATACCTGATTTCACAGGTGAAGGGCAGACAATTGCTTTTGAGCACATAAGAGATGTGACCACCATCTGCAGCATACACAATATTACTCAAGAAGATGTGGCCACAAAATTATTAGTAGCCTCTCTAAAAGGTAAGGCTCTTGAATGGTTTAGAACTTTAACTATTGGTTCTATTACTTCATGGGATGAATTAGGGGATGCATTAAGTAAGCATTTTGAGGATAAATCAGATAACTTGTCTCTAGTTGAGCAGTTAAAAACCATTAAGAGAGACCCTCAAGAGCAAATGATAGATTACAATAGTAGATTCCTCAAAACATGGAATAGAATTCTAGTCTTTGTGAGGCCATCAGCTGACCATGCTTTCCTTTACTACTTACAAAGCTTGAATGGTCAAATTTTTGTCATGATCCAATCTATGGGTGGTACTTCTTTACCCCAAGCTTTTGACATAGCTGTCAGGGCTAAAAATTATTTGATTCAAGCAGGCATGATACAAAGAAGGCCACCCATGCCCATTTTTCCTAGCCTTCAACCCATTCCACCTGCACAAGCACCCCCATTTACCCCTATCCCCACCATATTATCACCTTAGGCTAGTACTAGTGGCCAGGAGCTAACAACTAGTTTCTCTCAAGAGCTGCAAGAGATAAATAATAGCCAACAGAGCAGTCAACAAGAGATGAAAAATTTATTGCAAACCTTGACTAAAGAGGTCACAAATTTGAAGAAACAAGGTCAAGGAATCAGACCACCATTTCAACCATAAGGCCAAGGTCCCAATCAACATTATCAAAATCAAGGACAACCTTATCAGCAAGATAGGCCACCATACCAAGGAGGGTATCAAGGACAAAGACAAAGTTTTAATCAGAGACCATTCCAACCATATAACCCTGCACCTCTAAATTATGCAAATCCAATGAGGGATATGGTTCCTAGTCAAAATAATATGGCTATGGATAATGACTGGTGATTTCCTTGTAATCAGCCTCATAATCAGGCCACATGTTCAAATGGATAGATGAACCAAGCTCTAATGGTTCAAAATGCCTCCCAAGCTCAATCAAAGGCTTCATCCAGTGGGTCAGTTCCTCAACAAGAGTCACAAGAGAATGAAACTACTCTTTTCAATTGGGAGCAGCCAGACTTCAATGGAGTCAATGATGAGGTTGCTTTTGTTGCCTATACAAGACCAAAAAGAAGAGCTCAAGACATGGAATGGGTAGATTCTAATGCCAAAGACACTACATCTATAGAGCCACTGCAGCAAGCTGATCCCATCACACCTAAAGAGGCTCTTGTCATTACAAGCAAAGAGAACCAACATTCTAAAGAAGTGGAGCCTATCATGCCAAAGACACAACAAAGAGTACACAATATAGCACCTTATAACATTGTAGACAACATGAAGAAGGTGAATGTCACCATGTCCATGTGGGAATCTTTGGCTATTCCAGGACAACTTGAGATCTTGAAGAAGGCTATGTCAGAGGTGACAACTCCTCAATCTACAAAAGAAGCTACAAAGCCAGTGTTGGTTAACATTGATCAAGAAAAGGAGGCTCCAAGTAGCAACTCTAAGGCCAATGCCATTCAAGGTAGGAATTCAAAGCCACCTCCCTTTTATGTATCTTTAATCATTGGAAAATCTTTAGTACATAATTGTATGGTAGATAGTGGAGCTACTAGCACTGTAATGCCCAAGAAAGTAGCTGACCAATTAGGACTAAAATATGAACCCTTTCAAAAGAAGGTTACCTAACTTGATGGATCCTCAGTCAATACTATAGGTGTGGCCAAGGATACCAGTTTAATCCTACATGCTAGTCCTACTTTTTCAATCCTCCTTGATATATATATATCATAGAACTCCCTGCATTATTTGCTATATGTCTTTCAAGGAGTTTACAGCCAAAATAGGAGGCTATCTATCCTCTGACTGGTCTCACATGCTATTTCATACAAGGTATGGGACCAAGGTCACCATTAAATTAGAACCATTGGTAGCACACCATATAGAACTGTATGTGTCCAATACCATCAATGTAAACTACCCTATATTTGATGACAGTGACTTCCAAACTATTAGTGAAGTAGACAATAAGATAGAAAGTATCCTTGATATTTTACTGGATGAGAGAGCTTCAGAGGCCCAAGAAAATCTTATTTGGGATTTTGGTTTGGGAAGTTATTTGATACAAGAAAGTGGAGTCATAGAGCCAAGCCTTCTCAAAGAAGACACTGATTCAAAGGATCAGAATAATTAGGTTTGGGAACTATTTTTTGATGGAGCTAGAAGTAGACACAGTTTTGGTGGTGGTGCCACGTTAGTGTCCCTAGAAGGAGAAAGGTATTATACTGCCTTTAGATTTAGTTTCTCCTGCACTAGCAATACTACAGAATATGAAAGTCTAGTCAATAGACTAGAATGGGCTAGGAAAAGAGGGCTTAAGGACTTAAAAATTAATGGCGACAGTGAATTAGTTTTCAGCCAAGTAAGAGGGATGAGTGCAACCAAAAATGACACCTTGAGAGCATACAAGCATAGATTTTGGGATGTAATTGAAGATTTTTGTGCTTTCAATATTGTTTCTATCCCTAGGAAGCTAAATCAAAATGCAGATAGGTTAGCTACTGTTGGATCTCAGTATGACATTCCAAATAGCATTTCAAAAGAGGTAGATCAAAAACATATCAAAGTGATTGTCAGACCTTATATTCTTGATAATGATGTCAATTGGCAAGTGTTTGACAATGATGAACAAATTCTGCAATTCTTGTTTGAAGAAGATGTCTTTTCAGAACACAATCAAGATAGGCTATCACAAAACTATGGTGATCAAGTGATACAATTGAAGTCCAACAAGATGCCTAGAGGTGTGGTTACCTTAGAGACTATCTTCAACAAGGATGATGAAGTTAAGAGAAGCAAAGCTAGCTTGGTATTTCAACAAGAACATTATGTTGAACTAGAGTTGGAACTAGGTAAGAGCTTACAATTTGGAAAAGTGAACACTGAATTGGAGAAGCAAGCTTATACTCAATTATTCAAAGAATTCAATGATGTGTTTGCATGGAAATATGAAGACCTCAAAGGTTTTGATCCTGCCCTTGCCCAACACACTATTGAGTTAGAACCTAATGCCAAACTAGTGAGGCAAAAACAAAGGCTTGTTAATCCCAAACTTGAGCCACTTATGCATAAGGAAGTGCTCAAATTAATAGAGAGTGGTATCATCTACCCTATTAAGCATACTAGTTGGGTTTCCAACCTTGTTCCTATTAGGAAGAAGAATGGGGAATTGAGGTTATGTGTTGACTTCAGGGATCTTAACAGGGTCTCTCTAAAAGATCGCCATCCATTACCCTCTATGGAACAAATCTTACAATGTGTCTCTGGATCTGAGAGATTTTCATTATTGGATGGCTATTCAGGATACAATCAGATCTTAGTGAATGAAGAGGATCAATACAAGACTACATTTACAATCAAGTGGGGAACCATGGCTTATCAAAAGATGCCCTTTGGTTTGTCAAATGCAGGTGCTACATTTCAAAAGGCAATGGATATGGCCTTTAAAAGCCTCATATACAAATTTGTATTGGTCTACTTAGATGACATAACTATCTATTCAAAGCATGCAGTAGATCACATCAAACATTTGAGGAAGATCTTTGAAAGGTGTAGAGAATTTGGGATATCTCTTAATCCCAAGAAATGTGTGTTTGTAGTTCATGAAGGAAAATTGTTGGGATATATAGTATCCAAAGAAGGAATTATAGTAGATCCTAAGAGAATTGCAACCATCCTATAACTACCATTGCCACATCATAAGAAAAGTCTCCAATCTTTCATAGGAAAGATTAATTTTGTTAGACGGTTCTTGCCTAACATTGCAGATTTACTAAAGCCTTTGACAGCCATGTTAAAGAAGAGTTCAACTTTTAGTTGGACCAAAGAAGGGAAAGTCAATTTCCAGGCTATCAAAGTGGCCTTAACAGAAGCCCCTGCTCTCCTAAACCCAAATTTTAGTAAGGATTTTATCCTTTATGCTTATGGAGGTCATGATGCTATATCTGCAATGCTGACTCAAGAAAATTCAGATGGATTGGAGTAGCCTATTGCTTTCTTTAGAAAAGGTTTAGAAGAGTATGAACAGAGATATTCTTTTATAGAGAAACATGTACTCGCTATGGTAAAGAGCCTTAAAAAGTTCAGATATTTGTTGACTCATAGCAAGGTACACTTGAAGGTTACTAATCCAAGTGTCAAAGAATTTTTGCTTTCCAAGGACCTAAATGAGAAAAGAGCTAGTTGGATCACCAATGTGATGGAATATGACATAGATATTCAAACTACCAAGCTGGTTAGAGGAAGAGGTCTTTGTGAGCATTTGGCAGAGGATGAGAGCTCAAAGAAATCAGAAACAATAGATGCATCTCTGGTGGTGCATTCTATAGAAGAACAAGCCAAGGCAACTAGTTGGTTGCCTAACATGGTCAATTACTTGAGGATAGGACAATGTCCTACAGGTTTGGATTCAACAAAGAGAAAATATTATAGATTACAATCTGTTCCTTTTGTGCTGATAGATGAAGTTCTTTTCAAAAAGGATCACAATGGTGTCCTTTTGAGATGCATTGATTTAGAAAAGATAGTTGATGTCCTATTTGAGTTTCATGATGGACCTTCTGGAGGTCACTTTTCTCCTAGGACTACTACTTTTAAGATCATGAGGGCTAGATACTATTGGCCATCTATCTTTAAGGATAATCATGAGTATGTGAGAAAATGCATCAAGTGTGCCATGTTTGTAGGAAAAGAGAGGCTTGCAGCCTTGCCCCTACAACCAATCAAAATAGAGCAGCCTTTCATGAAGTGGGGTATAGACTTCATTAGCATGATCAATCCCCCATCTAGTGCAGACCATAAATGGATAATCACTGCAATAGATTACTTCACTAGATGGACAGAGGCAATTTCCTTAAAAGAAGCAAATGAGAGTGATGTCCTAAGTTTTTATGATGATATAGTTCATAGGTTTGGCACTCCTGATTCCATAATATCAGATAATGCATTAGCATTCACAGGCCTTAAGGTCTCAGAGTGGGCAATCAAGAATGACATCTATCTGAATACTAGTTCAAATTATTACCCTCAGGGTAATGGCTTAGTAGAATCAACAAACAAGAATTTGATTAGGATAATCAAGAAGACCCTACAAGATAATCAGAGGGATTGGCATACTAAACTCAGGTCTGCATTATGGTTAGATAGAATTACCCCAAAGAAGATCATTGGGAATTCTCCTTATGTGTTAGTGTATGGCAGAGAGGCTAAGTTGTCCATTTCAATTGAGTTACCAACCCTGGACTTGGCTACTCAATATGCCCTATTTGAAGAAGGAGATCCCTTGTAGATCAGATATGCTCAGTTGATGGAATTGGAAGAACTCAGAGACAAATCCATAAAAGATATGGAGTTCCATCAGATTCAGACAAAGAAGAGCTTTGATAAAAGAGCTAAGGTCAAAAATTTCAAAGTTGGGGATGTAGTCCTCAAGTGGGATGAATTCAGATCCAAGCCTGACAGACATACAAAATTTGATTCATTTTGGGTTATAATAGAGTGCAAGGGGTCTAATGCTTTTCAACTATCAACCCTTGAAGGAGATGCCTTGCCAATATCAGTAAATAGTTTCCACTTGAAACCCTATTTTGAGGTTATTCCCTCTTTGTAAATTCTTGTAAATGTGTTTTTTTTGCTTGTTTCCCTATTTTCTAGGTTAGTTTCCTACTTTGCAAGAAGTGCTCGTGCACAAGTTTGTCCTTCTGGTTCTAGTTTTGCCTCTTTGTCAAAGTTTTGTGTTCCTGAGATGACCCCATGCCCAATGAATATATCAAGGCCACTGATCCATGTCTACCAGGTTGACATCCAGCAAAAATCGCTAAAATGTTACCCCAATTTCCATGTACATGCAAATTTGGCTAAAACCTATTCCAAAATCTCTGTTTTCACCTTGCCAAGCATCCCTAAAAATTTCATGGGTTTATGTCCTTCCTTCTGGTCTCTGCAATTTGTTTCATTACCTAGTCTGTAGGTCAAAATATTTGAAAATGTAGTTGTTGGAGGCATCAAACCCTAAAAACCCTAAGCCTTCATTCTAATTCCTTATTACTTTATCAGCCACTAAGTCCTCAAAACCCATGTGCGCTTTATTCTCATTGGTCGGTCGCAGGTTCTCTAAGTTCTCCAGCAGTTACCCCTTTTATTCATCAATTCAGTGATTACATTGGTTCTCTTAGTCACCAAATGTTTGGCGGTTAAGTCTTAACATCCCATGACCCAGTGAAACAGCTAGCCTTTCCTTAGTCGTGTGTTCTCTAAGAGGTCCGATGGTCTTTTTATGTGGGGTCCCGGTTAAAAGATCTAATGGTTGTCTGATGATCTGAAGGGTTTGTGTTAGAGCATTAGATCTTGCACCGACTGTCGATTCCCTTTCAATGAAGTGCTGCAGTGTGTCAGTGGGTCTAATGCCATGTCATCCTATGTGGAAGCTCCTGATTGGTCAAGAGATGATGATTTGTAAAGAATGTTAGAGCATGCCCTACAGATTGTGTCCCTTTTGATCCTATGACTGGCGCATGATCTCATGGGTTGTGTCAGAGCCATGAGATTATGTGCCGATCATCGATTTCACTTTGTTGTTAGAGCCTTGTCAGGTGGGTCCTCATATTGCTTATGTGTTCAAATTTCATTGGTCGATGGGCGCACAGCTGGGATTTGTTAGTGGGACCATGTCAGAATCTCTGCTGGGATGTCAGAAGGATGAAGATCGATGGCTGGCGTATCTTTGCATAGAGGTTTTCTGACACATGCAATCTTGCACCCACCATTCGATCTGCCAAGTGTTTAGGTCCTGTTAATGGGTCCAATGCTAGGTCAGGGTGACATGCCATCTTTTGATTGGTCAAAGTAAAGAGAAAATCTATGGGACCATGTTGCTAGGTGTGCTGACTTGCTCAAATGTGATTGGTTACTGCATGCTGATGAAGACTTCCAGGTGGACTGATGTGTCAGTGGGGTCATGGCTTAATGAAGATCTATGGTGGGCATATGATCTAAAGGAATATTTGGTGGTCATGAGATCATGCACCTACCATTAGATTGGAATCTCAGTTTGAGTGGGTCCATTGTCAGAGCTTACCAAGGTGTTTGCTGATGGAGTGGTTGGAGCAAATAAAAGAATGCCAAGTGGCATAAATGGGCCCAAGCTTGAAAATATTTCATGAATGAGACAAGTCTTCAGTCACGTGGTCACTGAATGACTTAAAGGAAGAGGGGCTCAAGGTGGGTCCAAATATGCTGACATGTCGATTTGCTTGTTTCTCATTGGTCGCTGACTTCCACGGTGGTTTTGACTTGTCAGAAGGGTTTTAAAGTTGTTTTCTCAGTGTATCATGGCCGTTCATCTACTAGGAAGGGTTTCTCATCAACGGTTACATTTTAAAATTTGCCGCTAGCTATTATATTTCAAAATTCAAATGTCTTTGCGAGGGTTTTACGTTCTTTCAGCCATGCACGACATTGGGTAGCTCAGGAATTGATTTCTCAGGATGGTTATGGTTGAGAGGGTGATGGAGATGACTGTTGGTTGGCATTGTAGGGTACCATTTCATGTCAAAGGTGCTAAATGGATTGGCACCACCTTTTGCCATTGTTATTATTGAAAATACAGATATCTTCCAGATTAGATTTGGAGCCTTCATGGCTTAGTGGAGTTGTAGGTGGGTTGGTAGGTCGAGGTTGTTGTGTCTGTAGGTGAGCTTAGTACCAGATGGATGCCCATGAAGAAAGATATGATTTGATCACCGACTTTCTCAAAGATTTTCATAATAAGTGATCAGTACCCTAGGGTTTGATATCATTGTTTAATTTTGTAACCCTAGTTAGGTTTTGACTCTTGCCTGTGTGCAAGAGGGGATGTATATATTATATTTTTGGAGCTTTTGAGCTCAGAGTTGGACAATTGTAGAAGAATTTCACTTTTCTTAAGGGTCATCTGTGGTATCATTTCTACCCTCTGGCCTATACAGTTGTAAATCTTTCATTGATTATTCAAACATTGCAGAGGTATTTTGTGACAAATCCTTCATGTCCCTATGCTTCCTTTGTCTAAATCATCTCTTAATGAATTGAAGTATATGATGTTTCAGTAATATCTTAGGGTTCCTGATCCCTCTCTCTTTCTGCAACTATTGTGTGTTATTGTGGATGATTGGATGTGAATGCTTTTGTGGGTATACTTCAACTCCCTAACAATATTATGTCATTCCTATGCCGAGTTGTAGAAGTGAATGTTGTTTGCAGGTCATAAATTGTGTCTAAATCCTTAGTAATGCTATTGTATGTGAAATCCTCTTTTTCCCTGAATAGCCTCTTTCTGTTGCAGACCCTTCTATGAAACACTTATGCAAGCCTATTCAGTGAGTTGTGACCTCCTAGACCTAAATTGTTCATTAATTTCATCCTCTATACTGAGATCCAAACCCTAATTTTGGTGTATCCCCTAGTAGGTAGTTTGCTTTCAAGTGATTTCCCTTTCCAAGCATTCCTTCTATCCCTTTCCCTCAAAAGTTTTAATTTTCCTATCAAGAAGAAAATTAAGGTGATTATCCAAGAGGAACTAGCCTAGAACCTGGAGGTCTCATCTCAGTTAGCATAGGTCCCACAACTTGGAGATGATTCCCATGTTATACTAGGTTATCAAGACTATGAGAGCTTGAAACAAGGGTGCAAACTTAGTGTATAACAGTAGTAATACTGGTAGCTAGTCGAGTACCTTCTTTTTCAAAAGTTTTCTAGTAGGATCATAATAGTTAGAGGGGATAGTCTATAAGTCAAGGGGTTGCAGGTCTACCTCCTAAGACTCTAGGGGGTCTGGATGCAGGGAAAGGGGGTAGTGATGGAAAATCCATAGGTGCAGGTGGTGATGATTTGATGAGTCATCCGAGCTAGGAGACAATCATGTCTAGTTCCCATTGTTGATGATATTAGGTTTTGTTGATGTATACATGTATTTATCCTTTGAGGACATTGATGTATTTTGATGATGTAAGTTGATAAAACCCTTCCCAGATACTATGATTATTCTCCTTCTTTGATGTCATTGTACATGAACATTATGATTTTGAGATATATGATGACTCAACGGACTATCATGGTGGATGCATGTTTATGTGTTATGTGTTATGTGCATGATGTATGGATTTATGATGCATTTATTGATGGTTATGCATATGATGGATACTCTATTTACATGGATGCATATATGAGATGATGTATGAATGCATTATGGTAGTGATGTATAGATGCATATTTATGAGTATGTGATAGTTAATTTATGTTTCTATATGCTATGTGATGCAATTTTTTTTTTTTTTTTTTCATGATATGAAAATGCAATGATTAATGAGATGTGTATGCAATGATGTAACCTATGTGATGTAATGTCACGATAAAAGAGATGGAATATTTTATAATGATTATGATGTAATGAAATAATTTATGATGTGCAATGATTAGTGATGGATAATGTGTACTAAATAATAGTTAATGAAATGTATTTAATGTAATAATGATAATAGTTAATGAATTAATCATGATGAATGTAACCTAAATGTTGATGGCTAATAAAGTGCACTTTAATGATAAAAAAAATGCAATTCATAATGATAATGACTAATGATTAATACAATTATAATAATGGCAATGATTGATGATTAATGAATAATGATAATGATAATGTATAGTGATTAATGATTAGTGAAAATGCAATGAATGCAATCTAAATGAAAATGATTAATGAAATGCACTTATTTTTATGTTAATTTCCAATGTACTTGATCTTAAAGGAGAATATTTGATTTATTTCAAAGCCTTGAAAAATCCCATAAAGTTATCAATTTAAGGCCTAAATCTAACATGAATGCAACTTACATGCAAATGCATAGGGACTATTGTCATCTTTCGTTGGGTCTTTTCATTATGAATTTATCATCACTAAGCTTTTTTGAAATATTGAAAGTGAGTACAACCATCACAGGTATAGTTAAACCATGATGCTATGAATATGTCTTTCATTAGTTTTGATATTGCAAGTTGATACAAGCATCGAGGTATAAAGAACCAAGATGAACTGAGCATCATTTGCATAAACAAATTGGAATTAATCCCTTTTCACGTGGAAATTAAAAATGTCCTCAATGATACTTCAATGAGCATGTCTTGAGACAAATTTGCACACTATTATGAAATAACTCACAAGCAAAAAACAAAGAAAATATCATGCTCCATCATTGCTTCCCTAGTATGGAGAGATCCTCGAGTTTCTAAAAAGCCACGATTGCAAAAATCAAGAAACAAAAAATTGAATATATTTGCTATTGTAATCTAATCCATATTTCTAGAAGAATTCATCCATTCATTGTTTTGGTTTTTGATGTCACATTTTTGGTGTTTGGACCCTTTTGATGTTCAAAAGTTATGTCTTGATCTTGGTTTTTGACACGTTTGTTTGGTTCTTGTGTTTCTACTTTGTTGAGCTCAATGATTGGTTTACCACTAGAGTTAGGATTTTGTCCCTAGTTTGACATGAAAAAATGATTATGGACAAGGACAAATTCTAGGCTATGATGAGATCTTATTGCATGACTGAGGTATGTAGATGGAGGTTTTATTATGAATATATGCAAGGATAAAAAATGTAGATGGAACTTTCTTATGTATATGTACAAGGATGGAAAATGCAGATGGAACTTTATTATGGATATGTACAATGATGATGAAATGTAGATGGATGCAATGTGATGCACTTGATAGATAAAGGAGCTTAACCTGATACAAGTTATTGGATCCTTTTTCTTTCCACTTGCATATTTACAATACATTTGAGAAACTAGTGTCATTAACTCTCTAAAATCACTCCAAACCATAAAGGAAAAAGGGGCCAATTAACAAGGATCAAGACCATGATCCTCCTACACTTCAAGCCTTAATGTTCAGGTGAGTATACCTATTGATTCACTTCTTGAAAGGAATCAAAAAACTTATTTTATATCATTCAACAAAAAAACTATGCGTTAACATCCTTTACATACTGACTGAAAGATATAATCATTTATAAATTTGCTTTGATGATGAAGAAATTGCCTATCGAGAATAGACCAATGTCTTATTCCAGGGCATGGAGTCATATATAACATACATCAAAAGAAAACTTAATTTAAACACACCTAGAACCCAGAACAATTGCTTTGCATATCATTCCTCTCACTCTTACACTCGGACATCAAATTCTCATAAGAACTATGAGTTCTCTGAAATCATCTCTAAAATTTAATCCTACCCTTGGAAGGAACTAATTTTTTTTTCAAAACCTACTTTGTAAACCATATATTAACTTGCTTTGCAAAATTAATATATAAAAACCCAAGATCAATATAAGAAGACATACACTAATGTGAGATGGGATTCCAACATGTTCTCATTAAATTTTTTCAAGATTAGTACATTAACAATGATAGAATGCTAGAAAAGACTCTAGACAAAACTCTCTCTATTCAATTCTGAATTTCACCATCTTTGAAACAATGAAAAAGAAGAGAGATATAGGAGAAGAGATCCAGTTCAAAACTAAACTGAAAACTGTCAATCCTCCAAGAAATATCTCCATCTTCTCTCCAATTTTGAATCTCAAATTGATCCTCTGTAACCTCCTTCATGCACGCATTCGCTTTCTCCAACTGATTTGATCCTATTCCTCACCAAGCAATGATCATAGTATGCCTTTAAAGTGTCCCCATGAATGCTTCTCTCACCATTTTAAAATAAAAATCATTTCCATACTATAGAGAAGACTATACCAATGATTTTAAATCTTGCACTTTATCTTATTTTACAATTTCTTTTCTCATTTTGGCTTTTTCTTGTACTTTATGCCCAGACTTCACCAGAATTTGACAAGTGTCCCCAGCTAGTTGCATGCTCACCTTAACCATGGCATTGACCTCTGATCTAGAGATTCAATGATCTCTTCATTCTCTAGTTCTCTAAATTCCTTTTCTAACCGAGGTCACATATGGAGGACACACGACTAGCTTATTCTCCAAGTCTCCAAATCATATCTTTCACCATGGCTATATCTGGAGAATGGGTGACTAATCCATTCTCTGAATCTTTGAATTTTCCTTCATTAACCGCCAAGAATTAGAGAATGTGTGACTAGGTCATTCTCCCATTCTCTAGATGCTAGGGACTTAACCACCACCATTGGAATATTGCACAACTAGCCTATATCGTGATCTCCAGATGTTATCCTCGTAACCACTTGGATTCAAAGAACACGTGACCATGGTCATCTCCTATTCTTTAGATGTTTGGCCCTTGACCACCAGGATTGGGAGAACTAGCGATTGAGCATTCTCTAGTTCTCTGGATATGTTCACTAATCGCCACTTGATTCGGAGAACAAATGGCTAGCTGCTATGTGTCATTTCTCTAGCCAATCATCTACTAGCTGTCTTGCAAAATTATGGAGTCTTTGGCCCACCATAACACTTCCTGAGGAGGCCTCATGTGTGTGCATGCATAGCCTCCAACTCCTTCAATCTAACATGCAAGTGTTTTAACTTTTAAACACCATGAAATTCCTAATCTCGCGCAATGTGGGACTAAATCCATGAAGAGTTTTTAAATTTTTGCATTTAAAATTTATGTTTATGCCCAACAAGCATGCATCAAATCCAAGCCCACAAGACAAGAGGCCAGCCTACCTCCTTTCTTCTTCAACTTACCATTAAGTCGAGCCCCACTTAATTTAAAAACCTTTCTATTCACTAACCTGGCTAATGTGGGATTAATCCCCCAAATCCCATTTTGGCCACCTAGCTCACTCCATGCATGCACCAATTGCTTGTCTGGTATCTTCCTTAGCATTTGCTAGCAAGTGCCCCTTCATTCCTCCCTTACGCACCCTTCTAGAACATATACTTTGGCAGTCATTACCTATTGTTTGGCATGCAACCCTTCATTTTTTATTTCCCTTCGAAACCCATGCATACATCCTTATACCATTCACAACCTCCCTTTCTCTATAATTGGTATGCATTCACTGGCATGTGCGCACACCATAATGCATACACACCCCTCTTTGTGCACTATTTTCCTATGCACCCACTAGAAAGCAACACTCACACCTCACACACTCCTTTCATACTCATGCATTCATCTCAACGCACCCTGCCAAATGGTACGTTGCCTCATCCATTTGCCAGTTCACTATGTGGCACGCACCAACACAAGTGCGCACACCCTTGACTACTTATGCACCACTTACATTAGTCTGGCACACATTTTATCTTTCCAAAAGCACGACCATCCTTGCCTCAACGTGCCTCAATCCTTTGTTTGTTTGGCTTCTTCCTTTAGTTGGTGCATTGTCTTCCACTAGTGCGCACACCATAGTCTATTTATATGTACATCCTCCTTACTTGGTGCACGCTAATCTTGCCAAGTGCACACCACATTTTAATGTTATGCACACACCAGCCTATCAAAAGTGTTTCTATCTGGCATATGTTAATATGATTTAGAACAACAAAGAGGGGGGTGAATCAGTTGTTCTCAGGTCCAGATGTATAATAAAAAATTTTAAAACTCTTCAACAACTCAGATCTAACAACCAACAACTACTCGGTCATTATGGAATGCATATCAGAAACATATAATAGTGCAGTCCACTATCCAATAGTATTTAACTTGCAAAACATAGAAATGTTCAAACCAAAACATTCACATAAGCATTGACACCAAGATTTATAGTGGAAACCCAATTTGGGAAAAACCACTTTGTAACATGCTACTGATATTTTTACTCTTCTGAAGTGAGCCTTGTGAAAAGCCAACCCTTTTAAAGGTTTATAAACACATTGCTAGGTGTGACCCAGTTAAAGGATTTCAACCACCTTGTTAGGAGTGCACCTTGTTAAAGGACTTAAGTACATTCCATTAGAATGCAACCTTGATTAAAGGATTTATACAATGAATATTAGGTCAACCTTGATTAAAATATTTATACTGATACAATGGTTAGAAAGTAACAACAATGTTTGATCTAAAAACATACAACTCAATTTGCAAATAATAAATCCAATTCTTACAAATATGTGCTGGCTTACTGACTATGATCCATTTCCATTTCCATCACTGATCTACTCGGAAATCCCTTCAAGCAATCAAAACTCCTTCTCCTTCAGCCTTTTCTTCTTATTCAGTCAATAACAACAACTCCAGTATCCCTTTTTTCAACCTCACACTTAGGTTTCCTTAATACCTCTTCGATAGGTCGATCCAGCTTTTGCAACTTAATCTCCTTTGTATATCCTAGGGTTAGGTCAGATTCATCAAATCCTTCCAACATTATCTTCTTCATCCATCCTTCTAGAAAAATCTCTAATCTCTTTATGGAATTACAATAAAATGGTTTTCAATGCATTAAATGCTTCCATACATTCAATAAATAAAGTCAACATGATTTACATAATCCAATAATTCAACTATGTTGGCTAGGAATTTGAATTCTTCCTCAAATGTAAATTACTGACGCTCAATCAATACTGTGTTCAACTCCTCGGTCATCATTGGGTAGCCCGGTCACCATTGAAACTGTTTCCTTAGCTAATACTGTCTTCCTTGGAAATAAACTGATGTTCGGTTAACACTGAATTTACTCAGTGTATACTGGCTTGGTCGACACTAACATCACTCAACTTAAACTAGATTTCTTCACTTTTTCTCGGTTAAGCCTACTTGTTTAATCTTGCTTCTTACTTAGATAAGCAATTCATTATCTTATCATTGTGCCACATAATCAAGTACCCATTGAAGTGTCAAGATAACTCAACCTTTCCTTAGGTGCTATTGTTATCACCTTTGCCCTAATCCTTCTCAATAATCAAATACATATAGTACTTTCTTAGATAGCAACAGTCTTACCAGTTAAGGTTTGACATCAATGACAATACAACAATTGCTTCAATTGTAGTTTCCAATAGCATCCTGGTATGTACAACCAAGAACACCTCTATTTAAAATGCCAGTCTCCCAACAATTTCACACACACTCCTCTAGCCAACATTCACACTTGCATTTTGTCTTCATTGGTGTGCATCCCTTGGTTTGTTTTTAACTTCATCTAGCAACCCCATTTAGTGTGAACACCATAAGAACAAATGCACACACAACACCATTGACAAATTTAAAAAGATAAAATATAGCACTTTTCAGCCCACTGGGAAAACATGAGTGCACACATTTCTCAAAAGAAAATAAGACATTTAAAGCTTAAAAGCACTCTGCACTAAATGAACTTTGCACTTGAAAAGGGTGACAATTCACAAAGATCGGCAAAAGGACCAACACTTTAAACTCTAGATTACCTTTTATTTACCAAAATTTTTCCTCGTGATGAAAAAAATATACACCATGTTAAATTTGCAATTAAACCAATTAGTCCATTAGTGCCTTTGAAAAACTACCCATTAGCACAATAGGCCTCTATAAATAGCCTTGAAAACTTACCAAAAGATCTCACAAGGACACGCCACCAAGAATACAAGTTCACCTCCATCATGTAAGTACACTCGCTAAAGGAGATTGCACTCAAAGACCCAGGTCACAAGATATTAATGACCAAACATAGCACTTCACAAACATTTATTTAGTTTGCACTGCCAAATCTACATAAGTCACCTTTAGAACTGACTTTGAAAACTCACCAACTGAAACCTCCATGAACCGAAAACTTGGGCACTAATTCACCTCCCCACAATGAAAATGAATCCACAACAAGCTCCATCAGAAGATCAAAAGGTGAAATATCATTGAACACAAAAGTCAGCTTGTTATAAATATTTTGGACAAACTCAGTGAAATATGCAAAGATTTGATTTAGAATTAGCTCAGGAAAGTGACCGGATGGATTGGTAAGGATCCAAAAATATTTGGGGAGGGTCAATCCTAGGTCTAAAATGTAGAATAAACTTCAATTATACTTGAACTTGAACTAGGTGCAAATCACAAAGCTTCAAAGTAGGTCACTTAGAATTCTGACTTTGCAAATTCAATGAAACTTAACAATCTACAAATGGAATGGCTCTAGAAAACTGGGTAAATGGGCACATGGGGGGATAAAAATGGATATGGATACTCTCTCTCATGCCTACAACATGATGCAACAACCCCCATGCTATGAACATTTACTGTTCATTTAATGGAAACTTTCGAAGTGGGCAACTTAGTGAAATTATGGAAAGACATAGAAAATAGATTTGGGGAGACACCTCCAAATGGCCACTTCTGAAACATGTCAGAACTGAAATCTAGAACATTAGACCCATTACATAAGTAAAAAAAAGGTGATAAACACCCCATCCAAGTGATTCATCATGAAAAACAACAGGTCCACTTTTTCTATGCACTCAAACTCAACATCTTACAATGATTTTTTCAAGGGCACAACTTACACTTAGAGAAATTTTGAAAATAAGAACTCAAAATCACACCCTAAAATTTTGAGCTCCAATAGTGGATCTGATTGGGGATGTGTGCCCCTTGCAGGCATGCAGAGTGTAATACCCTCTCCTAAGGTGATACTTGGACTTTCAGATTTGGACATTCTATTATAATGGTTAGAACTATACCTTTACATTTATGTTTTGTGGATGATGATATGTTTATCAAATGATTGATATGCTCATTTATGGTTATCATTTATATGTTTATGAAATTAGAAAATTATCTATCTTTATATGTTTTATGGAGCTAACCCAAGGATTTGAATCTAATCATTATCATGATGTTTTATGTTTTATGGATATGTGTTTGATGTGTCTTCATGACTCAAGACAAAGTTGTAGTTACTCACTTAGTTGAGGTCCACACGATGTATCGATCCTGGTCATCTATTTGCATATATATGATTTGTATGTATATCCATATGTATACATGTATCTCTTCTTGGTGATGCAGGATTGCAGGTACCAGGTATCATCTCCACTTGACTTCGCAGGTCTGAGCGATCCCTCAAAATCCTTGATCATTGTTGTTGTTATGGAGATATCACTAGGTTCCACATGAAGGAACTCTACCTTTGATCCTTTTACCTTTAGGTGGGGAGTTCCTGAGTCATTCCCTTGTGTAGATGATGTATTTCTATGTCCTTTCAGTTTATTGGTTTTGTGGATCTTGTAGCTTGTTCTTGTCTTTTGCATTCTTTGAGAATGAGGTCTTGAGTATGATAACTCTAACTGTCTTCATGGTATGTTCAATTTTGTTAGCAGATTATGGATGTGAATTATTATTCATGTGAGGGTATGATTTAGTAATTTACCTTTATCAGTAGCTACTTATGTACTAGTGTATCTTGTTAGGAATGAGTTCATATGTAATCAAATCTTGTGATTTTAATATCAATCATAATAAAGAATTCTATGATATTATTTTATAATATTCATAAAATGCCTATGGCAATAATAATAATAAATGTTTTAATAATAGTGGTATATTTCACCTTATATATCACTATTGTATGTTGTAAAGAATATGGATAAGTGTATGAATAAATAATATGTTTTATAATAATGATATTCATAATATTTAAATATTAATAATAAAGTGTCTTACTTATGGTATATGTACCATAATCATATGGGTGCACACATATGCCTATGAATACATATATAAATATATATATTATTATATAATAAATTAATTAAATTATGTGAAGAAAATTATTAATAATAGATAATAATAAATCTATGTAACTTTCATTTAATGGAAATGTGTTTGGTAAATTCTTTTACCATGGTTATTAGTAAATTATTCCTAAAAATAATATTATCTATTTTGCTACCCTTAAATTTAGGAGACAAAGACTATAATCTTATTAAATAATATTTGTTTATCCCTTCACAGGAATGGTGTGACAAACCTTATTAATTTATTTAATAACTAATATAGTTGGGATGGTTGCATCGGTTGGATTACTCGTGCAACCACCTCCTCCAATCTATATACATGAGAGATTTCCTATGTGTGGGGAGGTTGGTAGGAAGATGAATCTTTGAGAAAAGTGGTTTGTTTTAGAGGTGTGTTGGCATAAGAGTTTGGATTCGAGAAGAGACATTATTTTGTTGGGAATATTGCTTGTAGGAAAGCCATAGTTGTGAAGAGAGAATTATTATTCTCTGAGATTGTCATTTGGTTTGCTCCCGGAAGAGGTTGGCATTAGTTGCTTGCAGAAGGAGTCTGAAGAGGTGATTGGATTGGGCTGAGAGCGCTTGGATCCTCCTCTCTGCAATAGTTTCTCTTCGTAGGACTCTAGGTAGGATCTATCCTAGAGATGGTCCTCTTGTTGGTTAATAGTTTGCAATGTTGTTGTAGTATGGTTTTTTGTTTCTATATGCTTGCTGTTTAAGAGACGCATTATGTTGTTGTATTATGTAGAGAAGGAATTTTGTGTTGTTACTGTTATAGATATAAGAAGCTTCTGTAAATTATTGCTATGTATTTGTTTACCTTCTATCTTTCATTAGTGAGTGTTTCTAGATACCCTAGGATCATTGTGACATCTTCCCATATGTCTCAGGGGTCTGTAGGATCATCCAAACCTTTGGAAATGGTGTTTTTCCCTTTCTTAGAAAGAGGTTAGTTTTATGCCACCTTTCATCGTTCAAACCTAGGGTAGGTTTAGATGGCTGTTAATCATAGTTGGAGGGCCATTTTTGTATTGAAACTGGGAGATCTCAAATGGGTCTTTCCCAGATTTGGCATATATAGTCGCTATAATGCCTAGTTTTAACCGCAAGTCAAAGTTGACAGTCATATTTTGTAGTTTCTAGAAATCGGTACAACCAAGCAAGGTCGATGTAGTGTGAATCAAGCAAGGTCAATTTAGTGTCAACTAAGAAAGGTCAGTTTATTGTCAACCGAGCAAGGTCGGTGTAGTGTCAACTGAGCAAGGCCGGTGTAGTGTGAACTAAGCAAGACAAGATTGTTAGTGTGAACCAAGCAAGACATGATTGTTAGTGTGAACCGAGCAAGATAGGATTGTTAGTGTGAACCGAGCAAGACAGGATTTATACAAGTATAACATTTCTTATACTTTAAGTTATACTTGTATAAAGAAATTAGGTACCTTCCATAATGATTGAGATAGGTTTCAGCTTCATAAGACTTAAGATGCAACTTCTAATTTTTGAGTTTTCCAAAAAAAAATCAGACTTAGTTAAATTTCATGCACCAGAGGTTTTATGGAGCATTGTGTTTTGGCATATGGAAATTTGTGTCAACTTGATATATGATCATTTCTTGTTTGATGAAAGTGATATGGTGCATTTAGATGCCTTAATAGGGTTAGGACGTGTGTAGGAAGTAGGGTTAGGGTTTAGGATTGTCTGGAAGATCAGGACTATCCTAGGTCTCCCTAAACCGCTCCTAATTTTCCTAAACATCCCTAAACTATCTTATTATTATCTGTTCTTTGATGTAAGTTCTTAAAAGTGTTTACGATGTGTTTTATTTCATGTATGATGTATTTGTGATGTGTGGGTTAAGGGTAGAAAACCTAAGAACACTAAGTGAGTGCCTCTCAGTGCGGGGATGGGGCCCTAAGTGGCTAGTACCAAGATAACTAATTGAAGAGTTATTTAACAAGTGATAACTTAATTAAAACTTTGGGAATGGGTTCAAACATTAAAAATATTAAATGTGCCTCTCCCATGACATTAGTGCTAGTAAAAGCTATGGATGGGAGTGGGAGAAGGTGCCTATGTGTAGGTACGATCAAATGACACTTGTCTGTATGAAAGGCATTCGGTTCCGCATGTGCCTACTTGGGGGCTGGGGCCTAGAGTGGCTAGTACCAGGACAACCCAAGGGGTGAGGGCTATATGACACTCACTTAGGTTGTTTCTTAGAGTTTCTACCAAGCCTTAGAACCTTTGGGGAAAATATTTATACTTTGATCTTCTTTTCATTTGCTATTTGTGGAAAGGTTACCCAACCCTAGGTATGGCCTAGCTATTCCTTCTTTGTGGACCTTGGTGTTTATCTCCTAGCATGGGGGAGTGGGCCTTTTGGTATCCACATGGTTGGGTGGTAAATATTTTTATCGAGGTATCTTTTGCGGATGCAGTGCTTATGGATTCATGCTTGCTTATGTTCCAGTTTGAAGAATGAAGACTTGTATTTATCTTTCATGATGTAAATTTATTGTTACCTCCCAAGAGGAGATGCATGTAATGTAATCATTAATTTATTTCAAAATGATGTATTTGGAATGGGTAGACTTAGGAAAAAGGAAAAGGAAAAGCATGAACTTTATGTATAAGATGTATGTTGGAAAAGAAAAGGATTTGGTAACATTTCAAGTAAAGTAGTATGTTTCTCATTATTGATTAAGTGAAAAGCTGTTGAAAAACAAATGTATTATTTGCAATGTATAAAATGTTTTAGATGATTCTATTATATGGTATTAATGCTTTAAATGCTATGTTGTTCATAAAGGATACTTAGGAATATAGATGGTTTTAATAGCAAGTTGAAATGAAAGTACCTTATATTTCTTTTTAAAAGAATTTACAAATGTTGGGATGTAGTTTTCTTAAGAAGTAAATCAAGTTGTTAGTACACTATATGGACTTAATGATTTGTACATTAAATGAAAAGGGACCCTTGGAGGAATCTAAGTTAATCTATGTTTTGTCTATTTAATTCTTTTAAAAATTCAATTTTTTTCATAAATCATTACTTAGGTTTTCTTTTACAAAGAGAATCTTTGTTCTCTTCCTAGTTTCCCTTGTGGGGCATGACACAAAGGAATTAGAATCTCATGGCTCAGTAGACCAACCAAACAAGATCAAGATGACATTTCTAACTCTGAAAAAGGGAACCCTCTTATTGAAAGCAGAGACACACACAACTAAAAGGAAATAAACTATATAAGGACATACAATATTTACAAAAAGGTTCAAAGCCCCAAAACTTTAATCAGATTTTACCCCTATCGAACAAATGATTTTCATCTCCACATAGCAGAGGTAAACTAAAATTACGTCTTTCATCCAGCTTGTCAAATACATTGTGATCTATTTTCAGCATATCACATAAAAGGTAATCAGTATAATCACCACCATTTGGAAAGATAAAGCCACCAAACTGCCATGAATGCTGATCATTATGTGATATCAAAACATCACACTCTTCATTATCACTTCCATGCTAAAAAAGGAAACACTCCAACTCAACTTCCTAGCTGGATACATCAGCATACTGATCATTAGTTTGCAAAAAAGAATAAGTCATTTCTATGTCATCATTTTGCAAACTAAAGGAGAACCTCTCAAAACAAAAATCTGATTGCACAAAACTAGAAACATTTTGTTGATCACAAATTATATCGGCATCTTCTAAAGAATAACAAGTATTGTTAGTGAGTGAGTCATCAGTCACTTACAAATATGAGAAAAAAGATTCAAATTTGTCACACTTTCCAGCATCAAAATGTAAACAAGAACCACTAGCACCAGGCTCTTAAAAATATGAACCCACACTAGTACATTCATCATTATATTCATCAAATATAACATTATCAAACTCATTATAATGATATGTACTATCCACTTGCATATCTTTTACCTCAAATATAGGAAAAGGAAAATCAATAAATGTTTCATACATCATGCTATCACTTGTATTATCTTTATCAAAACTTATATCTACCAGGCATGGGATTTTGGAAATAAAATTAGGAGTATACCTTTGAAATTCTGCATCCAAGAGCTCTAAAATTTTCTCACTACTTAGTAAGCATTGGACTTCACATTTTATCTCTTTGGTCTCACTGCTGATGCTACAAATATCTTCCCCATCTGAAATAAGGACTAAAATATCTAGTCTCACAGTATCTTGTGTAAAGTAATCACTATAAAAACTTACATCTACATTATAGTCACATCTTTCATGTTCACACAAAACATCATCAAGCTGAAACAAGGATCTATTATCATCATGCTAAGAAAAAGAAAAATCTATAAACTCAAGGGGAGTACTACCAGCTATAGATTCATCTTCTACTCCTTGATATTCACAAATTTCTTTATCAACATCATAATCAACACTATCAGCATCATAAGATTCAACATCCTAAGCATAACTAGATTCAACATCTACAAAGGAATCTATCCATTCTTTAACATTTTCAAGTGCTTCCTCCCTAAATGATGTAGACCAACTGATTGATTCAGGTATACCTAGCTCTAGAAACATCTTAGCATATTGGGATTCTTGAAGCTTAATACCCATAATAAGTTCATTATAAGCTACAAGAAATTTCTTATAGTATGAACATGTTGATTCATCTTCCCTTTCCCCTATTTCACATCTTGAAATCTTTATGCAAGTCTGTTGGAATTTTTTGACTTATCAAATAAATGTCTCTTTCTCTATTAACATTTTTAAGATTTGACTGATAACTTCCAGATCTAGAAACATCATCTTGGTCCACTAAGACTGGAAACTCCATTTTTAAAACACTGACAAAATAACACACTTTGTTCTCATGAAAAAAATCCTATCCAACTTCATGCAATCACTAACTTAATTAAACCACAACATATTTATGATACTCCTTACAACAACTAAAACTTCTATCCAAAAATATGACCAAACTTCAAGATTATTTTTCTCTTTCTTCTAGTAACTTGTTCACCTATTTAGGGACTGTTCTTGCTTGATAAAAATAGGATTACCTAGAGATGTTGTGATTGCTACAAAATACTGATTTGAAGTCTCCTCCAAATCACCTTTCAAACTTTGGTAGAGTCACCACTCTTTGCAAAGGACAAATTTGAATCAGCTGAGAAACCCTCTCAACCCTGAATGTTCTTCAATTCCAACAATCACAACACAACCTTAATAGAATATTGACTATTTGTCAAGATCACAGATACATCAGATCTTATTCTATGAACACACTAATCAAACAGAGAACTCAGAGTCACCACTCACTGTAATACCCCAAAATTGGCACCTATTTAACTTCATCAATTTTGGTGCATTATCTCGATTCTACATCATCAAAGTCCTAGTTCACTAGGAAATTTTCTCTCTCCTACCTGACTTAATTTGACTTGATGTCAGTTGCAAAGACCCTAAATTGCAATAATCAAATACTAAAATTAATTCCTAAGTCTCTTTGACTTTATTAGCTAAATTATCTCTATGATACATTAATTTAATTGTAAAGTCCTATGTGCTTTCTAATTAAATTAAATCCACCCCCTTTAGCTAATTACCCATAAAAAGGAATTAATTAATTGCTTGATATTTGAATGGACACCTTTTCTTGAATTAATAATTTGAGATATTCGAAAGGTCCTCATGTGGCATTTTCCATTCTTTTAATAAAGTAATTCATGCTTATTTGTCCCAAAAGGGATATGAAGGGTCAGGAGTTTCGAATCAAGAAACTCTTCCTCCTCCTCTTGGCTCTTCTATTTATTTGGGCTCTTTTTCTTCATTAAAAGAGCAATTTTTGAGAGCATCCTTACTATAGCATTTTTTAGTCTCATATCTCAATGTTTCCAAAGCTCTTTTATTGCATTATCTAGTTTAATTTCTCATATTAGTGTAATTGCATTTCACATTTAGATTAAATTTGCTTAATTGTTCTTAGATTAAGATCATTTTTATTCCAAAATCAACTAAAAATCTGCATTTCATATTTCCTTTCAAGTACTTTAGATTAATTGCATATTTCTCTCAAAGTATTCTTAGATTAATTGCATTCATCTTAGTTTGATTCTAGCTTTTCATATCATCTTTATGGCTTTCTTGGAAAATCCTCCATTGTAGTAGCGGTCTGATGGTTGTTGGTTCTCCAATCTGAGAGCGATTATACACCCCGCCTGCATAGGAGGCAACAGGTCACTTCCTCATGAATTTCGGATTGAATAATTCATATTCTCTTCATAATTTGACCATAGGAGTAATGAATATGTTGCGTATGTGGTTGATTTAGAGGTCACATTCAAGCACACACATTTTAGCGCCCACCGTGGGGCAGAAAAGATCAATTTTTGGCCTCATTTTTTATTAATTTTTTAATTTTAGTATTGGTTTCAGGCCTTGTACGGCCATGTACAGCCTAAAAACCTTATAATATAGTAATGGATGGATAGAATGATGAATCCTCTTTCTTATTCTTTTGGTTTGGTTCATTTTTATAAAGAAATGAATAAGTTATGATCATTTTGGTGAAAGTGGGTATTTGCAGATTTGAGATTCTCTGAATACAGTCAGATTGAAATGTCTGGTACGGACAAATTATGAAAAATCAGGATCTCTAATAATATTAATTTGAAAGATACATGAATTATATTTCATTTACTTTTGGTTTGAGTCATTTTTATGCAGATTTGTGAAAGTTAGGGGCATTTGAGTGAAAACTAGTTTTTAACAATCTGCATTGGAGTTGCAGGCAATGATTTATTCTTAGAAAATCATTTATGAATGAGAAAAATAAATGTCTTACATATTTGGAAACTAGATTCATTAATAGTTACTATGAAATTGGTTTGGTTTCATTTTGATTCTTTTTGAGAAAGATATGATATTCCCTAGGCAGGGTTTGGTGTTTTAAATCTGATTTATGACAGACAAATTGCAGTCTGAAAAGGTTAATGGTTGAGGAACCAAATTGAATCATAAGACCTTATAATTTTGGGAAATGGTAGTTCTTGATGTTAGCTAAAAACTTCATTCTTTTCATAAATTTTAATATTGTTATTTTAGGGGTCAAATAAATCAATCTTTAAAGACTGTCATGAAGATAGCAATGTTACATATCTTACGATTTGCCATTGATTTGTCTTGATTCTATACTTTCGGATGTGTGCTAAATGCTGGATTGCAGATCTTTGGACCTAAGGTGAGTTCTTAAAATCTCTACAGCATTTGGACTTTGGGATTAAAATTGAACCTCTCATGTGTTTGGCTTGAGTGTTTACATGCTTTCATAGAACACATTTCAATTGATGCTCTTAATGGGAAAGGAATGAACATAGATTTTCTTTCATACAAGTTTATGTAAGTGAATGCTTGTGTTTAAACCATAAGTAATTCTTGGTTCCAATATCAAATATCTCATTGAGTAATTGAGGGCACGGATTCATTCCTTGTTTACATGAAGAGTTAAATGCACCACTTTTTGGACTCACTTCATGTTTACTTGGAAAGTTAAATATTCCATGATTCAAACCCTCTTGCACTTATGAGTAGTATTGATTAGCAATCTTAGATTACTTGTGATTGATCTAGATTTCTATCTTGGGTTATTGGACTCGCTAATCCACCGGCCCCTCATTTCCGCCCTGTGGTTGCAATCTCAGCGCCACATTAAAGGGGAGGGGTCTATTGGAAAGAAGCGTTAATTGTTCCACTTGGCAACCCTTTTGTGCTTTTTGGAACTCACTTATTTTCTAGGGTGTGGACTCGCTTTGAGTTTGTGTGAGGAGTTAAATGCACCACTTTGTGGACTCACCTCACATTTACTTGAAGGGTTAAATGCACCACCTTTAGTGCTTCCCAATACTTTTGATAGTGAATTACTTACTTTTTTATTTTTAGAAGGCCTGCTTGGGGATTTCATCACCTCAAGGGATGACCTTAACTCCCATGTTCCGGCGGAGTATAAATATCAGGAGGTGAATCCAAAGACACCTCTCTTGGGAATGAGTTACATTTCACTCTTGGCTAAGCCTCAAAGAACTTTATACCTTTGAGAAGTGAAGGAGGAGATTTGGGTTACCGTCTCCCCCCAGCTGTGTGATTTCAAATTCTTCTCATCTACGGATTTGTGCCTCACGTACCTTGCGTATATCGAGGAATCCCTTTAGAAAATCCATGTATATCCTTGTAGACAACTTGCTAGGATGTTGTTGTGTTTTAAGTGTCTGCTAAAAAATTCTCAAGAACATACACAAGTAGAGTCCTTAGGGAGTAGAAATACTAAGTCACTATTCCTGTTCGTGCGCAAGGTTGCTTTGTCCCTTTCCCATTGCTTGAAGACTATTTTCTTGAACTCCTTGATTGCTGTCTTATGTGCTTGATCAATGACATAAATCTGATCTGCCTTTTTGTCCATGATTTGTTTTTCTATTTTCCTGTCATTCACCGTCAGAAACTAGTTGTCTTGAGTTAGGAATCGATCGATCTTTGCTTTGACTCATATTGTCTCTCATTAGTCTACCTTATCTCATTGTGCTCTTGTACCTTGCATTGTGATTATCTTATCACGACTGTTCTAGCCATCTCTTTTTGACAATTCGTACCAGGTTCATCTTGCATCTTGGCTGTTCTAGCCATTTATCTCCTTTCGTCATCTTTGAGATAGAGTCTAGCTTTATCCCAAATCTTTGCTTGTTACATCTTCATTTATGACTGTCACGACTCGAAGTGGTAAGACTTATCCCATTCAGAATACAAATCAAGATCAAAGTAAACCTTGTAATCAAGACATAGATCATTCTGAATCTGTTGCAAAATCTAAACTTCATGAGGAATCCTCACATTCTTCGTCATTCCAAGAGTATTACAATCCATTGTTTCAGATACAGTCTGACTTACTATTTCAAGAATATTATAACCCATTGTTTGAAGACCAGCAAGACTCTGAAGGGTCACTTTCTAAAATTAAACCTATTGATCCTTTTGAACCTATCAACTCTTTCATGATCTCTCATAATACTACCAACAAGATGGGAGATCCAAAACCTTCAAAGTTGGTTTTCAATCTCAGCTCTAACATGCCAAAACCTTCAAAGTTGGTTTTCAATCTCAGCTCTAACATGCCAAAACCCTCAAAGTCTATCTTTAATCTTAGCTCTAGCATGCAAATAGTCAATGCCACTGAGAAGGCTACGACAGAAGCTCAACCACCTTCCAAATTTGCTAGAAACAAACCTTGGATCTCTCACTGTGACATGATCATTGCTCTAGGGAGTGAGGATACTCCTAAACCCAAAACTCCCTTTGTCTTGCGAGGCCCTGCATCTCCCTCTTATAAATCCACACAGTCTCCAGCTTGTGCGAATGCTATCACTCGATCTCATGCAAAGATTGTTCTCAAAGGTCCTGAACCTTTGACTTTCAGACCAAAACTATCTATGGATAAAGCCCTCACCAAGGAAAATGTCCCCAAAGATCTCAATCTTGACCAGTTTCAATCTATGGTGGGTCATTTGACCTCACCTCATTATTTATCATTCTCTGAGGAAGATGATCACTTGCTAAGCCACCCGCATAATGCTCCCCTACACATTGAAGTTATGGAAGGTCCCAAGAGTATCCCCCGCATCCTCATTGACAATAGTGCTAGCCTAAATACTTGCTCTACTAAGATGCTTACCCAAGCGATAGATAGTTTTGTTCCCACCAATAGAGAATCCACTGAGTTCTATGATGCCAAGCTAAAAGAAATAGAAAAGACCTTGAAGATCAAAGATATTGGCATGGGGGAATATCAGATTGAGTCCATCTTGTCTTTGACATCTCTCCCTCCATCTCCACATTCTTGTGAAGAACCCTCTGAAGATAGATTTGGTATTGGCTATCTGAGTGATGAGCTTGACCAACCTAGTTGCAGCTTGCACTCACATGCAGATTTAGATGATGAAGAAACACAGATTCAGCTTATGACACATGAAAGATCTTTGAATGTTCAAAATTTTGATTCAGACTACCAGAAAGAGTCTTATCTACCTTCTCAAGTGCGTCAAGAACATGATCTTGGTCCTCACCAGGAGGATTTTATACACTCTAATGAACAGATTTCTACTACTGCAACTACTACTGAATGTGTCACTGCCTCTAATGGCACACATACTGATTGGGAGCAACTATTGGATGCTTCCCTTATCTTTGGTATGCCTCAAGGTATGCCTATTCTAGATTGTTCTACCACTTCTACTGTTGAACAAAATCCTACTACTGCCGATTCCAATGATACACATACTAATTGGGAGCAACTGCTGGATGCTTCCCTTATCTTGGGTATGCCCTGGGGTATGCCTATTCTAGATTGTTCCACCACTTCTGCTATTGAATAGACTCCTACTATTGCCAACTCCAATGGCACATATACTGATTGGGAGCAACTGTTGGATGCTTCCCTTCTCTTGGGTATGCCCCAAGGTATGCCTATTTCAGATTACTCTGCTGCTCCTACTACTGAACAAGATCCTGCTGTTGAAGAAACATTTCCTTTGACAGATGATAGTGATGAAGAAAATATGCCTCCAACTATGTCTCTAGCTGAGTGGGACTCCATTTCAGATGCTACTACAGAAATACCAGTTGATGCTATGCACTTATATGCTAGTCTTAACAACTCAGAAAGAGGAGAAAGTTATGATCCTCCAGATCAAGCTATTGATGATGATCCTTTCCACCCTCCTGTGGAGATCATTCCTATGGCTCCTAGGCCATCTAATCCAAGCTATACTCCTACTGCTCCAACAAATCATGGGTATGTAAGACCCCATTTTGTTACAGCTTCATGGAATATTGGTAGATCCAAAATTGAATTGGTTCCTACTCGTGCGCTCTTACCACTTGAAAGGGGACCTAACTCTTGGAATAGACCATCTTGGTTAGGCTCACATAATATTCCTCCAAACTTATCTGACTCTTCTAAGATGACTCACAATCGACAACGCTCTATGGAAGATTACTTTTTTGATCTATCTAATGCATTCATGATTGATGAGGATGATACTGATATATTTGCACTTGAGCCCATCACATCAACTTCTCTTCCCTCTTCATCTCCAAGAAAAGTGGCTTGTCCACTTCCATCTCCATCTCTCCACCTAAACCAGTCATATAAGCCTCTTTCATCCACCATTCCCAAGTCTTTTGGAAGTAACTTGGATGTGCAACATAAAAATAAAAATAATGAGAATCCACTTATATCTCAAGGTCACCATGTCCCATCTAATCGACATGTGACTATGAAGAAAGGAAAGAAACAAAGGTGTTCAAAAGACCGCAAAGGTCCTCAAAAAGAAGAAGACAATGAAAAGCTAGAAAATAAAATAAAAAATGGATCTCGAAATCCATTCTATAGGCATTGTCATCAAAAGAACCTCAAAGTAAAGAAGAAAAAAATTCAAAAGCTATGTGGATTCCAAAGAAAGAAAAAATCAAAGTTGTCATTCGAGCTTCCAAAATTCTCATGCTTTCCTCCATTCCATCACCCTTGCCTCTCATACTTTACCCTCTTCACTCCATCTTGCCTGTTCCCAAAGTGCATATCAGTATCTCCTTATTACTAATGAAATGATTAAGAGAAATCCAGAATGTACTCCTCCTAAGCGTTTAGAGCATGGGAAATCTGATGAAGAGTTAAGATGTGTTCATGAGGATATTTGTGGGTCTTTCTTAAGTGATCTTTTCTTGACTATGGATCTCTCAATAGTTGGACACTACTGGTTGGATGTCCTGTTATTGCTACAACATCTGGTTTTGATTCTGCAACTTCTCAGTTGGTTACTACTACAAATGACTATGTTTCCAGAGATCACCACTGAAGGAGAGAATCTCCAAGAGCCCATCAACACTCTTCATTTGAAGAAGTTCTACAGCTGACATTCTTAGTGTGCTTATGTACATACTTATTGATACTGAAAAAATCCTAAAAATTGATATATTGCAAAAAATCCTAAAAATTGCAAAATGTCCTAAAAAATGATCATCTTAGTGAAAACTTGGCAAACAGACACTTTGATGTATCTATTATCCTGGTGAAAACCTGGTAAACAAGCACCTTGATAATACAAAAAAAATTAAAAATGTGAAAAATACAAAAAAAATGAAAAGATAAAAAATACAAAAAAATCAAAAGATTAAAAAAACAAAAAAAATGAAATATTCAAAAAAATATAAAAAAATCAAAAAAAGAAAAAAGTACAAAAAAATTGAAAAAGAGAAAAATGTGCCATTGATGAAAACCTGGTAAACAGGCGTCATGGTAGCAAAAATAGAATCTCTGCCAAGATGGTGAAAACCTGGTAAACAGGCACCTCTTGTTTTCCTGAAGTAACATCTCATCTCAGCGTCACTTGGCTCTTAGTTTCCTGCTTTAGTTTCCTTCCTTTCCTCCTTTAGTTTGTTTTCTCGCTTTCCTGCTTTAGTTTGTTTCTTGCTTTGGTTTGCTAGCTCATGCACTTGTCTTTGAGTTTTCCTCAACTCTTCATAGATTGGAACTGGTTCACACTTGGGGGCACCTGCCTGGTCTAGGGGGCATTGTCCTATCACTTTCGGAAACTCTTTTGAGCATTGGTCGCTAGTGGTTCCCACTATGCCTGCCTGCGGATACCTAGCTTTTGTTCGATCTCTCTTCTTTGGGATTTCTCCTTTCTATCAATCACCAGTGATTCTCACTACGTCTGCCTACTGTCATTATCTCATTGAGACTTTGAACATTATCTTTCTGAATCGACTTCAATCCGCTTGAACATGAACTTGAACTGAAACTCAAACTAAATGTGTGTTCCTTTGAGGCTTGCTGAGCTTTGTTTTCTTTGAGTGCTTGTTTGTTTGCTTTGCTTTTTTTCTTTCTGTTTGTTGGTTTAGTTCCAATGAGCCAAATAAATTCATATAAGAGGGGTGTCCATCTGTAAGAGCCTCTATCTCGTATTGGATGGCCATGCGTACCTTGACTCCTTTTATATGGACACTTCGGTGAGGTTGGTTCTTCTCCTTGTCTTTTGAGTGACTTCTTTCTACTACTGGTGAAATTGTAAATCTGCATCTTCATCAATTGGTATTGGGGCAATCTAACCCTAATTCCGGTTCTCTTCTAAGACTGTTGTCTTCGCAATCTAACTTAGACTTCGGAAAATTCATGCTTTGATTTTCTTTGATCTGTCACTTCAGACTATTCTTTGAATCAACGTGCTATTCGCACATCAATTCAAAGAGGGGCAGATGTAATACCCCAAAATTGGCACCTATTTAACTTCATCAATTTTGGTGCATTATCTCGATTCTACATCATCAAAGTCCTAGTTCACTAGGAAATTTTCTCTCTCCTACCTGACTTAATTTGACTTGATGTCAGTTGCAAAGACCCTAAATTGCAATAATCAAATACTAAAATTAATTCCTAAGTCTCTTTGACTTTATTAGCTAAATTATCTCTATGATACATTAATTTAATTGTAAAGTCCTATGTGCTTTCTAATTAAATTAAATCCACCCCCTTTAGCTAATTACCCATAAAAAGGAATTAATTAATTGCTTGATATTTGAATGGACACCTTTTCTTGAATTAATAATTTGAGATATTCGAAAGGTCCTCATGTGGCATTTTCCATTCTTTTAATAAAGTAATTCATGCTTATTTGTCCCAAAAGGGATATGAAGGGTCAGGAGTTTCGAATCAAGAAACTCTTCCTCCTCCTCTTGGCTCTTCTATTTATTTGGGCTCTTTTTCTTCATTAAAAGAGCAATTTTTGAGAGCATCCTTACTATAGCATTTTTTAGTCTCATATCTCAATATTTCCAAAGCTCTTTTATTGCATTATCTAGTTTAATTTCTCATATTAGTGTAATTGCATTTCACATTTAGATTAAATTTGCTTAATTGTTCTTAGATTAAGATCATTTTTATTCCAAAATCAACTAAAAATCTGCATTTCATATTTCCTTTCAAGTACTTTAGATTAATTGCATATTTCTCTCAAAGTATTCTTAGATTAATTGCATTCATCTTAGTTTGATTCTAGCTTTGCATATCATCTTTATGGCTTTCTTGGAAAATCCTCTGTTGTAGTAGCGGTCTGATGGTTGTTGGTTCTCCAATCTGAGAGCGATTATACACCCCGCCTGCATAGGAGGCAACAGGTCGCTTCCTCATGAATTTCAGATTGAATAATTCATATTCTCTTCATAATTTGACCATAGGAGTAATGACTATGTTGCGTATGTGGTTGATTTAGAGGTCACATTCAAGCACACACACTCACACTTGGTGAGAAAATATAACAAAACCTTTTAAATAAATGACTCTATACAATGGCCTCCCTAGTAGAGTCACCATTTTGTTGGCTCCTTTTCTTTCCACTTGTAGATTTACAATACATTTGACAAACTTATCTCATTAACTCTCTAAAAACACTCCAAATCATACAAGAAAATGAGGCTAATTAACAAGGATCAAGAGTATGATCCTCCTACACTTTTAGCCTTAATGTTCAGGTGGGTATACCTATTGATTCACTTCTTGAAAGGAATCATAAAACTTATTTTGTATCATTTAAAACAAAAGCTATGCATTAATGTCCTTTACATACTGAATGAAAGTTATAATCATTTATAAATTTTCTTTGATGATGAAGAAACTGCCTATCAAGAATAGACCAGTGTCTTATTCTAGGGCATAGAGTCATATATAACATACATCAAAAGAAAACATAATTCAAACACACCTAGAACCGAGAACAACTGCTTTGCATATCATTCCTCTCACTCTCACACTCAAACATCAAATTCTCACAAGAACTATGAGTTCTTTGAAATCATCTTTAAAATTTAATCCCGCCCTTGGAAGGAACTCAAAAACAATTTCAAAACCTACTTTGTAAACCATATATTAACCTGCTTTGCAAAATTAACATATAAAAACCCAAGATCAATACAAGAAGACATACACTAATGTGAGATGGGATTCCAACATGTTCTCATTAAAATTTTAAAGATCAGTACATTAATAATGGCATAATGCTAGAAAAGACTCTAGACAAAACTCTCTCTATTTAGTTCTGAATTTCAACATCTTTGAAATAATGTAAAAGAAGAGAGATATAGGACAAGAGAGCCAGTTCAAAACTAAACTAACAATTTTCAATCCTCCAAGAAATATCTCCATCTTCTCTCCAATGTTGATTCTCAAATTGATCCTCTGTAACGTCCTTCATGCCTGCAGTCACTTTCTCCAATTGATTTGATCTTGTTCCTCACCAAGCAATGATCACAGTATGCCTTCAAAGTATTCCCATGAATGCTTCTCTCACCATTTTAAATCTCCCACTTTATGTTATTTTACCATTTATCTACTCATTTTGTCATTTTCCTACACTTTATGCCTAGACTTTACCAAAATTTGACAAGTGTCACCAGCTGGTTGCATGATCACCTTAACCCTAGCCTTGATCTCTGATCTAGGGATTCAATGATCTCTTCATTCTCTAGTTCTTTGAATTCCTTTTCAAATCTAGGTCACATCTGGAGAACACATGACTAGCTTATTCTCCAATTCTCTGAATCATATCTTTGACCATGGTTATATATGGAGAATGGGCAATTCCATTCTCCTGATGCTAGGGAATTAACTGCCACCATTGGGAGATTGCACAACTAGCCTATCTCATGATCTCTAGATGTTATCCTCTTAACCACTTGGATTCAAAGAACATGCGACCACAGTCATCTCCTATTCTCTAGATGTTTGGCCCTTGACCGCTAGGATTGGGAGAATCAGCGATTGAGCATTCTCAAGTTCTTCAGATGTGTTCACTAACCGTCAGTTGATTTAGAGAACACGTGACTAGCCACCATGTGTCATTTGTTTAGCCAATCATCTACCAGCTACCCTACAAAATTATGGAGTCTTTGGCCCACTGACACACTTCTCGAGGTGGCCTCACTCACACGCACGCATAACCTCCAACTCCTTCAATCTAACATGAAAGTGTTTTACCTTTTAAACACCATGAAATTCCTAATCTCAGCCAATGTGGGACTAAATCTGTGAAGAGTTTTTAAATCTTTGCATTTAAAATTTATGTTTATGCCCAATTGGCATGCATCAAATCCGGGCCCAAAAGCCAAGAGGCCAACCTACCTCCTTTCTTCTTCAACTTACCATTAAGTTGAGCCCCACTTAATTAAAAAACCTTTCTATTCACTAACTTGGTGAATCTTTGATTAATCCCCCAAATACACTATCCCATTTTGGCCACCCGACTCACTCCATGCATGCACCAGTTACTTGTCTAGTGTCTGTTAATATGATTTAGAACAATAGAGAGGGGGGGGGGGTGATTCAGTTGTTCTCAGGTCCTGATGTATAAAATAATCTAAAAAACTTATCCTTAAATCAGATCCAATAACCAAAACAAACTCGGTCATCACTGATTCAATAATAGAAACATCTAACAATGCAGTTCACTACCCAGCTGTAACTTAACTTGCAAAACATAGTAATGTTCAAATCAAAATATTCACACAAGTATAAACACTAGGTTTTATAGTGGAAACCCAACTTGGGAAAAACCACTTTGTAACATGCTACTATTATTTTCACTCTTCTAAAGTGAGCTCAGTAAAAAGCCAACCTTGTCAAAGGTTACAATACACACTATTAGGTGTGACCCAGTTAAAGGATTTCAATCACCCTGTTAAAAGTGAGCCTAGTCATAGTACTTACATACACTCCATTAGAATGCAACCTTGTTCAAAGGATTTAACATATGACTGTTAGGTCAACCTCTGTTAAAAGGATTTTGACTGTTACAATGGTTAGAAAGTAACAGCAGTATTATCTGAAAAATATACAACTCACTTTGCAAATATCAGATCTAATTCCATACACTAATGCTGGTTTACTGACTTTGAAACTTTTCCATTTCCATCTCTGATTTGCTCAGAACTTTTCTTCAAGCAATCACCATAATTTTCCTTTAGCCTTTTTTTCTTATTCAGTCAATAAAACTTTCCTCTTCCAGCATTCTCTATTCCCCATGTACATGCATATCAAAATGCTCAGGTTCCCTTATATTTTCCTCAATTAGGTTAACTCATCTTTTGCCGCTCAATCTCATTCATAGATCTTAGGGTTAGGTCAGATTCATTGAATCTACCCGCTTCATGTTCTTCGGCTCCTTTTCTAGAATCATCTCAAATCTCTTAAAGATTTACAATAAAATGTTTTACAGTCCATTTAATGCTTCCAAACAATCAATAAATAAAGTCAACATGTTTTACATAATTCGAGAATTCAACAATATCGGCTCCAAAATTAAATTCTCTTCAAATATAAAATTGCTGATGCTCGATCAATACTATGATTGTTCACTCCGTCTTCATGTAGAAAGCTCAGTCATTACTAAAATTGTTTCCTTGGTTTACACTGTCTTCCTCGACAATTTACTGATGCTCAGTCGACACTATAATTTTTCTTGACATACACCAACTCGGTCAACACTAACATTACTCAGCTTAAACATGAATTTTCCATTCTTTGCTCGGTAGAGCCTACTAGTTTAGTCTTTAGTCTTACTTAGATAAACAATACATTATCTCATCATTGTGCAACATAGTCAAGTACACTTTGTAGTATCAAGATAATTCAACGTTTCCCTAGGTGCTATTGTTACCAACCTTGCTTAGCCCCTTAGCAACACTCAAATAGATATAGTATTTTTGTAAGTAGCAACAGTCTTACCAATTAAGATTTGACATCAATGACAATACAACAATTATTTCAATTGTAGTTTCCAACAATCTCCCTCTTTGGCATTAATGGCAACACCATATGATATCACCTGAATAACACATGGATTACCAACCAATCCAAAAACTTATCTATCCATTAGAAAATTATTTTATAATATCCTTAGCTTCACTTTGATTTAGAATCCTATAAGCCTCACTTCTGTGACCATCAGAAGTATTCAGATCTCCCTTTATCCTGATCCTTCATTTCAGTTCATCATCCTTATCTTCAGTTTCAATAGTTCATCTCCCATTAGTTCATCACCCTCTTGCCTTTCAGTTTCATGTGTTATCATATCAGTTCATCTCCCTCTTTGAAAAAAATGCCAAAGCAGCAACTAAAACATACATCCATCAGATGTAGATAATATCTATGCAGCTCAGTGTTTCTCCCTCTGTCATCTTGCTTATGACTGATTCCTTGTCTTTGCTTCTTTTCAACACTCTAGGCCAGCCCTAAAGTGTGACAATCTTCTACATCAATTTGTCAAATTTTCTACTATAGCATATTTGATGCAGTGCTCCTAGCTTGTCTAGGCAGCCTCAGTTAGGGGAAGAACCCCTAATTGACTTCTCAAATGCTCATGAGCTTCTCTGGGTAAAGCTTTAGTGAATATGTCTGCTAATTGTTCTTTTGTATTCACATATTCCATTCGGACTTCTTTGTCTTGTACTAATTCTCTCAAGTAGTGATACTTGATTGCAATGTGCTTGGTCTTTGTGTGCATCATTGGATTCTTAGAAATATTGATAGCACTTGTGTTGTCATAGAAAATTACAACAAGTTTAGTGATTTCTTCTTTTATGCCTATCAACAAGTGTTTTATCCATACCAAGTTTGAATAGTTTATTGCAGCAACAACATACTCAGCCTCGGCAGTAGATTGGGAAATGCAATTTTGTTTCTTGCTTGTCCAGGAGACTAACCTCTATCCAAGAAAGAAAGCTCCACCACTAGTACTCTTTTTGTCATCTACATTTCCTGCCCAATCAACATCTATATAAACTCAGAGTTCAAATTTGTCATCCTTCTTATAATATAAACCATAGTCAGCAGTTCCTTTCAAGTATCTCATAATTCTTTTCACGGCCATCATGTGTGTTTCCTAGGATTTGTAGAGAATCTTTCCACAATCCCAATAGCTAATGCAATATCTGGTTTGCTATGTATAGCATACTGTAATTTTCCAATCATGGATTTGTACAAAGTCTAATTCACTTTTGCACCATCATCATTCTTAGATAACTTTTGTCCAGTAACCATGGGAGTTCCCATTGGTTTAGCATCTTTCATCCCAAAAGTTTTCAATATTTCATTAACATACTTAGACTATATAATGAAAATTCCATTCTTCCTCTAATATACTTGTAAACCAACAAAGAAGTTGATCTCACCAAATATACTCATTTCAAATTTAGTTTGCATTTCATTTGAGAAACTTTTACATAATGCAGCTTGTCCACCAAAAATAATGTCATCCACAAAATTTTTTGCCAATAGGATACCTTTACCTTCTTCATCCTTTATGTACAGATTGCTTGTGTCATTTGTTCTTGAAAATCTAATATGTATCAAGTAGTTGTACAACCTCTCATACCATGCTCTGGGAGCTTGTTTCAATCCATATAATGCTTTGTTCAGTTTGCACACCATGTGTCTTCTTTTTGGATCAATAAAACCTTCTGGTTGTTCTATGTAAACTTCTTCTTCTAGTATACTATTAAAAAATGCAGACTTGACATCCATTTGATACACCTTAAAATCTTTATAAGTAGCATATGCAAGCAGAGTTCTTACTCCTTCCAATTTAGCTATAGCGGCAAATGTCTCCCCATAATCTATTCCTTCTTCTTGTGCGTAGCCTTTGCATACCAGCCTAGCTTTGTTCCTAGTGATTTCACCATTTTCATTCATCTTATTCTGAAACACCCACTTTGTTCCTATAACATTATTATTTTCAGGTCTCGGCACCAGAGTCCAAGTATTATTCTTCTCAATCTGGTCAATTTCTTCATTCATTGCTTGTATCCAGTCTTCATTCTCCAATGCTTCTCTAGTTGTCTTCGGTTCAAATTCACACAGTAGACATGCTGGATCCTTAACCTTACTTCTAGTTTGAATTCCAGTAATTTTGTCTCCAATTATCTATTCAGGCTTATGATGTCTTCTTACATATTTTGCCAAAACAGGTTCAGCTATTCTCTCCTCTATTTCATCATGTTCCTCAGTAACATTGTCAGATTCAACTTTAGAATGCTTGACAACCTCTTCCTGATACTCAACAACATTTTCTTGTAGCTTGACATGTTCTTGTTCTCTCTCGACACTATTTTCCTAATGCTCGACAGCTTCTGTCTATCGCTTGGCATTGCTTCCCCGAGACTCGGCATCAGGTGCAAGTCTGTTACTTGCCTCTTCTTCTTCCTCAATGTACACAAAAGATCTATAATCTTCTGGTTCTCTTTTGCTGTCAGCTTCATTTCTTTTTGCACACTCGTCAATTTTGACATTCACACTTTCCACAATTTTGTTAGTGTTAGAGTTCAAACACTTATAAGCTTTACTTTTTGTGGAGTACCCTAGGAATATGCCTTCATCACTCTTAGCATAAAACTTTCCATTCCTAGTGTCTTTTAATATATAACACTTACTCCCAAAGATTCTAAAGTATTTAACACTTAGTGCATGCCCATGCCATAATTCATAGGGTGTCAGATTTGTACCTTTCTTGATCTATACCCGGTTAAGAGTGTAGACAACAGTGCTTATAGCTTCTTTCCAATATTTTTGTGCCACATTCTTTTCAATCATCAATGTCCTTGCACAATCCAAGATAGATCTATTTCTCCTTTCTGCTATACTATTTTGTGGAGGTGTTCTAGGTGTAGACATCTATCTTTTAATTCCGCTATCATTGCAAAATAGATTAAATTCATTTGATGTAAATTCTCCACCTCGGTTAGATGTAAGACATTTCAGGTTCCTACCTATCTCCTTCTCAACTTTAGCCAAATACAACTTAAAGAATTGAAAAAATTCAGATTTTTCTTTTAGAAACATCACATGCATCATTCTAGTATGACCATCAACAAATAAGATAAAGTATCTAGCACCACAGTAACTTTGTACACCCATAGGTCCACAAAGGTCAGTATGAACCAAATCTAAAATATTTTCAGAAGTAAAGGATTTTCTCTTGAAACTTGACTTTGTCATTTTTCCTAACTGGCATTCCTTGCACATCACATTCTTAGGTTTCTTCAATCTAGGTAGACCTCTTACCTTTTTCTTCTTACTTATCTCTACCAGATTGTCAAAGTTAACATGACACAACCTTTTATGCCATAACCAAATATCATCAAGTTGTGCAATTAAACATGTTTCTTCAGATAGGTCAAGATAGAACAAATTACCTCTAGATTGATCACCACTTCCAATCAGTTCTCCAGTAGCATTAAATATTTTAGCTTGCTTGTGATGAAATTCCAATTGGTAACCAGTTTTGTTAAGCTGAGCAACACTTAACAAATTGTAATTAAGACCTTCAACCCAATATACATTTTCACAAGATATCTTATCAATCAGTTTAATCAAACCTTTTCCTCTAATAAGACATGGTGCATCATTACCAAATTTTACACTTTTACTTCTGTAATGATGTAAGGTCTCAAACTTATTTTTGTCACCAGTGATGTTATGTGAACAACCACTGTTAATAATCCATTTATCATTCTTGTTCACATAGGATATCAATGTAGTTTTCTCATCCTTATCAGATTCATCTTTCATTGCAACATAGACTACCTCAATTTCAAAATCATCACTATCAGTGTCAGTCTCTTTTCAGTAATGTAACAAGATTTCTTACCTTTTCCTTTGTAGTCTTTGTTCCATCAGTAGCTTCTATCATCCTTTCTGTCTTTGTGTTTTCTTTTCCTTTCATCATCTTTATCCTTCCTGTTAGGACATCTAGCAGCTATATGACCAACTTTATTACATGCAAAAAATATAATAGGGAGTTTACCTTTATACTTTCCTTTTCCCCTTCTTAGTCTTCTAGCCATAAGAGCTTCTAGATCTTCTAGGTCTTCATCAGAAGTGTCACTGTCACTTTCACTTTCACTTTCACTGATGCATCTTTCTTTTTCTTTCTTTGGCTTATTCAAAACTAGCTATGACTTGAAAGTAGATTCAACATTTCCAATGCTTCCAACAATGAAATTATCATAGTTAGAGAGTTCAAAAGCAGTCAGCTTACCAATCAAACTTTCCAAAGTAAGCACATTTGTAGAGTTACATCTAGATTCCTGAATAGTTGAGATCTTAATAGCATATATAGGACGCAGTGTTCTTAGTACTTTCCCAATTATAGTTTCATCATCAATAGCTCCATTCGCTCCTCTAATAGCATTCACAACTTCTTTTATTCTACCACAATATTGTGCAATGTTTTCACCATCTTGCATTCTCATTTCATCAAACTTACCTCTAAGACTCTCGGCCTTTGCTTTCAACACATTCAAGTCACCACCATAGATCCTTGCAAGAGTGTCCCACATATCCTTAGTAGTTGTGTAGTCCTTAATGTCCTCAAATTCTAGATAGCTTAGGGTAGATGCAATTTCCAGCATTGCCTGATTATGTTCTTGCTTAGCTCTCATTTCTTCGACAGTCCAAGGTGCGACAGGTGAGACATAACTATTCTCAATGTAGTACTTTGTAGAGTCACCAATACCAACTAGATGCAACTTCATCAAGCTTTTCCATGCGGGGAAGTTTTCCTTGTTCAGCTTCGGTACCTCCTTCTTAGACATCCTGATCATTTGCTTCAAGCCCCTTTAAACTTGATTCTGTCAACACTAATAATAAGCAACAAATCTCTGATACCAATTGTTAATATGATTTAGAACAATAGAGAGGGGGGGGGCATGAATCAGTTGTTCTCCGGTCCTGATGTATAAAATAATCTCAAAAACTTATCCTTAAATCAGATCCAATAACCAAAAAAAACTCGGTCATCATTGATTCAATAATAGAAACATCTAACAATGCAGCTCACTACCCAACTGTAACTTAACTTGCAAAACATAGTAATGTTCAAATCTAAACATTCACACAAGTATAAACACTAGGTTTTATAGTGGAAACCCAACTTGGGAAAAACCACTTTGTAACATGCTACTATTATTTTCACTCTTCTAAAGTGAGCTCAGTAAAAAGCCAACCTTGTCAAAGGTTACAATACACACTGTTAGGTGTGACCTGATTAAAGGATTTCAATCACCCTGTTAAAAGTGAGCCTAGTCATAGGACTTACATACACTCCATTAGAATGAAACCTTGTTCAAAGGATTTAACATATGACTGTTAGGTCAACCTCTGTCAAAAGGATTTTGATTGTTACAATGGTTAGAAAGTAGCAGCAGTATTATTTGAAAAATATACAACTCACTTTGCAAATATCAGATCTGATTCCATACACTAATGTTGGTTTACTGACTTTGAAACTTTTCCATTTCCATCTCTGATCTGCTCAGAACTTTTCTTCAAGCAATCACCACATCTCTCCTTCAGCCTTTTCTGCTTATTCAGTCAATAAAAATTTCCTCTTCTAGCATTCTCTGTTCTCCATGTACATGCATATCAAAATGCTCAGGTTCCCTTATATTTTCCTCAATTAGGTTAACTCATCTTTTGCCACTCAATCTCATTCATAGATCTTAGGGTTAGGTCAAATTCATTGAATCTACCCGCTTCATGTTCTTTGGCTCCTTTTCTAGAATCATCTCGAATCTCTTAAATATTTACAATAAAACATTTTATAGTGCATTTAATGCTTCCAAACAATCAGTAAATAAAGTCAACACATTTTACGTAATCCAAGAATTCAACAATGTCGGCTCCAAAATTAAATTCTCTTCAAATATAAAATTGCTGATGCTCGGTCAATACTGTGATTGTTCACTTGGTCTTCATGTAGAAAGCTTAATCATTACTAAAATTGTTTCCTTGGCTTACACTATCTTCCTCGACAATTTACTGATGCTCGATCGACACTATAATTTTTCTCGACATACACTAACTTGATCGACACTAACATTACTCAACTTAAACATGATTTTTCCATTCTTTGCTTAGTCAAGCCTACCAGTTTAGTCTTCAATCTTACTAAGATAAACAATACATTATCTCATCATTGTGCAACATAGTCAAGTACACTTTGTAGTATCAAGATAACTCAACCTTTCCCTAGGTGCTATTGTTACCAACCTTGCTTAGCCCCTTAGCAACACTCAAATAGATATAGTACTTTCCTAAGTAGCAACAGTCTTACCAATTAAGGTTTGACATCAATGACAATACAACAATTGTTTCAATTGCAGTTTCCAACAGTGTCTTCCTTAGTATTTACTAGCAAGTGCTCCTTAATTCCTTCCTTACACACCCTGCTAGCACATATACTTTGGCAGCCATTACCTGTTCTTTGGCATGGACACCTTCATTTTTTATTTCCCTTTGAAACCCATGCATACATCCTTATACCATTCACAACCTCCCTTTCTCTGTAATTGATATGCATTCATTGGCATGCACGCACACCATAATGCATACACGCCCCTCTTTGTGCACTATTATCCTATGCACCCAGAAGAAAGAAGCACTCACATGTCATGCACTCCTTTCATATTCATGCATTCATCTCAATGCACCTTGCCAAATGGTATGCTGCCTCATCCATTTGTTGGTTCACTATGTGGCATGTGCCAACACAAGTGCACACACCCTTGACTACTTATACACCACTTACATTAGTCTCACACACATTTTATCTTACCAAAAGTACAACCCTCCTTGCATGAATGTGCCTCATTTCTTTGTTTGTTTGGCTTCTTCCTTTGCTTGGTGCATTGTCTTCCATTAGTGCGTACAACATAGTCTGTTTAAATGTACAACCTCCTTACTTGGTGCGCACTAATCTTGCCAAGTGCACACCACATTTTAATGGTATGCACACACCAGCAGAACAAAAGTGTTTCCAGTTGGCATCTTGGTATGTACAACTAGCAACACCTCTATTTCAAATGCTAGTCTGCCAACAATTTCACACGCACTCCTCTAGCCAACATTTACACCTGCATCTTGTCTTCATTGGTGTGCATCCCTTGGTTTGTTTTTAACTTCATCTAGCAACCCCATTTAGTGTGCACACCATAAGAACAAGTGCACACACAACACCATTGGAAAATTTAAAAAGATAAAATATAGCACTTTTCAGCCCATTGGGAGAACATGAGTGCACACATTTCTTGAAAGAAAATAAGACATTTAAAGCTTAAAAGCACTCCGCACTAAATGAACTTTGCACTTGAAAAGGGTGACAATTCATGAAGATTGACAAAAGGACCAACACTTTAAACTCCACATTACCTTTTATTTACCAAAATTTTTCCTCATGATGAAAAAAATACTAGCCGTGTGAAATTTGCAATTAAATAATTCAGTCCATTAGTGCCTCTTAAAAATTGCCCATTAGCACAATAGGCCTCTGGAAATGGCCTTGAAAACTCACCAGCAGATCTCACAAGGACACGCCACCAGGAATACAAGTTCACCTCCATCATGTAAGTACAATCACCAAAGGATATTGCACTTAGAGACCCAGGTCACAAGATATTAATGACCAAACATAGTACTTCACAAACATTTATTCAGTCTGCACTGCCAAATCTACATAAGTCACCTCCAGAACTGACTTCAAAAACTCACCAACTAAAACCTCCATGAACTAGAAAGTTGGGCACTGATTCACCTCCCCAAAAGGAAAATGAATCCACAAAAATCTCCCTTAGATGATCAAAAGGTGAAATATCATTGAACACAAAATTTAGCTTGTTAGAAATATTCTGGACAAACTCAGTGAAATATGCAAAGATCTAATTTAGAATTGGCTTAGGAAAGTGACCGGACTGATTGGTATGGATCCAAAAATCTTTGGGGAGGGTCACTCCTAGGTCTAGAATACATAACAACCTTCAATTATACTTGACCTCGAACTGGGTGCAAATCACAAAGCCTCAAAGTAGGTCATTTAGAATTCTAACTTTGTAAATTCAATGAAACTTAACAATCTGTGAATGGAAGGACTCTGGAAAACTTGATAAATGGGCACATGGGGGTCTAAAAATGGTTATGGATACTTTCTCTCATGCCTACAACATGATGCAACAACCCCCATGCTATGAACATTCACTGGGCATTTAATCCAAACTTCTGAAGTGGGCAGCTTAGTGAAATTTTGGAAAGACAGAAAGCAGATTCGGGGACACTTCCAAATGGCCACTTCCAAAACATGTTAGAACTGAAACCTAGAACATTAGACCCATTACATCAGTTAAATGAAAGGTGATAAACACCCTACCCAAGTGATTCATCATGAAAAAAAATACGTCCACTTTTTTCTATACACTCAAACTCGACATCTTACAATGATTTTTCAAGGGCACAACTTACACTTAAAGAAATTTTGAAAATAAGGACTCAAAATCACACCCTAAAATTTTGAGCTCCAATAGTGGCTCTGATTGGGGAGGTGTGTGCCTTCCTAGTATTCAGAGGGCTTAGAATCTCATGGTTCAACAAACCAACCAAAGAAGATCAACTTGACATTCTTCACTCTAAAACAAGGGAACCCTCTTATTAAAAGCAGAGACACACATAATTGAAAGGAAAGCAACTATACAAGGACTTACAATATTTACAAAAAGGCTCAAAGCCCCAAAACTTTAATTAGTTTTTACCCCTATTGAACAAATGATTTTCATCTCCATATAGCAGAGGTAAACTAAAATTACATCTTTCATCCAGCTTGTCAAAAACATTGTGATCTATTTTTAGCATATCACATAAATGGTAATCAGTACACTCACCACCATTTAGCAAGACAAAGCCACCAAACTGCCATGAATGTTGATCATTATGTGATATCAAAACATGACACTCTTCATTATCACTACCATGCTAAAAATGGAAACACTCCAACTCAACTTCCTGGCTAGATAGATCAGCATACTGGTCATTAGTTTGCAACAAAGAATAAGTCATTTCTATGTCAGCATTTTTCAAACTAAAGGAGAACCTCTCAAAACAAAAAGTTGATTGCCCAAAACCATAAATAACTTGCTGATCACAAATTATAATTGTCTGTGAGTGACTCATCAATCACTTGCAAATTTGAGAAAATAGATTCAGATTTATCACACTTTCCAGCATCAAAATGTAAACAAGAACCACTAACAACAAGCTCTTGAAAATCTGAACCCACACTAGTACATTCATCATTATATTCATCAAATATAACATTATCAAACTCATTATAATGATATGTACTATCCACTTGCGTATCTTTTACCTCAAATACAAGAAAAGGAAAATCAGTAAATGTTTCATACATCATTCCATCACTTGTATCATCTTGATCAAAACTTATATCTACCAAGCATGGGATTTTGGAAACAAACTTAGGAGTATACCGCTGAAATTTTGCATCCAAGAGCTTTGAAATTTGCTCACTACTTAGTAAGCACCAGACTTCACATTTTATCTCTTTGGTCTAATTGCTGATGCTGCAAATATCTACCCCATCTGAAATAAGGACTGAAATCTCTTGTCTCACAATATGTTGTGTAAAGTAATCACTACAAGAACTTACATCTGCATTTTACTTACATCTTTCATGTTCACACAAACCATCATAAAGCTAAAAAAATGAACTATTATCATCTTGCTGAGAAAAAGAAAAATCTATAGACTCAATTGGAGCACTACCAGCTGTAGATTCATCTTCTACTCCTTGACATTCACAGATTTCATTATCAGCATCATAATCAGCACTATCAGCATCACAAGATTCAACACCCTCAGCATAACTAGATTCAACATCTACAAAGGAATCTATACATTCTTTAACATTTTCAAGTGCTTCCTCCCTAAATGATGTAGACCAACTGATTGATTTAGGTATACCTAGCTCTAGAAACATCTCAACATATTGGGATTCTTGAAGCTCAATACCCACAAGAAGTTCATTATAAGCTACAAGAAATTTCTTATAGTATGAATGGATTGATTCTTTTTCCATTTCCCCTATTTCACATCTTAAAATCTTTATGCAAGTCTGTTGGATTTTTTGACTTATCAAATAAATGTCTCTTTCTCTATTAACATTTTCAAGATCTGACTGATAACTTCTAGATCTAGAAATATCATCTTGATCCACTAAGACTAGAAACTCCATTTTTAAAACACTGACAGAATAACACACTTTGTTCTCATGACAAAATTCCTATCCAACTTCATGGAATCACTAACTTCATTAAACCAAAACATATTTCTAATACTCATTACAACAACTGAAACTTTTATCCAGAAATATGACCAAACTTCAAGATTATTTTTCCCTTTCTTCTAGTGACTTGTTCACCTATTTAGGGACTGTTCTTGCTTGATAAAAATAGGATTTCCTGGAGATGTTGTGGCTACTGCAAAATACTGATCTAAAGTCTCCTCCAAATCACCTTTCAAACTTTGGTAGAGTCACTACCTCTTTGTAGAGGAAAAATCTGAATCAGCTGAGAAACCCTCTCAACCTTGAACCTTCTTCAAAGCCAACAATCACAACACAACCTTAACAAAATATTGACTATTTGTCAGGATCACAGATACATTAGATCTTACTCTAAGAATACACTGATCAAACAGAGAACTCAGAGTCACCACTCACACTTGGTGAGAAAATATAACAAAACCATTTAAATAAATGACTCTATACAATGGCCTCCGCAGTAGAGTCACCATTTTATTGGCTCCTTTTCTTTCCACTTGCAGATTTACAATACGTTTGACAAAGTAGCATCATTAACTCTCTAAAACCACTCCAAATCATACAAGAAAAATGGGCTAATTAACAAGGATCAAGAGTATGATCCTCCTACACTTAGAGCCTTAATGCTCAGGTAGACATACCTATTGATTCACTTCTTGAAAGGAATTAGAAAACTTATTTTGTATCATTCAACACAAAAACTGTGTTAATGTCCTTTACATACTGACTAAAAGATATAATCATTTATAAATTTGCTTAGATGATGAAGAAACTGCCTATCAAGAACATACCAGTGTCTTATTCTAGGGCATGGAGTCATATATAACATACATCAAAAGAAAACTTAATTCAAATACACCCAGAACCCAAAACAACTGCTTTGCATATCATTCCTCTCACCCTCACACTCGGACATCAAATTCTCACAAGAAATATGAGTTATCTAAAATCATCTTTAAAATTTAATCTTGCCCTTGGAAGGAACTCAAAAATAATTTCAAAACCTACTTTGTAAACCATATATTAACCTGCTTTGCAAAATTAACATATAAAAACCCAAGATCAATACAAGAAGACATACACTAATGTGAGATGGGATTCCAAGATGTTCTCATTAATAATTTTTCAAGATGAGTACATTAACAATGGCAAAATGCCAGAAAAGACTCTGGAAAAAACTCTCTCTATTCAGTTATGAATTTCACCATCTTTGAAATAATGAAAAAAAAGAGAGATATAGGAGAAGAGAGCCAGTGCAAAACTAAACTGATAGTTGTCAATCCTCCAAGAAATATCTCCATCTTCTCTCTAATGTTTATTCTCAAATCCTCCATGCCTATAGTCACTTTCTCCAACTGATTTGATCTTGTTCCTCACCAAGCAATGATCACAGTATGCCTTTAAAGTGTTCCCGTGAATTCTTCTTTCACCATTTTAAAATAAAAATCATTTCCATACTATAGAGAAGACTATACCAATCATTTTTAATGTTGCACTTTATCTTATTTTACCATTTCTCTGCTCATTTTGGCTATTTCCTATTCTTTATGCCTAGACTTCACCGGAATTTGACATGCGTCGCTGACTGGTTGCATGCTCACCTTAACCCTGGCCTTGACCTCTGATTTGGAGATTCAACAATCTCTTCATTCTCCAGTTCTCTGAATTCCTTTTCTAACCCAGGGCACATCTCGAGAACACGCGACTAGCTTATTCTCCAAGTCTCTGAATCATATCTTTGACCATGGTTATATCTAGAGAATGGTGACTAAGCCATTCTCTAAATCTCCAAATTATCCTTCATTAACCTCCAAGATCTAGAGAATGCACGACTAGGTCATTCTCCCATTCTCTAGATGCTAGGGACTTAACCGCCACCATTGGGAGATTGCACAACTAGCCTATCTTGTGATATCTGGATGTTATCCTCTTAACCACTTGGATTTAGAGAACACAAGACCACGCTCATCTCCTATTCTCTGGATGTTTGGCCCTTGACCTCTAGAATTGGGAGAACCAGCAATTGAGCATTCTCCAATTCTCCGAATGTGTTCACTAACCACCAGTCGCTAGCCAATCATTTTCTAGCTATCCTTCAAAATTATGGAGTCTTTGGCTCACCGAAACACTTCTTGAGGAGGCCTCATGCACATGCACACATAGCCTCCAACTCCTTCTTCAATCTAACATGCATGTGTTTTACCTTTTAAACACCACAAAAATCCTAATCTCGCCCAATGTGGGACTAAATACGTGAAGAGTTTTTAAATCTTTGCATTTAAAATTTATGTTTATGCCCAACTGGCATGCATCAAATCCAGGCGCACAAGCCAAGAGGCTAGCTTGCCTCCTTTATTCTTCAACTTACCATTGAGTCAAGCCCCAGTTAATTTAAAAACCTTTCTATTCACTAACCTGGTGAATGTGGGATTAATCGCCCAAATACAATGTCCCATTTTGGCAGCCCAACTCACTTCATGCATGCACCAGTTGCTTGTCTGGTGTCTTCCTTAGCATTTTCCAGCAAGTGCCTCCTCATTCCTCCCTTATGCACCTTGCTAGCACATATACTTTGGCAGCCATTACCTGTTCTTTGGCATGTGTCCCTTCATGTTTTATTTCCCTTCGAAACCCATGCATACATCCTTATAGCATTCATAGCATCCCTTTCTCTGTAATTGGTACGCATTCACTGGCATGTGTGCACACCATAATGCATATGCACCCCTCTTTGTGCACTATTTTCCTATGCACCCATTGGCAAGAAAAACTCACACCTCACACACTCCTTTCATACTCATGTATTCATCTCAACACACCCTGCCAAATGGTACACTGCCTCATCCATTACTGGTTCACTATGTGGCACACACCAACACAAGTGCGCACACCCTTGACTACTTGTGCACCAATTACATTAGTCTGGCATGCATTTTATCTTTCCAAAAGCATGACCCTCCTTTCCTAAATGCGCTTCATTCCTTTGTTTGTTTGGCTTCTTTGTTTACTTGGTGTGCTATCTTCCACTAGTGCGCACATCGTAGTCTGTTTAAATGTACATCCTCCTTACTTGGTGCACACTAATCTTGCCAAGTCAACAACACATTTTAATGGTATGCACACACCAACATAACAAAATTGTTTCCAACTCACATCTTGGTATGTACAACCAGCAACACCTCTATTTCAAATGCCGGTCTCCCAACAATTTCACACGCACTCCTCTAGCCAACATTCACACCTACATTATGTCTTCATTGGTGTGCACCCTTGGTTTGTTTTGAACTTCATCTAGCAACCCGATTTAGTGTGCACACCATAAGAACAAGTGCATAGACATCACCATTGGAAAATTTAAAAAGATAGAATATAGCACTTTTTAGCCCACTAGGAAAATATGAGTGCACATATTTCTCGAAAGAAAATAAGGCATTTAAAGCTTAAATGCACTCTACACTAAATGAACTTTGCACTTGAAAAGGGTGACAATTCATGAAGATCGGCTAAAGGACCAACACTTTAAACTCCAGATTACCTTTTATTAACCAAAATGTTTCCTCGTGATGAAAACAATACACACCATGTTAAATTTTCAATTAAATCAATCAGTCCATTAGTGCCTCTGAAAAATTGCCCATTAGCACAACAGGCGTCTGGAAATTGCCTTGAAAACTCACCAAAAGATATCACAAGTACATGCCACCAGGGATACAAGTTCATCTCCATCATGTAAGTACACTTGCCAAAGGAGATTGTACTCAGAGACCCAAGTCACAAGATATTAATGACCAAACATAGCACTTCACAAACATTTATTCAGTCTACATTGCCAAATCTACATAAGTCACCTCCAGAACTGACTTTGCAAACTCCCCAACTGAAACCTCCATGAACCAAAAACTTGGGCACTAATTCACCTCCCCACAAGGAAAATGAATCCACAAAAAGCTCCCTTAGAAGATCAAAAGGTGAAATATCATTGAACACAAAATTCAGCTTGTTAGAAATATTCTGGACAAACTCAATGAAATATGCAAAGATCTAATTTAAAATTGGCTTAGGAAAGTGACCAGACGGATTGGTAAGGATCCAAAAATCTTCAGGGAGGGTCACTCCTAGGTCTAAAATGTAGAACAACCTTCAATTATACTTGACCTTGAACTGGGTGCAAATTACAAAGCCTCAAAGTAGGTCACTTAGAATTCTGACTTTGCAAATTCAATGAAACTTAACAATCTACAAATGGAATGGCTCTGGCAAACTGGATAAACAGGCACATGGGGGCCTAAAAATGGGTATGGATACTCTCTCTCATGCCTAAAGCATCATGCAAAAATCCCCATGCTATGAAGATTTACTGGGCATATAATGCAAACATCCGAAGTGGGTAGCTTAGTGAAATTCTGGAAAGACATAGAAAGCATATTTGGGGAGACACCTCCGAATGGCCACTTTCGAAACATGTCAGAACTAAAACCTAGAACATTAGACCCATTACATAAGTCAAAAAAAAGGTTATAAATACCCTACCCAAGTGATTCATCATGAAAAACAACAGGTCCACTTTTTCTATGCACCTAAACTCGACATCTTACAATGATTTTTCAAGGGCACAACTTACACTTAGATAAATTTTGAAAATAAGGACTCAAAATCACACCCTGAAATTTTGAGCTCCAACACAAGTAGTTCACATTTGTTAGGTTTTCAACGCTTGCTTTTATTACAATTTTTTTTATTTTATTTGATAATTTTTAATATTTTAATATTTTCCCTTTTTTTTTTCTTTTTTTTTGTATATTTTCAAGTCACCTATTTGCTAGGTTTTCACCAAGACAATGATTTTTTTCATGGCTTTTTATGTTTTTTAGGTATTATCAAGGAACATGTTTTCTAGGTTTTCAGCAAGATAACCAGTTTTACATGAACTTTTTCTGTTGTTTTTGCTTTCTTCAAGCTCATTTTATGATGTCTTTGGATTTCTTTAGGATCATTTTTTGCTTTTATTTATTTATTCAAGATTATTTTATGTTTTTTAGGTGTTTATTCAGGATTATTTTTTTCTATTTTTAGATTCCTTTAGGATCATTTTATGCTATTTTTGGATTTCTTCAGGATCATTTTTTGTTGTTTTTGGATTTCTTCAAGATCAATTTTTGTTATAGAAATACTGAACTCAAGTTGTTAGGTGTAGAATCTTTTTAGATGAATTCTTTTGATTGGTTCTCGAAGTAGGTCTTTGTCACATGTTGAAAATTTGTAAGTTCTTGATCTATATGTTGATACTATGATGAAAGGACCTAACCAATTTTCTTTACATTTTCCCTTCTTTTCTCTATCTTGTTGATTTCTTGGATTCTCCCTCAACACTAGATTACCCTATTTGAATTCCCTAGGTTTCAGCTTCTTGTTGTAGCTTCTTGACATGTGTTTTTGATAGAATTTAAAATTATCATATGCTTGTTGTTTATGCTCATCAAGTTATTCTAGCTCCTCTAATATACATATTGTATAGTCATCATTTGATAAAATGCAATGTAGCGATATTATTAGGGAAGGTATCTCCACTTCTAGTGGTAGAATTTCCTCAGATTCATAAAATAGAGAAAAACGTGTTTCTCTAGTTAGTGTTCTCACACTATTTCTATATGGCCATAATGTAGGATTAGTTGAATGTGTCAATCCCTTCTAGAATCATCAACCTTTTTTCTTTAGGATTTTCAAGATGTTTTTGTTTGAAGCTTCTACCTGACCATTAGTTTAAGGACAATAAATGGATGAGAAGTGTTGAATGATCTTGTCACATAGTTCTTCTAAATCTTTATTTTTGAATGGTTTACAATTTATAGTGATGATGGAATGAGGAATAACATATCTACAAATGATATAGTTCAAAATGAACATGAACATAAACTTTCCTATAGCAGTGGATAGAGGTATAACTTCAACCCATTTGGTGAAATATTTTGTGGTTGTAATAATGTATTTGTGTCTATCAGAGGATGGTCGATAGTGTTTATGTTTGAATGTTGACCTCTAATTCAGCCATAGACACGACATAGTCATTTCTCAAATAAATGAATTACGACAATGAATATGAATTATTCACTTCGTAATATCAATTGAATCGACTTGTCACCTCCTATTTAGGTGGGGTGTTTGAATTACTCTCAAAACGAGAGCCCAACAACCATAAACCAATCACTAAAATGGAGGATTTTCAAAGCTAAGCATGAATGCAATTGAATTTAAACTAGAAATGAGAGTGCAAATTAAGCTATGAACTTGAAAGAAATGTGAGAATGTAGATTTTAATCTTAGATTTGAGAATGCAGATTTAATCTAAATCTTGAAAATGAAAGATGAAAATTAATCCAAGCATATAGTAAGCAAACTAGATTAAAATGAGGATGCAATATTATACTAATAAATGAAAATTACTCTAAATTGCAATGAGAAAATAGCTTAAGAAATATCAAAGTGAGACAAAAATTTTCTATAGTTTTAGTGCTCTCAAAATTGCCTCCTCAAATGAGGTTCATAATATAGAAGAGCCCGGGTGAAGGATGAAGAGTTTCTTGGAAAGAAACGACTGACTCTTCATTTCCATGGAGGAAGGTGAGACAAATTGAAGGATTTCTTTAATAAAATAAATGAAATATTTCCACATATGGGTGACTCTTTGAATAATTTTGAATAATTAAATTCAAGTGGGATATTTCATTTAGAGAATTAAAGAATTATTAATTCCTTTGATGTGTATTAGCTAAAGGGGGTGGAATTAATTTAATTAAAAGCACAAGAACTTTAGAATTAAATTAATTAATCATAGGGATTATTTAGCCAATAAATGTCAAATATTTAGGAATTAAATATAGTGTATGATTAATGTAAATTTAGGGTTTTTTGCATTTGACACCTCGTTAAATAAAGTCAATTAGGAGACAGAATTGCCTAGTACAATAGGACTTTAATGATGTAGAAATTTGAAGAAATGCACCAAAGTTGATTAGAATTGTAATGTGCCAATTTTGGGGTATTACATTTTGCCCCTCTTTGAATTGATGTGCGAGCAGCGCATTGATTCAAAGAATAGTCTGATGTGATGAATGATGAGGTTTCAGAATTATCTCTAGAACAGAGCTTAACCCTCAGAAGTCAAGATTAGAATACCAAGACACCAATCAGATTGAGTTGTAGAATCATCTCCAGAATGAAGCTTGATTCTTCGAAGCCTAAGTTAGATTGCAAAGACATCAGTTAGATTACCACTTTGAAGGAAGACTATCCCTAGAACAAGGCTCAATCTTTAAAAGTTAGGGCTAGATTGCCCCAATACCCATTGATTAAATGATAACTGATATAGATTTAGGACTATCTCTAGAATGAAGCTTAGTCCTCTGAGACCCAGGTTAGATTTCCTAGATAATGGTCGAAAAGAGCTTTCAAGAGCCATCTCCAAAACAAAGCTTGACTTTTAGGGATTAGGGTTAGATTTCCCCAATACCTAATGAGATTTTGAGAACCACCTCCAGAATAGAGCTCGATCCTCGAGGATCTAAGTTAGATTGATCAGATACCTAAGAGATAAGATGACTAGATGACAAGATACGAGGCCCAAAGATGCCCCTAGCGATGAGAACTTTTGATTCAGATTAGATTGATTCTAGAATTGATTCGACAAGATTCAATGATGTAATCATCCTGCCCACTCAGGAGCGAAGTCAAAATATGATACATCATAATGACGATTGACAGCAAAAGGTTGCAGATAGAGACAAAATCAAAGATTGAGAGGAAATCAGAACAGATTAAGGAGGCATCAAGAAGCTGCAGAAGTGATTTGGAGGTCCTGTTGACCAAGTTTGACCATGGTTGACCAAAATTGACTAGAGTTGACTAGAGTTGACTTTTGATGAAAACATTGAAGATCATGAGAAAATGATGATGAGATAAGATTTGGCAATAAAAATGACATGAGAAGAGTGATTGCACAAGCATTTGATCCCGATGGTCCCAGAAATTTAAAACATGATTTTGAGCTACCTAGGAGTGTCAAATTTTGATTTCGATCCTGAAAATGGATTCAGAGTGGTCAATTTAGCCATGGGTAAAATTTTTGTGCAAAATGGAGCACTTTGAAAATTAGGTCAAAAAGCTATATAAGGTTCGAAGGGGTCATTTTCAATTCATTATTCACTTTTGTCTTTAGCAAATTTGAGAGCTCTGAGAGAGATGGAGAATGTGCCAGTGCATTTGCATTGATTTGAGCACTCCCGATGACACAATCGGCCACCGAAGTATGACGCACCTGTAAGTAGTCGATAAACTACCTTGCATTTCAAGTTTTAACACTTTTTTAGGTTATTTAGATTAGATTTTTATGCTTTTTAGGGCTTAGTTCATCCAATGTCACGCGAGGAAATGGTTTCCTTGTGCCTGTCTAGGTCGCCTCTCATGCGAGGAAATGGTTTCCCCGCAAGGGTTAGGGCTTCTTCACATGGGGCATCTTTGTGAGCTCGCACGAGGTGCTCGACGATGCCGTGCAAGATTTTATCCCCAGTGATGAACTCTCACACGAACAAGGATCCTATCTCGTGCGATAGAGAAATCTCACATGGGGGAATAGTTTCCTCGCGTGGGAATCTATTGTAACATTTTAGAGTCTTTGTCCAATTTTTCATAAAATCAACCAATGAGAGTGTCGAAGAGTCGTGTTCAGGATAGGTACATAGTCCCAGCTACTTTTTTTGCTTGAAAAACCATCATGATTGAGATACTGATCGAGTGTTTTCGCTTGCTTTATAGGTTGACTTCCTAGATATTGTGTTCCAGTCTCACCACCTAGTCATTGGGGAGTTAGCGCAGAGATTGGACAATGCCAAGAGTGCCCACATAGACAGGATGGGCCTGACTTATCTATGTGATATACCTAACATTCAGGTAAATCACGGGCTACTAGGTGTATTAGTCAAGTGTTTCCAAGATGAACACCTTCCACTTATCAGTAGGGGAGATGACAGTCACTCCCGAGGACATATACAAGATTATGAGGATACCCTTCCATGATGCCCATGTGGAGTATGACATCCAGCTGAGAGAGGGCACACTGGCACTAAGGACCATCTTTTAGGGTGATTTAGTGATGGCTCGGGCCATCTCGTGGGATGAGCTGATTGGTCGATATGGAGCAAGACATAGGTTGGTGGTGGTCCTAGCAGTATACTTCAGTTGTTATCTGATGCCAACAAAGGGTAGCACAGTTTAGAGTGCGGATGGGGACGCACGTTGGAGTGGATGCTAGAATGACCACCAGTGAAATTTTGATGAGGTGAGTGCATGCTCGCACAGATGTACCATGAGATGCATTAGATCTTGTATCGGAGTGCGTAGACCATGACTTCAGGAGTTTTCATTCTTTAGATACAGGCCTCAGAGCACCTCCCCGTATGCAAGCCAATTTTCCATGATACATGGCAGCCCTTAGAGCCATATATATATAGATAAGTAGGTCCTATGACTTAGCTAGCATTGGGTAAGATAGAGTAATGGCGCGGGTAGCTAGATGACATGGTTGCAGTTATATGGAGACCATGGGTAGCGAATGAGCCATGGGATGATGCTCGGCATGAGCTCACACACATGTTATTTTCATGTCCTTTGATCGGGTAGACCATCAGCATTATCGAGCACTTCCCACTATCACAGGTCTTATGGAAGTTTGGGAGACCACAATATGTCTCCTAGGAGTATTGTTCCTATGCCCGATTCGTCGATGAGATGAAGAAGAGCAGGCAGCCGAGACTAGACTAGGGCAGGTGTATGATTGATGCATGGATACCACTAGCTCGATGGGATTATATGGCAAATGTGACCAATGCAGGGATAATGCCTACATACATAGATTACATTTTGGCACATTCATACCTAAGATTCAGAGATCCTAGTGGCATGGGCCAGCTGGCACAATAGGTAGTACAATAGTAGCCTATGCAACAACAATAGGTAACAACACAACAACAAATACCACAACAACAGCCTACACAATAGTAGGTTAGTCAATAGCAACAACAAAGGGTATTGAGACTGAGGACTAGACAGACTCCCATTCCTCCGAGACATACGGGATTAGATGCAAGCACTGGTGGCAGCAGGAGCCAGGATAGGTCCACTAGGAAGAGGACTGGGGACACATCACAGCACCCGCCTCCTGACAAGGGGGCATAGGTTGATGATACAGACATGCAAGATCAGGTGACACATGATCCACCTGCAGGAGGGTAGGTTACATAGTTACAAGAGGCTCTATGGAAGAGCCGATAGAGGATCAGACATGTAGATCAGGAGTGAGATGACTTCCACACACAAGTCATCATACAGGAGATTCGGGTGGTAGAGTGAGATTGAGAGATTAGAGGGTTGTAGGAGGCACTGGCTAGAGTGCATCTAGAGGCAAGATACGAGGTTGCACAGTCAGCATATTATTATGAAACGTATGTGGGTGTAGTGCCAGATTTAGTGGAGCAGGTTCTGCTATTTTCAGAGTGTGCTGGGGCATGGGATGTTCCATAGGGACCACCACCTCAGGCACCATCGCAGGCACTGCCATAGGGACCACCATCGGGGCCACCACCTCCACCTCTACCAAGTGGTAGTGGGAAGAGCTAGATCATATGATGATATATTGATGTATTTGCCCCATTTTTGATAGATTGTGCTTGAGTAGCACCATTCTTTTGATTGTATTGACATTGATCGATCGATATATATATGAGCTCGACTTTTGATATCATTGTACTTGTGTATATATTGCTTTTATGTTGATGTTTATGAGATGTTTCCTATATGATTAAATGAATAGATATGAGATGCACATGATTCTTTTACGTATATGCCAATGTATATGCACATGTTTTGTTTTATATATGAGTATGCAACGTGAAATGCAATGATAGATGGTAGATGAATAAATGCAATGTATGATTTGATTTATTCTTATAATGAATGCACATGTATATGAATATGTAGATGTAAAATGTATGCATATGAGTTGATGGATGCAAATGGAAATGCAATGGATATGGTACTAATCATCTCATGTAGGATGTCGCAACACATGACAGGTACTAACCAAAAGAATGTTTGAAGATCAAGAGCGAGGTCCAGACACTTGTGCAGCCAAGATGAACCTGAGACTGAAGATGAGAACCCTCAGTGAGTGAATCAAGAAGGAGACAATCAAGCAAACACCAAAACACTGTCTCAATGCAAGCCTAGAATGAAAATGCAAGCCTAAGCTAAATGTAAACCCTAGGACTTGGTTATTGGACCCATTTTATTATCATCATAGAGTTTTTAGTGTCAGATGATTGCAAGATGTCATACAACCCTCACTAACATTACAATCATGAGAATATGAATATGAAATTAGTCTTAGATTTTTTGGAATGAGGTGTAAGCATTAAGGCATAAGAAGCCAGAATGACCTGAACACCTATTCCTTTTGATTTAGCAAGTTAACATAAGCATCAAAGCATAGTTGCTAGAATGACCTAAATTTTGCTTGCGTACAAACACGCCAGACATGCAAGAGTTCTACCTTTTGCTAAGTGAATGATAAACATATCAAGGTGCTCACAATGACCCTTAAGTTCACTTCATAGGATGAGTGTTTGAAATTTCACTTATAGCAGAAAGAAGTCACTCAAACAAACAAGGAGAAGAACCAACCTCACCAAAGTTTCCATATAAAAGGATTCAAGGTACACATGGCCATCCAACATGTGATGAAGGAGCTCATAGTGGACACCCCTCTTATATAGATCCTTTGGATCATTGGAATTGAATCGACAAACATAAATCAATGAAAAGATCATACCCCCAGTCTTCACTTCTCTCGGTCAAGATAGACGTCTTTGAGTTTTTTGAGGAGGAATGATAAAGTGAGAGAAAAAGAACACAAAAGAAAAGCTCAACATGCTTCAGAGAGTTTCAAATCTAGTTTTTAGTTTCAATTTCAATTTGAGTGGATTGATGTCGGATCGAAATAATACAGCATGAGAAGTCTCAACAGAACAACGACAGTAGGCAGACATAGTGAGAACCACTGGTGACTAACACAAGAGACAGTCTCAAGGAATGATCACAGTACTAATAAGGTATCAACAGGAAGATGCAATGAGAACCACTGGTGACTGATACTAGAGATCCTCAAGGAGAGAGATCTGAGAGTGAACGAAACATCAACAGGTAGATAAAGTGAGAACCACTAATGACTGATGTACAAGGGATCCTCGAGAAGAGAGATCCAATTGATAGCTAGGTATCAGTAGGAAGACACAATGAGAACCATTGGTGATTGATACATGAGAGATCCTCAAGGAGAGAAATCTCAAAAGTAGCTAGGCATTAGTAGGCAGACACAGTGAGAACCACTAGTGACTGATGCAAGGAAAATCCTTTGAAAATGACAGGACAATGCCCCCTTGACCAGGAAGGTGCACCCAAGTGTGACCAGTTTCAATCCATGTAGAGTCGAGAAAAATCTCAAAGATAACTGAGAGCAAGTGCATGAGCTAGAAAACTAAAGTAGGAAACAAACTAAAGCAGGAAAGCGGGAAAGCAAGAGCCAAGCGGTGCTCCAATAGGTATAGCATTAGGAAAAAAGAGGTGTCTGTTTACCAGGTTTTCACCATCTTGGTAGAGATTCTATTTTTGCTACCATGACGCCTATTTACCAGGTTTTCATCAATGACACATTTTTTTTTTTTCAATTTTTTTTTGTACTTTTCTCTTTTTGATTTTTTTGTCTTTTTGAATTTTTCATTTTTTCATTTTTTTGTATTTTTGGAGATTTTGTATTTTTTTATTATTATTATCAAGGTGCTCATTTCCCAGGTTTTCACCAGGATAATAGATACATCAAAGTGCATGTTTACCAAGTTTTCACTAAGATGATCATTTTTTCAGGACATTTTGCAATTTTTAAGATTTTTTCAGAATAGAGTATGTACATGAGCACATAGAAAATGTCTCAGCTGTAGAATCTTTTCAAGTGTAGAGCATTGATCGGCTCTTTGAGCCATTCTCCTTTAGTAGTAGAGAGTTGGTAAGCACCAGACCCAAATGTTGCAGTGATAATGTATGGATCGAGCTAGTTTGGTTCAAACTTTCCTTTCTAGATCTGCTGCTGTTGATTCTTGGGGTTTTCTCTTAGGATGAGATCACCCACTTGGAATTCCCTTGGTCTATCCACTTTCCGATGTTCATGTAGTAACTCTAGCTCTTGTAGCTGAGATATTCTAATGTCTTCATCAGTAATGAGGTTCTTGAGAGAGACTCACAATGTAGGAATCTCGGCCGCAATAGGGACCACAACATCTGTGCCGTAGACTAAGGCAAAGGGCGTGGCTCCTGTTGGAGTTTGAATGCTTGTTCTGTAGGCCCATAAACCCAGATTAATCTAGAGGTGCCAATCTCTACCAGATTTGTGAACTATTTTGTGCAAGATCTTGAGGATTGTCTTGTTGGAAGCTTCTGCCTGTCCATTACCCTAGGGATAATAGATCAAGGTCCAATGTTGAATGATTCTAAACTTAGTACATAACTCCTTTAGATCCTTGTTCTTGAACTACCCCCTATTTTCAATGATTATTGAGGAGGGTACACCATATCTACAAATGATGTAATTCAGTATGAACCTTGCGACAGATTTTCCATCAGCTATAGCTAGAGGCACTGCCTCAACCCATTTGGTAAAATAATCCATGGTAGTGATAGTGAATTTGTGTCCTCTTGAGGAAGACAGATGTATCTAACCCACCAAATCAAAGGCCCATTGCTGAAATGGCTAGAAATTGATGAAGGGAATAAGCACCTTGGTAGGAGCGTGGATCAAATTTCCATGTAATTGGCATTGTTTGCAAGATTTAGCATATTGTATAGCTTCTTTTTCCATATTTAGCCAGTAGGAACCAGCTCTAATAATTTTACAAGCTAATGTTAGGCTACTTGAAAGAGAACCACAGATGCCTTCATGCACCTCAGCTAACACATGTTTGGACTTGTCAGGCTCTAAACACCTAAGAAGGGTACCTTCTAGACCTCACCTATACAAGTCATTAGCTACAATGACATAGCATGAAGCACTGCAGATTAGGTGGCATTTTTCATTCCAAGTGTAAGTGTCTAGAATAATTTTGTCCTGGAGATAGGAGTAGATATGATGGTAGTGAGATGAATCATGTTTAATGACTGAACAGATCATATTAGATTCAGGGGTATTGAAGGTTGGGTAGCGTAATGTCTCCACCAGGAATTCATGTCTAAAGTCATTTTTTGGCATTTGTAGCATGGAGGCAAGAGTGGCCATGGCATCGACTGCTTTATTATCTGCTAGAAAGTAATATGAGAAAAGTACTTTTTTAGATCATCAACCATACGTTTATAAGGCACCAAATTTTCATCTTTGGTTTGATAGATATCATTAACTTGATTGATGACCAATTGGGAGTCTCCAAAGACCTTAAGTTCATCCACATGCCATTCTATGGCTATCTTCATACCATTGATTAAAGCTTCGCACTCAAAAATGTTATTTGTGCAAGGAAATAACATTTTGTCAGCCTTTGGTAAAGAGTATCTCTATGGTGTGATGAATATTATTTTGACACCTGACCCCTAATGGGTAAAGGATCCATTGAAGAACATATTCCATGTTTGATGTGTAAGAAGCATGATGGATTCATCTAGAAACTCAATTTTCAAGGGTTGATGATCCTTGAGAGGAGCTTCTGCCAACTGATCTGCAATTGCTTGTCCTTTGATAGCCTTTCTCTCTACATACTCAATGTTAAACTCATTGAGTATCTTGACCCATTTTGCTAGTCTACCTATGTGAGCAGCTTTGTTGAGTAAGTACTTCAATGGATCAATTTTAGCAATGAGTCTTGTAGTGTGAGCAAGCATATAGTGCCATAATTTCTGTGAAGCAAACACCACTGCTAGACAAGCTTTTTCAATGATTGAATAATTCATCTCATAAGAGACCAGAGTTCTACTGATGTAGTAAATGGCTCTTTCTTTTTTATTTGGTCTTCTTGAGCCAACAAAGCACCTAGGGATGTGTTTGTAGCTGAAATATAAAGGATGAGTGGCTTCCCATGAATAGGAGGCATCAAGATTGGTGGATTTGCAAGATATTGTTTGATTTGAGTGAGCCCTTTGTCACATTCTTCATTCCATTCATAAGTCACACCTTTATGTAGAGTTTTGGTGAATGGTTGTGACTTATCGGCTAGTTGTGCAATGAAGCACCAAATAGATTGTAGTTTACCTTGAAGTCCTCTCATTTGACTGATGTTCTTTGATGGAGGCATCTCCATGATAGCTTGAAATTTCTTGGGATCTACCTCTATGCCTTTAGCTAATATGTTGTAACCCAATAGTTTGCCAGAAGTGACACCGAATGCACACTTTTTTGGATTGAGCCTTAGACTGAATTGTTCCATTCGATCTAGTATAGGACCTAGATTTGCAAGATGTGTTTTTCACTTCATGCTTTTAGCCAAAGTGTCATCTACATAGTCCTCCATTGTTTTGTGCATCATGTCATGAAAAATAGTGGTTACAACCCTTTGATATGTAGCTCTGACATTTTTTAGTCTGAAGGCCATGACATTCCAATAGAAAGTTCCCCAAGAAAATGTGAAGGTAGTCTTTTCTTGGTCTTCTGGAGTGAATTTTATTTGATTATAACCAGAAAAGCCATCCATTAGAGACTACATTTGGTAACCACCTGTCATGTCCACTATCATGTCAATATTGGGTAATGGAAATTCATCCTTAGGACATGCTTTATTCAGGTCCCTGAAGTCTATGCACATGTGGATAGATTTATCATGCTTTGTAACTAGAACAATATTAGAGATCCACTCTGCATAGTGTTGGTGTCCAAAATGACACTTATGATCTAATAGGCTGCCAATGTACCTTGAGACTGATATTGGTAATGGTTAGTTCCAAGTGTGGGAGCTCTGCAAGGCAACTGGACCAACTATAGGGACTTAATATGCCCTCTTCTGCTTCTGGCTTTGCAAAACCAAGGCAGGTGCACCTAACCTAGTATAAAATATACTTCATACACCAAGAACTACGTTTGAATAACAGATAATAGGATAGTAAGAAAGTACTACGTGTTAACCACACACTCATTTACTCTCTATTACTATGGGTAGAACCACATACAACCAAATACTAAAAACTTAAGGATGGTTCTTAATTTCATGTGTTTGAATCATAACAACCTCAATCAAGATATGTCAACAAAGAAATATTTATCTAGGCCAGTGCCTCATCCATTGGGCAAGGTTTCTTAGACAGACTACACACACACACCAGAATATATCTGAGATTCAAAGCCATAAACACATTTATAATCTCCTTTACTACTTACAGAGTATCCTTACATAGACAAAAGATAAATCTATGTCCCATCTAGAGCATCATTTCATCTAATCCTGGATTAGAACTCAAGAATGAGGGCACATACATAAACTGGTTATGCAATGAACTAGAAAGTTCAAAATTTATCTATGTTGACACAAAGGAGAGACAAGAATCAAGTGATTGCATTAAATATGAAGAATCCTCAAGTGTATACAATCCATCCAAAGGAACCCTACTTGCAAACTACAGCTTAGACCTACAACTTTCTTTCAATTGTCAAAAAAAATCAAGAGAAGTCATTACAATTCAGACTGGGCAGAAGACTCACAACCAGAAAAGTTTGAAAACCCAACTCCCAATAATAAAAAATGTTCACAAAAATCCCTTTATACCAGGGTTACAATCCAAGCATAATGATCATTTCCATCTCCAAATTCAAATCCACCTAACCCCACCGAGGAGTTAACACAAACAAGATAGGGATCAAGTCGCAACATGCAAGCTCAAATAGTCTAATGCATTTAAATCGGCAAGACATCCTAGGTAGAAAAATTAGATCAGGATGGCCACACAGATCCTCTTCATCATTATCCCAACTACCACCGAGCTACCACACTCATCGCATATGGCCAAACTGTCGGAAGACCCTACAAAACAAAGGTTGTCGCATGATCGCATAGCCAAAAATTGGGCTATGCGAACATGAAACACACCACTAAGATTCATCACCAGGTATGGAATCATCATGCCACCAATCAGCAAGACCCTTGGGCCAAATCGCAACACCTACCACCATCAAACTAGCAAGAAATATTCTAGAAAAGCATTAAAATCAGTACTTTTTGCCTCAAAAACCCTCTAAAAGTTTGAATCTAAGTTCCAACGGTCACCCCCAAAGGTTTAAAACATGGTCGTAGATCTCATCCTTTCCCGGTAAATTGGGTGATCAGCATTTAATCTCACAACAGTCACGGGCCCCTTGAAAAGTCATCTGCCACCTCAAAAATCCCTCGACAAATGAAAACTGAGCATGTCAGCAACACGACACCGTGGACCCACTCAACTCCGCAACCGTGACATCCAAATAGTTGTTGCATGATCGCATAGCATAGAGACAGGCTATACGAACATGCGACAACCCGTGAACCTTAACCACCAGCATAACCGCCACCGCTACCTGCCAACGTGACACCCTTGTCGCATGATCACATGACTGAAAGATGGCCCTTGCAATCATGCGACAAGGCAATAAGATCACCACCTCAACACCAACAGCCCCACAAGACAGACGTCAACCAGTTGCATGGTCACATGTCAGAAATTCTTGACATGTGATCATGCGACAACCAATAAGAACATGTGCCCTTGCCTCCCTTCTGACACTGGGCCCACATCTCTACCTTGCATCCAATAGAACCTTGCCACCTCAACATTATCTGATAGGGGGCCCTCTGCAAACAAACCCGTCGGCATCCAATCGGATGGTGGGTGCATGATCACAAGGGGAAAGAATATTCCTTGTGATCACACACTGACTGTAGATTGAAATCACTATCACAAGCCCCATTGACATATCTGACTCATCACCACATGGACCAATCGAAAATGAGCACCTCAGCACTGTCTAACACGCAGACCCACCTGGACCCACGACACACCCACACAGGAAAATTTGATGGCTGTTGCAAAAGTGTAAGGGATAAACACCATGCATCTTTACCATGTGAACTTACACTAACCACTGATCTTGTCCGAACTTTAACCACACCGGGCAATGGGAAGAACTGGGACCCACATGGACAGGGGGCAAGTAGTCGCATGATCGCATGTCAGAAAAGTCTGACATGCGGCCATGCGACAACCAATCACTTTGAAACCTTTGAAGACCTGGGCCCACCATCCAGTTGAACATGCGCAGTTAGAGAATGTCAACAAATAGGGTAGAAGTGCGGGGTCGAAAACACACAAGGTTTTTGGTGAAAAAGATTGAAAACACACAAGGTTTTCGACATCAAAAGATAAGCGCACAAAAGATGGAAGGCACAAGGTTAAAAAAAATGAGGGTTTTCACACAGACTGAAAACATCACAGATTTTCAAAAATACTGTGGGTTTTTGACACTGTGGCAGATTCTGAAAACATTTCCTGCAGACCTTGAAACTCGAATAACTTTCTGGATTTTGTGATTCAGCACATGCAATTTGGACTGGAGCAAGGTGACACATGGAAGAACATAGGGCTAAGAGCACACAAAATGAAACATTATGGATTTTCTTTGCAAATCAAAACTATGTAGTAGGGTGGGATAACTTAACAAAAAACTACAAGTAAGATAGGCCATTTTCATAAGATTTTGCATTGACAGGAAAATGGACTAACACATAGTCAATAGCCCTGATGAAACCAACTTTGAGAAGTTTTTCTAATTCAGCTTTGACTAAAAGTGCCACATGTGGATGCAAATTTCAAAGCTTCTATTTGACAGGCTTAACACTTGGTGCAATAGACAGATGATGCATGATTAGATTGGGATCCAATCCAGGCATATCAGAGTAAGTCCATGCAAAATTGATTTTCTTGCTTCAAAAGAAATTGGTGAACTCTTCTTTCTCTTCTATAGATAATGACTGTGCTAAATGAATAATCCGAGGTGCAACTTCTGTACCCAAGTTCACTGGTTGGGTGGGCTTAATCAGAATTGATGATCTTTCTTGAAAATGACTAGGAAGTGTATCAAGTATCTCATCCTTGGGCACCTCAAAGAGGTTTTCACCCTCGGATAAGTCTTTTATTTTTACTTTTTTTGGCTCTGACACTTCCACAATGTGGTTTTCACCATCAAAGCACCTATTCTTTTTTTTTTTTTAATTTTATGACTAAGATACTTGATATCAGCTTCAGTCATGTTGCTACTATCTTCATTGGTGGAGAACATTACAGGTTTGATAGCGTTGAAATAACAAGCAAGAGTGTAGTCATTCTAGAATATAAGGACTTCACTAGATGGAGAGGGAGAGTTCCAATCGATGAGTTCAAGATTTTGGAGTGAAAGAGAAGTGGCAGGTTCAAGTGTGTTCACAATATAGCCATTGAAAGCATGGACGAGTAAGTCAAGACCTAGAGCGATCTCATCCAAAGGTGTGTTTGATTCCTCTTGAGTTCTCATAGTGGAAGTAGAGGGAATGTTAGCATTTGTGGAATCACACTGGGTCGTCCTAACACTAGACCCTTCACCTACTTTGATAAGGTTTTCATACACATGAACAACATCTATATAATTATCAATAGTTGCATCAAACAGAGAGTCAAACTCATACTCATGTGGATCAGTGATGCTTGATATGAGAATTCCATCAACACTAGCTATACCATTTGACTCATTTTTAGCTCTTGTAGCATTGATGGCTTGTTGAAGTTGAACTTGTTTAAACCACTTTTGGAAATGCGGTGGTATGTACCTTTCACCTTGAAAATTGGGATCAGCCATTTGCATTGCTTTCACTGGTTGTATGTGAGTTGATGCACTGAAGCGGTGTCATCAGAATCACTATCAATCTCTACCATATGGATAGGTATAATAGGATCATCTAGTTCTTCAAAGAATGTAGCAAGATCTGGAGGAATGGGATAGGGAAATATATCCTCGTCAGAGCTATCCTCTAGATTCATAACTATGATAGTGTCTTTAGATTCTGGCCAAAATTTTGGTTCTAGCTCTGGCTCTGGTACAAATTTATTAATCCCCAAATGAAATAGGATCTTCTTGAAGCCTAGACCTATGGTGTACTTGGTGCGATGACCTATGGCTTCAATCAGTTCAAGAAAACCATTATCATTCACCCCTATAGGGCTGCTCCCTTTATAACCAAAGTGCTTCATGAGCTTGAAACCTTCACTATTTGGTTCATGTGCTATATCAGGAGTAGGAGTGATTTGTTTAGATATGTTTTTCTCTTTGTAAAGCCAAGCTATAAGCTCTTTCCTCATCTTCATCCTCTAGTGGTGTTGTGGCCTTGACAAAGGCACCATCATAGACTATTTGGGGAGAACAAGTAGAAGGTTTGTTGTTCTTAGAGGGTCTCCCGTAGGAACATGGAGATGGAGGTAGAGTTGCTAATGATAACACAGGTTCAATTTGATACCCTCCCATGCTTGTATCCTTAAGCTTTAGAGTCTATTCCATTTCTTTGAGTTTGGCATCATAGAATTCAGTGGACTCTCTATTAGTTAGAACTAGACTGTCTACAGATTGTGTGAGTGTATTGCAAGAATAGTTGGTATTGGCAGGAACTATCACTTCTGCACCATGGAATAGGAACTTGATACATTGATGATATGTGGATGGAACCACCTACATTTCATGGATCCATGGTCTACCCAACAGAATGTTGTATGCAAGAGGAATATCTAGAACTTGATAGAGAAGATCTCTTTCAACAAGTCCAACTCAGATGGGCAGCACAACCAAACCTTTGGATTTGTGTTCATCTTCATCATATGCCTTAATGGTGATTTTCTTGTGGGCATCTATGCAATCTTCATCATAGCCTAATTGGGTGTACAACTTAGTAGAGAAAATATTAAGGCCAACACCATTGTCAATGAGGACACGACAAACATGCTTTGGACCTATCATGACTTTTATATGCAAAGGAGCATTGTGCGGATGGCTCAGCAAATGGTCATCTTCTTCAAAAAAGGACAAATAGTGAGGTGAGGTTAGGTGACCCACCATGGATTGAAACTGATCAAGATCTAAATCTTTTGGGACATTTGCCTTGATGAGGGCTTTATCCAGAATCTCCCTATGAGTAGGCGAGATCTTCAACAGCTCAAAGATAGTGATCTGAGCATTGGTACCTTATAGCTGGTCTAGAATGCTATAATTAGCTGCACTGGGCATAGGGAATAATTTCAAATTCTTGTTGGCAGGGCCAACAATAACTTTATCTGTAGTTTTCTTTAGAGCGGATGTAGAAGGGTCGGGACCCTTAATGGTGATTTTCACACGAGAGCGAGTAACAACATTTGTGCAATCCTGAGATGATTCAAGTTTAGAAGAATGAGACCCGGGGCCTCACAAGACAAATGGAGTCTTAGGCTTAGGAGCATCCTCACTCCCCTTGATAGTAATCACATCAAAATACTCAACCTCAATAGGTTAAATCATGTTAATGACATTGTCATTGGTAGTGTATGTGTAGTTAATCTTGGCATTGGTATTCTTAGTCTTGGAAGATTCACCCTTCTCGTGAGGAGGAAAGGGATTTTTGAATGCCTGATGATCTAAATTCTTGTTATGGTTGTCCACAACAATGTCACCATTGTCAATCAAATCTTGGACCTTATGGCGCAGCTAGAGATAAGTAGAAGTCTTATGACCCTTGTTTTGGTGATAATCACAGTACGCATTGTCGTTCCACCAATGAGGTCACGGTTGCGGATCATAGAGACACTTTTCCAAAGGAGCAAGTATTTGATTTTGTACAAGAGTCTTATAAACCACATCAAGGGGTTCTTCTAAGGATGTGAACTCACGCTTGGGTCAAGATGCCCAAGGCTTGTTTTTAGCGAATCTCAAAGGTTGCTGAGTGTCCATTATAGCCTTCTTAGTAGCTTTGACCACCTATATACTAGAGGTAAGATTGAAAATAGATTTTGCAGGATTTGGAGTCATATTGTCAACCACCCCATCATTCACAACATCTCTATTCATATTGACAAACTTCCCTTTATCTTTATTTGAGGAGGAAGACCCTTGTTTGTTATCCTTTTGCAATGTCAACTCTCCTTTCTTGATCATAAATACTTCTATCCGTACAACTTGCTTAATCATGCTATCAAAGGTTAGGGGACCTTGTAATTGTACTTGATATCAAAAATTTGGGACAAGATTGTCCAAAAAGATGTTGAGTCTCTCAAACTCTGGTAATTTGCGAGGATATTTTGTACATAGTTGTCTCCATCTCTAGAGAAATGCCAAGAAAGGCTCCCCTTGTCGCTGTTTCAGATTACAAAGATCTCAGATATTGACTAGATGCTGAATATTGTGAGGATAGTGCTGGATAAACAAATTAGTGATCTCATCAAAAGTCTTGATTCCAGTGGGTAACCAAGAAAACCACTCCATAGCTGGTCCACCCAAGCTATGAGGAAAGAGGCACATAAGATATGTCTGATCATGTATAAATTCCATAGATAGAGTGCCAAACTCCCTCAAGTGATCCTGGGGATCAGTAGTTCCCAAGTATTTGTCATATTTAGGTAGCTCTACACCTTTGAGAAAAGGTGGCATGTGAAGACTCTTATTGAAGGGGAAAGGATAGATGCTTTCCATTGTGAACTATTGTACTAGTTTATCCTTATCCTTCGCAAGTTGGCTAATTTGGTCTTGCATGTATCAAATCATCTTTTGCAACTTAGTGGTCTTAGTCTCTTCTTCTTTGGCCACAAGCATTTTGACTTGGTAGTCTAGGGGTAATTTGGCCCCTTGTTTGGCCAGCTCTAGAAAATATTTCTCCTTCTCCTCTAGAAGGAGGATCTCCATCATCTTGTTAATATTCTTGTTGGCTTTTGTAGCATCTATGTCATTTTGGGTCATTGTCTCATCGTCATTACCAAGAATCTCATAAATGCTTGGGACTTGATCTTGATTCTGGTCATGTGGAGGAGGGCGATAATAATATGGCTGCAGATCACCTTGAGATTTGTTTTGAGATTGGTCTTGATTCTAATCATTTTGGGATTGATCATAGTGTTGATCATTTTGAGAGTGATCAGGATGCTGGTTGTTTTGAGATTGCTCATGAGTTTTGTTGTATTTGCATAGTTGAAAGTCGAATGGGTCTCCCATCTTGCCAGTGTGGGATTGTCTAGCATGCGCAAATTCAGTAAAATGATGTGAAGGATGCTAAAAGGGTGTGGCTAAGGTAACTTTTGGTGCATTAATAGGATTGAAAGGGTTGATAGGTTTGATAAGGCTAATAGGGCTAATCTGATGAAGTGGCCTTCCAAAGTTATGAAATAATGGGTTGTTCTGTTCCTGAAATGATAAGTCAGGTTGTGCTTGAAACAATGAATTATAACACTCCTAGAACACTAGAGATGATGATTGAGATGGGCTATCTTTCAATGTACTCAATGAAGAGGAAATTGAGGATCCCTTACAACACTCAAATTGGATAATGGGTTCGGAAGGACCTATTTCTTAATTACAAGGTTTACCTCTACCTTGTCTGATACCATGGATGGGGAATGTGTTGCCACTTCTAGTCATAAAAGGCATAGACAAGAATGTAACAAGAGAGGACTTGGGATTATTCTAGAACTCTGTCTCTAGGATAGCGAAAAAAAGGAGATAAGAGGCTAGAACAACCAAGATGTGAAATGCACCCGACATGAATCATCAAGAGTATGGCTAGAATAGCCGAGATGTGACTATCACGTCACAAGGCACAAAATCACAATAAGATAAGACATACAACAGGGAGACAATATGAGTTTAATTAGTAATTATTTAATTCATAACTTGAGACACTCAGTTTTGGATAGTGGATGACAGGAGAATAGGAAAATAGACTTCAAACAAAAAATTAGATTAGGTAGAAAATTCACTAGTCAACGGGAAATAGCTCATTGTTTTGAAAATCAAGGTACAGTCTCACACAAGGAAGTGCTTGTTCACCCAAGGAAATGCCAAACTTTGCATGAGAAAATGAAATCTCACACGAGGAAATGCTCAGGTTCTGAAATCTCATGTAGAAAAAGACTAGGGTTCGACAGATCAACGTAGTTTTTGAGACAAAAGTCAAATTTTGAGACACAGTATGGATTGTTCTTTGACAGAGTTTCCAGTTCTCAGATAGTTTAAGGATTTTTTGAATCAGAAATCTTAGTTTGAATGTTGCAAGCAATCATTTACAAGCATGGAGTTTTAGATCAAGCAATAGTGACACAAGAAGTAGTTGCAAATAGTTCTACCAAGGACAAAGAAACTTGGCAGAATCATGGGAGTCTTTGTTTAATCATGATGGACAGTTTAAGACTCGAAATAATCACTTAGTTATCCCTACAAAGAAAATGGTAGAGAAGACAAAATTCATGCCTCATAACTTATGTGCATGCATACACCTCACATAGCCCTGTCACCCCCTAGAGGGTACCTGTATTTTTGGTGTTTCCAAGGACTCAATAATATATGTTCAAAGGTTACCCTTGAAGTAGGGGCCAATGTCATATACCACCTTCAAACATCTAGGTGTATGCCTATGGTGAGAATCTAGGGGAGAGATTCTTCCCCCTCCCTGCATAAAGATTATGTCTCCTTTCGAAGGTGATCTGGGTAGGCAACTAACTAAGAAATTTTTTAGTGGGCTTCCATTCACACTAACCTTTGGCACCCCCAATACAGGGCTAGGGCCTCGTAGCCACACCGACACCTGAAAGTCATCCACCCCCGCAAGCAGGGCTAGGAGCGGTGCTGCTTAGTACAACAGATGGAGCTTTCTCAAGATGATAGTTGGAATCAAGAGAAAGAAGTTCACATGGATTTTGAGTCTTTAGACTCAAAAAAAATTTCTTTATTATAGTGAGGTGGAATCACCGACAATAGGTGTGTACTCACTTCGGTCGTTCCTAGAGGTTCAACTTTCGACAGACCCTCTAAAGGTGACACAAACTTTGGCTTAGATCCAAGGGTTGGATTTTTTGATTCTCTCAAAGAGAGAAGAGCATACTTCTCTACCTCTTCACCTTACCTAAATACACAAGACATGTCTATCACCGAGCTAGTTCCTCTTCAATCAGTCCACAAGCTTTTGGGTTTCTGGTTCTCTCAAAGAGAGAAGAGCATTATCCCCTAACAAGTAGATGTACTGAAGATTTTCTACCTTTCCTTGCTTCCCCATGTATCTATCATGCTAGAAAAATTTGGGTCTCGGGTTCATCCATGGGCATCACTTCCATGTAATGAAGAGCCTATTACCCTATCCTGCTATCAAGACCCTTAAGAAATTTTAACAAGGCCCTAGTTATACTATGTGAGTAAAAATAGTAAACAAGCACAACATTTTAAAAATAGTCTTCGACAACCATCCTACAAGAAAACCGTTAGCAAGTTTTATGTCTTGGTCAAGCATCCTGTAGCCCACTGTTATGCTATAAAAAAAATAGAGATATAAAAACAACAACAAATAACAATGTCAGAAAAAAAAAAAAAAATAGTACAAAAAATTGGGAAATTTCAAATTCTGATGGCAAGCTTCACACGAGCAATTGCCTGGCTCCGCATGAGGAAATGCAGGGTCATGCATGAGCTAGTGCTTTTCTCATGCGAGAAAGTGCTAATGATAGAAAAACTTCATCCGACATGCTTAGAAAACTCGCATGAGATTCTGTACACAGTGAAGTACAAACGTACGATAGAGCTTTAAAATCTTGTTAGGAAAAATTTGAGAGTGAGGCCATAAATGAATTTTCTGCCCCATGATGGGCGCCAAAATGTTTGTTTGAATATTGACCTCTAATTCAGCCATAGACATGACATAGTCATTTCTCAAATGAATGAATTACGATAATGAATATAAATTATTCACTTCGCAATATCGATTGAATCGACCTATCACCTCCTATTTATGCGGGGTGTTTGAATTACTCTCAGAATGAGAGCCCAACAACCATAGACCAATCACTAAAATGGAGGATTTTCAAAGCTAAGCATGAATGCAATTGAATTTAAACTAGAAATGAGAGTGCAAATTAAGCTATGAACTTGAAAGAAATATGAGAATGCAGATTTTAATCTAAGATATGAGAATGCAGATTTAATATAAAGCTTGAAAATGAAAGATGAGAATTAATCTAAGCATATAGTAAGCAAACTAGATTAAAATGAGGATGCAATATTATACTAATAAATGAAAATTACTCTAAATTGCAATGAGAAAATAGCTTAAGAAATATCAAAGTGAGACAAAAATTCACTATAGTTTTAGTGCTCTCAAAATTGCCTCCTCAAATGAGGAAAAAGAGGTTCATAATATAGAACAGCTCGGGTGAAGGATGAAGAGTTTCTTGGAAAGAAATGGCTGACTCTTCATTCCCATGGAGGAAGGTGAGACAAATTGAAGGATTTCTTTAATAAAATAAATGAAATATTGCCACATATGGGTGACTCTTCGAATAATTTTGTATAATTAAATTCAAGTGGGATATTTCATTTAGATAATTAAAGAATTATTAATTCCTTTGATGTGTATTAGCTAAAGGGGGTGGAATTAATTTAATTAAAAGTACTAGGACTTTAGAATTAAATTAATTAATCATAGGGATTATTTAGCCAATAAATGTCGAATATTTAGGAATTAAATATAGTGTATGATTAATGCAAATTTAGGGTTTTTTGCATTTGACACCTCGTCAAATAAAGTCAATTAGGAGACATAATTACCTAGTACAATAGGACTTTAATGATGTGGAAATTTGAAGAAATGCACCAAAATTGATTAGAATTGTAAGGTGCAAATTTTGGGGTATTACAGATAGATCATCCCTATCAAATCAAAACCCCACTGATAAAATGCCATGGTGTAGTGAGTGGATGTAGTTCCTATGCTGGTACATAAATTAATTTCCCATGGACTTGGCATTTTTGGCATGTCTTGACAAACAAAAAAGAGTCCTCCATAGTTGGTCAATAATATCCAATTCTTAAGATCTTCTTAGCCAGGGTTAAACCACTTGAATGTGAGCTAAACATACCTTTGTGAAGTGCTTGTAAGGCATTTTCAAATTCCCCACTTTCAAGACACCTAAGTAGAGTTATGTCAAGACCTCTTTGATATAATGTGTTGGATATCAAGGTAAAACAAGAAGCTTGTCAGATAAAGTTACATTTTTGGTTTTCTGATTGGTTGGGAGATAAGGTGTTATCTTTTAGGTAAGAATAGATATGGCCATATCGGGTAGAGTTAGGACCCACAAATAGGCAAATAATTTGGGAATCAAGATTATCATGCACAGGGTTAACCATTTCTTCCACCATGAATTCATACCATGCATGTTAATAAAGTAGTTATAGTAGTGAAGCCAAAGTAGCCATTGCATCAGTAGCTCTTTTCTTTGTTCTACATATTTTCTCAAATATGTTCTAGATAAAGTACTTTTTGAAATCATCAACCATTTTTTTGTAAAGCATGAGCTTTTCATCCTTTTTTTGGTAATCATCATTGATTTGGTTGATTATTAGATGTGAGTCTCAGTAGACTTGTAATTATGTTATTCTCCATTCAAGAGCCATTTTTATGCCTATTACCAATGCTTCATACTCAAATATGTTATTTTTTCAAGGAAACATCATCTTCTATGATTTTGGGATTTTGTACCCTTGAGGTGTAATGAATAATATTCCTGTCCCTGAGACATGTTGTGTATAAGATCCATCAAAATATAGTTTCCATGTTTGTGCTACAACAATGAGAATGTTTGCATCTAGAAACTCAATTTGCATTGGTGTTTCATCTAAGATGGGCACTTCATTTAATTGGTCTTCTATGACTTGTCCTTTGATATCTCTTCTACCAACATATTCAATATCAAATTCACTCAAAATCATCACCTAGTTTGTTGATTTCCCTATAAGAGCTACTTTTCTAAGAAGATACTTTAGAGGATCGATCTTAGCTATCAATTTCATTGAATGTGTTAGAATGTAGTGTCTTATCTTTTGAGATGAAAATAATACTTCCAAACAAGCACTTTCAATGAAGGTGTAAGGAAGCTCATATATTTACCAAGGTTCGACTGATGTAATATATTTCTCTTTCCTTTCCTTCTGAATCTTCTTGTGCTAAAATAAATCCTAATGAATTTTCCATGGCTAAGATGTATAACATCAATAATTTTCCTACTATTGGAGCCATCAAGAATGGTGGATTCATAAGATATTTCTTTAATATATCAAAATCCTCATCACATTTCTCATCCCATTTTAAGGAATTATATATGTGAAGTAATTGTGTGAATGAGTGACATTTTTCTGCTAGATGAGCTATGAACCTTCTAATAGATTAGCAATTTTCCATGTAGTGACCTTAATTGACTGATATTTCTAGGAGCTCCCATTTCCATGATAACTTTTAATTTATCAAGATCAACTTCAATTCTTCTAGCTAACATAATGTAGCTTAGGAGATTTCCTAATGTGACGCCAAATGCACATTTCTTAAGATTTAGTCTGACCATGAATTTTTCTAGACGTGTGAAGATATTATCCAAGATTTCAAGATGAACTTCCATGGCGTATGATTTTGATAATATGTGTTAGAATGTGAGGTTGATGTTATCCAATGATGTTTTTATTAATGGTTTTCATTTATGTCAACATACTCTTCTTGGATCCTTTGTGTGTATTGGTTTATGTGTATCTAACAAAATGGTGTATCATTTGATGTGTATTGATAGCCTGGCGTATTGGTTGGTGTGTTTGGTGTGTTCATCGATAGATTTTGGTTCGTGGAATCTACATCTTGACAGATTGTATGTTTTGGTTTGATCCTATCTAGATGCATTTTGGTCTCAGCCATGAAATTGTAACGTGCTGAATATATTCATTGGAACTGACTGCTTTGGTGATGGTGTAGCGTGTTAGTTTAAGTGAGGCATGTTATATTGGTCGAGGTGTTCCTTAGTCCATTCCTTACTACCACGAGAATGTTTTGGTGTGACCTAGCTCAAATTGTTTGTCTAACATGTTGGATCTCCATGGGTTATATATATGGAGTATGGAATGCAGCTGTTTAGATTAGTTATCATTAATTATTATCAACATATCAATCAAGTCTCATGTGTGTTGACATGTGAAGTGGATGCAAATTTTTTTGCTGGAGACTTGTGTTCGGGGTTAGTGTAGACACCTAAAATTGTCCTTTGCATTCTACTATTAATTTTTATTAATATTTATCCTTAACATTATAGTTGATTTTATTAATTGACTATAATAGTTACATTCTTCTATTTATTTAATTAAATATACTTTAATTAAATAAATTTATTTTTCCATAATGTATTAAATCTATTTTAATATATCTTACTTCCATCTCTTAATATAAAATAAATTTTATTTATTTTATTTGTCCACTAGCCTAAAATTATTCTAAACTATGATTACATTAAATTTATTTTAATTTAATCCCTTTTTCCTTTTTCCTAATCTTACTCTTTCCTAATATTCTTCTAATCTTGATTAAAAGGTGGATTACCTCTAATCATGTGCACAATCACCTTTTCCAAGGTAGCCACCTCTCCATCTTTTTTCTCCTCCAATCATTTCAAATTTCTCTTTCCCTCTAAAAGTGGAGCTTGACTTTTTTATTGCCTCTTAATCCTAGTCACTCATTTCATTTGCCTCTTCATCTTAGTAGATCCCCTTTTGCCTCTTAATCTTGACCATCCATTTTTTTGTCTCTTAATCTTGGCCACACATTCTTTAAGCTATTTTATAAAAAGGAGGCACCACTCCTCATTTGAGACTTAGACATCTTTGAACTTATCCATTCTATTGTATCTTCTTGCATGTATTAGATAATCTTGATATCCCATGTTAGGTAATGGAATTAATCTATTTTTATTTCAATCTTGCATTCTTATCTTAGATTAGCATTTTCATCCTAACAAGTTGTTATCGCTTGTATATTAATTTTTTAGAAATATATATTGCATTTGTATTGCATCATCTTTGTGAAGATTGGGAAAAGTTCCTTATACTCTTTATCAATCCTTCACTCATCAATCATTAGTGGGATCCTCTTGTATTGTGTTGGGAGAGCACACCCACAAAATCACTAAGAGAAAATCAAACAAGGTTTTGGGTTCCCTTGTTTTATCTCATCAAAGTTTATAGTGAAAATTTGGTTGCATTACAAGTTATTTATCGTGCTTATTCTAACTTAAATGCTTCACATTTATTGTAGTTTCATGCTTTGATTTCTGGTGCAACTATATAAATTTTCATTGCATACAGATAGTTTCATGTTGATCTTAGAGGTAGATTCTGCATCTTTTCATATTTTATATCTGTGATTCTTGTATTAGTAGTGAGCCCTCATGTATTGATAATGAGCCCTTGTGTATCGATAGTGAGCCTTTGTAACAAATAACCTTTTAGTATCACCTTAATAGGTGTTCTTTCATTTCATGAGAATTATCTTCTCTATGGTTTTTCCAATCTTGAATTTTCCACGTAAAATTTGGTATTCTCTATGTTGGTGTTTCTGTGTTCTCAATTGTATATGTTTCATGTGAATGTTGATGTGTTTAACTAAAAAATCTAAGTTTTTATACATGTTAATTATGATTTTACTAACAAAGAAAAATTTTGTAAGTGTGTGTGGGAATAATTGATTCATCCCCCCTCTAATTTATTTGACCTGTTCAACAATTGGTATCAAAGCTTGGTTCCTTGCTGAAGATCTTAATCACTTGAGGTAGATCTGATGGTGCATAAATTGACTATTCCTTTGTTTGATGGATTATACTATAGCTCATGTAAAGATATGATGAAATAATTCTTGGTATTAGTTGGTTATAAGGCTTGGAAGCAAGTGGAAACAAAGTATGTATTTCCTTAGAATGGACCTAAAACTTAGGATGAAATTGAGACATATGAAGAAAATGAAAAGTAAATGTATGCTATTACTTGTGCTTTATCAAAAATAGAATGAGCTAAGGTTATTTCCTTTAAAATTGCTTATGAATTTTGGGAAAAGTTGAAATAAATATATAAAGGAAATGAAAGAGTTAAGTTATCTAAGAAGTTGATAGCAGAAATGCATTATGAGAATCTGAGAATGGAAGATGGAGAAGATATCAAGAGTTATTTTCAAAGAGTTGAGAATGTAGTGAATCAAGTCTAATGAAGGAGGTACTATCATTGATGAAGAATTTATGAAAAATATCTTGATAAAATTAATGAACAACTATAGTGACAAGATCTTGACGGTTGATGAAGTGTATGACCCAAATAAGTTTACCAAAGAATAGTTGTTTGGTACCTTGAAAAATTTAAGTTGAGAAAATTTGGAAGAGACAAAAGAAAATTAAAAACAACATTCAAAGCAAAAAAGTCAAATGATTATCCTGATGATGATGAGGAGGAGGAGCTTGAAGCAAACTTTGCAAGAAGATTTAAGAAGGGTACTAGAAAGTATAAAGGTATGTTACCTCTAAATTGTTTTAGATGTGAGAATATTGGTCATTTGGCTACTAGATGTCCAAAGAGAGGTCCTAGACATAAGTTTAACAAGATCAATGAAAATTCTTATTATGTTAATGAAGATGCTACTATCTTAGGTGATGAATAAGAGATAGAGGATTGTTTATTTTGTGCTGAAGAGGATGAGAAAATAGAGATTGATATTACTAATATTTGTGCTAAAGTTGACGATGTTGAAATTTCCTTATATGTTAGAAGAAAGAAAAATTAATTGCGGATTGATAGTTCTTGTTCCCATCACATAATTGGTGGCAAAAGTAAGTTTGTTTCACTTAGCAAGTATGATAGTGGTCCTGTTATATTTGGTAATGAAAAAGTGGATTATATTGTTGGTAAAGGTTCTATTACCTTTGATGGAAAGAATAACACTGAAAAATATCTATTATGTAAAGGGTTTGTATCACATTGTTGAGTGTTGGATAGATGTGTGAAAATGGATATGATGTTATTTTGAAAAATGAAGGTTGTGAAATAAGGAAGAGATAAGGAGACCTGATTACAATAAAAAAGAGAATAGGAAGAAACATGTACCAGCTAGAAGGAGCATTTGGAGGATGTTTTTTTCTATGTCAGACTGATGACAACTTGATTTGGCATCGAAGGATGTGTGATATAAACTTTGATAATCTCATGAGAATAAGATCATCTCAAGTAGTAAGAGACTACCTAGAATACGTAAACTAGAAAACATTATCTGCAAGGGTTGTCAAGAAGGGAAATAGAGAAGATAATAATTCAAAGAAATAGACTATTCTTCTACAAATGTACTAGAGATTGTGCACACCGATATCTATGGTCCTAATAGAACTAGGATCTTTAAAGGAGAAAGGTATTTTATACTTTTTATTGATGACTATACAAGGATGACATGGGTTTCTTTTCTTAGAGATAAATTTGAGGCATTTGAGAAGTTCAAGATATTCAAAGCTAGAGTTGAGATTGAGAGTGGTAAAAATATTTAATGTTTGAGATCTGACAAAGGAGGACATTTTACACCTGATGCTTTTGAAAGTTTTTATGAGAAGCATGGCATTAAGAGATAGTTTTTAGCAACAAGAACACCCTAGCAAAATGGCGTTGTGGAAAGGATGAATGAAACAATTTAGGAAGTAGCAAGAAATATGTTGAAAGAGCCAAATATGCCATAATTATACTAGAGAGAAGTAGTGCATGCTATAATCACTTGAAAATGGACAAAGACAATTGAGTAAAAAATCAAGGTGAATCAAAGAAAATAAAGGACAAAATCAAAGTAATTGAATTGAATCAAACATTTAGCCAATCAAAATTAAAATCAAGCTTTAATTCAAGATGAATCAAAATTGAGAGCATTTTAATGAAGTGAAATCAAATCAAAGTGCAATTAATTCTATTAATTGTATAGTTTTGGATTAAATCAAATTCAACCCATTCAAGGGGTACATGGCTAAATAAATCAATTTAAATCAATTAATAAATCCTAATTTCTCTCAACAACCCAAAAGGGGAGGGAATTCAATCAACCAATAGGATTTGAGAAAGGTATTCACATGGATCAAGCCAAATTCAATCTCAATCACTCAAAATGAAAGAGCATCTTGTCCATTGATCTTGTCTACTTGTCCCAAGCTTTGAGGACACAAACTTTGCATTGTCTTCAAATGGTGGAACCAAAGACTCAACTCAAGCTTAATCATGATCAACTACACCACACCCCCTACCATTGCATAAATCTATAAAAAGAAGACCAAAATCATCATAATTCATAACCACAAATCTGAGAATTGCATAGAACCTCTTACATTTTATAGCTAGAAAGGCATTTTAAGAGCTTAATTAGCATTCAATTTAAATATAATTGTTAGCTTTAGCTTAATCTTTATCATTTCTCATTCTAGGACTATCATTAATGGTATCTTACCAAGAGATTCTATTAACACTCTTAGATAGAGAGCCGTAGGATGCTCAATTGATCTTTCATTTGCTAAATAGTTGCTATATTGTGGTTTATTTAATTTCTATTTCATTTATTGCTCAATACTAATTCTATGAAGGTACATTTCCTTGTACACAAAATGGAACCCACCGTGGGGCATGATGCTTCACTTTACTAAACACTTAGAATTATTTCATTTTTATCAAAATTGTGTATGTTTAACTCTCAGGTTTTTAAGGAAACAACACTTTTGAGAGCTCAAACGACGCTTCTGCACATTCAAATGATGCTTTCCAGCACTGTTTTAGTGCTTTCACGGTAAATTTGTGCACCTTTGCACTGATCCACGACACTTTCAATCCTTTTATTATCTGTCTATCATTCTTATGATGCCTTTGCATGGATTTGTAGCACTTATTCCCTAACCCCTGAGTGCTTCTACTAATTTACTGAGTGCTTTTACTTCATTTTTACTGCCTTTGATAGATTTTGCAGTGCCTTTATTAGTTTTTTGTGTGCTTTTGAGTTTTACTAACAGAGTTGAAACAATGCTTTTAATCAGATTAGCAATGCTTTTAAGCAGTAAAATAACACTTTTAAGCATTATAGAAGTGCTTTTGCATAAATTGTTAATTTTCACTATCTGACTGTGGTAAAATTATTTATATGACTCTATAGGATGTCTGATCACAGAAAAGTGAAGAAACCAGAGAGCAAATTCAACCAAGAAGGGAAGGCTTTGACTAAGAAAATCAAGAAGGAGAACTTTGTTCACATCAAATCGGTTCTTGATGATTCACAAGAGGAGGAAAATTAGGTTTATGAGAACTACCTTAAAGTTGTAGAAGCATATAAAACTATGTTTGTATCACTTAATTGGATTTTCTCACCTTAATTCAAGTTTGTCTTAAAATTTACAAATAAGGCCTTACATTCGATTCAAACTTTTCTTCTTCAATTTCATTTTTTGTTTCCTTCATTGTGGCTATTGTTGTTGACTAAATTTGTTGGAGGAAAAGCACATTGGAAAGGAACTATAGCCAAGGTAAGATAAAAATGGAAATAATCACTCAAAAATGCCCCTAGCCTATGCTAGCTACGAGGAAAGGTAAGCCTCAAACTAGTGAATATTTTCCCTTAAATTGTGGCATTGGTTCATTTGAACATCTAGTAATTACAAAACAACCTATCTTTGTTTGGAAAGTTTAGCATTTAGGCCTATGCTCTTCACTTCTTCTAGTGAATCAAAATGCCAAAGGTGTTGAACTTTTTAATTAAGAAGAAAGGTTGAGGAAATCAAGCACATAGAATCAAAGCTCCTTGTTTGTGGAGGAGAGTAGAAATAATCAAATCCCTATAGTTAGTGGGCTAGTAATTGAACCTTGTTTATTGTGTTTGGGAAATTAAGGAAAAGTTAGGGATATGCGCTTCACCTTTTCGGTGAATCAAATTCCCAAAAACTAATTCTTAAACTCCATTTCCTTGCTTTACATGAATATGCTAGAACATTAGTGGGCTCGCCTCCTGAGAAATTGCCTTAATGAGGCCGGTGAGAGGGGAAACCCAAAGTGGGATACACTTGCTTTTTTCGTGAGAATCCAACCCACTATAAAACAAAATGCATACATCCTTAATGGGGTGTGTGACAAAAGGATACTAAATTTTTGAACTTCCTTGAGTAGTCCTTCGGGATTACGCACAACTCTAACATATCGGTGGTGGGAAGCCTCTTAATATACTTGGAGGATGAAATTTTAATATCCATTTTGAATGGAATCCATACTAAATCCTTGATAAATTATCAAGCCTACCTCATTAGAGCCATTTTAAAAGCCAAATTTGACCTTAGGTAGATTGCTTGGAAGAATTTCTTGTGATATAATTTATAAAATTATTGTGTTGTGCTTGAAGGTCTTTGATTACAAAAATAAAACATCCATTAAGATCCAAAAATCAATTAACAATAAAGATTCAAAAGAATATTCTATTCAGAAGAATTCAAGAAATGGAAAAAGAAGTGGAAACATTATCCAACCAATTCTCATTAAGAACATTGTTTCCTTACCTCTATGATCAAGAAAAACCTCATGAATGCCATATCTTTGATAATTCAAAATTTGATCAATAAGAATATCATGAAAACCCCATGTTTGATAAAAAAATCCTAATGATAAACCAATATTTGATGAAGAACCTATTTCAAAATATCAAGAGAATCTCATCTTTGATCAAGGAAATCAAGAGGAATTAGTCCCATCTCAACAATATTCATCATATGAAAACTCTGAGAAACACAAATACATCCAAATATCCTTGGGATAGATCATTTACTCCTTTGGGAATTTCATATGAATCAACTTTGGAAAAAATTCTTGAAAATGATCTCATCATGTTACCTCAAATCACTTCATGTGGTTTTATCTTTTTGAGAAACTATTGTGCATATCATAGACATAATGAGCATGAAACTTAAGATTGCATGGAGTTGAAACATAAAATCCAAAATCTTATTGATGATGACATAATTAAAATTGAAAATCCTAATGACTCATCTAATGAAGATATTACTCTCAAGCAAGATCAAACTTTTGAACACGTGTGTATTAGTGGTCCTCTTATAACTTTCACCTATTCCACCATTCCTCCATTTCATATAGAAGAAAAGCTATCCAATATTCCTCCATCAAACAAAGATCCAAATAGTTTTCATAATGATTATGTATACCCTCAAGGGCTACCTCTAAAAGAGATCCAAGCTAACCTACATCTCGCTACAAACTTCTTTCATGCTTCAAAGGTTATAGAACCCAAGCCTTCATGTGCTACAATGCCTATCATTCCTATTTCAAATGAACTTCCATCATCCCTTCAAGAATCCCTCGTGTGGATCCAAACTCCTACATTGTCCTTAGAAGTGGCTCCATGTCAAGATACTAATCAAAAGTGCAAAGAAACAAGTCTTATGAAGGATCAAGATCAATATAATATATCTCCTTGTCCTATATTTGACCAAAGTCCCATATCCCAAGAATCCCATGATGAATCCTTCATACCCTTCCATTTATTTCAAGAAGATATCCTTCCATCTCAAACACCCCATATTCCTTAACTTCCTATATCATATCCATCTCCTAAGCAAGATCAAGATATACTTTCCATCTCTAATGAACTTATCAAAAATCAAAAGAAAGGTATTGTTCCTAGGCTATCAAAAGATCCTTGTCAAGATAAAAGTACCTGAACATCCACTTTTCATAAGCCTCCATATCTATCTCAAGATTCAACTACTCCTATCAAGGTCACTCCTATCAAAGCTACATATAAGCTTATTGGTACAAAGATAAATCAAAAAGATGAAAGCCTTGGCCATGAAGCTCAAAATAAATATGTTAATATCCCTCCCACATCCTATTTACCTCTATTTGTGCATAATCATATTCCTTCTACATCTTCCAAATCCATCCTTGGTCCCTATATCCCAAAGTTGAAACATTCTAATCTTCCATCCATATTGGGTCCCTATATCCTTCCATCAACCTTTCCTACCATCCCTATCCCACCATCCTCTCACCTTACAATCTATCAAGATCAACAAAGGCATACATACTTGAGAAACCAAGGACCCATCCATATCAACTCTCCATATGAACCCATCCATATAAACCAGCTATATCAACCTTATTCATCCACCAATCCCAAGTACTTTGGATGAAATTTGAATGTGCAACATAAAAATCAGAAATCTAAGAATCCACTTATGTATGAAGATCACTATGTCCAAGCTAATCGACATGTGAATGAAAGAAAAAAAGAAATATTCAAGAGATCACAAAGGTCCATCAAGAAAAAAGAAAAATCAAAGAAAATGTGGGTTCCTAAATCCCTCATTGAAGAAATGCATTCTAAATAATCCAAAAGGAAAGACAAATCAAAGAAAGTGTGGATTCCCAAGTCACTTTTGAAGGACTTACACATGAAAGAGAAATCAAAGTTGACATTTAAGCTTCCAAAGGCTTCCACTCCACATTCTCCCAAACACATTCCATCTCATCCATCCACTTTGAGTCCTTGTATCCCAAGATCTGTATCCTCTCTTACATCAAAATCCCAAGCTATTTCACCCATTTTTCCTCCATTATTCCACTACCCTTCAAGGTGTGTATTTATGTTGATCTTGATAATACTTCTTATCTTCATATTGATTATCATTCCATTCCCCTTTTCATGCCCACATATGGAAAGACTTATTATCCTCTCATTTATTATCCTTCCATTTCCATTATCCAATCCATTGCATAAATCTTTAGCCACCCTTTACCTTATCCACCTAATCACCTTTCCATCACCATATCAATATCTTTGAGCATACCTTTTAGAAGCCTTGGCTCATCATATCATACCTTTTCAAGGAGTAGTCAAAGAGCATGAGGCTTGAGTCCATCCAAAAAAAAGAAAAAAGAAAAAGAAAAAAAGAAAAAAAAAGAAAAAAGAAAAAAGAAGAAAAAAAAGAAGAAAAAGAAAAGAAAATAAATCCATCCTATGGTGAAAACCACTTCTTGTGGCATCTTGGACAAATACCATGATGAAAACCTAGCAAACAGGCATCATGCATAATTCCTCACTCTTGCACTCTACACTTGGGGGCAAGTTTCATCCATCATATCCTCCATCTTTCTATCATTAATCCCACTTGCATCCATATTACATCTTTTTCCTTTGATCTTGACAAGGTTGGACATATCCATGAGCATTAAGTATCTTGACATGAGTTATCCTGTCCATAAGCCTATTCACTTGTTGCGTTCATGCTACCTTATCATGATCTTGCTGATCCTAAAGCCACCTTCATTATTCCTAAGAAGCCTTCCCATAATCCCAAAATGTTCACTCATAGCCTTCACCATCCCTTTATCATGATTGTGTGATCCTATCCACATTGATCCCTTGATCTTGATCCAAATGAAGAATAAAAGAGATGAAAAAAAAATGTTAGAAAAAGTCTCTTGATATGTCTACTCCTTTGGACCATTGTCATGACACCAGGTCATTATTCCATATGCTATCCAACACCATATCATTGACCTATATTGAGATATTATTTTTCCCTAGCTTGAATAATCTTGAGGAGATGGTCCTACAGGCTGCATTCACTTGCTTCATCCATCATGGCCTATCCATCCAACATCCAATAATTTGCAAATCCATCTTTCATGTCCTATACCTTGCTAGACATTGGGGACAAATTCAATGTGATCTTCTTTGAGAACTAGTAATCTCTAAAAATAAAAATCCAAAAAAAGTTAAAATATTCTTAAAAAAATTCAAAAACATAAAAAATCTCTAAAAATCTAAAAAAGTGAAAAATCTCTTAAAATCCAAAAAAATATGCAAATTGCAAATCGAGAGTAAACTCTCAAAAATTGCATTGCCCAATAAAGCATTATCATTGTTGAATCAAATTGGAAGGCACCAATCCAAATTCAACAAGCTTATCAAAATAGACACAAGTTGGCTCAAAATCATCACATCAAAATAAAAAAAATGCTACACTTGAACTTAGTGATTTATAACACATTTCAAACATCCAAATACTTGATCTAAACAACAACATGACACATTAAATATTCAAACAAAAAATTAGATCAAAATATAAAAGGCTTAAACATAACTAAGGATCAAATTGGATGAAGTTTTTGAAGTATGGATCTACAAACAAAAGAAAAAAATGTTCGAAGTGTTACTAAATTTTTGGAATCGTGTCTTCTAGCAAATCAATGATGGTTGACTAGATGAGCATTGATGAAGACATGATATTTTCTTGATTTCTTCATGAGTGCTTGTCAGGTTGATTCATAATAGTATGAAAATCCATCTAATGATATGATCATCAAAGAATCATTGAGGACATTTGTATATGAAAGGGATCAATTTTTTGTCTGTTTACTTGAAATTGTTAAAATCCAAGGAAACAGGTATTCATATCATTATGGTTGAACCAGTGAGGGTTGTACCAATTTCATGTTCCAAAAGCTCGATGATGAAAATAAGCTTCCAAATTCTGAATAGTGACAGTTAGCAGCATACATCCTAGATTAAATGCATTTAAGGTATTTGCCTTTCTTAGATTGAAAATAGATTTGAAAAAGAGAAACAGAAAGGGGGTGGAGTTACTATCATCAAAAGACCAAATCAAGATACATCAAATGATCAATGATATCATCAATGGTACATCATCAAATGTCTTGAAATCTATATCATCAAATGTCCTTCAATATAATCAAAGTCTTGACCAACATCATCAATGTCTGAAGTATCCATCATCAAAAATCATACTCAATCTAATCATCAAAGGTACATCAACATCATCAAGATACAAGTACATGTAAATCATGATCCATAAAATGATTCATGCTTCATCAAGGACATCATCAATAATGAATCATGTTGATCAAATAGGGGCAACCTAATCCTGTTCATCACCTTCTCTTCTATCAATCCCTATTTTGCATCATGAGAAAATCCAATCAACTCTATATCATCAAAACATCTAATCATGTATCAAATATCAATCAGTCAAATCATCCAATTGATCATCTAGTGTCAATCAAGTTATCCTATCATCCATTTTATCATCTTGAGCGCATCAAATCTCCTAACTCTATATCGCGAGGAAGGAAAATCATTGTTTTGTCTCTCTAGAACTTGAGAGTGAAATATCAACCCATCAACTTATCCTATCAGATTGACATCAACATCAAGCAAGTGATTCTGAATGACATCAAATGATACCAAACCATCATCAACTTATCTGGAGCATCAACAACATCTTATCAATCAAATCTTTTCTCATCAAATTTTCTCATGATTGGGACATTTTCAAATTTCTATATCGGGAAACAAATCAAAATTTCCTAATCTCAACCAAATCAGCCACAATCATTTTGATTCATTTCCTGAGGGGGCATACCATCTGATAAAAATAAGCATCAACAAGATCATCATCGATAATCAAGAGACCGATCATCAAATCAAAGAGAAAGCTTTTATCAGAAATTTTTTCATAAATCAATTGACTGGGGCATCACATCGGAATCAATCATCAAATTAGAATTTTACATCAGAATCTTACATCATATCAAGGATCCATCATCATAAATAATCATCAGAATGACCATCAGAGTATCACATCAATTTGATGAAGGGTGCTCCCCTTAATACCACAAACACATAATAGAAACAAAGAAACAACAACAATTTGCAAGAATAACAAACGGGCTTCTTATTATCTCCACAAATGTGGAATTACAAATTTTTAGAATTACAATATGCAAAGCCACATGGGCATTCCCCTTACAATATTCTATAGGACAAAGCCTCGAATTATTACCCAGATCTACTACCCATAACTGCCCTAGACAACACTAAGGGCCTTCTTTATATAGGAAATTTCCACCGCCTGAGAAGGTTCAAAAAATTTAGCCCTTAAGGCTAACCAAACTTAGAATTATTTTATTTTTCAATTTATTACATCAAAGTCAGCTCAAAATAACTTTTGAAACCCAGACAGATTTTGAAGGAAATTTATTTTCTGCCATTTTAGGTGGCCCAACTTCTAGAGACCATAAGTCATCACCCATTGACCCGATTGACTATTATGACCCCATTTTGGAAAGGGCCTGAAGTGCTCTACAATGCTTTAATCAAGCAAGCTTCATTCAGCCAAAGTTTTGACCTCATCCGAGGCCTCTAAAGCCTTCAAAACTGAGTTCAAAGTTTTTATACCCTATTTTCAATACTAAAAATTTTCAATATCTTCAAAACTAGACTTGATCCGGCAATGAAACTTTACTGGCAGGCTGATACGACCAAAATGAACCTCCACCTGTGAAATCAAAACATTCCAAGATCGTATGACCAACTTACTAGAAATAGAAAGTTTCCATAAATAGCAGCTTGACACAAGATAACCCCTATTGAAAAAAAATATATAAATATTTTTGGGTGATGCAAGATTGCTCTTACACCCAGGATGCTCTTGCATCAGACACCAGGGGTAATTTGAGAAGTGACCTTGTCACAACTCAGGTGTGTAGAGGAAAACCAAGATGGTTAACCTCCTCCTTTGTCAGCCATGATGAATCTTCAACAGGTCATCCTTTCCATTTGACCAGATATTCTTCATATACCCTGTGCCTTGTGCTTCTACCAACACGACTATCTAGTATGTCCTCAATCTCCTTGATAGCTGAACTGGTTGCTGGAATACTCCACTATGCTACTGTGATCTCATCTTCAACACCTCCATGATACTTTGTCAAATCTGAAATGTTAAATACTAGTGAAATATTCAGCTCAGTAGGGAACTCTACTTCATATGCATTTCCTGAATCATGCTTCTCTAGTATCTTACCTGGTCCAAACTTCTTCATTTTCACCTTGTTATATGTACCAACTGGAAATTGCTCCTTCCGCAAATGAACCATGACTTCATCTCCAACCTGAAATTTCTTATGCCTTCTTTTCTCATCTGCCTTAGCCTTATACTACACATTCATCTTGGTAATATGCTTCCTCACCTCCTCATGGATGTTCTTCAAATGTTCTGCAAAATCCTTAGCTTTAGCACTACTTATTTCTCCTTTATGTATCTTCCTCAACTTAGATGCATTTCTAGGACTACTTCCATATACAATCTAGAATGGTGATTTACCAGTGCTCTTGTTGATAGAATTATTGTATGAAAATTCTGCCTGTGGTAAAATCAAATCCCATCCTCTTGGCTTGTCTCCAACCAAACATCTCAGCAAATTCCCCAAACTCCTATTCACCACCTCTATCTATCCATCAATATGTGGATGATGTGATGAACTAAACTTCAAATATTTCTTCAACTTCTTCCACAATGTGCGCCAAAAATATCCAACAAACTTGGTGTTTTGATCTGAAACAATGCTCTTTGGCAAACCATGTAGTCTCACCACTTCTCTAAAAAATAATTCTGCTACATGAACAACATCATTAGTCTTCTTACAGGGAATAAAATGTGCCATCTTCAAAAATCTGTCAACCACCACAAAAATTGAATCATGTCCCCATTGAGTCCTTGGCAAACCAAGAACAAAATCCATACTGATATCCTCCCATGGCTTCTCTGGTACAGGTAATGGATGATACAACCTTGTATTTTGCTTCACTCTTTTCACCATCTGACATACTCTGCAACTCTGTACAAACTTCTTGACATCTTGCTACAACTATGGCTAATAATAATTCTCACTAACCAAAGCAAGGGTTTTATCATGACCAAAATGTCTAGCCAATCCTCCGCTATGCTTCTTCTTAATGAGATTCTCCCTCATAGAACTTCTTGGAATGCACAAATAACTCCCTTTGAATAGCATTTCATCTTGAATGATGAAATCCAACCACTTCATTTTGTCTGGAGTAATAGGTTCTTTACAAGCTTTCCAAGCTTCACCAAAATCAGGATCCTCTGGATACAAATTCTTGAGTTCCTTGAACCCAACCACTTCAATCTACATCTCTGTCAGCAATAGTTGCCTTCTGCTAAGTGCATTTGCAACCCTATTAGACTTTCCACTTTTGTGTTTCAAAACAAATGTATAACTCTGCAAAAACTCAACCCATTTCAAATGCCTTTGATTCAACTTTCCTTGACTATTCAAATATTGCAAAGCTTGATGATCAGTATAAAAAAAAACTCCTTAGGAAGCAGATAGTGTCTCCACTTCTTTAATGCCTGAGCTATAGCATAAAATTCATGATCATAAACAAAATATTTTCTCTTGGCATCATTTAACTTCTCACTAAAATAAGCAACAGGTTTACCTTCTTGGCTCATAACAACTCCTATTGTAGTACCACTAGCATCACAGTATACTTAAAACACCTTATTAAAATCTGGAAGTGCTAAAATAGGTTGTTCTATAACTTTTTGTTTCAACAGTTTAAAACTCTTATATGCCCCATTAGTCCACTTGAACTCTTTTCTATCCCCTCACATTGTTTTAGTCAAGGGTCCACAAATACTACTAAAATTTCTGATAAACTTTCTATAAAAGCTATCCAAACCATGAAAAGATCTTACCTTAGTAGCACTCCTTGGAGTAGGCCATTCAAGGATAGCCTGTACTTTCTCTGGGTCCATTTTTAGACCTTTTGCTGAAACCACAATTCCCAAATACACTAACTCCTTCACAAAACTGCACTTCTTCAAATTTATTAACAATTTCTCTTCTCTCAGCTTCTCAAACACCATAGGAATATGCATCATATGCTCTTCCAATGTCTTACTAAAGATCAAAATATCATCTAGGTAAACAATGACAAACTTACCCAAAAATTCTTTCAGAACCTCGTTCATGAGCCCCATGAAAGTGATCGGTGCATTGGTTAGCCCAAAAGGCATGACTAACCACTCATACAGTCCTTCCTTTTTCTTGAAGGTAGTCTTCCATTCATCTCCTTCTCTGATTTGAATCTGGTGATATCCACTCTTTAGATCTATCTTTGAGAAATACACAGCTCCACTCAAATAATCCATAATATCATCCATTCATGGCAATGGAAACCTATACTTGATTGCGATCTTGTTTATTTCTTTGGAATTTGTACACATCCTCCATTCTCCATTCTTCTTTGGTGCTAATACTGCTGGTACAACACATGGACTCAGGCTCTCCCAAATCAATCTCTTTCGTAATAACTCATGTACTTATCTATTCAACTCTTCACTTTTTGTTGGTGTCATTCTATGTGCTACCTTGTTTGGAAAACTAGCTCCTGGAATCAAATCCATTTGATGACTGATATTCCTTACCAGTGGTAATCCATTAGGTACATTATCAGATACAATATCCTGAAACTCATTCAACAAATCTACAACCTCTACAAGTACATCCTCTATTTCCTCTTTACCAGCTTTTGGAATTAAAGAAAAACACACATGCTCATGCCTCATACCATCTAGGAATTTTATTCCATCAACAAAAGTTATTCTTGCATTACCACATACATTTTCTTTGGTCTCCTTTAATGGCTTTAGCTTATGTCACACTCCATCCTTTGTGAGTGATGCAGGAGCATCTCGAGTCCTTGGCAATCCTGTGTCACCAAAAAGAATTTTGGAGTTTGTCTGCATTTCTCGATTTCTTCTTTGACCCAATTGATCAGTTTCCTTTGGTTACCGAGTGTGGTCGATTATCTCCTGGGCGGTCGATTATTTCACTGGCACTTGGCATTGTCTGTCTGCTACTCGGTTGTCTTGCTTACCGATGGGTCTAGTTTTGTTTCCTATTGTGACGAACTTGTGAATTTATATTGGATCATGGAATTAATGTTGGAATCCATCATTGGGAAGCATGTGGTCCCAGATTTGATCGTTACTTCTGCTAATTGTGGATCTGAAGGCCGACTTAGCTCGGTAGCTTCTTGTATAAATGTAGATGTTTGGTTGTAGTTTAGGGAGTCAATTTTTGATAGAAGATAGAAGGCATTAGAATGGTGATTTGAAAAGATCCTTGCATGTTTGAGGACTTCTGTAATTCATTGTAATATTAGGCCATAACTAGGAAGGTGTTACAGCTCGGCATGTATGATTCAAATTGATGTTGATATATGACTGATCTATCATTCTCTCTCTCACTCTAGTTTTTTGTTGCTTCTCCATGTGTGTTGTAGGCTTGGATCATTAGGGTGCACCATCCTTTGGCCCCTCTTTCATCCTTGCCTTGCGTCAGGTGGTATCAGAGCGAGGTGAGATCTTGATCTAGGTCTGCAGATCTAGGTTCCTCTTGAAACCCTAGTTGATTGTTGTAGGGTAGCAGATTGCAATCTGACCTACAATTGTAGAGGGTTTTCAAGATGGTTTGTTGGAGGTGAGATGTAGATCTAGGATTGGTAGATATGCTAAGATAGATTGCTGCTAGGTTGGATGCAGTGGAGACAGCCCAAAGAAGAGACAGACATCTTAAAGATGTTAGTGATGATGAAATTGAAGAAGAACAGGTGAATGCAGAACCTACTCCTGTTATGGATCAAGGCAAAGAAAGATTTTTGAAGGCTTTGACAAGATTGAAGTCAACACCACATTTGAATCCTCTTGACTATAGTGGAAAGCTAGATTCTGATGAATTGGTGGACTGGATCATCGAGATGGAAAAATATTTTGAGTATGAAAACATCCCTAAGGATAAGAAGTTGAAAATTGCAAGCACAAAGTTGAAAAGTCATGCATCCTTATGGTGGGAACATCTGCAATTGGATCAGAAGAGGGAAGGAAAAGAAAAAATCAAGGTATGGAGTAAAATGGTCAATAAATTGAAAGGAAAATTCTTACCTTGTGATTATCAGGTTAACCTAGTTCGACAAATGCAAAGTTTGAGACAAAAAGATAGCTCAGTAAAAGAGTATATTGAAGAATTCTATAGATTAGATATCAGATCTAGACATGATGAAGATGATGTGGAAAGGATCGGTAGATACTTGAATGGTTTGAGGGTTTCCATCTAGGAGGAGATTAGTATGGTCAAATTGGAGAACATTGAAGAGGCTTATCAATTTGCTTTGAAAGCCGAGGAGAAATTGAATAAGAGACATGAACATAGATAGAGAGGTTGAGGTGGTAGATTCCCTAGAGGAATAGGTAGATCTAATGGTGAAATTGGTAGATCTAAACCAGAAAAGACAAATCTGGACAAAGGCAAGACCAAGTGGAAAGGTGAAAGTTCTAGAGGCAGAGGCAGTAAAAATTGAGGTGGTTATGGCAGAGGAAGTTTCTGAGGAACTTGTTATAATTGTGGAGAGGAATGACATACATCTTTTGAATGTACACAAGCTAGTAAGAAGGCTGGTAGTAGTAGAAATGCTTTGGTGCAAGAAGAATCACCGAATGAACCTGAGAAAGAAAATAACCTGATGGTAAGGAGAGCACTGTGAAATGAAAGCAAGAAGGAAGATCCAGTAAGGAAAATTTTGTTCAAGACTAGATGTAGAGTTTATGACAAAGTTTGGAAGGTAATCATTGATAGTGGTAGCTTGGAGAACCTAGCATCTGAAGAGATGGTCACAAAATTGCAGTTGGAAAGGTTGGTACATCTGAAGCCCTATTAGATTTCATGGATCAAAGACGAGCATACATTCTTGGTAAGTGAACAATGTTATGTGAATTTGAAGATTGGAAAGTACTATGATAAGGTGTTATGTGATATCATGCCTATGGATCATTGTCATATTTTGTTGGGTAGACCTTGGCAATATGATAGACATGCTGTAGATGATGGGAGATTGCATAAGTATACTATTGTGGCTAATGGAAAGAAACAAATCTTGTTACCATTGATGGAAGAACCTGTTAGTAATGTTTTCACATCTGTGAAAGTTTTCTTGATGGAAGGAAGAAATTTTTTTAATTCTTTGAAGAGGAATGATGTATGTTTTGCTATGATTCCTAATAAGCCAAGTAAGAAAATAGAGGATAATGTCCCTGAGGAGATTGATAAGTTACTCACCGAGTAAAGTGATATCATTTCTGATAATGTACTTGATGGTTTGCCACCGAAAAGAAGCATTGATCATTGTATGGATCTAATCCCTGGAGCTAGTTTACCGAATAAGACACCTCATCGGTTGACACCTGCTGAGAATTAGGAATTGAACCAACAGATTCAAGAGCTACTGGAGAAAGGTTTGATTAGAGAAATTTTGAGTCCTTGTGTAGTACCTGCTATATTGGCATCGAAGAAGAATGGAGAATGGAGAATGTGTACCGATTCCAAAGCAATCAATATGATAATATTGAAGTATAGGTTTCCTACACCGAGAATGGATGACATAATGGACAGTTTGACTAGAGCAAAGTATTTCACAAAGATTGATTTGAAAAGTGGGTATCATCAGATCAGAATCAAAGAAGGTGATGAATGGAAGACTAGTTTCAAGACAAAAGAAGGTTTGTATGATTGGTTGGTTATGCCTTTTGGTTTAACTAATGCACCGAGTACTTTTATGAGGTTGATGAATGAAGTTTTGAATAAATTCTTGGGTAAATTTGTGATTGTATATCTTGATGATATTCTGATATTCAGTAAGACTAGAGAAGAACATTTGTTGCATGTTAGACAAGTTTTGCAGAGATTGAAAGAGGAGAAGTTGTTGATAAATCTGAAAAAGTGTTCATTCATGAAAGAAGAAATTGTGTATTTGGGATTTGTTATTTTAGCTTATGGTTTGAAGATGGATTCTGAAAAGGTTGAAGCTATTTTGAATTGGCCTACACCTGTGAATGCTAGTGAGGTAAGATCATTTCATGGTTTGGCAAGTTTTTACTGAAAGTTCATAAGGAATTTCAGTTCAATTTGTAATGCTATGATTGAGACTATGAGAGGAGACAAAAGATAATTCAAGTGGACACATGGAGCTGATAGAAGTTTTGAGACCCTGAAGCAGAAGGTTGTTGAATTACCTATTTTGGCATTGCCTGATTTCAATAAAGTATTTCAAGTAGAATGTGATGCAAGTGGAAGTACAATTGGAGCTCTGTTGAGTCAAGAAGGTAAACTTGTTGCTTTTTTTAGTGAAAAGTTGAATGATGCTAGAAGGAAATATGTTGTGTATGATTAAGAATTCTATGCTATTGTTCAAGCACTGAAGAAATGGAGACATTATTTGATACCAAGTGAATTTGTGTTGTATACTAATCATAAGGCTTTACAATATTTGGGTAGTCAGAATAAGTTGAATCAGAGACATATGAAATGGGTTGAGTATTTGAAGAGTTATACATTTGTGATAAAGCATAAGAGTGGAGTCACTAACTGAGTTGCTAATGCATTGAGTAGAAGAAGATCTTTGATGACTGAGATGAAAATTAAAGTTCTTGGTTTTGATGAGATGAGAGGTTTGTATGAGAATGACCCTGATTTTTCTAAGCCATGGAGAAAGTGCAGAGCACCTATTCAAGATCAACAAGATACTAAATGGGATGAATATTTTATTCAGGAAGGTATGTTGTTCAAAGGTATTCAGTTGTGTATACCGAGAGGAGTAATGAGAACTAATCTGATAGAAGAGAAATATAGTAGTGGTTTGGTTGGACATTTTGGTATTGATAAAACATGGAATTTGCTTAAGGTGAAGTACTATTGGCTGCAGTTGTATAAAGATGTTCAGAAATTTTTGAAAAGTTGTGGAATTTTTCAAGTTGCAAAAGGAGTAAGTCAGAATACTAGATTGTATACATCGATTGCTATTCCTGAGAAACCTTGGATTGATATCAGTCTGGATTTTGTTCTTGGCTTACCGAAGACAGTAAGAGGTAATGATTCTATATTTGTTGTTGTGGATAGATTTTCTAAGATGGCACATTTTATACCTTGTAGATAGACATTGGATGTAGTACATGTAGTAGATCTTTTATTTAAGGAAATTATCAGATTACATGGATTACTGAGGAGTATTATCTCTGACCGAGATAGTAAATTTGTTGGTTATTTTTGGAAAACACTTTGTAAGAAATTTGGCACTGAATTGAAATATAGTTCTACATTTCACCCACAAACCGATGGACAAATTGAGGTTGTAAACAAAAGTTTGGGAAATATTTTGAGATGTTTAGTTGGAGACACACCGAGTAATTGGGATTCTGTGTTGGCACAAGTAGAGTTTTCATATAACAATTCAATGAATAGGAGTACTAAAAAGACACCATTTGAGATTGTGAATGGCACACAACCGAGAGGAATATCTAATTTGAGAGATATTGCTGATGAGAATAAGAGAAGTGCTGAAGGAGTAAAATTTGCTGAGTATATGAAGACATTTCATCAAGATGTGAAGCTGAAGCTGGAAGACAGTAATCAGAAATACAAAGATAGAGTTGATAGATCAAGAAGACATAAGACTTTTGATGTTGGTAATGAAGTGATGGTTCATTTGAAGAAAGGCCAATTTCCTATTGGAACATATGGGAAGCTGAAGATGAAGAAGTTTGGACCTTGCAAGATTATGTGGAAATTTGACAGTGGAAATGCATATGAGATTGAGTTACCTGATGACATGGATATATCACCAATTTTCAACATTGCTGATTTGTATGAGTATCATGAACCTGATGAAGAAGTGAAAGTACCAACATAATATCCTAAGAAGCAGAATGATGAAGTTGAACATATTTTGAAAGAAAGAGTTGGCAAAAGTACAAGAGGAAAACAATACATGGAATATCTGGTTAAGTGGAAGAATAGACTGATGGAAGACAGTTCTTGGATTTCACAGTTTGAGTTCGATGCAGCTCAGACCAGACCTACCAAATGATTCTGAGAATCATTTCAAAGTAACCCTAGGTGTCTGATACAGGAGCATCTCGGGTCCTTGACAATCCTGTGTCACCAAAAAGAATTTTGGAGTTTGTCTATGTTGCTTGGTTTTTTCTTTGACCGAGTTGGTCAGCTTCCTTTGGTTACCGAGTGTGGTCAGTTATCTCCTAGGCGGTCAGTTATTTCATTGGCGCTCGGTGTTGTCTGTCTGCTGCTCGGTTATCTTGCTTACCAACGGGTCTAGTTTTGTTTGTTGTTGTGGCCGACTTGTGCATTTATATTGGATCATAGAATTACTGTTGGAATCCATCATTGGGAAGCATGTGGTCCCAAATTTGACCGTTACTTCTATTAACTATGGATCTGAAGGCCGAATCAACTTAGTAGCTTCTTATATAAATGTAGATGTTTGGTTGTAGTTTAGGGAGTCAGTTTTTGATAGAAGATAGAAGGCATTAGAATAGTGATTTGAGCAGATCCTCACATGTTTGAGGACTTCTGTAATTCATTGTAATATCAAGCCATAACTAGGAGGGCCTTACATCCCAGCATGTATGATTCAAATTGATGTTAATATATGATAGATCTGACATTCTCTCTCTCACTCTTGTTGGTTGTTGCTTCTGCATGTGTGTTGCAAGCTTAGATCATTAAGGTGCACCATCCTTTGGCTCCTCTTGCTCCCTACCTTGCATTAGTTAAGGAATAGGTATTCACATGACCATCATGTACAACACATTTTTCAAAGTGCCAAGGTCTACCCAATAACATATGACATGCATCCATAGGTATGATATCACATAGTACCTCATCATGGTACATGCCAATCTTGAACTGTACTAGGCATTGTTCACTGACCATGACCTTGTGGTCATCCTGCACCCAGGTAATCCGGTATGGATGTGGGTGTTTTTGTCTCTTGAGCTTCAACTTTGTCACCATCTCTTCTAACACCAAATTGTCAGTGCTTCCACTATAAATAATCACATCAGAGCATTTACCTTCACACTTGCACTTGGTGTGAAATAGGCTCCTCCTTTGCTTAGGTTCATTCTCACCACTCAATAGGACTCTTCTATTAATCAACATTTCTCCTCTTTCAGCATCTTTAGAATTTGATGATCTAGCATCTTCATCTACATGTGAAACTCTGGCTTTTCTTTCATTCCTCCTATTTGTCCTTCCTTGGCATTGAGGACATTCAAATGCCTTGTGACCTTCTTCTCCACAGTGAAAACATGTTCCACAGAAGCCTCCTTTTCTAGATCCTTGTCCTCTTCCTCTTCCTCTGTGATCTCTATTATTATGATCATGGAAATGTTTGGAATTGTTTCCTCTCTGATTTTGACTGTTGTTGGCCTCATCCTTCTTTTTTGGATCTTCATTTTGGCCTCCATATTACCATCCACCAGATCATCCACCACGACCTCTTCTATTTTATCTGCTCTCGAACTTCTTGTTTAGTTTTTCCTCTACCTTTAGGGAAAATTGATATGCCTCTTCAATAATGTTCATTTGAACCAAATTTAGCTCATCTTGAATGCTCAACCTCAACCCATTAAGTTAATGAGCAAATTTCTCCTTATCTAATACTGCATGGCCTATTCTAATGAGGATTTGATAGAAATCCTCTATATACTCCTGAACAGATCTTCTTGCTTGCTTCAAACTTTGCATTTTATTTAGTAGGTCTAGCTCATAATCAATAGGAATGAACTGTCACTTCAATTTATCCACCATCCGGTCCCATCTTGTGATTTTATCCTTTTCTCTTCTATTTCACTCCAATTGAATCTCTTGCCACCAGATCTTCGCATGACCCTTCAGTCTGGCCTTTGGAAATTTGACCCTATTAGGATCCTCAATATCTTCATACTCAAAATATTCTTCACATTCATTGACCCAGTCGATCAATTCCTCTGGGTTAAGATTTTCTAAAAATGTAGGAACCTCAATCTTAGGTCTTTTCCTGATCTTGGGAATCGCCCGAAAAAGTCTTTCTTCCTCTTGATTCAAAATTTTGACTTCTCCTTCCTGATCATAATTTCCTTCTCCCTCAGCTTCATCCTTGCTTTCATCTTTGACATTAAGATTCATTCCTTTGCGAATCTCCTCTTGCAATGCTCACACTTGTCTCTACAGTGCCCTAACCTTAAGTGTTACAACACCAGTTGTTCCTCCACATTCCCTTTGTGGAGGCATTTTTGTGCTTATTATTGAACCCCTAACCATGGTCCTGGTGCAAACTACCTCACAGTTGGTGATCTGTTTACACACTTAGGAAATCTCGCTCTGATACCACTTTATGAAGGGTGCTCCCCTTAAGACCATAAACACATAACAAAAATATAGAAACAACAACAATTTGTAAGAACAACAAATCGGCTTCTTACTATCTCCACAAATGTGGAATTAAAATTTTTTAGAATTACAATATGAAAAGCCACATGGGCATTCCCCTTATAATATTCTATAGGATAAAGTCTCAAATTATTACCCAGATCTACTACCCAGAACTGCCCTAGACAACACTACGTGCCTTCTTTATATAGGCAATTTCCACCACTTGAGAAGGTTCCATAAATTTAGCCCTTAAGGCCGACCAAACTTAGAATTATTTTATTTTTCAATTTATTACATCAAAGTCGGCTCAAAATAACTTTTGAAACCCAAACATAAATTTTGAAGGAAATTTATTTTCTACCATTTCAGGTGGCCCAACTTTTAGAGACCATAAGTTATCACCGTTGACCCGATTGACTATTATGACCCCATTTCAAAAAGGGCATGAAGTGCTCTGCAACAGCTAAATTAAGAAAGCTTCATTCAGTGATAGTTTCAACCTCATCCGGGGCCTCTAAAGCCTTCAAAACTGAGTTGGAAGTTTTTGTACCCTATTTCCAATACTGAAAATTTTCAATATCTTCAAAACTAGACTTGATCCGGCAATGAAAATTTACTGGTAGGCTGATACAACCAAAATAAACCTCCACCTGTGAAATTAGAACATTCCGAGATTGTATGAACAAATTACTAAAAATTGAAAGTTTCCATAAATAGCAGCACGACACAAGATAGCCCCTATTGAAAAACAAACAGAAATATTTTTGGGTGATGTAAGATTGCTCTTACACCCAGGATGCTCCGGCATCACAATTAAAGAAACATCATCAGAACCGTATCAATTTCATATCAGATATCAAGAATCAATCATCGAGTAATATCAAACGCACATCAAAGATCGACCATTACTTAAAATCAGGACCTATCATCAGCAAAATCAGAGTATTCTTTGAATCGACCTGCTTCGCACATCAACTCAAAGAGGGGCATTTGTAATCACCTGAAAATGGACAAAGACAATTGAGTAACAAATCAAGGTGAATCAAAGAAAATCAAGGACAAAATCAAGTAATTAAATTGAATCAAACATTTAGCCAATCAAAATTAAAATCAAGCTTTAATTCAAGATGAATCAAAATCGAGAGCATTTTAATCAAGTGAAATCAAATCAAAGTGCAATTAATTCTATTAATTGTATATTTTTGGATTAAATCAAATTCAACCCATTCAAGGGGTACATGGCTAAATAAATCAATTTAAATCAGTTAATAAATCCTAATTTCTCTCAACAACCCAAAAGGGAAGGGAATTCAATCAACCAATAGGATTTGAGAAAGGTATTCACATGGATCAAGCCAAATTCAATCTCAATCACTCAAAGTGAAAGAGCATCTTGTCCATTGATCTTGTCTACTTGTCCCAAGCTTTGAGGACACAAACTTTGCATTGTCTTCAAAGGGTGGAACCAAAGACTCAACTCAAGCTTAATCATGATCAACTGCACCACACCCTATACCATTGCATAAATCTATAAAAGGAAGACCAAAATTATCATAATTCATAACCACAAATCTGAGAATTGCATAGAACCTCTTACATTTTATAGATAGAAAGGCATTTTAAGAGCTTAATTAGCATTCAATTTAAATATAATTGTTAGCTTTAGCTTAATCTTTATTGTTTCTCATTCTAGGACTGTCATTAATGGTAGCTTGCTGAGAGTTTCTATTAACACTCGAAGATAGAGAGCCATAGGATGCTCAATTGATCTTTCATTTGCTAAATAGTTGCTATATTATGGTTTATTTAGTTTCTATTTCATTTATTGCTCAATACTAATTCTATGGAGGTACATTTCCTTTTACACACATGCCTCTATTTATACTTAACAAAGTTTTGTACTGGAAGAAATAGAGAAATACTTTATATGAGTTGTTACATGGAAGGAACCTACAGTGAAATGCTTCAAGATATTTGGCAGAAAATATTATATTCGAAAGGATGAAGACAATCTCGGGACGTTTGACAACATAGATGATGAAGGAATTTTTCTAGGATATTTAGTGAGGAGAAAGGAGTATCAGTATTAAAATAAGAGATTGAACAAAATTGTGGAAAGTGTGAATGTGAAGGTTAATGAAGAGTTTCAGGAGGTCCCTGAGTGATACATTGAGTATGAATCTGATACAAAGGACAAGAGAAAGGAAGAAAATAAAGAAGAAGTTACTAAACTGACACCATCATCTACAGTAAAGAAACCAAGGTATCTATCAAAAAATCATTCAGAAAATCAAATTATTAGACATAAGAGTAGAGGAGTCATTTCCAAAAGTAAAGCATCTCAAGATCATGATTTGTTATGTTTACTATCAGAAGTTGAACCTAAATATGTAGCAAAAGTTTGTAGTGATAAGATTTGGACTAATGCTATGAAGGAAGAACTCAGTCAAATAGAAAATAATCTGACCTAGGAACTGGTACCTTGACCGGCTAACAAAAATGTGATAGGTACAAAATGGGTTTATCTAAACAAGTTAGATGAGAATGACAAGGTTGTGAAGAATAAGGATAGACTATTATGCGAAGGTTACTCACAAGTTTAAGGTATTGACTTTGAAGAAACTTATGCCCCTATTTCTTGGATGGAGGTTGTTAGGATGTTCTTGGCATTTTCAATTTTCAAAGGATTCAAGGATTTTCAAATGGATGTTAAGTTGGCATTCCTAAATGGATAATTGAAAGAATAATTTTACATTGAGCAACCAAAAGGGTTCAAATCATATTCAAATCCTGATACAATTTTTAGATTAAAGAATAAATTATATGGATTGATGCAAGTACCAAGGGCCTGGTATGGAAAATTGGATAAATATATAATTAGTTAAGGATTCAAGAAAGGTTGGGCTGATAATAATCTATATTTCAAGATACTTTTAGAATTTTTTTTTATTGTTGTTATGTATGTTGATGATATCATCTATGGAGGCAAAGATTATTTATGTGAGAAGTTTTCTGAAGAGATGCAGAAGGTATTTTATATGTCCATGTTTGGTGAATTGATTTTATTTCTTGGATTGCAAGTAAGTTAGAATGAAAAATGTATTTTTATTTCTCAATCCAACTATGAGAAAGAATTACTGAAGAAGTTTGGCCTAGAGAATTCAAAACATGTATGTACTCCTATTGTTACTGGCTATAAGTTGAATAAAGAGGATGATTTACCAAAAGTAGATGCAACTATGTACATATCAATGATTAGAGGTCTATTGTATCTGACTACTACTAGACCAAATATCATTGATGCAGTATATTTGGTAGCTATATTTCAACAATAACCAAAGATTCACATGGTATGGTGGTGAAAAGGATTTTAATATATCTAAAAGGAACAAAAGATATGAGGTTGTGGTATTCGAGAGAGTACCATTTTTCCCTAGTGTCTTACACTGATGCAAATTGGGTAGGATATGTGGAGAACAAAAGAAGTACCAGTGGTGAATCTTTCTTTCTTGGCTCCTGGTTAGTTGGCTGGTTGAGAAAGAAGCAGGATTATATAACACTATCTATTGTTGAATATGAATATATTGTAACATCCTCATGTTGTAATAAAGTGTTATGGATGAAGTATACTGTAAAGGATATATGAGTTATTTTTGTTGAACTGATTCCTATCATGTGTGATAACACCAACACTATTAGTATGTCAAAGAATCTAGTAATGTATTGCATGAAAAAACACATTGACACCAAATATCACTTTATTAAAGAGAAGGTTGAGGAAGTTGTAGTTAATCTTGTGTATGTTCTCACAAAGGAGTAGGTGTTAGGAATAATAGTCCACCAACACAACTGAGAGAGGGGGGGGGGTGAAGCACTTGTGAGACACAATATTAAACTTTATACTTTATAATCCAAAATAGTTAATTAGATTATCAACAAAATGAATGTAACATCATAATACAATATTTTTTTTTTGAGGATACCCTGTTAAAGGTAAAATCCCAGTGGGAATTAGCACCTACTAATGATGTACTGAAAGTATTAGTATCCCTGCTAAAAGATTTAGCCCTGTTAGGAGCTTATTAATGTATATAATACATAGTCCATGTTAAAAGATAGACCCTGGTAGGAGTTAAGAGAAAAATGGTAGGCTCGTTGCCTAGGCACACTACCCAAAGAAGGTTACATCCACCTTCAAGACTCATTGTCTGAAATACAATTTTATAGAAGATATAAAACCCAATGAACTATCTACTAGAAATTATCTTTTCTTGATCAGTTCCAATGAATCTCCTCAATCACAACCTCTTCTCTACATCCAACAAACTTCACAAATACAAGCTTGCAGCTTCCACACATATGCCTCTTTATTCTCCAAAAATAACTCTTCTTTATACCCTATTATAGTAATCTATTAGATTAGCTAATTAAGACTTCCCCAATAAAAAATAATTAAATATATCCTTGCTAATATACACACGGTACCTTACACAAGTATACAATAGTTATAATTCTTCAAATACACTCTAGGATATGAAATCCATGCTCGCCATCTTCACAACACGTTACTCATCTCTAGTCAACTCCAAATAGGTCTTTGCAAGACTATACGCTTCAAATGACATCACCAAAAACACAAAAAATCCATAATCACAAATAATATTCTCTAATATGTCTTCTATCATGCCTTAAGCTTGCAGGACACAAATCATGCTTGCATAAGAGTTATCTCAGAAATGCAGAGACTAACTTTGTTACTGTCCATTGTCACAGTTCAGTAACCAGTCTTCACTAAAACAATTGTAACTCACTCCATCTACAATATTAAGCCAAGAGATGTTAGACATAAGGTCACAAATCATCCTTGTACATATTCCTATCTTCACATGCTCTGAAACAATCATACAACAACAATACACTTCTGTCAGTCATCCATATATGAATGTTAACCAGTCTTCCTACCTTCATCTGAAACATATGTTGATAGTAATAAAAAATAATGAGAGTCAATACAAATTACAAAACCAATTCCAACAATCTCCCCCTTTGGCATTAATGGCAATGTATGAGAAAATCCATCAACCCAAAAGCACTCATCTCAATACAACTTTCTGAATATCCTCAACAGAGTCTTCTCAAAATCTCTCCCCTAAATTACCAGGGATTTTCACTATATTTCCCCCCTTGATCAATGGAAAAAGGGTTCCATTATCCAATCTTTGATTACCTCATCTCAGGTGCAAAATCACCCAAATGTGTTATGCTTTGTTCATACAATCACTCTCCCTAAGGAGTAGATCTAAGCATCAAGTCCAAAAGTGATATAACTATGAAAACCACTAGAATGATGCATTCCTACATCAATTAATTATCACAAGGAGGGGCTCTCACCCCTATCATACCTCTAAGATATTCAAAGGTATATTTTGGAAAAGGTTTTGTAAACGTGTCTGCTATCTTTTCCTTTGTGTTGATATACTCCAATCTGATCTCTTTCTCTGCTACCTTGTCTCTTAAGAAATGATACTTTATTGATATATGATTTGTTTTAGAATGCATAACTAGATTCTTTGACATATTCACTATGATAGTGTTATCATAATATATAACCATAGGTTCTTCAAATATTATTCCAATGTCTTTCATCATTTGCTTCATCCAAATAATTTGGATGCAGTTTATAGCAGCAACATCATATTATAGCTCAACAATAGACTGAGCTATATAGTCCTACTTCTTACTTAGCTATGAAACCAATCCTTTCCCAAGGAAAAATGCACCTCCACTAGTACTTTTTCTATCATCTACGCTTCCTACCCAATCAACATCAGTATAAACATGTAACACAAAATCATTAGATTTTTCATACAATAATCCATACTCAAGTGTTCCCTTCAAGTATTTGAATATCCTTTTGACAACAACAAGATGAGTCTCTTTAGGATTTTCTTGATATCTCACCACAATTTCAACAACATTAGCTATGTTAGGTCTGGTATGAGTTAGATATTGTAGGCCTTCAATCATTGATCTATACTTTGTCTAAAAAACACTTGCAATTTCATCAGTATTAGTAAGTTTATAACCAATAACCATGGGTGTTCCAACAGGTTTACAATATTCCATTCCAAATTTATTTAACATCTCTTTAAGATACTTTGTTTGAGAAATGAAATTTTCATCTTTTTTTTGATTAATTTGTAAGCCAAGGAAGAATTTCATTTCACCTATCATTGACATCTCAAATTCATTTTCCAGTTCTTTAGAGAACTTCTTACTCATCTCATCATTGCCTTCAAAAATAATGTCATCCACAAAAACTTCAACTATTAGAATTCATTCTTTACTAGTTCTCAAATATAAATTACTATCAACATTACCTTTTCTTAAATCAAGACTTAGTAGATACTTATCCAATCTTGCATACCATGCTCTAGGTGCTTGTTTCAATCCATACAATGCCTTTTTTTAATTTACATACCATATCCTCATTCATTGTCAAAAGAAATCCATTAGGTTTCTCAAAGAGCTTGTGTATTTAGGCTTTGTGGTTGTAGGAGGAAAAATAAAGATGGATCCTGATAAGATAGAGGCTATTCTATCTTGGCCTTCTCCAAGGACAATGACAGAGGTGAGGAGCCTTCATGGGCTTGCATCATTTTATAGAAATTTCATCAGGAACTTTAGCCAGTTGTATGCTCCAATGATGGAGACTATCAAAGGGGGACAAAAGCACAAATTTGTGTGGACTAAGGAGGTGGAAGACTCCTTTCAAAATTTGAAGTAGAAGGTATCTGATAGACCTATCTTGGCATTTCCTGATTTTCAAAAGGTTTTCACCATAGAGTGTGATGCTTCTAACACTGCAGTAGGAGTAGTACTAAGCTAGGAAAGAAGGCCAATAGCCTTTTTCAGTGAAAAAATGAATGATGCTAAGGGGAAGTACTCCTCTTATGACTTGAAACTATATGTACTAGTCCAAGCACTAAAGAAATGGTGACACTATCTTTTTCCAAAAGAGTTTGTGGTCTAGACAGATAATCAGGCTTTGAGTTTCCTGAATAGTCTAGAAAAATTGGCCAACAAACATATGAAATGGGTTGAATCCATTCAAGATTTCACCTTCTCCATAAAACATAAGAAGGGATTTTCCAACAAGGTGGTAGATGCTCTAAGCAGAAGGACCATGACAGTGCAAGAAATCAGGCTCCAAAGTGTGGGCGTTGAGTCTTTGAAGGACATGTACCTATTTGATGAATATTTCAAAGACATCTACAAAATTTTCTGTGATTTTTCAGAGGCATATCACAACCAATATGCAGTCTTCCTGATTCAGGATGGACTCTTGTTTAAAGGACATCTATTGTGTATCCCAAGGTGTTCCATGAGAGAGAACATAATCAGAGAGAAGCATGGAGGAAGCATGGGAGGACACTTTGGCATGGATAAGACCTTGGAACAGGTCAGGAGGTTCTATCATTGGCCCAAGATGCCCACTAAGGTAGGGAAGTTTGTGGAGTCTTGCACCATATGTTAGAAGGATAAAGGTACTTCAACCAATGTAGGACTATACCAACCATTGCCCATTCCCACTAGACCTTGGGAGAGTTGTAGCATGGATTTTGTCATGGGTCTACCTAGGACACAAAGAGGATTTGACAACATCTATGTTGTTGTGGATAGGTTTAGCAAAATGGCCCATTTCATTCCTTGTAAGAGCATAAGTGATGCAAATTATGTAGCCAACCTATTCTTCAAGGAGATTGTTAGAAACCATGGTGTACCCCAAACAATAATCTTTGACAGAGATGTGAGATTTGTAGGTCACTTTTGGAGGACCTTATGGAAAAGGTTAGCGACAAATCTTCATTTTAGTTCTGCCTGTCATCCCCAAATGGATGGGTAGACTGAAGTTGTCAATAGGTGATTGGGCAACCTATTGAGATGTCTAACCAAGTAGTATGGAGAAAAATGGGACAGTGTTCTTGCCCAAGTAGAATTTGCATTTAATGACTCCATCAATAAGAGTACAGGGAAGATTCCTTTCCAAGTTGTTTATGGGTAGAGTCCAAGAGGTATTTTGGAGTTGAGGGATCTTCCTCAAGGAAGTCATGTGAGTGCCCATGGTGAAGACTTTGCAACCAGAATCCAAGAGATGCATGAATAGGTCAGACAAGCACTACAAAGAAGTTCAATGAAATACAAAGAACATGCAAAAAAAAAGAGGAGGGACTTGTAGTTTTAGATTGGAGATTGGGCATGGGTATACCTCAAGAAAAAGAGGTTACCAAAAGGCAAACACACAAAGTTGATGATGAGGAAAGTTGGTCCTTGTCAAGTCATCAAGAAATATGGATTGAATGCCTATGAGGTTGCTTTACCTATAGATTTGGGGATCTCACCTACCTTCAATGTTTGTGACTTGACCCCATACTTAGATGTGCATACAAGAATTCAAGAACAAGAACTCCAAAAAGACCTAGCAAAACTTCCACACCAAAAAGACCTAGCAGAACTTCCACACCATGAGCCAAGGAAACAAAACAAGATAATTGACACCAAGATTGTCAAACAAAAAAGGAAGAATGTCTACAAGAAGTATTTGGTTTAGTGGGAAGGATATCCAGAAGAAGAAGTTGTGTGGATGGATGAGGCAGAGATGAAGAGACTTGGCACAAGTCTTGAAGAACTAGTCTCAAGACGAATTGAGAATCATTCACCCTTGGAGTATGGTATAGGAGCACCCTCAAAAGATTGAATCAAAGGAAGAAAAATATGTTAAGGAGATCTAAAATTTTCTTTAGGTTCCTAAGAGACTATGTAAGCTCATTAAAGTCCTAACGTTCAATCAAGTTCTTTTAGGTGGCTATATAAACCTAAGACACTTTGATTGAGGGGACTGATATGAGAGATGTTTTCTATTGAAATTAGTATAAGTTAGGAAGTAAGGTATTTTTTAGGTCCTTAGAGGTCTTAGGTTATCACCATAGGCCTAGATAACATTAAAGAATTAAGGATTTGCAACAAATTTTAAAAGTTGCACAAATCTTGCAAAAGTTGCTAAAAAGTTGCTTTGCAACTTTAGCAACTTTTCAAAAATCTGTTATAACCAATGGGATTACCTCTCTAACCAACCAAGGATGGTTAGAACAGTTAGGAGAGGTTTATTTATGTTTGATTTCGGTCATACCAATGTGAAGAGTGCATGGTAATGTAATAGATTTGAAGAATTAATAAAATATACCCTATTTTTCTGCAAAATCTAGATTGCAGTAGCAATTGTACGGCCATGTACAGATGGTGGATGAGGGAATTTGATTGGGAAAGTTTCTTATGGTATTTACCCACATTTCTCAAGTGGTTTTAGGTCTTCAATCCATTTGGTTTTTGTGTGATCAGGATTTCAAAGCCACTGCCCTGAATTAAGGATAGGCCTTAGTGTTTCAAGGTTTTGTGGCCATTTCTTGCCTTCTAACCATGGGAATCTGATAAGATTTGGAGGAATGGAAGGATGGACTATTTAAAAATTCAAAAGGAGAGAATTTTTCATACAGGAAAGGGTGGAGAAATAGGAAGCCCTAGGTAGGCATCTTTATGTGACTACCTACTAGCTGGACTGCTACCGACCCCATAACCTTTGATGGGTAATGAATCAAAGCACCAAACCTTGGATTTGGAGTTTCCTACCCTATCTTAAGAGGTTCCAATTGTTGAGAAGTGGAAATCAATCCATTTGAGAGTAGTTACTTCTTTAAAGCCGCTAATTAGCCTTATTAGCCCTAGGTGACTTAAGAATCCCTTGGTGGAATAGCTTTAGAATAAGATCCTAACATTTACATATTTGAAAGAAAAATGAAAAGGGTGTCCAATTATATTTTTAGATCATTGTATTTTGTGGGAAAATTTTTAATTAAGTTCAAATTACCCGGGTAGGAGGGCTACAAGGAATTTGGCTAGATTCCTAGAACTACAAGTTGAGGAATGCTATGTTTTGAAATTGTGATTGTTAAGGAGTCAAGAGGGTGTTGATTCATGCATCAAGTTGGAAAGGAGGTTGTGGGGTGAACAAAACATCATTTTTGCAAGAAGTCCTACTTGTAGAGGTTCTATTCATTCCTAGTTAAGGTTTGTGGATTCAAACTTAGGGATTGTGGGATTGTCTACATCAAAGTCATTAGGAACAATCAAGTCAACAAGAGATCTTTCCAAGATGTATTTATGTGATCATGAAATATTAGAAGCTCCAATATGGAAATTTGAGCTGGTGTCTTTTGGAATTGATCCACCAAATTATATTCTTTAGATGTTGAGGAAGTGTCATTTGATGTTGTTTTACTAGTTCCCCCCATAGTGTCACTTTTTCTTGACTTCGTATGACAACACATGTGTGAGTTCTCTTTCATGTTTGTCCTTGATGATAATAACAATGATGTTGTTGTCAAAACCTAATAAGGTGTTTATGGTGTTATCATTAGCATGAGAAAAAATAACTTTAACTCCCTTCTTGTTTGGATGTGATGTTTTGATGATTCTCCTTTTTCATAATTAAGGAGTGGAGATTTGAATGCAGTGTGTTCATCATTATTCTTATGTCCATCAATAGAGATAGTTCCATTATTAGTAAAACCTTGGACAACATGTTTTAGTCTCATATAACCATTGGTTTTGTGTCCTTTGTTTCTATGGTACTCATTATGGTGTAAATCATTCCACCAAGAAGGTTTCACTTGGGGTTCATATCCTCTTGATTCAGGTAATGTGATCAATTTGTTGGCTACAAGTGTTCTTAAAGAAAATTCAAGAGGGTTCACCTAAGGGTGTAAATCTTATTTTAGGTGGATGTTGAGGAGCCTTTAGTGTATTGTTGTATTGATTGTTATTGGATGAATTTCTTGATTGATTAACATTATTGGCTTGAATTTTAGATAAGTAGAATGGTTTTGGTCTAGCATTATTTGCATCTATGACTCTATCATTTACCACATGGTTTTTATTCTTCAACCAAAAATTTGGCTTGTCATTGTTGTTGTTTGAATTATCAGTGTTGTTGGTTTTGTTTTTGTTTAAAAATCTTGTATTATCCTTATATATATATATATATATATATATATATATATATATATATATATATATATATATATATATATATATATATATATATATATATATATATTTAATTATCCTTTTCTTACTAAGGAATCCTCAATTTTAATACCATTTTATATCATTTTGTCAAATGAAGGAGGACATTGTGGTTGAAGGTGGAAGTTCATTTCACTAGTCAAGTTGTTGATGAATATGTCCATTTTCTCCTTTTGGGTACACCCCTTGGATATTTGGCAAACATGTGTCTTCATCTTTGAAAAAATGCTAAAAAGGATTCAGCATTTAGTTGATTAGTATTAAAAAGATCCAGCATAGTAACCTCATGTTCTATATTGTAGGATTATTGGGTGACAAATTTAGTGACCAATTCTTCAAAAGTTTTGATGTCATGTGGTAATTTTGAAAACCACTCCATGGTTTGTCCACCTAAGATACTTGGAAACAATCTCATTAGGTAAGTTTGTTCATGTATAAATTCCATGCTCAAGGTACAAAATTCCCTTATGTGATCTTTGTAATACCCCAAAAATGGGCTATAGGTTCATTGACCTCCTACATCTTCAATTCGAAAGAAATCGACATCAAAGTCCTAACCTAAGGCACATTTGCACATTATCAAAAATTAATTGATTTTATCCTAAATTTTGCATCAGGGAATATTCCTAGCAATATTCCTATTTATCCTAATTATCTTTAATTTAATGATTATTTGGAGATAAATCCTATTTATCCTAAAGTTTGATTAATTGAATATTTTGAATATTTAATTAATTAGATTTAATACCGTCATTTAATTATTTAATTAAATTTAATTCTAATTATTCTTAAATTCTATTATTTAATTTTGACAATAAATCTAAAATATAGTTTTGACAATAAATTGTATTATTTAATTTTGACAATAAATTTAAAATATAGTTTTGACAATATATTATTTAATTTTAATAATATAGTTTTTGAATAAAGTTTGATTTAATAATTGATTAACCCATAAATCAGTTATTTTAATTCAAAAATCAGTTAAGTTGAGAATAAATCACTTTATTTTTAAATTAATTTATAATTAAATCATGCACAATCAGAAAAGCAGGCAACTAGAAATTAACAATCAATTTTAAAATTGAAACTCAACATCTGATGATGAGTTGAAATTTGATCTAAACTCTATTTTGAGTTAAAAACTGCTTTTGCATGATTTTTGTGAGTTAATTATCTTTGATTTCTTGATAACTCAAAAATCAACCCGAGTTTATCAAGAGTGATTTATGACTTTTCTCCTACATCCTCAAAGCCCTGGATTTCTATAAAATCAATGCTCAGCTCTTCATAATTATCAACACTCGAATTTGCACAATTACTTTGGTGAATTGTGAGATCTTTCATAGTTGATCATAGTTTTTGCATAGTTTCATATCATAGTTTTCATATTCATTCATAGCATTCTTAGATTAAATCTACATATCAATCTCAATTTCATTCATTTATCTTAGATTCATATAGTTTCTCATTCCTAATTGCACAGAAAATACAAAAATATAGAATAATCTGCATTCATATAGTCTCTCATATTTTGCATTCAAATCCTTCGTTTAGGTGTTGCATTGTCACTGATCTCGATTCCAATCTGAGAACATCATACTCACACCTACTAGAAGGTAGTAAATCACCTGGTTAGCTTAGTTTCATTTATTTGCAAGATTTCAATTTTGGCTAACCTCTAATGTTTTATTGAAGTGTTGTGTCTACAACAAGGTACAAAATTCACACACACATTTTTGGCGCCCAACGTGGGGCCCTAAAATGGGTTTCCATCTCTTCTAATTCACTTCTATCTATTTTCTATCATTTTCTAGTCCATTCTACGATTTCATTCTCTATACGTACATTTTTCGTATGACTTTTGTCAGAAAGTCATACCAGGAAGATCCCACTGTCGTACGACAGTTGATTCTATTGAGGTTCGTATCAGAAGCTATACATTGTCATTTGGAAGCTTGATTATTGTTTGGTGAGACACCCACTTTCGTATGAGTTTCTAGACTGTCATCTAGAAGGTAACTCAATGTCGTACGAGTTTTGACTTCGAGATTCAATTGTCATTTCAAAATTTTTGGCAGCTTTTTAGATTTGATTTTCAGATTTGGACTAATAGCTAACTCTAACAATTGAAATCTTCTATTTTTGACTGATACTTGCTGAATCTGATTGGAAAAAGTGCAACTAAATTGCTAAAATAGGTAAAATCTACTAAGTGCCTTGCAAGGAATTCAGGTATTCTACTACGATTTGATAACACTTCGATTTGGGCATAAAATGAACTCTCACGTGTCAAGCTTGTGTGACTTTTCTTGCTTTCGTATCTAGAGCTAAATTAGCTCCCCCTATGACCCTAAGGGTCATTCATCTAGATGTAGAGGGTGGGTCCACTGTGGATGCATCCAATACATTCTCATCAACCTTATCCTTCTTTTCCTCTAACCAAATCAAGCTTACATCTTTTGAAGCTTTCACAAACTTGACTTCTCCTTCGGTATCCAAAATTGATTCTTCTAGCTTTTTAGGGATTTCCTAACTTTGCGTTATTGATCTATAGAGCTTTGAGATGTGTCCAGCCTTGTTACATGAGTGACAAATAACTCAAGGCCTTAAATTCCTCAGTGCATTGACATGGGTTACCATTTTACACTGTCTAGCTGAGTGACCATTATAGTTACAAATTTGACATGTAATACTCTGGGAACTTCTTGCATTTGGTTGATTCTGATTTCTCTAATTTTGTTGAGTCTTGTTCTTCTGACTTGTTTTTATAATTCATAGCTTTATGATGAAATTTATTGCATAAATAACAGTAACCATTGAAATTTCTTACCTCTTTACAATTCCTTGCTATGTGTCCATGATAGTTACATGCATAACAAGTTTGATCTACTAGCTTGTGCTCATCCTTAGATGGTTCAATACTATTTTTAGTATGATTTCCTATCTCCTTAGCATCTATGGTATCTTCTGGTGCTTTCATCCTTTCTTGCATGTCATCAATCTAATTTTGTGCTTCATTGAATCCAATGCCGCTAGTATCCCCTTTAAGATTCTGACCATATAACTGAGATTCTATCAGATCCTTGCTTGTGTGTAATTTATCAATGTGATTCTTAGCTTCTTTTAACTCAAATTCCAAGTTTTCTTTGTTATTTCTTAGCTCTAAGATTTCCATGTTTTCTTGCCTCAATTCTTCATTCAGTTGAAGTTTCTCTTTCATCTGTTCATCATAGACTTCTTGATTGTTAGTTAGCTTTTCATCCAACTCTTCAATTTGATCTTTCAAAGATGTGTTCTCTTCATTAGCTTTTTGACCATCTTCCCTAAATTATTGTTTGAACATTCTTTCAAATATTTTCTTAGTCTTTTGATGACTGATTGAGAATCATTGACTTTTTCTTTTAGTTTGTCAATTTCTTTTTCAAATTTGTCAAGGTCTTCCAGAGTAGCTTCAAGATTCTTTTTCAAATGTTTCATTTCTATCTTATCCATGATCTCCTCAAGTGGTTAAAATTCTTTGCTGAGGACCAGAGCTCTGATACCAATTATTAGGAATGGGAACACTTGGGGGGGTGAATCAGTGTTCACTATATTTTAATCTTTTCTTTTACTCTTGAAACTTAACTAGAATGCTTAAGTACTGAAATGAACATTAACATAATCAAGATGCATGAACACAACACATAACACCAATATGGTTACGGGGAAACCCAAATAGGTAAAAACCCTAGTGAGAATTGACACCCACTAATAAACTATACTAGTGTCTTGTGATCCTCGTTAGAAGATCTTTAACCATGTTAGGAGTTATCTTTACATTTCTTTTAGTACAGTGACCTTGTCAAGGGTCAGACCCTGTTAGGATTCTTTTACAATTAACCCTATTAGGGGTGAGGATGCACTGTCCAAGAGCTCACTACTCAAGTGGTGAAGGCTATAGCCTTCTGATCTCAGATACACACTATATATGCTAGATGAACTGGCACTCTGACACTGCTTGTCTGATCAGTTCATTTGATGCGTTGATGCTTTGACCTCTTGTAAAGCTCTAATACATCTTAACTAATCTTTGAATACTTCTTCTCTACTTATCTCAACTCTATATCAACTTCCATACTAATTACAAATGATGCATCTCATATTTGTATGCGCTTATCAAAACAATTAACTAGGTCGGCCTATAACCGATTACATACAACGCTTCCAATTGAATTGGCTCAAGAATGTTTACATAAAAACATAATTACATTTCTATAACCTAAATAAAATAGGGGCATAGCCTTTATAAAACAATATTATCCTCGCTAATCAAATTACCAACAGTCGGCTACATACTCTGTTCTATTCTGGCATTCACTGGTTGTACCTCTTCAACTATCTGTATCTTCGACATATGGTATCATCTGATCATGCACTCTTAGACTTGCATGAATACATACATACAAGCTTAACTTCAAGGGTGCATACCTTAACTAGGTCATACGTATGTACGCTGATGCTCTGATCTACTAGTGCTTTGTTAACTATCTAGTCTTCTATACTTAACCAAAATCTGATCTTCTGATAATGTACACTAACTCCAAAACACTATATGACTTTGTTTCCATAATGACAACACTATATTTAGTCATATACAATCAGTATAGTCAACTTGCCAACAAAAGGTTTACAATACACATTGTTAGGTGTGACCCGGTTAAAGGATTTAATCACCCTGTTAAGAGTGGCCTTGTTAGAGGGCTTAAGAACATTCCATCAAAATGTCACCTTGATTAAAGGATTTACAAAATGACTATTAGGTCAACCTTGATTAAAGGATTTAGACTGATACAATGGTTAGAAAGTAACAGTAGGTTCTGATTTGAAAATATACAACTCACTTTATAAATATAGATCTAGTTCGCTCATACGTTGATTTACTAACTGACCTTCATTTCCATCTCCATCTCTGATCTTCTCAAAATTCTCTTCAAGCAATCACCACAACTTTATCCAGCTCTTCACAACTTCACCTTCAACCTTCTACTTAGACTCAGCAGTCAATAACATCAACCTCTTCTCCATATTGTAACCTCACAATTAGGTTACCCTTATACCTCCTTGATTAGGTAGATTAATCTTTTGTCATTTAATCTCTTCCATAGATCTTAGGTTTAGGTGAGATTCATTAAATCCTTCCATCATTATGTTCTCCTTCTTTTCTCTTCTAGATACATCTCCAAACTTCTCTTTGAAATCATAAGAAAATGATTTACCATGCATTAAATGATTCACACCATTCACTAATAATGTCAACATGTTTTACATATCCCAAGAATTCAACTATGTCGGCTGGGATTCTCAATTATTTCTCAAAATATAAATCACTGACACTTGGTCAATACTGTGTTCATCTCCTCGGTCATTACTGTGTATCTTGGTCATCGCTAACACTTTCCTTCTCAGCAAACACTGTCTTTGCTTAGTAAATATCTGTCACTTGATAATTACTGATGTTCGGTCGACACTAGATTTTCTTGGCATATACTCGCTCTCAGTCAATACTAACATCACTCAGCTTAAACTCAATTTCTTCACTTTTTCTCGGTTAAGCCTATATTTCCAATCTTCCTTCCTTCACTTGGTGTTAAATATAAACAACACATTATCTTGTCAATGTGAAAACTAATCAAGTACCCATTGAAGTATCACATAACTCAACCTTTCCTTATGTCCTTTTGTTATCTCCTCTTTTCAAATCCTCTTCATCAATCAAAATATATGCTATTCTCCTAGATAGAAACTATCTTACCAGTTAAGGTTTGACATCAATGACAATATAATAATTTTTTCAATTTTAGTTTCCAACACCCTTCTCATCATCTTTAAATCTTTACCTCAAACTATTAAGATTCACCACAATAGAGGACCAGAGCTTTGATACTAGTTCTAAGTCCTAAGATCAGATTACTGAGAGAGGGGGTGAATCAGTAATCTACCAATCATACAACTTTTAAACCTTACAATAGCATTCACATGATCAACTTAATAGAAGCAAATGAAAACTACAAACATATAAGCACATCCACAAAGTTCACACATAGATTTTTCTTGTGGAAACCCTGTTTTGGAAAAAACACGTGTGGGAGTTAGTACCCACTAAATGATGCACTCTTCTGAAGTATGTCCTGTGAGGAGCTTAACATTGTTAGGAGTTTACAAAGACACTATTAGGTGCCACCCAATTAAGGGATTTACCTCTAGCCGTGTTAGGAGCTTTACCTTGTTAGAAGTAGCCATTTTAGAGGAATTTAGACACAAGATTATGTGCCACCCTACTAAAGGATTTAAACTAGGGACTTGTTAGGATCCACCCGGCTAAGGGATTTTGATTGTGTAATACCCAAACAAAATGGGCTATAGGTTCATTAACCTCCTACATCTTCAAATTTGAATGAAATCGACATCAAAGTCCTAACCTAAGGCACATCTGCACATTATCGAATTCTAATTGATTCTATCCTAAATTGTGCATCGAGGAATAGTCCTAGAAATATTCCTATTTATCTTAATTGTCTTTAATTTAATTATTATTTGGTGATAAATCCTATTTATCCTAAAGTTTGATTAATTGAATATTCTAAATATTTAATTAATTAGATTTAATTAAATTATTCCTAAATTGTATTATTTAATTTTGACAATAAATTTAAAATCTCATGAATAATTGATTAAATTCTTATTTAATTAATTCATGTCAATTGTCAAATTTTAGTAATATAGTTTTTGAATAAAGTTTGATTTAATAATTGATTAACCCATAAATCAGTTATTTTAATTCAAAAATCAGTTAAGTTGAGAATAAATCACTTTATTTTTAAATTAATTTATAATTAAATCATGCACAATCAGAAAAGCAGGCAACTAGAAATTAACAATCAATTTTAAAATTGAAACTCAACATCTGATGATGAGTTGAAATTTGATCTAAACTCTATTTTGAGTTTAAAACTGCTTTTGCATGATTTTTGTGAGTTAATTATCTTTGATTTCTTGATAACTCAAAAATCAACTTGAGTTTATCAAGAGTGATTTATGGCTTTTCTCCTACATCCTCAAAGCCCTGGATTTCTATAAAATCAACGCTCATCTCTTCATAATTATCAACACTCAAATTTGCACAATTACTCTGGTGAATTGGCGATGGAAGGATTAAGCACTTGCGATAGGTGATTTGTGAGATCTTTCATAGTTGATCATAGTTTTTGCATAGTTTCATATCATAGTTTTCATATTCATTCATAGCATTCTTAGATTAAATCTACATATCAATCTCAATTTTATTCATTTATCTTAGATTCATACAGTTTCTCATTCCTAATTGCACAGAAAATACAAAAATATAGAATAATCTGCATTCATATAGTCTCTCATATTTTGCATTCAAATCCTTCGTTTAGGTGTTGCATTGTCACTGATCTTGATTCCAATCTGAGAACATCATATTCGCACCTACTAGAAGGCAATAAATCACTTGGTTAGCTTAGTTTCATTTATTTGCAAGATTTTGATTTTGGCTAACCTCTAATGTTTTACTGAAGTGTTGTGTCTATAGCTAGGTACAAAATTCACTCACATTTCTTGCACCCACCGTGGGGCCCTGAAATGGGTTTCCATCTCTTCTAATTCACTTCTATCTATTTTTCTATCATGTTTTGGTCCATTCTATGATTTCATTCTCTGTCTGTACATTTTTCATACGACATTTTTCAGAAAGTCATACCAGGACGACCCCACTATCGTACAATAATTGATTCTATCAAGGCTCGTATCAGAAGCTATACATTGTCATTTGGGAGCTTGATTGTCATTTGGTGAGACACCCATTGTCGTACGATTTTCCCGACTGTCGTCTGGAAGGTAACCCACTATCGTATGAGTTTTGACTCTAGAATTCAATTGTTGTTTCAAAATTTTTGGCAATTTTTTAGATTTGATTTTCAGATTTGGACTAATAGCTAACCCTAACAATTGAAATCTTCTATTTTGGACTGATATTTGCTAAATCTGATTGGGAAAAGCATGACTAAATTGCTAAAATAGGTAAAATCTACTAAGTGCATAGCGAGGAATTTAGGTATTCTACTATGATCTGATAACATTTCGATTTGGACATAAAACAAACTCTCACGTGTCAAGCTTGTGTGAATTTTCTCACTTTTGTATCACAGACTTCATTTTGGGCTATAAAACAAACATAGATTTTCTTTTTGCATATTTGTTACACATAGTAAATAGGCCCTATGAACACTATTTGTGGATGATCTCGAGAGAGTGGGCTTCTTTCACTTGTTCACGCATGTGAAGCTCTTCTTGATGAAGGATCCCCTTGTAGGTAGCAAGGTTACTGAGAGCATCTCACATTCTACTAGATTTGTGTGTCTTCAACTTTTGATTGATACATTCTCTCTCTGGAGGGGTTGATAGATCATAAGCGGTTGACATCATAGATCTTTGTGAGATAATCTTGGTCTTAGCATGTTAGGTTAATCTATCTTCTTTGTTTTGGTTAAAAGTGGAAAGGCTAGAGGACTATGCTCTACTCCCTTTTTGGGTAGTATCAGAAACTCAGATCCTTGAATTTGGAACTACTCTCCATGTGGTATCTTTTGTGAGTCACCTTTAGAGAGGGTTAATCATAGTGGACATTCCCTTAACTAGGTCAACCACATGGACAAAACCTCAAGTAGTAATAGCCATTTTCATCATGGTAGCAGCAGCCACTATATAAATGTCCTTGTGGAGGAAATCTTGATAGGTGTGGTCTCTTGTTGGGCTGTTAGATCTCCCTAGTAGCTCCTGATTGATTAAAGTCTCAGACTTTGTCAAAACCCTGGTGTGCTTGGATTGGAGTTCACCCTTTTTAGATCACAAAAGTTGTATAGTCAGACCATTACTACAAACCCTAGTGAGGCCAAATTTTTCATTTTCTAGGAATATGTGCATTATTGAAAAACTTTTGAGAACATACACAGTTAGCATTTCTATGGATTAGCACAATAAGTCACTATTGCTTGTTCATGCGTAAGGTTTCTTTTTCCCTTGTTCATTATTTTCAGACGATTGCCTGCTTCCCTTGCTTGTTGTTTTGCATGCTTGATATCTACTTGGATTATTTGAAATAGACTATTACACAGATCTTCAACACTGGACAGAAAACTTTGCCAACACTTTGAAACTGAAAACCCAAAAATTGCAAAATCTGAAGTGAAATTACTCTCTGGAGTCAAAAGTCATCCCACAGTCTCAGATTGTCATATGAATTTTTAGCAAAAGTCATTTCACAACCCCTGTATTGTCGTACAGTATCTAGTGTATTGAATTACAAGTGTTGTCACCAGAAATCAAAAGAAACATTATCCCTGGTAGCAATTTTCATATGAGTCTTGCAATTGTCATTTGATAACATACCCAGAGTCATACGAGTTTTTAGAAACTCATTTGGTAATTTTCAAAAGGTTGTCAGAGATTGGTCAAATTTGTCAGAAATCTAGTTTTTATAGCCTATTTCTAGATTCTATCAAAACAGTCACTGTGTCAGTAATAGAGCAGAAACTAGAAGCAAATTCATTCATTTTCCTAAAGCAATCTCTTGAGTCTGATTTAGCCTTCTGATTTATCAATTTGAGTCTTTTTCATCTTGTGTCAAAACCTTGTCAAAATTATCTTCAAATTCAGTCTTCTTACTAAAACGGCTAAGTTTTGTGAGCTCGTGCCCACCATCTGTTGGGCGTCTACCCACGCTACTATGGCATAGTATCCTTCATTTACATTTGATCAAATCTTCAATCAATTCAATCTTGACAAGGTTGCATCATTCAGTCTTGTTGAATCAGGTCATTCTTTAGTTGTCTTCATCTTGCTTTCTTGCTTCACCCAAGGTTAATGGTGGAAACTAGAGCTTCCTCACACAAGAAATCCAGAGAAGCACTTAACACCACACCTTTGACTATTCACAAGGGTTCCACTCTTGAGAAACTCTACAATTATGGTCTTTACAAAGATGACGGTCTTGGCAATTTTTGATTGAAAACTGGTTACATGCCCCCTCCATCAACTCATGGAGGTAATCAACAAACTCTTCCTCAATCTATCCCAAGGAGTCCTAAAACTCCTAACATGTCTCACAGAGGGACACAACATGGGTCTAAAGGACCTCATTCATGGTGTGGATCAAGAACCTACACCTTTTGAAATTGCTCGATATCAGAATGATGATGACTTCAAGAAAATGATGAGGCATTTATTGAAAGAAGATAGAGAGGCATACTTTCTAGAGTTAGCTCATCAAGGAGCTAAACTTCCTCCAAACTTTAATGTTGAAAATATCATTACACATGAGGAAGAAACCCCTATCATAGCTATGATGAAACAAATGCATGCCATGCAAGTCAAGCTTAACAAACTAGAGAAAGAAAAGGAACCTAAGGAGTTCTCCATGGAGGCCCTATGACCTTTTCCATTTGATAAAGACTTGTACATGCCACCATTCCCTAAAGGAGTGGAGATGCCTAAATATGATAAGTATGATGGAAACTCTGATCGTCAAGATCATGTCAGATAATTCTGTACTCAATCTATAGATTTTATGCATGAACCAACCTACCTAATGCATCTTTTCCCTCGATCTCTGGGAGGAGAAGCCATTCATTGGTTCTCTAGAATGTGTCCAACTATCAAAAATTTTGAGGAGTTAATTAAATTGTTCTATCAACAATACTCCTACAACATTCAACATCTGGTCACCATGATCGACATCTATAATCTGAAACAATACATAGGTGAACCATTCTTGACATTTCTCAAGAGATGGAGGAAGAAATTTTCTATATATGCTAGACCCATTCCAAAAATTGAAAAGATGGAAATCTTCATCAACAATATTGTTCCAGAAATCAATTACCCTTTACAAATGCAAAATAATACATCCTTTGATAAGATGGTAGATAATGCGATCAAAATTGAGAAAGTACTTGTGAAAAAAGGAGATATCACACTTCAAAAGGAAAAGTATGAATCTAGGTCTAGTTCTAAGGAAAAGTATGAATTTGGGTCTAGTTCTAAGGACAAGAACAAAAATTGGAACAAGAATAAAGGCGTTGTCACAGATGACATTGTTGATAATATCCATGCCCCATCTAAGGCACCTGCTTTCAATTTCACTATTGGTACCCAATCCATTAAAGCTTCTGAAGCTAAAGCAACAGAGCCCAACAAAAAGTCATTTGATTATAAACCTTGGGCTATAGATCCTAACCGCAAATTCACTCCTCTTGGAGAATCCTTAGAATCTACCATGAAAACTCTATTGGCAAACAAAATCATCTACTTGCCTGAGATAAAAGTCTTTGATCCTAAACCTAAACTGAAATGGTGGAGAGAGAATAATTTCTATGAATTCCATCACAATAAGGGTCATAAGACTAATAACTGCATTTGCTTGAAGCACATCATACGAGAAAAAATTGATAATGGAGAAATCATGATTAACAATCATAAGAGCAATAATGATCATACAACATTCACATAACCATTTCCTAAACATGGTAAAGAAGATTCTTCTTCTCAGCCTAATATGGGTGCTAAAGTCAATTATGCCTACTCTGGAAACAATGCTATTATCAATATGGTTGAACCATGTCTATCTGAGCATTGCAATGTCATCACAATTGTAAGAAATGATAGAGGTAATCAATCAGCTAATGCAGTTACTTGATCACAAGCTCAGGCACATCTGCAAGGACAAATACCAGATTCATCAAATGTCCCTAAGGTGCCTTTCAATCTTTCATCTACTTCTAAACAGAAGGCTACATCTAAATCTTCAAATCCTAAAGACATGAGGCCTACATCATATAGTATTGTCCAACAACTCCAGCACACAAACGCAAAAATCTCCACGTTTGAGCTGCTTCGGATATGTCCAGCTCATAGAGCCATTCTAGATAAAGCTTTGCTCGGAACCAATGTTCCTAATAACCTTGATTTAGATAGATTCTAGACTATGGTTGGTCATCTTATGTCTCCACAATATATTTCCTTTTCAAAGGAAGATGATAACTCCTTGAGTCATCCACATAACCAGCCCTTGCATATTGAAGTCTTGATCCAAAACCGTCATGTCAAACATGTGTTGATAGATGGGGGCGCTGGTCTAAACATTTGTTCTTTCAGCTTGATTACACAATTGGGATTTTCAAAAATGGCCATTGATCCTAGAAAGAAGATAACTATCAAAGCATATGATGAGCAAGAAAGATCTTCCAAATGAATAATTGTCTTACCTATCAGAACAGGTCCTATCATCAGAGATACTATATATCAAGTTCTTGATCTACCTTTGGCTTACAATATCCTTCTAGGAAGACCCTGGATACATGAAATGAAAGCTATTCCTTCTACATATCATCAGTGTTTGAAATTTCCTTATGAAGGAGTAGAAGTGATGATTCCAGCTGATCTATACACAACTTGCAATGCATTGAAAGAAAGTGTTGATAAACTTGTTCCTAATAACAGAGAATCTTCCACTAAGTAGCTAGATGTTGCTTCAACATCCCAAATGGAAGACATTGCTAAAGAGGTCAAGATCAAAGAAAATGGTATGGGAGAATATACTATAGAGCTAGTCTTATCTTTGAAATATCTCCCTATCTCACCTAAGTCCTATGGGAAAACTCTGAAACAGTCCAAACTAGAGTCTAAAAAACCTCTTGAGGCATACAAAGGAAATTTTGTTGCAGAACAAGTATCTAAACAAGAGTTTGAAGAGGATGAAGCTATGCTTGCATGGCTCTACAAAGATGAACTTGAATCTCAAGTTGTTCAAAAATGTGATGCTAAAATACCGAAGATCCCTTCTAAGTCATATGGCCCAGGAGATAAATTGATCACAAAAATGGGATATAAAGGAAAAGGACCTCTAGGACTACAGGGTAAAGGTCTTCTATCACCTCTTGACCATCGTGGCCAAGCAAACAAGAATACAACAGGTCTAGGATATAAGAAGAAGCCTTTCTATCTTAGCAAGAACTCCCCACATATCTTAGAATAGATTGAGCCATCCACAACAAATCAACTAAAGAGAGAAACAATGAAATAATCTGATAGTGATGATTCAGAAACCACTGAAGATCTTATTCCTTATGAGCATTTTCCTAAAGAAATAAAAAACCTCCTTGAAGCTAAAGATGATCCAATAAAAAGAATTAATGTTGTAGAAACACAAGAACCTACTATAGAACAAGAGATAGTTGCACCACAAGAACTAGCTAATCTCGAAGACAATCAAATAGATAAGGAGGAAGGTGGTAGTTATTCTGAGATAGATTCCCATGAGTATGAATTCAAATCAGAATCTGAGGGAAACCCTTCTTGGGGTATTCATCCTGACTTTACTCATGTTCTTAGATTTCCTAGAGGTATAGATGAGGAATCAAATGACTATGAATGGGGAGCCATTCCAGAAGAAGATGAGCTTATCATAGAGAAACATGCTGATGTTATTCACCGATATGCACCTAAACCCAACATAAGTCTAGAGAGAAATGATGAACTTATCAAGTCTGATCCACTGATGGCTGAAGTGGACTCCCACAATGACATTGAGCCTATTCATGAATTGAACATCTTAAGTTGTAATATCACCTTTGAACTTGAGTGTCGGGTTAGGACCAATGATGAAAGATCCATATCCATAAACACTATCTCCCAATCTTTCACGACTTTGACTATCCAACATCCTGAACTTCTTGACCAAACCTTTACGAATATGAGCCAGGGTATTTATACCTTTCCCAATGACTATGCCCTTACTTGCTATCTCAATGCAGTTGAGCCTATCAGGACTTCCATCAGTGAATCAAGCGTTAGCATGATGGAGTCGGACATCAAGTATCTTAGTCAAAAAAATAATAATAAGAACAAAAAGAAAAGGATTTCTGAGGGTGAAAACCACTTTGTGGTAGTCTCAGAACCTACAAAAGTAAAAATAAAAGACGTATCCGAAGGTGAAAACCTCTCTGAGGTGCCTAAGGATGAGATATTTGATGTCCTTCTGAGTCATTTATAGGACAGATCTCCAGTTCTAATTGAGCCCACTCAATCTATCAACTTGGGAACAACAGAAGAACCACAATTGATCCATGTAGCACAATCCTTATCAGAAGAAGAAAAGCAAAAATTTACAACATTCTTAATAGAAAAGAAGATCAACTTTTTATGGAAGTATTTAGATATGCCAGGGTTGGATCCTGATCTTATAATGCACCATTTATCTATAGCTCCAAATGTCAAACCTGTTAAGCGGAAATTAAGAAAGGTGCATCCACATGTTGCACTCTTGGTAAAACCTGAATTAGAGAAACTACTAAAAGCCGAATTCATCTGTGTCATTGATTATGCTGAATGGTGTAGACACCTAAAAATCCTTTAGAAAATAAAGTATTTTTATTTTTTGAAAAATCCCTGATGACATCATCATTTATTAATTAATTATTTATTTAATTAATTAATTTATTTTTATGTCATTAAATCCCTTTTTCTTAATTAAAAATATTTAATTAAGAAATCCCTCCCAAAAATGTTTAAATCTTATTTAAACATTAATCCCCTATTTATTAATTATTTTAATTAATAAATTGACCAAAAATCCCCCAAAAAATAATTAATTTATTTTTTGACCAAAAGTTGGCCTTTTTTCCTAAAACCACTAACCTCTTCCAAAATCTTCTAATCCCTTCTTAATTTCGATTAAAAGGCTAATCCCATCTTTTCTAACCCTAATCTCAACTCAAAATATTTAATTAAAATTAAATATTTAATTTTCATATTTATTGAAAATATTTCAATAAATTTTCCCAAACTTAAGCTTTTGGAATGAATAAACTTTTATTCCATAAAACTTAGGAGAATTCTAGACTCTTCTAGAAACTTCTCAACCCAACCTCTTCACCCATCCTAATCCTAAAATCCCCTAATCCTAATCCTAATCCTCACCCTAACCTTGTCACATTCCTTAAACAAGGTTAGCCAACTCCTAAACTTTAACCAAAGTCAACAAACTTCTAGAGGCTTCTCTTACATGCATTTATGATGCATTTAAAGCCTCCTTATCCCTCTTACATGCATTTATGATGCATTTAAGAAGCCCCTCACCCCTTTCTTACACCCTTTGACCTTAGGCACATTTCTCAAATTGTGCACATTCCTCCCATCTTTCAACCCAATGCCCTTGTGACACTTGTCACAAGGAGGTGGCCTTGAACTAGCACAATCCATGTGCTCCCCTTTGAATGAGTCTTGGCCTCTCTTAAGGATTTTGATCCTAGCCACTCATTCATCCTCCCAAAAGTCTATAAATAGTCCTCATTTCCAAGAGCAAAATATCCATTCACCTTTCATTTTATGCATTGTTATCATGTCCATTTAGCTCTAGACTTAGCATAAGCAATACTAATTGTTAGTTTCTTTTTATCATCTTCAAGCTTTCTTAAAGAACATCATAGCTTAATAATAATGGATTAACATAGTTTCTTTTATTGTTTTGCATAGCATATAGCATCATATCACACCTATATTTGGTCTAAAATCAATCTTAGTATGCATTAGAATATGCTCCAAGTGCTTAGAGAGCACACCCACATCCCCTTAAGCAAGAGCAAATCAAACAGTGCTTGAGTGCACCTGTTTTTAGCTCAATCTTGAGGTGGCTTTGGTTTTGTTTTCATGTCTTATGCTATTTTTTAGTTCACGAACATGTTAGATTAGTCTAATGTTTGAATGTTTCAGCCTTTCAAGACAGGTAACAGGTTCAAAATCATAGTCTACAAATGGATCTCAACTATTGTACCTGTATCAAAACTAGACAAATCAATAAGAGTGTGCACAGATTTCAAAGATGTAAACACAACATGCCCTAAGGATGATTTTCCATTACCTAACATTGATATGATAGTGGACATGACCACGAGCTTTGAGATGTATTCTTTAATGGATGGTTTTTCTAGATATAATCAAATAAAAATTGCTTTGGAGGATCAAGAGAAAATTGCTTTCACATGTGCATGGGGTACCTTCTATTGGAATGTCATGCCATTTGGGCTTAAGAATGCTGGTGCTACATATCAGAGAGCTATGACATCTATTTTTCATGAAATGATGCATCGAACTATGGAGGATTATGTTGATGATACTTTAGCAAAATCTATGATAAGATCTAAACATCTAAATGATTTGAGCAAGATACTAGATAGAATGGAGAAGTTTAGTCTTAGACTAAACCCTAAGAAGTGTGCTTTTTGTGTCACTTGTGGAAAGCTCTTAGGCTACAAAGTTTCAAAGAAAGGCATTGAAGTAGACCCAGCAAAAGCTAAAGCTATCATGGAGATGCAACCTCCCAAGAACATTAGTCAAATGAGAACATTACAAGGGAGAGTACAATCTATTAGACACTTCATATCTCATGTTGCAGACATATCACAGCCTTTCACAAAGACATTACATAAAGGTGTGACCTTGGCATGGAATGAGGAATGCGAAAAGAATTTTAATCATATCAGGAAATATCTATCAAATCCTCCTATTTTGATGCCTCCTATTCAAGGGAAGCCTTTGATCTTATATGTCTCCACTACAGATACATCACTGGGGGCATTGCTTGCACAACATGATGAAAACAAGAAGGAAAAAGCTATATACTATATTAGTAGAACATTGGTAGCATACAAAAAGAACTATTCTAGGATTGAAAAGGCTTGTCTAGTTGTGATCTTTGCATCATAGAAACTAAGACATTATATGTTGGCTCATACTACACATTTAGTAGCTAAGATTGATCCACTAAAGTACCTACTAAGAAAAGCTGCCCTCACGGGTAGATTAGCCAAATGGGTCATGCTCTTAAGTGAATTTGACATTGAATATGTTGAAAGAAAACCTATTAAAGGCCAAGTTATTTCTGATCATTTAGCGGAGACACCTTTGTTTGATGACACACTAATGCAAATGGAATTCCTAGATTCTTCTATCATGAATCTTTCTTCTAGAGAATGACAATTGTTCTTTGATGGCTCCTATACACATAATGGATCTGGAGCAGGCATCTTGTTTATCACTCCTCAAGGATACTCTATTCCTAAGGCATTCATAATCAAATTTCCTTGTACAAACAATATTGCTGAATATGAGGCCCTTTTAAATGGTATGAAAATAGCAATTGAGTGGAGAGTAACAGAACTACACATTCATGGAGACTCACAACTTGTAATACAGCAAGTCAATGATGTGTATCAAATGAAAGATGAAAAGATCATTCCATACTAAAGAATGGTAGATGATCTAAAGAAATATTTCATATCTATCACCTTTGAAAAAATACCTAGAATAGAGAATAAGGCTGTCGATGCAATGTCAACATTATCTACTTTATTACATCAGCCTGAACATGAGCTACGCTACAAGTTCCTAGTGGAAGCTCTATCTTATCTTGCATATGATTCCCCTAAAACCCGCATGATTTGCATTGTTTTAGGTCATGATTCATCCTGCTATAAAAACCTATTCTCCTATCTCAAAGAACAAATCATTCCTGATACCTTTAACTGCCATGAAAAGGGATACCTTATTCGCAATGCCTCCCGATATGTTATCATTGGTCACGATCTGTACAAATGAGGTCTAGATGGTACGCTACTTAGATGTTTAGAATGAGAAGAGTCTCAACATGTGTTAGATGATGTCTATGATGGTATTTGTGGGTCTATGTGTTAGATGTGTTAGAACAGTTTAACACTAGCCTGAAAACTTATTAGGCCTGGGTACTATTGGCCAGAAATGGAGAAAGAGTCTATCAAGTTTGCTAAGAACTGTCAAAAGTGCCAAGTGCATGGCAACTTAATTCATGCTCCAGGGAGAGATCTAATTCCCTTCACTACACCATGGCCTTTTCACCAATGGAAATTTGATCTTATAGGATCCATACATCCTCATTCTTCTAATGGGCATACCCACATTATTAAAGCTACAAATTATTTCACAAAATGGGTAGAAGAAGTCCCTTTAACAAAAGAAATTGGTAAGCAAATATCTATGTTCATCTTGAACTACATCATATGCCAATATGGTATTCCACATTCTATAGTCACAAATAATGGTGAACAGTTAAAGAACAAAGACTTAGATGATCTATGTGCCAAATTCAAGATTTCACAACATTGGTCATCTATCTACTATCCTCAAGGCAATGGACAAGCAAAGGCTTCAAATAAGAATCTATTGAAAATCTTACACCGTACAGTTAATAAAATAGGAAGAGATTGGCATCTCATGATCAATCTAGCTCTTTGGACCTACAGAACAAGTATTAGAACACCCACTGGGGCTATACCATTCACTTTAGTTTATGGTTCTGAAGCGGTACTACCTATTGAGGTTGAAATCCCATCACTAAGAATCAAAATGCATGGTTTAGTAACTGATGATGACTATAGAGTGTCTAGGTTGCAAGAACTTGAACTACTAGATGAGCACAGACAAGTAGCGTATGATCATCTCAGAGTATATCAGAAAAGAATGTCTAGAGGTTACAACAAGAAAGTCAAACACATAGAATTTCAGGTTGGCGATCTATTCTTGAGAGAGAATCCTAAAATCAATCACATAGAGAACGCAAGGGGAAGTTTGAACCCAACTGGTTGGTTCCCTTTGTTATCACTGCTACTTTTGGCTCCAGTGCCTATCAACTCTCAATGAATGAAGGAGAACAGCTGCAAGAACCAATCAACGTTCTCCATCTAAAGAAATTCTATGCTTAAGGCATTCAGCCTATGGTGAAATGTCTTAAAAAATCTTAAAAATTGGAAAAAGTCCTGAAAAAATGAACATCTTGGTGAAGACCTAGCAATGGGTGCCTTGATGATTCACAAAAATATCAAAAGTACAAAAAAATTGAAAAATACAAAAAAAATGAGAAAAAGAAGAAGTGCCTTGGTGAAAACCTGGAAACAAGTGCCTTGGTAGAAAAAATAGAATCTCTGCCAAGATGGTGAAAACCTGGCAAATGGGCACCACTTGTTCAACATGCTCCATCTATCAGCACAATCTTGGTCTTTCCCGACTTTCAATCTTGCTTTAGTTTGTACATATCTCCCGATTTGTTCCTGGTTTCCTATTTTTAATAAGTCGGTCTGTACACCATTGGCTCAAGCATCTATATCCTATCAATGTTTCAAACTTGGGGGCAATCAATGTCATATCCTATGGCCTCCAGTATCTTTAGATGTGTCATATCCAGTCAGAGTCCTTTGCAGCTTCATTTGAGTTAGTTAGTCAGTCTCGTCTCTAGAAAGGATTTTGCATCTACAACAACGCAATCAAACATCAACACAAAATGAAGACAATCTATGCTTTTACATGCTTTTATCTCCTTGTATGCTTACTGATTCACATTGATATTTTTGCATATTGTGTCCCTTCGAGCTCTTTGATGATGTCCTTCATAGGATTTAGAGAGTGATGACTAGGGGCATAATCTTTTCTTTATTTTCTACTTGTATGTGAAAATCTAACAAATTTGGAAATTTCGGATTGAAATGGTGTCCATCTGTAAGAGCCTCTATCTCGAATTGGATGGCCATGCATACCTCAACCATTGATACCCAGAAAATTCAAGGAAGTTTGATCTAACTATTATCTTTTTGAGTGAGTTCTTTCTCCTTTTGTGAAATGTGATCTTACCTAAGGATGTGAATGATAAAGGGTCACTATGGGTAATTCACATTGGATTTAGAATGATCTTTTGACTTCTTGATGTGTTTGTTATGCAAGGCGTATTTCGGTTATCATGACATTTATGTTTTGATGCTTATACAAATTGCTATATCAAAATGGACATGATATTCAGGTCATCCTAGTGTTTATGCCTTGGTGCTTATATCTAATCTGACATTTTGAAAAAAAATCAATATTCATATGTCCATGGTCATCTAACCAGTGGGTGTTGTATTGATCCTTGAGCATACAAAAAAATATTCATATGTCTATAGTTTCCTAACTAGTGGGCATTGTATTGATTTATTCGGTTACCTAAAAAGTTCAATGATGAAAAAGATCGACACATGATCAGTGACTAGGTCCTAGGTCCTAGGTTTGCATTTCATTCTGCATTTCATTTTGCAATTTGCATGTTTGCATGATCTCACAAATTGCTACATACACTTAAAATGCTTAACGATTCTTCAAAAACAAAAATGCTAAACATGACATAAGGACTGAGCATTGTATGAAGGTCCCTCCAATGAAATAACAAGTAGAACTCATTTTCGGGATAAAATCAAAATTTGAGATCGTTTACTTTGTCAAAATTGCAATTTAAAATTTTCAAACCAAGGACGGCCGACTGCTTGCATAATCGACCTTCAATCATCATAGAAATCCAAAATTTAACTTAACTGATTATCTTACATCAAAATTTCAAAATTTCAACTTGGTCAACCATGGTCAACTCATGGTCAAACCTAGTCAAACTTGGTCTTCTAGACCTCTAAACAATGTAGAACGCGTTCTCGAACATGTATAACCACTTATCGAATCAATTAACATGCTTCTAAACTATTCAACGCTGACTTTTCTTGTCAGATTTCAATTTTTATCCCGAAGGGGGCATGATATTACACATCATTCAAAGTCTATAACTCTTATTCTACAAAATAAAACTTTCTTTTAGTAATCAAGACAACAACCACGTCTAGGTGTTGATTCATCTAAAGTCCTCGTCGCTTGGGGGAAATCTATTAATCTTTGGGGCATATAAAATTCACAGAGATCCATATCAATTTGGTATCCTAAATCTATCTTGTAAAGTGTATCAAATTTTTGTAACTATCGGTTCATTAGTGTTATTTCCTTGTTTCTTCATAATTAATGGATTTAGAATGTGATACCAATATGATTCATGCAAGGAAAATTAGGTCTGGAATCAGTCACTCACTTCTTAGCAATCATAAGGTTTAGAATCAGGCGTTTTGACACTTTTTTTGTAATCACCAGTTCATGGTTGCTATAGCTAACATTATCTTTGGTCAGTCAGGACCTAAATCTTGAATCTTTAAAGCTTTCAATTGGTTTCTATCTCGGAATCGATTCATCTTTCAAATCAGTCTCATACATATATCAGACATAGACTATTCTTTGAACCACTGCGCTTCGCACAGTAATTCAAAGAGGGGAAAAATGTAATACCCAAAAAAAATGGGCTATAGGTTCATTAACCTCCTACATCTTCAAATTCAAATGAAATTGACATCAAAGTCCTAACCTAAGGCACATCTACACATTATCGAATTCTAATTGATTCTATCCTAAATTCTGCATCAGAGAATATTCCTAGAAATATTCCTATTTATTTTAATTATCTTTAATTTAATTATTATTTGGCGATAAATCCTATTTATCCTAAAGTTTGATTAATTGAATATTCTGAATATTTAATTAATTAGATTTAATACTACAACTTAATACAACTATTAGGGAACAACATATAGAATGATTTGTAGAACATCACTACCTCTGCTTGATTAGATCAACTGAGGCACACAATCTCTTCTCAACACACTTAACTCTGTCCTAGCTTGATCGAAACTTTCACTTTACAACTTCACTTGTCCAACACATGGTTAATACACTTAACTTTCAACTTCATCCATTATATATTAAAATTTTAATTCCGCCGCCTTATTCAAGCCCTAAAATGGTTTGCAATTTGACCTTCAACTTCTCTCTCAAACATAACACACCAATGCACACATCTTGATGTACAAAACAATTTTCCTGTACGATGTCGATCCATAGATTTACTTATGAATTAATGAAGAACAGTCAAACACATTTTGACCAAACACACCCTTCCTCTAGAATCTTCATGATATGCTAGCATCAAACATCGAAATACCTGATCATCACCTCTAATCATTGGAACGCATCACCACATCATGACTATCACAACTTTATTCACCACTTCCATACCAGTTACCAATTCAAGATCTACCATCGGTAGCTCAAGAACGTAAGCTCTTTATCCTGAAATGACTTGTGTAACTGCAATATCTTGTTACTGGTCATCCAAATAAGTTGCGATAGAAACCATAGCTTCTTCACACTGTCAAAAACCTTTTCTTGTGACTGTGCCACATAATTCAACATATATTTGACAAACCAATCAAATCACCTACACCTATAACTAACTATTCTAGTAGTTGTACTATGAACCTTTATCTGATCATAATTTTCTTACCGGTCTTCAGAAATAGTAGTGATCAGAAATCTAAGACTCAGAGAGATCCCCAAGTCTCTCACAAGGATCGCTACAACTAAAACTCATTGCAACACCTTGTTCATCATACTTATACTTAGAAACATACTAGGAATACTAGGTCAATACTTGACATCAATGACAACCCAATAATTGATCATCATGCAATCAAATTTGTATCATGACAACACCAGAAATCACTTACCATCACTGCATCAGTTATGCCAACACATGACAACATATATTTCTAATTGTTTAGTTAACTATCATTGAGATGAAACTTTCTTATTTTGCTCCATGTAATTTTTATTAGTCTTCCTATTAGTTTCAAATTGATTCATTTGGGGATTGCCAATCCTTATTACCCTTTTTTTATGGATAGTGAGATATAATCAAGTGTCTCTTTTGGTTTTTTCTAGCCCCTAGGGATTTTGATTTGGATTCATGAATTTTCAAACCTTTAAAAATTGACCCTTTTTTTGGTAAATCATCTTGCTTGGAAATTGGCCTAAAATTCCTATAATTTGCTTAGATATGACATATTTTTAGAGATATCTTATTCAACATGTGGAAAGATAGAAAATTGTGCTCTATTTTTTAAAATGCACTATCGATAGTAATTTGTCCATGTATTCAAAGTCTATGATTCATTCTAACATGCTAGCATACATACAAGTGAAAACTAATGAAGTTGTTCTTGAATTTGTTCACCTACATATGATTCTCGATGATTCAAGTAATGTATCTTGTATGATAGGCAAAACACCCTTAATCTCGCCTTATAAATATGGGCTAATCTCTCCCCAAATAGCATTGATGTGGTAGGAGTTATGATGTATTTAGGTGTGATCATCATGGCTTCTATGCTCGTCAATTTAGACTTTGTGGTCAAATTTTGGAGTGATGCTCTTAGGCCTCTATTAGACTTCAAATTCAACTCTATGATAGAGTTGCCTCTAGTTGACTAGATAATGATAAATTTATTTAGTGGGCCTTGTTTATTTATCCTCCTAATCAATCTCTAAATGATGAACATACTAATGATGGTGCTCTTATATGCAAGTGGTCTATCCTAGATGGACAAGATAATATCAAAAAGTGGGAACTACATGATTGTGTCCCATCTCTAGCCATTAGATCAACAACTCTTATTTTTTAGTAACTTTAATTTTTGCGTCTATATTATTTCCAACCCAATATTGATAAGATGCAACTGTTTTACCTACATTTGTTTCTCACATATTAGGAAAAAGTTATCAAATTAATATAAACAATATCATTTCATTAGAAAAACTAATTTTTTTTATCTAAATTAATTTTATGTTATGATTTTTCAATTAGTTTTCATGTCTATATTATTTCCAACCCAATATTGATAAGATGCAACTTTTGTACCTACATTTATTTCTAACATATTAGAAAAAAGTTATCCAATTAATATAAATAATATCATTTCATTGGAAAAACTAACAACTTTTATCTAAATTAATTTTATGTTATGATTTTTCAATTAACCTTTTTATTTAGTGGGCCTTGTTTATTTATCCTCCTAATCAATCTCTAAATGATGAACATACTAATGATGGTGGTCTTATATGCAAGTTGTCTATCCTAGATGGACAAGATAATATCAAAAAGTGGGAACTACATGATTGTCTCCCATCTCTAGCCATTAGATCAACAACTCTTGTTGTTTAGTAACTTTAATTTTTGCGGTCTATATTATTTCCAACCCAATATTGATAAGATGCAACTTTTTTAACCTACATTTGTTTCTCACATATTAGGAAAAAGTTATCAAATTAATATAAACAATATCATTTCATTAGAAAAACTAATTTTTTTATCTAAATTAATTTTATGTTATGATTTTTCAATTAGTTTTCATGTCTATATTATTTCCAACCCAATATTGATAAGATGCAACTTTTCTACCTACATTTATTTCTAACATATTAGAAAAAAGTTATCCAATTAATATAAATAATATCATTTCATTAGAAAAACTAACAACTTTTATCTAAATTAATTTTATGTTATGATTTTTCAATTAACCTTTTTATTTCCTTTATGAGGAAACAGAAGGAGAATCTACACTCATAAAAATAGACTTTAGTAGGCGAGAATCACTTTAATAGTGTGATTGAAACTAGGAAGTTCCATCCTCTAATTTCTCCAAAATGTCATTGTAGACCAATCTAGAACTAATTGCAAATCAATTTAAATCGATGAAATAAGTGGGCCATTTCCAACTTTTTCCCTATTTAACATCCAAATCATGGATTTTGATATCTAAACATCAAACATAGGAAAAAAGCATATGTGAACATGTTCAAATATTCTTTATCTATCAAATTCTAGTTCCATGAAAACAATGGGATACCTTAAAAAGGTGTTAACAAAGCTACGTATAGATGAATGACATCGAACTTTAATGCCTAAAGAGGTTCATGTTATCAAATGGAAAACAACTAGTGAAGCATTTATGCCGAAAGACTTATAATGGGCCCCTTCACACTTTCTAATAAAATTATGGAGCACCCCATCTAATATCAGCATAATACATTAAAACATACTTAATGACAAACCCATTCATTCAAAGATTAATGTTTTGTACCATTTTGACAATAGTGATAAAAAATCATATTCCCCAAAACCTCATTATCAACATCCTATTTTAAATTGTGTTATGTAAATAGCCATAAATTCATGCTGAATTTTTTTTAAAAAAAATTATTATCATTTTGAGAATACTGATTAAGAAACCCAATTTCCAAAAAAATCTCATTTCAATATCCAAGAGCTCTTCTTTTTATGTAAATAGGCATGAGTCATTTAAAATGTAAGCTTAGCTCATCTTTAGATTAGACAACTCAAGCTTTTTGAAATATCTTAAGTGAAAGATAGATACACAATGATTCTTTGAGTTGTCATGTTTGCCATGAGATGCATCATATGAATCTCCTATTTCTCAATTTTAAAATGTAAAGTTGATGATTGCACAACTCATTTGCTAGAGGTTTGCAATCTCTATGTTGAATGTCAAGTGTAGTGCCCACAAGATCTACAAGTGTAATGGAGCCCATAAGATTTTACAACTCTTATGGAGCCCACGTGATTTAACTCTTATGACTTTGTTAGTGCATTTCTTAATATCATATTCTATTAGTGGTGACTTTTATTATGACCTATAGTAGTAGTGAAGGTGGCCATAGGACTTCAACACTAGATCTTCTTTGTCTAGGAGGTCAAAACCTACTAGGGGCCACCAAAAAGAAAAAGAGAAAAAACCTACTTAATTTTCAATGTACTTGATAATTATTATCATAAAAAAACCTACTTAGTTTTGCATGTGCTTAATAATTATTATGTAATCATTTGATATGTTTAATATATTATCTCTTTAAAAATATAAAATTATTTTTTAAGTTTATTTGAGATAAAAATTAAAGTTTTGTAGTGCATTTATATAAAGATATTATTATAACATAATTACATTAGTAATTATATATAGAGAGAGGGGGAGTAAACTTTTTGTATTAGTTGAAAAGTAAAATATATAGTACAAAATGACTTTGCAAATAGTCACAAGATTTCTAATATATTTTATATTTTATAAATTATATATTCAATAGCTAAAAACCTTGTCCTTATAATTAGAGTCATTTTAGACTATTTATCATTTTCTTCACATGCCATATCATTATCCATCAATGTGTTGAGATCTTCAAGGTCTAGGGCAAATGATTGATCAACACCATTAGAATTTGACATGTCGTCCACTAATTGAAGAATTTCAACTGCTACCTCACCTTAAGTTGGCATGGTCTCTCATTAGCACTCACCACATAGATGATTGATATGATCTATGGGCCATGGCATTTTGGGAGGATATTCAAACAATGGCTTGAGTTTGGGAGAATCCCTACACCTATCACTCTGTGAACCAAAAAATTTTGTAGACCTCCTTGCCACATTGATTTTATCAACATCTCAACAACCTAATGAACACAATCCTTCTCTTTCCAAAGTCCAATATTACAACCAAAAATATGGAGGCAATATATGAGTTAACCTAGCACTTGTGACCAATTCATGAAAATATCATATAGGACCATGTTTATAGCAATAAATATTATACTATTTTTAGACTTGAAGACATTTTCAAATGAAGCTCTAATATGTCACCCATGAAATCCATTTGTCTCACAATGGTATCCTTGCTTCCTACAAAAATGCAAAAATTCTACTAGATGAAGTAACAATTTTATGGATACTATGAATGGGAACATCATTCCACTACACCATAATAATATCATTATATGAAACTCTCATAGGCAAGAGTGCAAGGAAAATCCTTCACATACCATGAGTTTTAAATTTTAATTACTTCTCAATCCAAGAAATTAATAGGAAAATGTAGCATCATAAATTGTATCCTTATATATTTCATGCTCACTTAGGACCTATTTTAGTGATTATGGTCATTTATGCTTGATCATGTTTGGTTCTTCTTGCACCGACTTCAATTTAGAAACTTAATCTAGCTCTGCATCACTGGTCCTTGGTCAATCCTTGATTAGTTTCTTAATGGAACCCCTAGGAATGCTTGACCTATTCAATGAATTTTTTGGACACCATTGACCTACTAAAAGGGATCAATTTTGGACTCTCTAATGGTCATAATGTAATTACTACTCCCTGTCAACCTTCTTTGAAAATTCAAATATGTTTCATGAGGAGAGGTCTAGAAGTAAGTCTTACCCCCTCAATAAAGACATCTCATATTCATAGTCACATCATACATTAGATCCTATCATTGAGAAATAAATCAAGCATTATCAAGGTATTGAAGAAGAATTAAATTTCAAATTTCAAGCATTCAAGATGACATCTATGATTAAGCAATTATAGTGTTAATTATGCAAGTCAACATCAAACTTTTCATGAAGACATCAACACAAAGGAGATTCATGAAGGTATAACATTCCATTTTGGCATTTTAGTTTTGGATCTCGCATATACCCTTTCAAGGCATTCTTTCAATTCAATTTTAAGTTTAATTTGAAAACCATGATTTGACCTAGGAAACCCCTTATAAACCAAACAATTTCTCTCTTTTTAATATGCAAGTGATAGGGTCTAAAGACAGAAATCTAATATTAGGAAGAGGAGACAAAGACCTATAAAACTAGCTTTTGCAGAGGTCAAAAAGTAGGGTCAATGTCAATTCAAAGTGACATTATTTGACACTTTTCTAACTAATATTTGGGAAATATTATGAATAACATCCTAATCTAAAAAATACAATTTTTATTCGCATACAATATCCCAATTCAAGGGTGCCCAAACCTGACATTGACTATAATTTTAAAGCTCATATTTTAAACATAGTGTTGTGGTCCCACAACCACACTCCCCTGTTTGGCCTCTTAGCTTAAGGGGCCCCCCTTCTTTTTTAGCTTGTCTTTAGGTTTTTGGTTTGTTTTGTCCCGTTGTCTTTGTTTTTTAGTTAGTTTTCTTTGTTTGTTGGTCTTTTTGCACTTTCAGATGTCCAAAAGTGCGAGAGGTCCAAGAGGGAGAAAGGTTGGAGTAGCGATCTATTTTACCTTGGGCATTTCTGGACCCAGGTGGTTTTCAGACTTTCGGATGCCAAAATTTCAGGAGGTCTAACTCCCCAAAAGGGAGTCGGCCTTTCGGTGTTTCGGCCTTTCAGAGGTCCGATACCCCCAAAAGGCCAAAAGGCCGATCAGCAAGGGAGCTGATGTCATCTGTCGATCTACCTATATAAGGTGGAGCGGGTTTCTTTCAACTCACTTGTTCACTTTGAGCCTATCATTTTCAGAGCTTTGTATGTCACCTGCTTCTCATTTGTCATTTCAGCTTGGCTTTCTCATTTTCGTCCACCAGTTTCCTAGAGGTTGGTGTTTCCTTTCTCCCTCTATCTTTTCCCCCATTTTTGTTTATTTTTCGGTCTTTGGGTTAGGGTTTCTTGTTTTGGTTGTTCTTAGCTAGGGGTTTTTGGTCTTCCTTGCTAGTTTAGGGTTTATTTTGTTCTTCATCAGCCTGGTTTAGCCTCAGGAGTCGTGAGGTAGTCCCCTCTAAATCCCCTTGGTGAGTTTGTGGTCAAACTCGTTGTCAGACTCATTTTCAAGTCTGACAAACCAAACCCTAGTTTCGGACCTTCGCGGTGTGAAACTCTCAAACCTTCTGGTGGGATTATCCTAAGTGTTGTTGTTTTGGTGTTTCAGTGTTATCGTACATCAAAGCTTCCTCTCACCTGATTCTCTGAAACCAGAGGACCAAGGTTTTTGACTCTCCAAGAGTTCAATCACCCAAGTGTCAATTTCATCCTTTCGGTGTTGTCACACACTGAAGATCTTGTAGCCCTGACTTGCCAAAGTCTACACAAATGGTAAAACAAACACCAAGGGATCTTTTTGATGACTTGGAGGTTTTGGCTTGCAAATATTTCACACCTCCGATTCACTGAAAGACAAAATGGGATATTTTCAAAGCAGTTTCTAAAGCCTTTTTTTGCATTTTCGGCCTGTTACAAGTAGCAGTTGCCATTGCACCAAAATATTGACCCGTTAATGCCTGATACAACCACTAGACTTATAGAAGACATAGGAGGTTATTAAACCATGTTGAAAATCCTGAGGGGAGCGCTGACCATTTTGCCAACAATCTCCCCCTTAGTGTTACCCGAGGGGATTCAAACCTGTGACCAAGCTCTGATACCACTTGTTACAAGTAGTGGTTTTCGCTGCACCAAAAGATCAACCTGTTAATGCCTGATACAACCACTAGACTTATAGAAGATAGAAGAGGTTGTTAAACCATGTTGTGAATCCCAAGGGGAGCACTGACCATTTTTCCAACACAACCCTTTCGACCTTTTAGAGGTCTTGCACCCCCAAAGGTCTGAAAGGATGAAAAGGCCTTCCAGAGCCCCTTTTGAGCTTATTTTGTCAGAGTTCTTTGTTTTTCTGAGATTTTCCTCCCTCCTGCAAATCTCCTATTACTGATTCACTTCTTTTTTTCTTTGCAGAAATGGCCGAGAAAGTTATAGCATCAGCAATGAAATACCAGTTCAAAGGATACCATCCACCCTCAAAGGTGACCAACCTGCATGCAAATATCATAGACACTAACATTGGTAGTGTAAGCCGAAATGATTACTTGGTAAAGTGTGCCCAACCAGTGGGATAGTCATAAGATTGCACCACATTGGTGCACTTTTCCTTGGTGAATGCAGTAGCTCACCCAGTCTCCATCTTGTCTTCGGACTTGATCAACACCTTGGCCAGCCACTATGTACCAGATGACAGAATGGTGAAAAATAGTGTGCGTGAAGTGGTCCTGGATTTGAGGTAGACAACATTGAGGATGTCTTCCGCCTACCCAAAGGGGTCGACAAGTTATATAATTTTCATATCAACAAGGGGATGGAATTCTAAAATAAGGATGTGTCCAAGGCTCATGGAATTGTAAATAATGAGTACCTCATGCAACCCATGCCAAAGAACAAACTAGATAGGATTGATATGCAAAGGGGTTACATGAAAGAAGACATCCAAGTTGCTATCACAATGATCAATAGGGTGTACGGGTTACCTAAATGTATTAAGTTGGAACCATGGATGATCGCGCTCATTCAAAAGATAAGGGAAAGATAGGCGAGGTTCGATTCAGCCACTATCCTGAGTGATAACCTAGATGAGCAGCTGATCAGAGTGAAAATTGATCCTCACTTTTACATGAAATCCTATGTTGTGTACCTACGGACTACCAGGGCAGTGTACCCAGGTCTATCAAAAATTGGTGCTATGGGGGATCCAAATACTTGGCCATTCACAATGTATCTGCAATTGGTCGAGAAGGAGTACTACACATAAAACAATCTAGATTTCAGGATTGTCAATGATGCATTTGTCTTCACTATTATTCACTCCATAGAGGGAGATTATTCCAATAGGATGTCTATTGAAGCTGCAGCAAAAGTAAAAGCCCTTGGGGCATTCTACATTCAATTCAGGACATTCACATACATTCGGGTGGCAGGATGCACCCTTCCACCAAAGGAGCTACCCAGGTACCCTTCCAATAGAGTAGTCCTCCTGGAGATAGCAAGGCAGTTGTCAGATGCACATGAACACATCAAGCACAAGAAGAAACACTATTGGGACTTCCCAATCTCCATAGACCCCCACTGTGTGCCAGATATGAAAATCTACAAGGCTTTGACTTTTGAATGGGATGAATTCCCTTTACGAACCTACAATTTGATAAGATCTCGCTTTGACCCCATTCATACATTCAACCATATAATGGGAAGGCATTATATTCATGAGCCACATATTGAAGATCATTGGGTGAAATGTGTGGAAGACTATGAGGTGAGAATCTGTGACTATTTCCATATGAGTTTGGAGCTGGCACAGACTGCTCTTTAATTAAAAATCCCTCAGAAGGTGAAAGATGCTGACTCTGAGGATGTCCTAGATCCAATCTACAATCAGGACAAAGTGTTCACAAGGGCTATCCTGAATGCTGAGGTAGATAGGGATGAAAATGATGATATTGAATTCAAAGCTTGGTATGTCATCAAGGTTACTAAAGCCTGGATCGCCTGCCTATTTCATATGGAATCTTTTCCCATGAAATAGCTACCGAAGCAGCCCTCTAAATGGAAGAAGAAGAAAGGAGAGAAGGTTTTGAAACCATAGTTCAAGGAGGCTGCTCCCCTAAAACTGGAAATGGTTTATAGAGATGAGCATCCTACTGCTTATGGTCTGGCCACTCATTCCAAGAAGGTTAAGGATGAAATGACATGGAGCATAATGCCTCTGGATGTGCCTTCTTCCAGTGGTCATGATTCTCCAAGTGTAGCGAAGAAAACCAAGTTTAAAATAATAGGACCTAAACCAGCTGGAGTGATCAAAGGCAATGTGTACAAAAGGAAGAAAGGCTCAATGCCTACACAAATGGACACCCTACTAGAGGAAGATGAGGAAGAATTGGATCACATGCCTCTTAGCAGAAGAACCCGCTCTGTGGGATTCATGAAAAGAAGGATATTTATGGAGGATGATCAGGAGGACATTGAGGGGGCAACCCAAGGGGAACCCATAGATCTAGATCCTCTAGGGGATGATGAATTTGATATCTGGGACTTTGAGGGGCTGCATGGTTTGAAGGAGTTAGAACAATAAGTCCCTACTTAGTTCACAGCTTCTCTTGGTGATACAGAAGAGGAACTCTAGTAGAAACCCCAAGAGCAGGTTGCGAAAGAGACTACTGTAGTGTAAAAGGAAACCACGGAGCCAGATAAGGACTCTTATACTGGTGTCACTTCTGAAGAAGACACAACTGCACAAGTCCCTTTGGTTTCATCCATTCCACCTCGACCTCTCCATGTGCATCCAACTACGCTCCCTTCTTCATTTCAAACACCACCTACCATGCCACTTTCACCTCCATTCCAAATGACTCCGCTGCCTTAGTAGCCTCCACCTTTCCATTTCCCTATGCCAAATCTACCTCCACCTCAAATTCCTTCACCCACTCCCTTTGTCATCCCCACTCCACCACTTGTCCAAGATGAATCAATGCCACAAAGCTTGCAAGAGCCTGAAAAGGAGACGGAGGTAGCTAGTAAGGAAAGGATGGAAGAAGAACACATAGGATTAGAGGTGCCAGCTAATCAAGGAGAATCACAGGCTCAAGAAGAGCCACAAACAAAGGAGGAGAAACAAGTTGCTAATGAAGAGCAGACTAATGACAGAGAGAAAACAACTGAGGAGCATGAGCAAAATATAATAGGTGAACAAGAAACAAACAAAGGAGAGGAGAGTCATGAAGAAATAAACAAAGAACATCCAATGACTTCTTCAACTCTTGTAGCTTTGTATGAATCATTGAGTGCTTTGTCCAAGCCCACTTGGTTTACAAAAGAAATTCAGCCAAGGTTTAGGGTCTATGAGGATGATGAGACTGATATGGCAGTGCTAGGGAAAGCGTTCCATCAAATTCCATCTAGCACCCGAGCAAGGACACTGTCATATGTGACACAGGATCAAGTGGGTAGATGGAAGGCATAGGTGGCTATTCCCACAATGAGCCTTAGTATAGCTGAAATCACTCCTGATGACTATGTATTGTAGGAGGTGGATTTGGGGGAGCCAACCAGAGAGGGAAGTAAAACCTTGGCAACCCTCGAATTGAAGCATGCCCTTGGTTTCATGGACAAGGACAAGGAGAAAATAAGGACTCTAAAGGAACAAAATGAAGCCATGAAGAGATTCATTCTAAAGACAATGGGTCCCATTGACCCTGATAACACTGAGGCCTCATTATAGGCCATTTTGGAGAAGGGTGAAATAAACATGGATATTCCATATTCTTTTGTACATGCTTGTGCGGATTGGAAGGAGGATTTTGAGTAGTTTGCGAAGCTATCCCTCAAGAAGATTCTGAGGCATCTTAGAGGCATTCTTGTAGGAATAACCTCCCTAGTAGAGATCATGAGTGAAGAGGACAGTTTGGAGGAGACAATCCTAAACTGGAAAAAGGTGCTTGATGAGCTAACAATAATAAGGAAGCAGTGATTCCAAGTTTTGGTAAAGTTCTATGAAGGATCAAAACTAGACAATTTTGAGAAATGGATCCAGGAAATCATGGCAACAATAACTATTTTTGAAAAGGTTCTCAAAAGAATGGATAAGAGAAGGGATAATAGTATACTTTTTGTGAAAGAATTGTATAAGTTCTTTGAGGGCCTGGACTTAGATTTGTATGATGAGGAGGATGAAAAAATAATGCACTCAGTGAACACCATCATCAATCCATATCTAAGTATATTTAGAGGGGTCAAGATAAAGGAGGATCTCCAATAGATGTTTTATCAAAAGGAGGAAATCCATAAAATGTTCTCTCGAGAAGAAGAAATACAAGGTTTTGCAGATGAATTTTTTGCCTTCTGAGAGAGACAACAAGAGATCCTCGGGGGGGTCAAGATGCCCAATTTTGAGGAGGTACTGGAGATTGTGGATAGGTTCTGAAAAGAACATCCAAAAGTGTTCCCCAGTAAAAAAGTAGTCAGTCCAGAGATGGCCAAATTTTGTATAGAGAAAGGTAGTTTTTTGTACTTAACCATATTTGCAGAGCCTATTTTTTAGTCTTTCAGCCCTAGCAAACTTTTGACCTCCGAAAGTATGAATTTTGAAATTGGGGATAAAGGACTTGACACTTAGTCATTTTTTGGGACTTGGTTTTTTGGACCAACTGTCAGGATTTGGGCATTTTTTGGCACGTCCGAAAGTTAACTCTAGTTATCTCAGAGATCATTTTTCAGTCAACTGGGCTTCATTTTGGGGGTCATTTCTACATGATTTTGGGATCTCTTCCAGTTGAGTCCACGTGGAGAAGCCACAACCAAGGATCAAGGGTAGAATCATGAAGATTATCAAGAGCATGTAGGAGTTCCAGCTCCATTTTTTAGATGTTTAATGCATGATTTGATCAAAGTTTTGTAATGCACGAGGTTTAATTCTATGCTAGGGTAGCTTAACTAAGTTTTAGAAGTAGTTTCATTAATGCAATCTCTAGTTTAGATTTGTTTTCAATTTTTAGATGCATCTGAAACCCTAGCTGCAAAAATAAGAGCCCATCTCTATAAATTGTAATAAAATGATGTAATGAGGGTCAATTTGATCATTAATACAATACATACAATTGGTGCTTCATTCATGGTGTGATGCTTCTGCTATCTATGTGAAATTTGTGAATGTGTGATTTTCTCATTCTTTATTTCAAAGAGCCAATTAATTGTTTGATGATTTTAAGTCTGTGATTTATTAGTTTGGTGTTTGTTGTTATTACATTGCTTTGTTGTGACAAATCTCTAAGAGGATTATTCTTTGGTGCTTAAAGATTAGCTTGTCTTGCGTGTGCACACATTTGGGGTGGCTTCATGATTTGATTAGTTTTGGCTTATCATACGTCTGTGTTTGTTTCATTTTGCTGATGATTGCATCTACATAGCTAAAGATTGTGATATGTTTTGATCTCTATTTTGTGGGTTTATTCATCTTATCGGTTATTTAATTCACAAAGTGGTGTGGTATTTATGTCCATTAGATTTATTTTTGGTAATTTCTTTCACATTCTTGTTACCCTAAGGCTTCTTACCCTCTCTGCAAGTCATTTTAATAGATTAAATTAGATTACATTGCTTTTATTCTTAAATCTGAAAATCCAAAAAGAGATATTGTGGTTTCCTAAAGTTTATTTTATAGTTTTCCTTGAGAGAAGAACTAGAAAAGGCCTCGTTGTTAACAGATTCACATATTTCTTCCATTGAGCTAATCCAAGCGGTTGAGACCCAGCCATAAGGAACCTTGAGATTAATCCCATCAATCTTCCAAGAGGGGAATTTTCTTGTGTAAATTCGTAGTTGTTATCTTCATGTAAAAATGATGCTCAACACATAGGTTCCTCTCTTTCTCCTCTTTCCAAATATATTCTCCATGTCTATATATTTGAACTAAAACTTTTTGTGTGTTAATTACTATTCAATTTCACACTTTTGGCCATGGATTTAGCATTCAATTTACATATTTCAATAGTTCATTTTTAATGCCAACAAGGACTGTTGGAATTTTTGCAAATGTGAGTTTGGTGTTTTCTTTTATGTCAACTTAATATAAGGTGAGGTTTTGAAGTATGTGTTCAAATGACTACTTGTTTTTGGAATGGTGTTGTATCAAGATATTTTATAGTGTTGTTATTTATGTGTAACTTGTGGGGAGATTGTTGGTAATAATTTGAGATGTACTATATGTTACAAGTAGTGGTTGTCATTGCACCAAAAGATCAACTTGTTAATTCTTGATACAACCACTAGACTTATAGAAGACATAGGAGGCTATTAAACTATGTCATGAATCTTGAGGGGAGTGCTGGCCATTTTTCCAATAATCTCCCCCTCAATGCTACTCGAGGGGATTCGAACCTGTGAAAGCTCTGATACCAATTGTTACAAGTAGTGGTTGTCATTGCACCAAAATATTGACCTATTAATGCTCGTTACTATTAGGAATGGGAACACTGAGAGGGGGGGTGAATCAGTGTTCTATATTTAATTACTTTTTCTTCAATCTTGGAACTCAACTCAATTGCTTAAATATTGAATTGAACATTAATGCAAGTAAGATAAACATTCAAGACACATGACACAAGATATGATTACGGGGAAACCCAAATAGGTAAAAACCCCGGTGGGAATTGACACCCACTAAGAACTCACTAGTGTTTTATGATCCCTGTTAGAAGATCTTGCAACCCTATTAGGAGTTATACTTTACAATGCTTTTAGTACAGTGACCTGGTCAAGGGTCGGACCCTGTTAGGAGTCTTTTACAAAAACCCTGTTAGGGGTGGGGACACACTGTCCTAGAGCTCACTACTCAAATGGTGAAGGCTACAACCTTCTAGATATCAGATGCACACTATATCTGTGAGGTGAACTATTATTGTGACACTACTTGTCAGATCAGTTCCTTGATGCATTGATGCTCCAACCTCTTATGAAGCTCTACAACATACCGATTTCTCTTTGCACACTTTTTCTCTACTCTACTTAATCCTTTTTCATGTCACACACTTAATTACCAAGGCGTGTGTCATATTTATATGCGCTTACAAAACAATTAACTAGGTTAGCCCTTTAACCTATTACATACAATGCTACCAAATGAATTGGCTCAAGCGTGTTTACATACAATCATAATAGCATGTCTAAGACCTAAATACAATAGGTGCATAGCCTTTACAAATCATTACTACAAGTGCTAATCAAAATACAAATAGTCGGCTCCAATCTCTGTCTTGTTCTGCCGCTTACTGTCTGTGCCACTTTATTTGACTGTAACTTCCTTATACTAAATCATATCATCATGCACTCTTAGAATTATCATGAATACATATTTAGAAGCTTAAATTCTAGGGCACATATCATAACTCTATCATACGCACATGCATTGATGCTCTGATCACCTGGTACTCTGCTATCTATCCAGTCTTCCATACTTAGCCATATTTCTGATCTTCTTTAATATGTGTTGACTCCAAAACTTCATATGACTTTGCTTCCATAATAAAAACACTAAATATAGTCATATACATTAGTATAGTCAAATTTCCAACAATCTCCCCCTTTTTCATTAATGGCAACAAAGGAATATGGTGAAGTTACTAACTGTATCCTTATCCAAAATCTTACTGATATATAGTCTAACTTATATCTCCCTTCCTACTATATACTATACTCCTTTACATCATATAAAAGACAAAATATTCTATATTCTATACTCCCCCTTTGACATTAATTACAAAGGTGCTAAAAAATATGTATTCACAAGTACTTACAAAGTGAAGACATCTGGATATGCTAACTTTAGTTTAGCAATCTCATTCTGCCAAAATTTCTTCAGTGTGTCTATTGTCTGGAGATGGGCACACAAGGCATATGTTAACTTTTCCATCTTCTCCAATTCTGTGCATGGACCTTGATCATATGTCACCATAGTGGCATCAACCTCCTTGATGTTCTGAATCAAGACATCTAGTGAGGGCACAAGATCATTTCTCAGTTGTGTTTGCCTTGCCCTTATTTTTGGACATTTCTTTCTCTGCCTGTCCTATTTTGTCTATTTTTCCTTGGTACACATTGTTGTACATGTTTACATCTAAAGTGGGATCTTCTACTAATTTCCTCACTTGATCTATCATAGCCTCTGCCTCCTGAATTTTCTTATAAAGATCTGCAATCAACTTGTCTTGGTTCATGCAGTCTACTATGAGTTTTCTTCCTTTGGCTTCAAATTCTTTCAGTGAAGCTTGACCAATCTTTAAGGAGTTGAGCTCAAGTGCAAAGTTTTTAGTTAGCTCATCCAATCTCTTCTTAAGATACTTCTCTTTTTCTACCTTAGCCGCTGATTTTTTGAGGCATGAGAAGTTTCCCTTAAAGCTTGTTAGGATGTTGCTGACATCCTCCACTGAATGCACTTTTTGTACCTTGCTCTTTGCTAGTAGTAGATTGTTCAAAATGTCTATTGACTCAACAAACAAAGGATTTCTCATTACTTGTTTTTCTTTGTTCTTTTCCATTGCTAAGACATTGATCTTAATCAGGTCTTCTTCTCCCCATGAATCCAAGCTTGTAGTATCAAGGGTCAAACTTGACAATAATGATGTTGATGGCATAGGAGTGATAGGTGTGTTGTCCATCATTTCTATCTTTGTCCTTATTTCAATAGTAGGTTCTTTTTCTTTCTTCTCTTTATCTTTTTTTTCCTCTTCTCTTCATGTTATATCCTCAATTAGCACTTCTTCTTGCTGCTTAGGTGAATTATCACCGCATAGTATTTCAACCTCATGTGTACTCAAAAAGGCTTCCTCAAATCTATCCAAGTCTTTGTCAGTGGCCAGCATTGATATCTCCACATTGTCAATCATTATTGTGTCATCTTTTTGAGTTGTAGTCATGGGCGTAGTCTTTATTTCAACTGTGGGCATTGTTACTGAGGGTGTTGAGTCCTGGGGACCTTTCATATGTATATTTGTGACCTTAGATATTTTCTCTTTCTTAATAGGTGCTTGGCTTAAGGGCACAGAGTCCTTGTTTATCATGTGTAGAGTTCTCATTTTTGTCCTTAGGTGCAGCTTCACTAGATTCAATAACATTGTCTTTTCATCAACTGAGCATACTGGAAGATTGTCATCCACTGTCTTTTCCCTGATTCTAAAATATTCTTCATTGGCTTATCTTTTTAAAATATCCAATATCTCCCAAACTTTGTCTGGGATGACTATCTTTAGTTCTAAAACTGTCTTCTTGAATTTGATCATGTGTTTGATCAGCATCTCATAGATCTCAGACTTGTCAATTTCATGATATTTGTCATAGAACTTAGCTATCTAATCTAGCCTTCCTTCCTCTACCACTCTAGTCCTTAACACTTGAAGACTTGGTAGGAATCCTACCTCTGGAGGTGGTTGTACATTTCTGCCTCTACTTCTTATGGTTCTTGTTGAAGGGTGGCTTGTGGCATTTTCTTCTTCTCTTAGGCATTGTAGGAGATGCTTTAATGGACTTCACATCAATTGTAACTGTGGGTGCAAGACTGATATCATCAGTTTTCTCAACTTTTATCTTCTTTGTCTTAGGGTCATCTGTTTTCTCTATCTTAGCTTCTACAGAGGATGCACTCTCAATTTGCATAGCTATTTTGGCCTCTCTGGCTTTATCCAAGTCTACTTGAGTCACATAATGGATCTTCAAAATCTTAGAGGTTATTTTGGTGGATTTCCTCTTGGTTGCAACATTGTTTAAGACTATGTCCACTTCCCTAGTCTTTTCCTCATAAGTTCCCCATCTAGGTTCATTAGGGTCCTTCGGTGCTGATAGTAAAACTTGTGCATAAGCTTCCAAGACTTTTTCCTCCACTTCATAGACAAGTGGATGATTCCACTTAGTTCTAGGCTCAATAGCCTCCATACAAGTATTGTCAGTCTCCACCATAAAGCAAATGTTGTCCTTATATTTCTCAACAATACTTTCAAGTATCCTATACCTCATTTGCATCTTTATCCTGAAGGTTTTCAATTCTAACTCCATTTAGTCTCTTAGAGTGCTCTCAATCGATGCCTTAAGGGATATCTTAGGCATTATAGGTAAACTTTTGTCTAGGTATAAGTCTGATACCTTCCCAACTATATGAAAGAACATGTAGATTATCAAAGACCCAAACCTGAATACTTTGGTCTTATCATGCTTGATTTCCCTTATGTTGTCCATCAATTGTGCGCACAAGATTTCACACAAGTTGAATTCACCATTTTCCCTTACTATCCTTATGGCTACAAGAATAGTGGTTGCATACATACTATTGACCCTGTTGGCATGCTGGAATCTGTAACCAAGAATCATAGACATCAATTTGATGTCCTTCTCCTTAATTGGCCCAATAGTCATCCCATGCTTATCACTTCGAGATTTGTAGGCTTGCTCAACCAATTTCTTGACATCCTTCCCAACTCGAAGAATGGCACCTATCCTAGATAAACCTATCATCTCATGAATGATTTTTGGTGTGATTCTGATTGGTACTTCACCTATCCAAAATAGGTCATCATGGATCCTTCTCAACAATATCTTGATCTAGTCAGATTCATAAAATTCATGCGCAGTAGCATATTCAACAATGGGGTGATTCTCTAGGTGCACAAACTCTTCAGTGAATGATTTGTCTGGATTCATCATGGAATCTAGGTGCGACCTAATTCTATCTAATCTAACTAGTTCCTTTTTACAATATACATAGGTGCGTATATCTTCTACATGCATGACGCCCATAGGGGTTCTTGAAAATGCACCTTCTAAGTCATCTAAGGTTGACTTATATGGATATCTCTTAAAAACATATCTATTTCTTTTAGCGACATCAAATACAATTGGAGTAGCCATGACTTACTTGTTTAGATGCTTCTGAAAGGTTTCAAAGGGTTTCTGAGACATCGCTTTGATCTAGGGCTTTCAACAATCAAACTTCTTTCTTTGCTGATAGATTCACTGCAATGCTTCACAACTTCAACTACTGGATCTTCAGTGCTCTCTAACCACTCAATTTAGAATGCAATGTGTGAATAATGAAGCTCTGATGGCTATAAAGTGACTTTTTCACCATTAATGCTTGCTGCGTAAACACAAAGTTCAACTATGAATTTCATTCTTCTTCTCCGCTAACAATCTGACAGTGCGTTCTTGCAAACTACATCATATAGTCTCCAACTAGTTGTAATCCAAGGCACATACTCTGAGGGTGAGTATACCAGCTGCGTAGGGGTCTAGAGCTAATCTAGCTCCCCCTATGACCTTGAAGGTCATTTAACCATAAATATGAGGTGCATATATTGCAGATGCATCCTCTACTATTTCATCAACATTATTCTTCATTTCTTTCTTCCAAATCAAGCTCACATCATCTGAAGCTTGTAAAAACTTGACTTCTCCTGCTTCTTCTAATATTTAGGTTTCTGACTTTTTAGGGCTTTCCTATCTTTGTGCTCTAGTTCTGCAAAACCTAGAGATGTGTCCAGCCTTGTTACATGAGTGAAAAATGATTGGAGGCATGATATTCCTCGACGCATTCATGTGGGTTACCATACTACACTGTCTTGCTATGTGACCAACATAATTGCATATTTGACATTTAATGTTCTGAGAGTTTCTTACATTTTGCTGAGGATGACTTCTCTAACTTTGCTGATTCTGATTTCTTTGATTTGATCTACAGTTCATAGCTCTATGACCAAACTTATTACATGACTAACTATAACCATTAAAAGCTCTTACCTCTTTACAATTTCTTGCTATGTGACCATGCTTGTTACAGGCATAACAAGTCTTGTTTACTGATTTGCGCTCATCCTTGGGTAGTTCAGTTTCAGCTTCTGTATGATTTCCAATCTTCTTAGCTTCTGTAGATTCTTCTAATGCTTCCTTTCTTGCTCTCATGTCATTGATCTAATTTTGTGCTTCATTGAACCCAATATCGCTGGTGTCTCCTTTAATCTTCTGTGCATACAACTGTGACTCTATAATATCTTTTCTTGTGTGCAATTTTTCAATATGGTTCTTTGCCTCAGTTAATTCAGATTCTATCTATTTCTTGATGTTCTCTAACTCCAAGATTTTCATGTTTTCTTGTCTTAGTTCTTCATCTAACTGCTTGTTCTTCATAGGCTTCTTGATTGTTGAGTAATTTTTCATCCAATTCTTCAATCTGATCTTTTAGAGATGTGTTTTCCTCATTTATCTTTTTGACCATTTTTCCCAGATCACTTGTGGAACAGTCTTTCAAATATTTTCTTAGCCTTTTAATGAATGCTTGAGAATCACTAACCTTTTCTTTTAGTTCTTCAGTTTATTTTTTAGATCTGTCAAGGTCTTCAAGAGCTGCTTCAAGATTATTGTTTAGATGTTTCATTTCTCCCTTATCCATGATCTCCTTAAGTGGTTGAACTTATCTTTAGAGGACCAAAGCTCTAATACCAATTGTTAGGAATGGGAACACTAAGAGGGGGCGTGAATCAATGTTCTATATTTAACTACTTTTTCTTCAATCTTGTAACTCAACTCAATTGATTAAATACTGAATTGAACATTAATGCAAGTAAGATAAACATTCAAGACACATGACACAAGATATGATCATGGGGAAACCCAAATAGGTAAAAACCTTGGTGGGAATTGACACCCTCTAAGAACTGTACTAGTGTTTTATAATCCCTGTTAGAAGATCTTGTAACCTTGTTAAGAGTTGTACTTTACAATGATTTTAGTACAATGACCCGGTCAAGGGTCAGACCCTATTAGGAGTCTTTTACAATAACCCTATTAGGGGTGGGGACACACTATCCTAGAGCTCACTGATCAAATGGTGAAGGCTACAACCTTCTGGATATCAAATACACACTATATCTGCAATGTGAACTGTTGTTGTGACACTGCTTGTCAGATCACTTGCTTGATGCGCTGATGCTCCAACCTCTTTTGAAGCTCTACAACATACTGAGTGATCTATGCACACTTTTTCTCTGCTCTTCTTAATCCTTTTTCATGTTGTACACTTAATTACCAAGGTGCATGTCATATTTATATGCGCTTACAAAACAATTAACTAGGTCGGCCCTTTAACCTATTACATACACCGCTACCAAATGAATTGGCTCAAGTGTGCTTACATAAAATCATAATAGGATGTCTATGACCTAAATACAATAGGTGCATAGCCTTTACAAATCATTATTACAAGCGCTAATCAAAATACAAACAGTCAGCTCCAAGCTCTGTCTTGTTTTGCCGCTTACTATTTGTGCCACTTTATCTACCTGTAACTTCCTTATACTGAATCATATCATCATGTGCTCTTAGACTTAGCATGAATACATATTTATAAGCTTAACTTCCAGGGTGCATGTCATAATTTTGTCATACGTACGTGCACTGATGCTTTGATCACCTAGTGCTCTGCTATCTGTCCAGTCTTCTATACTTAGGAATATTTCTGATCTTCTTTAATATGCGCTGACTCCAAAACTTCATATGACTTTGTTTCCATAATGACAACACTAAATATAGTCATATACATCATTATAGTCAACTTTCCAATAGTTACAACTACTAGACTTATAGAATACATGGGAGGCTATTAAACCATGTTGTGTATCCCGAGGGGAGTGCTGACCATTTTTCCAACACTATCTAGATGATCGATGTTCTTTCTAGAATGATGAAGTGATGTATAAGTGCCTCCATCAAATTTTTGGCTAAGTATGTGTTGCACTAACTAGCAACATCCCCCTTCAGGATTCATGACATGGTTTAACAACCTCTTTTCTCTTCTATAAGTCTAGTGGTTGTATCGGGAATTAATAGGTCAATATTTTGGTGCAACGACAACCACTAGTTGTAACAAGTGGTATTAGAGCTTGGTCACAGGTTTGAATCCCGTCGGGTGATGCTAAGGGGGGGATTTTTGGACTAACCACAAATGTCCCCCTTCAAGATTCCTAACATGGTTTAACAACCTCATGTATCTTCTATAAGTCTAGTGGTTGTATCATGCATTAACATGTTGATCTTTTGGTACAACGACAACCACTAGTTGTAACAATATGATTATCTTTGCAAACAAGTAGACTTGTAGAGTATTAGTATTTTCATTTTTATTTCTCAATGTTATAAAAAATTATTTTATGACTCTAGTATTATGTTTAGGGATATATAATGAAGAAATATTTCAGTTTTCCAGTGCTAGTTCCCTCCATAGGAAAAATGGTGAAGCTCTAAATGTCGATCTACATAGTGACATAGTACCTATTATTGGAATAATTTGTATTCCTCCACCTTTAATGATTTTGTGTTTCATATCTCATTTGTGCATTTTTTGGTGCCAGATTATGAATTGTTGTAAAGTATAGGTTTTGTGTTATTCTACATGTTGATTCACATTTGTTTTATTGGCTTGGTTTACCAGTTCTATCTTTTAGAGTCGACTTGAGTTGGTGGGGACCTATGTATGGTAATGCATGATGTTAAAGGAAATGATTTTAGAGTAACTGAATGATGTTAGGAAATTTTTTGATACTTCACATGTTTTATATTATTTCTACAAGGCATTGGAGATAATATTTTAGGTTGACAGTTTGCATAGTATATGTTTCATCTAATTAGGTTGATCTAATTGATGTAATTAATTATTGTGGAAGATTTATATAGGATCAAACCTTTTTGTGGATAGGATGAATTGGATGTGGATGTTTGTATTCTATATGGTATGATTGTTTTTTATCATGATGTTTACACTATACAATGACAAGGATTCACAAATAAAAATCCCTCTCTTGAAAGAGTGAATTAGTCACTCCCAAGGTTTTGAATGGCTAGGTCACAACCAAAATTAGATAGGTCAATAAAGATTATGTGAATGTCAAAAGGTAGGCCTTTTTTGGTTTGATAAATAATGGTTGGGAATAAACTTATTAGGTTTATATTCATAGTGTTTTAGAGGATTCTCAAAATTTTGAAGATAGAATTAATGCACTAAAGAGATATGCAAGATACAAAAAAATTCTAAATTCTAAACTAAAGACTATACTAACTTCAAATGTCAAATAAAATTTAAATGACAATAAGGTTGCAAGAATTTTGAAATGAATAAACCTATTATGGAAACCAAACATTCAAACACTTAGCTTGCATAAAGAAGGTTATATTCAATTACAAAACCATAAAATTATAAGCTAGACATCCACAACTTATAAAACTCATAGTACAATCTCCAAAGAAAATAAAAACTAAAGATTTCTCAAATTTTATCAAATTGCAAAGTCATACCATCCATGTACACATGCAAGATGAAATTATCCTCCAAGGCACCAATAGAAGTGATTAAACCAATTTGTCTAACATGAAAAACTAGTATTCAACAACTAATACTAATTAAAAAAATTATTGGGTGAATGATCTGAACATACACATGGATCTTGATTCTAAAAATTTCATTCAAATTACCAAATTTAGTAGCAATAAATAATTTTAATGAAACACCATATGTCTATTTAGTTTGAGTAAACAAATCCTAACTCTTATTACATCATAAATTTGGGTTTAAATAATAATATACAATCACCAATTGGCAAACCTGTTAGAAGGGTTTCTAAGTCAAAATGAAATAAAATTAATAGTTTAACTACCTAAAATCACTCCTAAACTATTAAACTATGAAAATGAGTTCAATGAGTTTATAACTCAAAAATATTCTTATTTTAATAAAAATCACCCCTAAAATTTTCGGATGAAGCTCCAATTTGAACTTCAGCAACTCAACTCACCTAGATCCACTTTTTATGCAATTTTCTTGAGTTCCAACATGAGAAAATTGAATCTGTAGCCAACAATAAAAACACAAACACTCCATAGTTGTATTTTTCTTCACTTTGTGGCCAAAATCAGTGAAATGAATTTTAAAATTCTTCCAATTAATTCAAAGATTTGTGATGAGATATAGAAAATCATCATTGAAATCTTTAATTACCTCAACCATGTTATTTATATTGGGTCTCCTTATATAATCTAGTTAAGCATGCTAGTTTTTCTTGAAGTTCTTTAACTTCTTACTTGTGTTCTCAAATTGGGGAAGCTCCTTCTGCATATTTGCTAACTCGTATTTTATCTCAATCATCCAATCAATAGAATCCTTAAAATTTTCCATCTATAAGAGTCCCTAAAATTCTTTCACTATTTCATCAACACTTCGCATGGCAATGCCCTCTTCATTTTTCCAAAATGTGCATGCAAGGTAGTTTAAACAATGTTTTTCTCTTTACACCAAAGTAGGTTTAGTATCTTCTTGTTTTTTAGTTTCCTCATGCACTTTGATCACCAGTTCCATTTCTAGAGTACCGTTCCTCAGTCTCTTATAAACCTTCTCCTATGAAGTAGAAGTCTTTCTTTTCCTCTAAAGATTAACCTTGGAAGGAGAATTTTGGGCCACATGATGATGGGGCCTCCATTATGGTGTTGGAATTAGGAGAGATAGGGTACTGAGAGGGGAGGGGTGAATCAGTGCTCAAAAAAACTTTTACTCATAAACCTTTTAGATCTATAATAGTAAATAATAGTAACCTTGCAAAATACCTTGTACCTAATGTATGTATGTATCATTCATTCTACTTGTGAAAGTAAACAACATGAAATCAACAATATAATAGTCCCATAACACAAGTATTTTGGTAACGCAGAAACCCTTGTTAGAAGGTAAAAATTACGGTGGGGATGACACCCACAAATTCTTCACTACTACAAATAGAAAAGGTTTTCCTTTTAGGGCTACAAGTGGTGATCACTTCTGGTGATCTTACCCTATTAGGAGTAACATATTAGATCAGCTAGATCTACCTAGTGATAGGATTTTAGCAACACTACTTGAGTGTGCACTCGGTTAAGAGATTTACAAAAGATTGTCAAGTCCACTCTGTTAAGATATTTAACCAAAAATATATTACAATTATTAGAAAGCAATAGGTAACTATTTTCTAATGAAAACTTATTTTCTGATATAGATTAATAAATTACTGATAAAATATCACCTTTACTGTGATGAATCTCTGCTCTAAATTACTCGGTTATCCTGCTCTGATTCTGCTTAATCTGATTTCCTCTGTATACTGTTCTGCTCTGTCAATTGATAATCTTGAAGTTAGGCAAGTGCTTCAAGTGCTTCTCCATTCATACATTAGTTCACACTAAAAATGATGCAGACATATAATTATATAGCATACTTCTTTATGTCGCTTAACAAAATTAGGTTACAAATCTTAGACATAACCCTAAGATCTACGGTGTACAAAAATAACCTAGATCAAACTATTACATAAGATCTTCATCACATTTAATGAATATCTCAACAATAAATGATCCTCGATCTTGGTCTGTTGTAACCATTTGTATAGAAGAATGTGCCATTCCAAATTACTATGTCATTTTCCTGTGATCCTCGGTAAACATTGTATAAACTACTCGGTGTTCATTCTAATGCTCAGTGTTTACTGTGCTCGGTATTGGTGTCTATTGATGCTTGGTAAACTGTTTGATGCTCAGTGTATACACTTAACCAACTAGCCTATTTTGCTTATAGTTACTGACTAGCTTCATATAAGTAACAGACTGATATCTTTGATAACATTTGATACTAATGACAATCATTAATGCTCAATAAAGATAACAATCTCCCCCTTTGGCATTAGTATCAAAACTTGAATGTATATAGCCTTAATGTCTCAAAATTTATATCTCTGCCATATACATACATACTTATCAAAAATTTCTATATATTCTATATAACTCCCCCTCGGTGCATGCTTTGGGTAATGTGTAGTATACTTAACATCTATGTACACATTTGGCATATACATTGATTTCCCACTTTTTGATATGAATTCCTAATACAAAAATTGTATACTTATAGCTTGTCAAAAATATGCGGATGGGTTTTCTTCAATGACTCCAAGAGGGTTTCCCATTCCTCTTTCAAGTTGGTGAGAGCAATGTGCTCAAGACCGACTTGTGCATGCATGTCAAAGATGTTATCCAACACCAAAATTTATGGTGTTGCAACAAGTTGCTCTTCCTTGACAATGTGCTTCTCAAAAAATTTTAGGTATGGAAGGAGTTATGTCTATAACTTAGTGACCTGATTAGTGATCTTCTCTTCTTGTTTCTTGAGATCTTCTATCAACCGCCTAAGTTCCTGAATTTTGTGGATGTGCTTTGAAAAATCTTGTGGCTTAGTTGTAGCTACATGTGCACTAGTTTTGATTTCATTTTCCAATCCTTTTATCTTTTCACTGATCTCAGCAGTGAAGGTTTCCACAGTGCATAGCTTTAGTAAGAATTGACAGATTAATTAAGTGATTGATTTGATCTTGGTTATTACCTCAGCTAAGTTGACCTTGTTTATTGCTACTTCTTGGCTGATTCTTTCTGCAAGTTTGTCTTGACTCTGTGACTCTTCTTGTTCTTTTATTCGCTTTTCAACATCTATATCTAGGGCATTGATTCCTTCGGCAAGGGTGGCAAGTTGGTCCATGATTGGTGTGTCTTCATCTATATGTACCTCGGGTACCACTTGTTGTGAGATATCTCTTAGATTTTCCAATATCTGCTTGCTCTTACTCTCTTGTTTCAACTTTTCCTATGCTACTTTCTTGGCGCATAACTCCCTATATTTTCTCAATTCTTCAGGGCTAAGGGTCCTCAGGTCACACTTGGGTATCACAATGAATTCGTCTAGAGTGACTAGCCCTTTACCTTTCTTCTTCTTCTTTTTCTCTGGTAGTAGTGGTGACTTCTTGACAACAGTGGCAAGAGCTTTGTCTTCTGCCTTTGGAGTATCTTTCTAGGTTGACACACTATCTTCTTTCTTTTGCTCCTCGGTAATCTATGTATTGGTTGAATGAGTGGGAGCCTCTGATGCGGTGCTGGGTGGGGTCACCTTGGTTGCCTTAGGCTCATCTTGTGCCTTTGTTTCTGTATCAATTGCCTCTATTCCTTCAAGCTTATTTGTCTCTGTAGGTTTCTCGATGCCTTGTTCCCTTGTTGTGTCTTTAGGTTACTCGGGGTGTGAGCCATCGGGTTGCTCCTGTGAAAGAATTTCTACAACTTCAACAAGAATAGGAAGCTCACCCGATAGTGATGTAAATGCACATTCAATGACTTGTGCGTCATCTTGAGTATTTGCAGGTGCAATATTTACATCCTCATCATCATCCCTATCATCAAGATCACCATTTGTGATGTCCTCAATGAGTACATCATCATCAGTTTTCTTCTTTAGTTGGATCTCTACAAGATCTGGTGCATCCTGTGAAACATCTATATCTTCTTTTTGCTCAATAATATTAATTACCTTGGTAATGGATATACCGGTGTCCTTTTTCTTCTCAGATACAGTATCATTAATATAGATACCTTTTCCTTTGGACTGTTGTCTCTTCTTAGACAAATTGATGAATGCATTCTTCTCAGCTTGTTCTCTGGCTTTAAGAATTGAATTCCATAAGAAATTGCCAGTTTCATCTACATCTGCCATATTTTCTTCAAGTATTAACATAGCTCAGTTTTTCACAGTGAATCTTGCTTGATAATTTACCATGTGTTCATCAAGTTCTTCTAGGCTTAGATGTGGGGCTGTCCGGACTAGAGATCTTTCTCTCATTTTCTTCTTAGTGTCTAGTGCATAAGCCCATTTCTGATTTATTCTATCATCCAACTCCTTCAGTAGTGAAAATTCAAATTCTAATGGAACTCTTTTAAATTTTATCATCATTTGGATGACTGCCTCCTCAATCTTTGTTTGATCTTCATTTGACATCTTGTCAAATCTGCTAAGTTCCGGATCAGCAAGGTCTCCATTTTCAATTATATCTTCAATGATCTCATCAATTGACCTTACCTTGTTGCTGACCACTTTGAATTGATTGATATCATCTTCATTTTCTTCATCCTCAAGGTCTTCCTTGCCTCTTATCAATCTTCACCTTTTCTTTGGTGCCTTAGCTATAACCTTAACATTTCTTTTAGCATAGGTCTTTGCTAGTGTAGCAGCCTTTTGTTTTATTACCTTCTCAACTACCTTCTTCTTCGGTGGTGAAGCTACAGTTGCTAACCTTGTGTGTGCACCAGTTTGCACTAGCAACTACCTCTTCCTTGGAGTTTTAGTAGGAGGAACCGGTGTAGCTTCTTGTTCTTCTTCAGATTCTATCTCCTCACCGTCATAAGCCTTGTCAGCCAACATTAACTGACCTTCAGTTTCTTGTTCAATCAGTGACTTCTCAGATGAGTGTGCATCCTTCTCAAATCTCTCAGATAAAAACTTTTTCATCTTCTTAGACTTCCTTGTCATTTTACTAATGACCAAACCTATCTTGATTCTAGACTTAGCTTCTTCATAGGTTCCAAACCTAGTGGCCTTGGGGTCTTTTGGTAATGCTAGCAGTGTCGTGATTGACTTCAAACTGAAATCATAATTCATTTGATAGCCCATTGATGCTAGCCATTTTATTCTAGGTTCAACTTCTTTTATCATTGTGTGATTGGTGTCTACCTAAAAACATATATCCATCTCAAATTTCTCAACTAATTCATTTGGAATCCTACTTCATAGATTCATCTTAGCTTTAAAATCTTTAAAATATTCTTCAAAAACTCTGTTCATATTATCTCCCAAATTGTTCAACATTTTAGAAATATGTACAGTTATCAGTTTGTCTGTTGACCAATTCACTTTACCGATGCAAGGGAAATGCAACAATAGTTTCAAAATCTCCTACTTCCCCAATCTTACAGTGAATATAGGACCGTATGTCTTCTGTTAACAAAACCCTAGGTGGGATGCTTGAGAAAGCACCCGTTGAATCCATTTGAGATGCAATTTAAGGGTGAGATTTGTATTTAAGTTCTTCAAACTTTTTTGCAACTATTAGATTTATCTCTTCCTCAACACTATGTGATTTTCTTGCAGTCGAATTTGATGCCATAACTAGATTTAGGGTTTCAGCGAAAAGTAAGTTATGAATGTGTTCGGTTACTAGTGAACTTACTTGGAATCAATGAAGAGTGATGTCGGTTCAATCTATAGTAGCTTTGAATCCTTTTGAAAATATTTTAGGTCAAACTCTTCTCTGTGAAATCTTCTCTCTTCGAAATCGCAATGTGAAAAATGAACTTTGTTTCAGCGTATTTATAGACTTTTCGATATTCCCGCTCAAACTTTTGTACATTAAATGCTTGACCTACCTTTTAGTTCATAATAGCTATCAGCTCGATAATGACTGAGATTATCAACAACTTAGTTATGATGCAATTTATTCCTCGATTAATGCATATGCTCGGTTAACCTTGAATAGTGAATACCGATGGGTAACCAACGCTCGATCTAACTTTAACCGACTATGTGACTTTGTTAGCTCAAAACATATAAACCAAAAAGCATCTCTTTTCATGCAGATTTGGTATGTTCTCATCACATATAAGGAACTGTATGTAAAATGTGATCATTTGAAATATTCCCATACATACCTATATCACCTTAGGTGGAGGAACTAATGTCACCCAATCCAGTGGATGAGGTTTCATCAACAACATTACTTGACTTAGCATTCTCATTAGATGCCTTTCCCCATATAGTGTTCCTTTTCTTCATGATGTCTTCAATAGTGTTTCAAGTCTCAAATACATGGTTTTCCTTTTGTGCTCGATCTCCTTTCTTAAATGACTAAATTTATGGCAATGCATACATGCCATTCCAGTGCTTGTCTAGCTTCTCGATTGTCCAGCCCATCTTTTCCTGTTACAATTCGTTGCAATGTGCCCATATCTACCAGATGCAACACAATTAGCCCATGTGTTATAATCCCAAACATAAGAATTACCATGTCTCTTTGGTTGATATGACTTGCATTGTGTCTTCTGCTTAGGAGTCGATACATGCTTCATCTTAGCCTTACATTCTCGTGCAGTGTGTCAATGTTTATTACAAGTATAGCATATTTTCTCCACAGTAGTATTGTTAGCAATATCATTCTATTTAGCTCTACACTCATAAGCTTGGTGACCATACTTACCACAATAGTAGCAATAACCATTGAAATTAGGAGTCACAAGAGGTTTACCTTGTGCTTTGCTTCTACACACATTAGATGTATGTCCTGGTTTGCCACAGTGATAACATGTCAACACTTTAGGTCTTTGATTTTGATTGTTGTTGACTTTTTCAGCTTGTTGTGATGATTCTCCTTTGCTGGTATAGCCTATCCCAGCTCTACTCTCAAATCTTCTTTGATTAACCAGACAATCATCAATCTTCTTGGAATTATCCTCAGCCAATTTCTTCATTTCATTGTGTTGTTGTTGAGTTTTCACTTCATTTCTCAGCTTCTCATTCTCCTCTTTGAGTCTTGTAACTTCTTCAATATTTCTTGACAATTCTCCATTTACTCAGTTGACCTCTTGATTCATAGTCATCATCTGATTAGATACTTGAAAATGGTGATCGGTGAGTCTCTATATTTCACTTTCTTTTGCTTGAAGTTGTTTAGTCATTTGTCTTTGGTCATCAATAGCTAGATTCCTTTTGTTGCTTAGCTTGTCTAGCATTGTTCATTGTCTCTACCATTCTTACCATCTATGATTCTTTACCAATTTGTAGTGCTTTCACTTGATCGATTAGATGTTGATTCTTTTTAGAAAAATTAGAGATTATAATTTAAGATCCATCAGAAATACTTATAGAACTATTTCCAATATGATCAAATATATCATCAATTGCTTCTTCATGGTAACTGACCTCATTTTGTAGAATAGCTAGGTTCTTCGTTTCAACCAGTAATTTCTTCAGTCCTTCCTTGGCTTGCTTGTACTATTCAATAAACATCTACATCTAAATCTTCTAATTCTCAATAGTCTTTTCTAGCTTATACCTCTCCATGTCTTAGATCTTTACCCTTCAGTGGTTAAACTATCCAATAAGAGAACTAAGCTCTGATACCAATTGTTGGAATTAGGAGAGATAGGGTACTGAGAGGGGAGGGGTGAATCAATGCCCACACAAATGTTTACTCATAAACCTTTTAGATCTATAACTGTAAACAATAGTAACCTTGCAAAATACCTTGTACCTAATGGATGTATCATTCATTCATTCTACTTTTGAAAGTAAACAACATGAAATAAACAATATAACAGTCCCATAACACAAGTATTTTGGTAACACAGAAACCCTTGTTAGAAGGTAAAAACTATAGTGGGGATGACACCCACAAATTCTTCACTACTGCAGATAGAAAAGGTTTGCCTGTTAGGGCTACAAGTGGTGATCACTTCTGGTGATCTTACCCTATTAGGAGTAACATATTAGATCAGCTAGATCTACCTAGTGATAGGATTTTAGCAACACTACTTGAGTGTGCACTCGGTTAAGAGATTTACAACAGACTATCAAGTCTACTCTGTTAAGAGATTTAACCAAAACTCTATTACAATTGTTAGAAAGAAATAGGTAACTATCTGCTATTGACAACTTGATTTTCTAATACAGATCAATAAAGTACTGATAAAATATCACCTTTACTATGATGAATCTCTGCTCTGAATTGCTTAGTTAGCCTACTCTGATTCTGCTTAATCTAATTTCCTCTGTATACTATTATGCTCTGTCAATTGATAATCTTGAAGTTAGGCAAGTGCTTCAAGTGCTTCTCCATTCATACATCAATTCACACCAAAAATGAAGCAAACATACAATTATATAGCATACTGCTTTATGTCGCTTAACAAAATTAGGTTACACATCTTAGACATAACCCTAAGATCTACGGTGTACAAAAATAACCTAGATCAAACTATTACATAAGATCTTCATTGCATGTAATGAATATCTCAACAATAAATGATCCTCGATCTTGGTAAAACATTTTTTGATTTGTCGTAACCATTTGTATAGAAGAATGTGCCATTCTAGATTACTATATCATTTTCCTATGATCCTCGGTAAACACTGTATAAACTAATCGGTGTTCATTCTAATGCTTAGTATTTACTATGCTCGGTATTGGTGTCTGCTAATGCTCAGTGTATACACTTAACTGACTGGCCTGTTTTGCTTATAGTTACTAACTAGCTTCATATAAGTAACCGACCGATATCTTTGATAACCTTTGATACTAATGAAAATCATTAATGCTCAATAGAGATAACATATGGTACTATGTGAGGTTGTTGTATAATAAACTATATTAGCATCTAGTAGGGTGGAGCATAGGTAACTGAAGGCATGGATACTGAAGAAAAAATTTCCTATTTCTTTTCAATTGTCTTTTCTTTCCTTTTAACTTTTTATGGTACCCTATTGGAAAATGGCCTTGGATATCTTAGAGATTCTTCTGGTAGGTAAGTGTTTGGTACCTATTTAAATTTTGGGTTCATTTTCCCTTTAGAAGCACTAGGATTTTATCCTTTGGAATTTTATTGACGCCCTCTACCATAGGAATCGGTTCTATCTTGAAAGACTTATTTATCTAATCCTATATGCACTTGATCACATGTCTAGTCCTAAACTTCACATCTTCTTGGCAATCTTCAATAATATCAGCATTATATATGGCCGCAATGAAGACTTTATCTTACAATGGAAGCAACCTCTCATCAAAATCCTTCTCATAATGTTTTTCAGAGATATACATGTGACAAAAACTAAAAAATTAATGGAAACTAAAAATCCTAATCAATCCCAATCATGAGCATTCAATCATCATCCAAGAGAACACTACTTTTCAAAAACACAAAAAAAACATGCTAAATCAAACCAAACCAAATTCTCTCATGAAATACTTATTTCTCTTATTCCCCTATCAACCAATATCTTGTTATGGATGGAATGTGGGTGCTCTTAATTTTGTAGCACAAAGAACAAGAGGCTATGGTGAATGGAGTGTTGTTTTTTTATGTTCTCATTTAAGTACGGGAAATGACTTAGATCATTATTTCCATCCCAACCATAAATGATAAATCATTATCATCTCCCCTGAGCACTTCTCTTATAAATAAAGAAGATCTACAATAGGTCTCTCTCTCTCTCTCTCTCTCTCTCTCTCTCTCTCTCTCTCTCTCTCTCTCTCTCTCTCTCTCTCTCGTTGTGTGTGTGTGTGTGTGTGTGTGTGTATGATGGATGAAAAGAGAGGAAGATTCAATCTTCCTTTATACATATCAGTGGTGCCCCTTCACCAAAGGTCACCACTCTTCTAAGTTGGCCCCATTAATTTAGAGATTGTTTCTTATTAATTAAGAATTAGTAAATTAATATAGATTATATTATTACAATAATTATATTATCAATATAATTATTATATTATCAAAAGAAATTGAAGACGTGTTCACAATAACCTTTCACATAATTATCGGAGGAGAGATGTAGTGGAGAAGAGAGAGATATAAACATGGCAAATGATTTCACTATCAGAAGTTTAACCAGGGCCATTTCTATGACAAGATCAGGAAGGAGAATGTCGTAGTCCCGTCGCAGCCTACTTTTAGGAAGAACATCAAGGTGGTGGACATTGCTGTTTCAGAGGAAGTTGAGGAGGATGCTTCCATGTGGGAAAATATGGTAGTTATAGGGCATTTTATCAAAGTGAGACTGGCCAAAGAGAAGATTAGATCTTGGGTTCAAGATGAATGGTGTAGAGATGTTGTGATAAAATTTATCTTGAAAGGATTTTTTATTTTGATTTTCAAAGAGGAAGCAGATAGAAATAAAATTCTAAATCAACAAAATTGGTCTTTTCAGTCATTTCATTTATACTTGTAGGCGTGAAAATCTAGTTTTGATCCTTCCCCATTAGCAGTGTATCAGGCTCCTATTTGGATTCGATTATATAACCTGTCATTAGAATACTGGGGTGATGCAAGTTTAGAATGTATTGGGAGATTGTTGGGCACCCTGCTCGAGGTGGATGATTCAATAGTTGAGAATGATTCTTACTTATATGCCAGAATCAAAATTGTAGTAGTTCAAGAAGTTCCCTCCTTTATCAATTTGAAAGTGGGTAATAGTAATTGGAAGTAGTAGGTATAAATTGAATCCCCTGTCACAGGGTGTTCGAGAGGCACTGACAAGAATTAGGAGCCTGCGGCTGATAAGCCTTTCCATAAGCCTATGAAATTTTGGGTGTAGAAGACTAGTATTTATAAAACGGCTACAAAAACTATTCCTCAAGCAAGTAAGGAACATGATCAATCATCTTCACTACAATAGATGGAAGTCACTAAGGAAGAAGGGGAATGCTCGAGCTCTCGTCAGGATCAGGGCCAATGGAAGTCTGGATCTAAGGAGATCATTCCTATGATTTATCAGGCTTGATCGGATTCAGAGGTTGATTATGATAGGGATTCTATGGAAGATTTTCTTCCGGCTGATGATTTAGAGAATGTTGAGCCTAGGTGTGTTAGCTAATCTGCTAACATACTTTTAGGAAAAGCCAAAGGTGGCAGGGGGAGGAGGTCTCATAAACAAATGAGGGAAGAGCAGGCCAAGGAGAAGGGCATCATCAATGTTTTTGATTTCATGAAAAATGCCAAGGGAGCAGGGATTTCCCTTGATGAGAAATGAACATCTCAACCATGAATGTCAGGGGTATATCTGCTCCTAACAAAAGGTTCTTGGTCAACGAGCCCTAATCAGATTAGACAGTGATATTGTATTGTTCTAGGAGACCAAGTTGTGTATGGATAAAGCTCTTATTTTCCCCTTTTCATGTAGCAATTGGGAAGGTTTTTTCCAAGAAGCTAAAGGAGCATTAGGAAGTCTTGGGTTTTTATGGAATCCCAAAAATATAAAGATGATGGAATTCGAAAGGTTTGATCATTGGCTATGTGGCACAATGGTCAACATTCAACACAATTTTTCTTTTCCTTTGATCAATGTCTATGGTCCGACCAAAATAGTAGAGAAATTTCAATTATGGAGAGATATTTCCTCTAAGATAGCTTCTCTCAAAAGTGACAAGATCATAATTGTGGGAGATTTAATGCCATCTTGGATTTGGATGATAAATCAGGTGGCTTGAGAATGTATAATCAAGTGATGGAGGATTTTAGGGATTTTTTGAATGAGAACCATCTATTAGATGTGGTTCCTAAGAATGGGAGATTCATGTGGACTAATAGGCGGGCAAATTTTGCTAGAATCTCTGAAAGACTAGAAAGATTTTTGGTAGGACCATTTTGGGTAGACTCAGAATTCAATCTGGATGAAAATATCCTTCCTCTATCCCTATCAAATCATTTTCTAGTTTAGTTGTGTTTTAATGTTGTCAAGCCAAGGTACAAGGGGAGTTTTAGATTTCAAAATATGTGGTGGAGGGATAAGGAATTTTCATCTAAGGTTGAGGGATGGTGGAAATAGAGTGATATATTCAGAGGAACCCCGAGCTTTGTGTTTATAAAGAGACTCAAATTGGTTAAAGAGAAAATCAAATAATGGAATCAAACCTCTTTTAGGAACATTTTTTTTAGAAAATCTAGGGTGGAAGCAGAATTGGATGCCCTGAATAATTTAGTTATATCTGCAGGGATGTCTAATAAGGATTTCGAGAAAGAAAAGTCTCTCAAAAGTGAGATTTCTGAACTTCTACGTAGAGAAGAAATATATTGGAGGGACACATCTAGGGAATATTGGATTAACGATGGGGATTTTAACACCAGATTTTTTCATGCTTCGATCAAAGCCAAGAGATCTAAGAACATAATTAATAGTATACAAGATTCTCAAGGTAGGTGGCAGGATAAACCTGAAGAGATTGATAATCTAGCGATTATGTATTTTAAATCCCTGTTAGGGACATCTTTCTCCTCCCAGCCACAGCCAGCATTAGTTCTATTTGAAGTAATAAAATAGGAGGTGTCTGATGTGGATAACATCGAACTGATGCATCTGTTTACATTGTAGGAAGTCAGAAAAGCAACCTTTGGTAATCCCCAATTTAAAGCATCAGGCCCAGATAGATTTCCATCAGAATTTTTCCAAAAATGCTCAAGTTTTATGGGTGCTGACATACACAAGGTGATGGAAGAATTCAGGCTAAAAGGAAAATTTTTCAAAGAATTAAATAATATTGTCATTTCTTTGATCCCCAAGAAACAAGAATGTTTGTTTATGGATGATATCCGGCCCATCTCTCTATGCAATGCTCTATATAAAATCTTGTCTAAGGTCATGGTTAACAGATTAAAACTACTTCTTGACAGGATTATTTTGGCTGAACATCATGGATTTGTTCCTGGTAGGGAAATAGTAGACAACATCTTGTTGGTGGGTGAGTCTATCCATAGTTTATATTCAGAAAAGAAGAAAGGTATGATCGTTAAACTAGATGTCAGCAAAGCTTATGATAGATTATGTTGGTCTTTTCTCTCAACAATTCTTTCTCAATTTAGTTTTTATAATAATTGGATCAAATGCATCATTCATTTTATTTCTTCTGTCCATTGCTCTATTTTTGTGAATGGTTCAGTATGTGGCTTTTTTCAAGGTACTAATGGGTTAAGACAAGGTGATCTCATCTCCCCCTTTCTATTCATGTTGATGGTAGAAGTTCTTGGTAGATTTATTAAGCTTCAGACAAGCTTGGTTCGTTGTCATGGGATTTCTATTCATAGCATCCTAGATCCAATATCACACTCTCAATTTGTTGATGATGCCATTTTATTAGGGGAAGCCTCCACCAAGGAGGCTAAGATTATCGAAGAAGTGCTAGACATTTATGAGAGGGATTTGGGTTAGTGTATGAACAAGACCAAATCAAGGGTATGCTTTATCAATACTAGCAGGAGGAAGTGAACTATTATCTCTACCATTTTGGAGTTTGAACAAGGTGAATTTTCTATTATTTATCTTGGAATTCCTTTGTATGCGGGTCGACTGAATAATAATTTTTGGGAGATCTTAAATAAGTGTCAAGTGAAAGCTTCTTCATGGAAAAATAGGTGGTTATCCCAAGCAGGTCAAATTCTCATGATTAAACCAGTCCTATCGGCCATTCCAGTATATTATTTGGTAGTTTACAGGGCCCCCAACAGAGCATCCTCACCAATTGATGATATTTTTAAATTTTTTTTTGGGAAGGATCGAAGGATGATAAGAAGATCCCACTCATCAACTGGGAAATGACATGTTTGACTAAGGAAGAAGGTGGTGTAGGGCTCCGCAAAATGAGCTTACAAAACATTGCATTAGGAGCAAAACTAGTTTGGAAAATGTACAAATACCTACAGAAACCATGGTGCCAAATCATGGCTACCAAATATTTAGATTCCTGGGCCCTGGAGAGGATTTTGATAGTGCCTAATTTTTCTACTAGCTCGCCATTCTAGAAATTTATTTGGGAAAGTTGAAGGATACTCATTGATCACCTTTCGTGGAAGGTTGGAAATGGCCAGAAAGCTAGATTTTGGAGAGATTCCTGGAATGGGGGATCTGCCCCTTGAAAGCTTCTTTTCTAAAAAAGACTGGATTAATCAAATGGAAGCTTCAGAAGGACTACGGGTTGTGGATTACATGTTTTTCATTTCCCCATCCACTTCAAGAGCTAGTTGGTGAAACATAAGATTAGACCCTTTAGCCAATAGCATCATTTTGTAGGAGGTGTTATCACTCAAAGTAGTGATTCGTTTAGCCTCAGATGATACACTGGTATGGAGTGCTTCAAAATCATGGAATTACAAGGTAAATTTGGGGTATGAGTTGCTAAGACACAAACAAAATAGTGACTCTTGGCCTTCAAAGTTATCTTGGGGAAAATGACCTTTGCCGAAGGTAAGGGCCTTTCTTTGGATCGCTTTGCATGGAAGGATTTTGACAGGCAACAGATTTAAAATGATTGGGATTTTTGGGCCCAATTGGTGCGTGATGTGCAAACAGTGAGAAGAGACAGTGGATCATCTACTATACTGGTGCCCATATGCGAAGGAATGTTGGGATTGGCTAATGGGAAGGCTTCACTGGTATACAATAAGGAATGCCACGCTAAAGGATTTCCTCTCAGCATGGCCAATTGACAAAACAAAATCCAAATGGGGCCTATTATGGATAGTGTGTCCTTCAGTGTTGGTTTGGCATATATGGAAAGAGAAAAATTAGAGGATCTTCAAGGAGGAAGGCTTGGAAGAAAGTGCACTTAGAAGTAGGATCAAATTAGCTATTGAGGAAGTTATCAATGCCAGGTCAACGGGATTGAGATATGGATATTAGTCAAAATGGGACTTTGAGATGGAGTCAGTGTGGAATTTCAAACCACAAGGAGACCATTTTCTAAAGAATAAGCAGGAAGCCAGGACCCATACAAATTGGCAGGCTCCTTTGATTGGATGGGAAAAACTAAATTTTGACAGAGCCAATAGAGGCAACCTGGGTTGAAGTGGCTTGGGTGTCATCATCAGGAATAAAAAAGGTGAAATGTTGTAGGGATTAGCAAGGAACATGGGTGTCACCACTAATAATGTGGTAGAGATCGTGGCTTTGGAGGCAAGGGTTAGTTGGTGTGTGAATTCCGGTATCAAGAAAGTAATCATAGAGGGGGACTCTCAAATTATCTTAAACAAAGTTATGAAAAATACCTTCAAAAATTGGAGACTGGCCTACTGGTTACCAAGGATAGAAGAGGCCCTAAATAAGTTTGAGGATTTTCAAGTACAACATATTTTCCATGAAGGGAATAAAGCAGCAAATCACATGGAAAATTTGGGTATTACTGCGGAGACTGAAATTGATTTCGGCCAGGACGATCAAATTTCAAAGGGACTGTAGGACATTATCTTGGTAGACATTGGAGCTCTCCCAAAGGAAGGGATAGGATAGAGATAGTGGATTTTGATGGCACTAGACAGGGAGATGGACAGTTTGTCAGAGAGTAGAAGAGTGGTATCAGTCACACGATGTAATTTCAATAGCTTTTAGTTTTAGTAGAGAGATTTGATATGACAGTAAAATCACTTTTAGTCCTATCAGAGCTAAGCATATCCAGATATCATCAGAAGGAAGATAGATTAGTACTAGCCACTAGGTGATAGCATAATGATTCTTAGCCCTAACATAGTCCTGCCTATCCAGATTTTAGATACGTCATGATATTCTAAATAGAGACATAACAAAGGAGGGATAATTTTGGGCTTTAAAATGACTCAAGAGTTCATATCCCAGACATATTATTATGGTGAGTCACCTTGGCATCAATTTTTTTGGAGGAAGGAGGAGGTGACGATAAAATCACCAGAGGTGCAGATTCAGCGCTTATTCGGTCGGGCTAATGAGAGAGAATAAGAATGCATGTCTGTCATCCTAGGGGTGGATTATTGGGCAGGAGGACATGTCCACGATGAGGTAATGGTAGCAGACCTTTTTCAGCCCATAGTCCAGGTCCTTGGAAATTCATTGAGCGCAATGGGAATGGTTTGAAGGATTGTCTCAGCCGAGGTGTATCTAGAGGTTGTATCAGCATTGGGTCATATTGACCCTAAGCCACACGATGGTTGTGCCTTGGGACATTTCTTTATGGAGGAAGAAGGAAAGAAAAATCTCATGAAGAAGGCCTAGGCATTATGTAAGGCTGGCATAGTGAAGGAATATGACATGTCTAAATTTGAGGCTTTTATCCAGGCTAACAAGAATCTCTTCACAGAAGAAGTAGTGGAAAGGATGAAGTCCATTGCTAATGGGATCATATATATTTATCATTGATCTATTTTATTTGGGCCTTTTGTATTAATATTTGATGCTCCATCTCCCTTTGTAAGGTTTTTTTAAATGGTAATAGAAAGGGTACTTCCCTCTAGGCAGAGCTTGCTTAAAAATAAAAAAATAAATATTATTATATTATCACAACCTTTATGTTATCTATGTTGGCCTGAAGGAATCTGACCATAGCTACAATAACATTAGCACTCCCGCTTGCTATGGAGGAATCTTTATCGATATGTGAATCATGTAGTGATATCCACCAAGGCTACTCCCAAAGGGTGGGTCCATCATGGCTACTCCCATGAACATAAATGAAAATGAGCACAAGTGCTCATCACAAAATTACTCAATCTAATGTTGTCATCTCATCATGACATTCACCATGGCTACTCCTAGAGGGTGAATAAACACAAGTGTTAAGTCATGGATTCTCTCACATGATATCAACTTTGGCTACTCCTAGAGGGTGGAACAAGGGCTTTCAACCTAAAACTTCTCTCTCAAGTTGTAGAGAAGAATGCATTAACAAGGGCTTGCACCTCAAACTTATCTCTCATGGAGAAGAATGCATTAACAAGGGATTGCACTTCAAGCTTCTCCCTCACATATAAAAATTAATTATAGTACATCTCAAGAAATAAATGATGCTGAGACTCCCTCTTAGCAAGGGATTCATTCTCCACAATTCCAAGCTTGTCTAAAATTGCACAAAACTCATTTTGGCAAGGGGCTTAGTAAGAATATCATTCATCTAATCATAAATGCTAATGCACCTCAACTAAATAGCATTTATTTACACCATATCTCTAATATAGTGATATGTAATCTCTACATTTTTTGTTCGATCATGAAACATAGGATTGATAGAAAGATTCACACAACTTTGGTTGCAATGAATAACTATAGGCTCCAATAATTGTCCAAACAATTCTTTACTGAGCTTTCGAATCCACACTGCTTCATGAGCTTCCACAAATGTTGCAATATATTCTACCTTTGTGGTACTAAGTGCCACTGAAGACTATATACACTAAAAAGTGACCTTATTAATTAATTAATTATTTATTATTTAATTAATATGTATTCCTCTATTTATTAAATAAATTATTCAATTTATTTAATAGATTCATTATAGTTTATTCTCCTGTCCTAAGTGTTCTAAATAGTCTATTAAAGTAATTAAAATCAATTACACAATTACCTAATTATGACTAAGTTCCCTAGTCCACCTCATCTACCTAGTCACCTAACACATCACCTTAGCTAAGATAAATCATTATTATTAATTATTTATTAATCATTATCCTCACCCACACATGTCCTATCTTTAAGGGCTATGTGGCCTCAAAAGACTTGGTCTCATGACCACATGTCTTCTCTCAAACCAGGTCAAGAGACAATCCTTATTCCTATGGGGCTTCTCAAGCCACCTCTAAGGATGAAAGATGACTCATAGGATACTTGTACAAAGAGTCCTCATGAGGAAGAAGTCCTTCCCTCTTCCTCTCTTTGGTCTTTGTGAAACACTTGACATGTGTCTTTCCCTTCCAACTTCTTCTCTTCCATGTCAATGTGAGAGGAACATCATCCCTATTCTTCCTCTCACATTCCAACTACATCCCCCTTTCTCTCAACTCCTTCAGCCAAGTCAATCCTAGCCCTAAGATCTTCTACCTTTCAGTCTCCACCATAGGATTGTGCCACCTAGGCTTGGGTCCTCCAAAACTCTATAAAAGGAGCCTCATTTTCCCTTTGAGAGCTAATAGTGAATAGGCAATCAAGCAATCAAGCATTCAAGCATTCAAGAGCATTCAAGTATTCAAGAGAAATCAAGAATATCCATATCATTTTGTGAGCATTTTATTCCATTATCCATTCAATTGCATAATTGAGTTTCAAGCTAGTTTTGCATACATTCATCATCAAATCTCCACATTTTAAGAGCATCTTGGGAAAAGGCTTCATTTAGAAATTTGAGAGCTCAATATCTTCAAGAAATCAAGGTTAAGAAGACAATGGAGACAAGCTGCAATGGGTGAGTGAAAGGTAATCTTGTTTTATTTCTTCATTTAACCATATTGTATTCTTCATTGTGTTGCATTAGATAGATTCATTAGCTTGCAATTAGTTAATATATCATTTATACTAGTTAGGACCTACTTTGATTCTGACTCTAATGATTATGAATGGGATTCATTATCTAATTGTACTGAAGAAATAGGAGTTGATATTGTTCATCACTATAGTAATGATTACCAGGAGGGAGAGAGTTCAAGATATGACTCACTAGGATTAGTTCCACATGATACTATTCTTGTCAATTGTGAGAGAAGTGAGAATTATCTTGCGATAGATGATTTAGATGAGAGTATGGAAATAGACCTCGCTGATACCATCATAAACCTTGACAACTTCTCTATCAATACCATCTCATCTTTTGAAATTGACCCGAATGATCCAATACTCCTTGTACATCCTGAACTTATAGATTGGGATTCTCCCAATCATTTAGAACTTGATGTCTTTCATAATGATGATGCAATCATTGACTATCTTGGAATCAAGGATCATTTACCACCAGAGGATCATAAGTCAAGATTCTCGATAGAACTCAATGACATGGCTTACTTTGGAGAGAGTGTCAATCCTTTTAGTCATAAAAATATAAAAATAATCAATAGATCTAATGGTGAAAAAAACTCAGTGGCAGTATTAGATCCAAAAATAGTAAAAAGAAAAGATACATCTGAAGGTGAAAACCTCTCTAAGGTGCTTGATGATGGAAGGATTGACACTCTTCCCAATTATTTGTATCGAGAGCAATCATCAATTCTTATAGAACCAACATTACCTCTTAACATTGGAATAGAGGAATCTCTGTGGATTCTCAAAGTAGCAGAATCCTTGACAGAATCAGAGAAAGAAGCTTTTGCAAAGTTTTTCAAAGAGATACAAATCAACTTTGCTTGGTCCTATGCTGATATGCTTGGGCTGGACCCTAATCTCATTATGCATCATTTATCTATTGCATCAGGCATTAAACCAGTTAAGCAGAAGCTTCGAAAGATGCACTCGCATATTGCACTAATGGGTAAAGTAGAATTGAAGAAGCTCTTAGATGTTGGATTCATTTGTGCTATTGATTATGCTGAATGGATTTCAAATATTGTCCCGGTCTCAAAACTAGACAACTCTATCCAGATTTTTATAGACTTTCGAGATCTCAATAAAGCTTGTCCTAAAGATGATTTTCCATTGCCCAATATTGATATTATAGTTGATTTGATGGCTGGACATGAGATGTTATCTTTCATGGATGGTTTTTTTGGATATAACCAGATCAAGATTGCACCATAAGACCAGGAAAAGACTACTTTTACTTGTCCTTGGGGTACATATTGTTGGAATGTGATGCCTTTTGAGCTTAAGAATGTTGGTGCCTATTAGAAATTTGGCTGATTTGATTGCATAGATGTTGTCATTATGGCAACATATGATCCACATAAAGATCGCACAAGTCAGAGAGAAAGTATGACAGAGCGCATTGCATATTTGTCTAAGTATGAGACAGTATTTTTACCAGTATACCCAGACACATTTTTTGTTTGTGACATTGACTAGAGTGAGTTCAGTGCTTACACACTTGAACATAGACTCTATGGTGACTAATGATGACCCATCTCAGAGCACAAGTCAGTATGACATGTACGGAAGAAGTTATGATAGTTTTACCAAAGACAGTGTGAAGTCGACAGGACAATATATGAAGGCAAAATTGGTAAAGAGTTAAGGGATTATTTTGTTTATAAAAATAATATCTTAAAAATATAAAGGGATGACATCTTAGATTTTTACTCTTGGTTAAAGCTATTGGTATATATTTAATTGTAATTGTAAAGTGAAGAAACATTTGTAATTGTAATAAGCAGCAAGTATTTGTAGAAGTATGATGTGAAGTATATGAAGCATATGTAATAGCGATAGTGAAAGATCAGCAAAGAGATATTATTGCAAGTAGTATAAGGTTATGTACCTTGACCTATTTTGTAATCAGTGTATATTGTACATTACTTATTTGGGCAGTGGGCTCAGCTGGTAATCACATTTTGTACTACCAACTCCTAATAGGGTTGAGGCTTCTAACAAGGCCTATAGTCCCTTAATCAGGACTGATACACTATATGTTTGTAATAGACTCCTAACAGGGTCAACATCCTTAACAAGATACTTTTGATTAGTGGATATTTTTGGGTACCATCCCCACCGGGGTTTTCCCTTGGCTAGAGTTTCCTCGAGAACAAATCATGTGTTATGAGCTCTTTAGTTTTATTGCTATGCATGTTGTTTAGCTTCTTATGTTATGCATGTGTAAAGATAATTTTTTATATCCATAATTGGGCAAAAGATAAAGTTTGTAGAATACTAATTCACCCCCCCCTCTCAGTATTCCCTATTTCTAATAGTGCCACTTATCAGAGAGCTATGACCACAATCTTTCATGACATGATGCATACCATTATGGAAGATTATGTTGATGACATTTTAGAAAAATCCAAAAATAGGGAAGGTCATTTGAGAGTGTTGGATATAATATTTACCCAGATGGAAAAGTATCAAATTAGACTCAATCCAAATAAATGTGCATTCGAGGTCACATCGGGTAAATTGTTGGGGTACATTGTCTCAGCCAAATGAATAGAGGTTGATCCAGAAAAGGTTAAGGCAATTATGGAGATGGCTTCCCCCACTAACATCAATCAGGTAAGATCTTTGCAAGGATGTCTCCAATCCATCAGAAGATTTGTTTCTCAACTAGCAGATAGAAGTCATCCCTTTCATCATTTGTTGCATAAAAATATCTTATTCAAATGGGATAATAAGTGTGAGGAAGCCTTCACTAAAATCAAGCAATATATGGCAAATCCTCCAACTCTGATGTCACCAATTCCAGGCAATCCACTCTTGCTCTACATTTTAGCTATGGAACTCTCACTAGGTGCTCTTCTAGCCCAACAAAACCAAGAAGGAAAAGAAAAAGCTATATACTATATCAGTCACACCCTTGTGGGATATGAACTAAACTATTCTCTAATAGAAAGAGCATGTCTAGAAGTTGTCTTTTCTTCACAGAAGTGGCAACATTATATTTTATCTCATTCTATCAAGCTCATTGCAAATATTGATCCTTTGAAGTATCTATTGAGCAAGACAACATTAACAGGCAGATTGGCTAAGTGGGTTATGTTTCTTAGTGAGTTTGACATTGAGTATGTGGATAGGAAGGCTATCAAAGGCCAAGTGATAGCAGATCAATTAGCTAAGGCACCATTAACAGATGATCAACCTATACATACAAATTTTCCAGATGCACACATCTTGACATTATCCACACAAACATGGAAGTTATACTTTGATGGATCATATACTCAACAGGGTTCAAGACCTGGCATTCTCTTTGTCACACCGCAAGGATACAAAATTACAAAGTCTCACAAGCTACTTTTTCCTTGCACAAATAATGTAGCTAAATATAAAGCCTTGATGATTGGGTTAAAGATGGCTCTACAATGGAAAGTCACTAAGCTGAATGTCTACGAAGATTCTCAGTTGATTATCAACTAAGTTAATGATGACTATCAAACTAAGGATGACAAGTTATTACCATATAAATGTATGGTTGATGACTTCAAACAATATTTCTCAATCATCACCTTTGAGCAGATTCCATAGCACGATAACAAGGCTGCAGACGCAATGGCTATGATTGCTTCTCTATTTGATGCAAAGGATACCAAAGCCCATTTTGAGTTCTTTGTGTAATCCTTGACTTATCCCGCATATGATGATCCTGATATGAGTATTATATGTCATCTTATTGGACACGATTCCTTGATTTATGGAAAAATATATTCTTATCTAAAAAATGATATCCTACCCCCTGACCTATCCCAAAATAAAAAATAAACCTTTCTACACCAAGCCTCCCTCTATGTCCTAATATCTGACACCTTGTATCAGCGAGGTCTTGACGGTACTCTCTTACGATGTCTTGAACATGATGAAGCTCAAACTACCTTACGAGACGTACATGAGGGTATTTGTGGGACACATTTGAGTGGTCCTTCCTTGGCTAAGAAACTCATGCATATGGATTACTATTGGCCTACTATGGTGATAGATTCCTTTCATTTTTCTAGGGCATGCAAGAAATGTCAGATAGATGGAAATCTTATTCATGCACCAGCACAAGAGCTCCATCCTTTTACGACCACCTTGCCATTCAGTCAGTGGGGACTCAACCTTGTGGGTGCAATTCACCCTCCATCTTCCAATGGCCATAAATGGATTATCATTGCAACAAAGTATTTTACCAAATGGATTGAAGTTGTCCCATTGATTACCGCCACAGGCAAACAAATATCCATGTTTATCCTAAACTATATCATTTGCAGATATGACATACCTATGTATCTTATTACTGATCATGGGAAGCAGTTCCAAAATCAGGACATGGATGAATTGTGTGAAAAATTCCACATCACCCATAACTATTCCACCATATACTATCCCCAAGGTAATGGCCAAGCTGAGGCATCTATTAAAACCATTGTCAAAATTACAAAAGATTGTCAATGCCGCTGGTCGTGACTGGCATATCCAATTGAATCCTGCCTTATGGGCTTACCATACTTCCATCCATACTCCCACTGGAGCCACACCATATTACCTTATATATGGTTCTGAATTTGTCCTGTCCCTCGAGGTTGAGTTTCCTTCTCTTCATTTCTCTCTAAAAGATTTAATTCCAGATGAAGAGTATAGAGTTGCACGACTGGCTGAATTAGAATTGTTGGATGAACGCTGTCAGAGAGCCTATGATCATTTGAAATTTTATCAACAGCAGATGTCTCATCAATATAATAGCAAAGTGGAACTAAGATATTTTCAGGTGGGTGATCTAGTCCTTCGAGAGAATCCAAAAAATCAGCAACATCATGAGAAGAAGGGCAAGTTTGAACCCAATTGGGTAGATCCTTTTGTAATTATAGCAGTGTATGGCTTTGGGGCTTATCAGTTGTCTACACTTGAGGTTGATCCTTTGGCTGAGCCTCTTAATAGCATGCACCTTAAGAAGTTCTATGCTTGAAATCCCAATGCAAGGGGTATGTATATAGTATGTATATTAAAAAAAAAACTACAAAATACAAAAAAATAAAAAAAAACTATATCAAAAGTAAATTGCAAATAAAAGCATGTGGTGAAAACTTGGAAAGAGGTGCCATGCGTGATGAGTTAGCTCCTCTATCTATTAGGATTATTCTAGTGTGTCCGTTCATTGTATATATCCACAATAAAATGGCTAGTCAGTCACCTTTTTCCACCGTATCTATCATAATAAAATGGCCAGTTCAAAGCACCATCCACTATATCTATCCATAATAAAACCCCACCATAGCTTGTCAATTATCTTGGTCTTCATCCTAGTCTTGTTGTGTCCTTCTTCATCCATAATAAGTTAGTCCATCACCTAGTTGGGGGCATGTCCTTGGCCTAGTTTGGGAAGTGGATCTATGATAGTCATGACTCTTAGAGGACAAAATGGAGTATTTTCACCAACCAAGCAAACACAATAAAATGTTCTTACACAATGATATCCTCATGATGATTCATAATCTTTGATTTATCTTTCGAAATATGACTGCTTATCTATACATTTGACTATACATCAATCAACTTGCTCAATATACCTAACCACTATCTTTTGGCAAAAGAAATATATATTCATGGCAGACATGTTAGAGTGATTTGTTGTAGATTATGCATTCATATCTGGATTTCATTGTTATCATGTTTCCTATGCTATTCCTGGATATCTTTGACATGAGTTTGAAACTTCCATATGTCATTAATTAGAATAGTTGGGAAGGGGCATGATATTTTCTTTGATTGCTGTTTGTGGGATATTTTTTGATGAAGTCAAAGGAACAAGTAATTGGGGTGTCTGTGTGTAAGTGCCTTCATCAGTTTAATAGTCTTGAAAACATACAAATCATGTTGTTCTATAAATACTATTAATGGTGATACGCCACACATACCTCGACTCCAAATATTTGTTCCCCAATGGAGGGGGAAATATTCCTTGTCTGTTATGCAAATGAAACTCAGGTCATCTCGGTTCAATTATACCTAGATGCTTGTCAAGTTTTCTATATTAAAATCCATGCAAGAAATGCTCAGGTCATCCTGGTTTAATTATACCATGATTCTTGCATTCCCTTGCAACATAATGAGCTCAATGATGAGAATTAAATTCCAGTTATTATGAAGTTCTAAAATGTTCATGAAGTTGTGGAGATACTCGTTTCATATTTCATTTTGCATTACACTTAACCGACTCATGATTGCATATCAGTGCTCCTTTTATAGGGATTTGTAGGTTCTCTTGCATATTAGGTCAGTTGTTCTCCTAGTCCATTCTTCTTGTGTCGGATACATAATTATTTAAGTTGAGGACATTTGGGCAACAAAACATTAAGCTTTGATCTTACATTTTAAAGCATATTCCATTTTCATTATCACACTTACTCATTTTGTCAAATTCATTTAGGAAATGTATTATCTTCATTAGGTGTGTTCATTTGTATATTACCCATATATATTAACATGCATATTTTGATCATTTAAAGTGACATTTCATCATAGCTATCATTTTATCCCATTATCTTTTATCATGTTGTAGGTTGTTATATTTTACCATTTTTAGGTGCCTTTACATTCATTACATACAATATCATTTGCATTAAATCATTCACTTAATCCATTTAATGTATTTTCATCAGTGCATTTATTATCCATTATTTGCATTAATATATTCATCATTGTTCATATCATTACTTATACCATTGCATTAGTAACACATCACATTAAATAGACAATCATTTAAGACATGCATTTATATCAACATCCTCATTCTATGCTAGATCATCAACCATTATACATTCACATGAAATCAATCATTTGCATTCTAGAACATAAGTACTATGCATATCAAAGAAAATCATCACATCCTGCATCTATCAGTACGCACATGTATCTATAATCATCAAAGAAAATCATAATAGAACTACATCATCATATATAAAATCCATCATATAGAGTCCATATAAAATAAATAAAATGTCCAAATGTCCATTGATATCTCATACAAATGATAATGTGTCCAAGAGAGTGTCCACCAAGTCAATAACATAATGAAACATAATGATACAAGAGTGTGTATACAATGCTACAATCTGTCTATGAGCCACTACCTCTAGAATCAGTTTGTCACTGTTTGTGAGATGCAATTGTTAGCTTGTGGTGACTAATCAGGAAAGTACTATCCAGGAAAGTACTGTACACTTTTTCTCCCGACCTCACCAGGGTTCGGGGCCGGGCCGGGCCTCGAGCGAGGGTTTGGGGGCGGCAGCCCCCAAGAGCAGGGGTTCGGGGGTGCAGCCCCTGAGGAAAATTTTTTTGAGGCCGACTACTTTTTCATTTTTTTGGGCCGACTACTTATAACTCATTCTAACCCTAAAGTGGAAAAATATTGTATAATATGGCTTAGGGTTAGGGATTTTCATCATGTATGATTTTAGTACTTGTGGCAGAATTGGGCTGTAAGGGATTACAGATTGTAATCAGGTTGTAATCACTGGATAATAATAATATTGGACTCGCTGTTGGTGGATGTAGCCCAGGGATTGGGTGAACCACGTTAAATTTGTGTGTCTTGTGTTCTATTATGTGTGGTTTATTATTTTTTGATATTAGTTATATTTGCACATAATTGTTATTTCTGCCTTGTTAATCCTAACAAGTGGTATCAGAGTGAGGTTATTTCATTCGTTCTTTCATCTATTCTCTGAAGTAGGTCTCACGAGTTAGTGGGAGAGTCTCTCGGTTAAGTGGGAGAAATGGCAGACGAGGGTAGGCTGAAGGTTGATAAGTTTAATGGGCAGAACTTCCAGTTATGGAAGATGCAAATGGAGGATTATCTCTATCAGAAGGATCTATGGCGGCCATTAGAGGGAGTAGCCAAGAAAGAGCAATCAATGTCTTAGGAAGATTGGGATATTTTGGATAGGAAGGCACTGGGGAGTATTCGTCTATGCCTGGCACAATCGGTGGCATTCAATATTACTGAAGCAAAGACAGCTAAAGATCTGATGGAAACCCTAGCGAAGTTGTATGAAAAGCCTTCAGCTTCAAACAAGGTATTTCTTATGAAGCGTTTATTTAATATGAAAATGGTAGAAGGTGGATCAGTTACTGATCATTTGAATGAGTTTAATACAGTTACAAGTCAATTAACCTCAGTTAAAATTACTTTCGATGAAGAGGTTAGGGCTCTCTTGATTTTGTGTTCTTTGCCAGAAAGCTGGAATGGCTTGGTAATGGCTGTTAGTAATTCTATTTCTGGTTCTAATACCCTAAAGTATGATGATGTTATTGGTGTTATATTGAGTGAGAAAATTCATAGGAAAAGCTCAGGGGCATCCACATCGGGTAGTGTATTGAACATAGAAAGCAGAGGCAGAACAAGAGATAGAGGAAACAACTCTGGAAATCGTGGGAAATCAAGAGGAAAATCAAAGGGAAAGAGGTATGAATCTAAAGGGCCAAATGATTGCTAGTACTGTGGAAAACCAGGTCATAAGAAGAAAGATTGTTGGTCTTGGAAGAAAGATCAAGGAGACAAAAATGATGGAAACAAGGAGGCAAATGTGGTAAGTAACAAATCCGAGGAGGATGCTTTGCTCTTGTCCTTAGAAAGTATTGATGATTCATGGGTTTTAGATTCTGGGGCTTCATTTCATGCTACACCCCATAGAAGTTATTTTGTTGATTATGTCCAAGGGGATTTTGGGCTAGTTTATTTGGGAGATAATGAACCCTGTCAGATTGTTGGAAAGGGAAAAATTAAGATTAAGTTGCAGAATGGGAATCATTGGCTACTACAAGAGGTAAGACATGTTCCAAGGTTGAGTAGGAATTTAATTTCAGCAGGGCAACTGGGTGATGAGGGTTGCACAGTTACTTTTAATGATAAAAATTGGAAGGTTTCAAAAGGTTCCTTAGTAGTAGAAAAAGGTGTGAAAGTAGGCACCTTATATCTTTGTACAGGTCATACTGTTCCTTCTACTTTAATTGTTTCAGAAGATAATGAATGTTCAGGAACAGTGGCTGCAGTTGAGCAGGAAGAACATCAAACTGTTGCTGTAGATTCTGACACAGCACTGTGGCACAACAGACTCGAGCACATGAGTGAAAAAGGTATGAAATTACTTCATTCAAAGAAAGTTTTACCTGGTCTGAAATGTGTCAATATGAATTTCTGTGAAAGTTGTGTTTATGGAAAATAAAAGAGAGTTAGTTTTGTGAAGAGTGGGAAGGAAAAGAAAAATGAGAGATTAGAGCTTGTGCATACAGATGTATGGGGACTAGCTCAGGTATCTTCCCTTGGTGGCTCTCTGTATTATGTTACATTTATAGATGATGCAACAAGAAAAGTATGGATTTATTTCCTTAGACAGAAATCTGATGTATTTCAAACTTTTAAGAAATGGAAATGCTTGGTTGAGAATGAGACTGGTAAAAAGTTAAAATGTCTCAGATCTGATAATGGTGGTGAGTATTGTAGCATAGAATTTGAAGAATATTGTTCCTCTAATGGTATTCGTAGGCAGAAAACTGTACCAAGGACTCCACAAGAAAATAGAGTGGTTGAACGAATGAACAGGACAATAATGGAGCGTGCAAGGAGTATGAGGTTGCATGCTAGGCTGCCCAAAAATATGTGGGCAGAGGCAGTGAACACTGTTGTTTATTTAATCAATAGAGGCCCCTTTACTCCTTTGGACTGTGGTATTCCAGAGGAAGCATGGAGTGGTAAGAAGGTGAGTTATTCTTTTCTCAAAACCTTTGGTTGTGAAGCTTTTTCACTTATAGATTCTGAAAATAGAACCAAGCTGGACGCTAAGTCACAGAAATGTGTATTTGTTGGGTATGGCATTGATGAATTTGGTTATAGGCTTTGGGATTTTGAAAATCATAAAATTGTAAGAAGCAGGGATGTCATATTCAATGAGAAAGTATTGTACAAAGATCTGTTGCTACAGCATGAGAAGAAAGAAAATGACTATGTAGTACTGGATGATACTCCACAAGTTCATGTTCTAGTAGTTCCTTATGCTCCGCAACAATAGCAACAACAAATACCACACACCCCAGTGAGTGTTAGACGGTCAACAAGGCTAAGTAGACCTCCAGAAAGATTTTCTCCATCTTTGTATTCTATTCTATTAACAGATGCTGGTGAACCTAAATGTTATAATGAAGCTGTGCAGGTGGATACAAAGCTTCAGTGGGAGTCTGCAATGACAGATGAAATGGACTCTTTGCTGAAAAATCAGACATGGGATTTATGTAAGTTACCTGCAGGTAAAAGGGCTTTACAGAATAAATGGGTTTATAGGATCAAAGAAGAGGATGGAGGTACGAAAAGATTTAAAGCCAGATTAGTCGTAAAAGGATTTGCACAGAAACATGGTATTGATTTTGATGAGATATTTTCTCCAGTTGTTAAAATGACTTCTATTCGTACTATTTTAAGTATTGTGGCTACTGAAGATTTGCATTTAGAGTAGCTTGATGTTAAAACAGCCTTTCTTCATGGTGATTTGGATGAAGAAATATATATGGTTCAGCCACAAGGATTTGAGGTCAAGGGTAAGGAGAATTTGGTGTGCAGATTGCAGAAAAGTTTATATGGCTTGAAGCAAGCACCTCGGCAATGGTACATTAAATTTGACACTTTTATGAATGAGCATGGATATAGTCGGTGTCATTCTGACCATTGTGTTTATTTTAAGAGGTTGGATGATGACAGCTACATTATTTTATGTTTATATGTTGATGATATGCTTGTAGCTGGGTCTAACATGGATCACATTAAGGGGTTGAAACAACAGTTAGCAAAATCTTTTGCTATGAAGGATTTGGGGGCAGCAAAACAAATCCTTGGTATGAAAATTTGTAGAGATAGGAAAAATAGGAAATTGTCTCTATCTCAGGCTGATTATATTGAGAAGGTGTTGCAACGTTTCTCTATGGAAAATGCCAAAGCTGTCAGCACACCTTTGCCTGGTCATTTGAAATTGACTAAGGATATGTGTCCCAAGACACCAGAAGAAGAGACTAAAATGTCTAAGGTACCTTATGCTTCAGCTGTAGGGAGCTTAATATATGCTATGGTATGTACTAGGCCAGTTATTGCACACGCAGTGGGAGTCGTTAGCCGTTATATGAGTAACCCTGGTATTGAGCATTGGAATGCAGTCAAATGGATTCTCAGATATTTGAGAGGCACATCCAGTAAGTGTTTACACTTTGGGGGTTCTACTACTACTGTACAAGGCTATGTTGACTCAGATTTGGCAGGAGATATAGATAGCAGGCGGAGTACTACAGGTTATATATTTACTGTTGGTGGGACAGCAGTGAGTTGGATTTCTCGACTACAAAAGGTGGTTGCTTTATCCACTACAGAGGCAGAGTATGTTGCTGCTACAGAGGCAGCCAAGGAGATGATATGGCTTCAATTCTTCATGGAAGAATTGGGACATCCACAAAAGGATAATTTTCTACATACAGATAGCCAAAGTGCCATTCATCTTGCAAAGAATTCTGCTTTGCACTCAAAGACAAAACACATACAGTTGCGGTACCATTTCATTCGATCAGTTTTGGATGATGGACAGTTAAGGCTGGAAAAGATTCATACTAATGATAATCCAGCAGATATGTTTACAAAGGTAGTAACAAGGGAGAAGTTGAACTCATGTTCAGCTTCAGTTGGTCTTCTAGACTGAACAAAATAAAGGAACAACTGAGTCCAAGGTGGTTCAATCTAGTGGGAGCCTCATGTGGGTAGCGGTATTGCTACAGGATCAGTCTCCAAGTGGGAGGTTTTTTAGTATAGTGTGGATACTGATCAGTCACCAAGTGGGAGATTGTTAGCTTGTGGTGACTAATCAGGAAAGTACTATCTAGGAAAGTACTGTACACTTTTTCTCCCGACCTCGCTGGGGTTTGGGGCAGGGCTGGGCCTTGAACGGGGGTTTGGGGGCGGCAGCCCCCAAGAGCAGGGGTTCAGGGGCGCAGCCCCCGAGGAAAATTTTTTTGAGGCCGACTACTTTTTCAATTTTTTGGGCCGACTACTTATAACTCATTCTAACCCTAAAGCAGAAAAATATTGTATAATATGGCTTAGGGTTAGGGATTTTCATCATGTATGATTTTAGTACTTGCGGTAGAATTGGGCTGTAAGGGATTACGGATTGTAATCAGGTTGTAATCACTAGATAATAATAATATTGGACTCGCTGTTGGTGGATGTAGCCCAGGGATTGGGTGAACCACGTTAAATTTGTGTGTCTTGTGTTCTATTATGTGTGGTTTATTATTTTCTGATATTAGTTATATTTGCACATAATTGTTATTTCTGCCTTGTTAATCCTAACAGCAATAAGACCTCGTGTAGCTGAACCCCCTGAACTTGAAGCTCCTGCCGGATCTTGTGACCCTCTAGGTGCTCTAGGAGGACGTGATGATATCCCTCCACTACCAGTCAGTCCCTGCCTCTCATGAACAACTATCCTAACTGCAAAAGAGCTCTCTCTGAAGCTCCCAATCCACTTATCACTAGGCACGGCCTGTATATATGCATCCCATTGATAGGAGATCTCCTTCCTAGCCCACACCATCACACGAAGACTGTCTCCATGAGGTGCCAAGTCCTCTGTCCTCTACAACTCATCTAATAGTGCCTTAGACTCCCCTAGTCACTCTATGGTGACATCTTGCTCACACCTAATCATGGCGTTCTCCCTCTTGAGTCTCTCAACCCATCTCTCTAGTCCAGGGACATGGTCTGCCTGAACCTATGTCATTGCTAGTCTGACTAGCAATAAATCAATGTCTAGGTCCTCCTCCTCCGCAACGTCCCTCTATAGGTAGGGATCCTCTCCTCCAATGTCCATCTTTGCCTACTCCTCATGTACACCAACATCAGGCATCTGTATATCCTATCCAGCTATATCAAGCATCTTCTCATCCTATATGTCCTATACACATCCACCCTGTACCACTCTCTCCTAGCCAAGTATCACATCAGCCTCATCATGTACCTACTCTACCTACCTTGGTACCTATGTCTGTCCTGTTGTATCTACCTATATCAAGATAGATACTAGTATCTATCCCACACCTGCTAGAACCTATAATGGGGCACCTACGACACCCTGTACTGGTACCTATCCTTGTACCTATCTCACTGGGGGTGGCATCAATATCCTCAATGGTACACCTCTGCCTCTCATCTGAGGCCCAACTCTATCTCCACTATCGCCACCATCATCATCATCACCTCCATCACCGCCATGGCCTCTACCATCATCTCTGCCCCTCCCTCGGCCTCTCCTGTCCCGACCTCCTCATCTATCTTAGCGTCTCTCTGTGATATCTCTCTCAGGTGGCCTCTTTGTTGGGTCTGTCAACCTCAGGAATGGGTGCTCCCTAAGGTGCCTCTTGTAGTCGGCTGTCATACCTAGGTCTATGAACCCTTGTCTCATGGACCATGCCTGAAATGACATGTCTAGGAACTCATGCTAAGCAATCTCAAAGGACACCATCGGTCCCCAATCTTGCCACTCTTGATGTGTGCGGGAAAACTCTGTAACCCCCTATGGAAATCCCTGCATCCTGCTGAACTGTCGTAAAACATGACTAACCAACTTCCTCTCAATAATATAAGGCATCTTCCCTATCAACTATCTTGACTCAAAATAGAATCCGAGTTGACGCTCATTATCCCACAGCTCAAACCCAAGGTAGGGTCTCTAGATCATTGAATCAATGGTATCAAATGTGTATCACCAAAACTCTAAATGGCCTAGCTTATGTTGAGTCTAGATGGATGCGTATAAAAAGATATAATGCTACCATGCGCCTTGGAATCACATAGCCACCAGCCATGTAACCACAATATGCTCCCATGCCCAAACATGGAGCAATGTAACACCAGCTAACAATGATGCACCTTTGTGGTACACCACCTAATGCGGATCATGGTATAAGTGAGAAAGTAGGCACACCCCCCAAGAAAAATGGGTCCCCTTGTCCATCATCCTTTGTAAGGTCCAACCCCATCTGATTATGAAACCATGTGATCTCTGGTCTGCACAGACATAACCTTTGATAGCTCCAACTAGGACAACATGAAGTGGCTCATAGAAATCCACCATGTCCTCCCAGCTAACCTCCGTGACTGTCATCTCTCCTATGGGGAGATGGAAGGTACTCATCTCCAAGTGTCATCTCTCTGCCAGTGCTGTCAACATGCCCAGATTCACCCAAATCTTAGGCAGATATATAATTTGATATAACCCTGTAGCCCCAATCAGCAACCTGTCAGTCTCTGACAATGTCGATCTCAGATTCTAAGTCACAAGATATCTCTCCCATGACATTAGAGTATATGTGATATCCTCCTATCATAATCAATCAATCAAACAATCAGATTTTGATCCAAATGATCTATCTATCTATCTTATCTATCAATTGAAAACATGTTTATCACATGTCCTAACAGATGATTCTATCAATTATCTCAAATCAGGAAGGTTAACTAGCGACCATGTTACAATGTTACCTACCTTCATTTCATCGATCAAAATATAACATTGACAAATCATATCAGCTTATCAATCTCAAGTTTGACCTATGTGATTTACGAATTTCAACAACTTCTCCCATCTAACACAAATGCCCATCACAGAAAAATGCTTGGGCAGAAACACTTAACATTAGCACAGATTTCACATTTGCACAGTTTACCTAAATGCTTGTGCAAAATCCCCTAACATTTGTGCAGATTTCACATTTGCATAGTTTTCCTAAATAGTTGCACAACCAGAATTGACGAATGTGCAAAAACTACATTTGCGCACATTTATTTAACAAATGCACCGTCAAATTTTTTTTTACTACACATGCGCAACTGTATGAAACATATGCGCAAAATTAGCTATATGTTGTGCAAACGAGATCTATTACTATGCATATATGTGCCGCAACTACGCACATGTTCGTTGACCTAGAACTCAAAAATTTCTATCCTACACCTAGGATTCGATCTACCCTAAACATGCTAAAATTCTACTGCAACATGTAAAAATTCATCAACATCACAAAGAGGATCAAGTAACCTATCAGCTCTCCTAAATTAGGTGGCTTGTCGAAGCGTCTGACTCTCTCAAATCGGTGGTCTGAAAGCGGGAATGGCATCTTTGCAACTCTTCTCTTCTCTCTCTCAAGCTCCAATCTCCAACTGACAAGTGTGCACAATGACCCTATTGTGGACCCCTTGGCCCTATATATACCCTGTGGACCCATTTTGCTTGATGTGTGGACTCTACCTATCCGTTTCTTTCCAAATCACCCCGTTTTCACCAATATTTCCTCTCGTTTCTTTCATGGGATTAATTGTCAAACCAAATGTTAAAAAAAATAAAAATCAATTAAATTAATTTTTTGTCAATCAAATCTCTCGAGGGGGCATGCATAGGTCATCTAAGACATTGTCTGGGGCAGGGGCAAAAATGCTTGAATTTTTCTTTGAAACAATGTGACCAGCACATTATTTCAAAGAGGGGCAAAATGTATACACTAAAAAGTGACCTCATTAATTAATTAAATATTTATTATTTAATTAAATATTGACTTGATAAATTAATTAAATATTTATTATTTAATTAATATGTATTCCTCTATTTATTAAATAAATTATTCAATTTATTTAATAGATTCATTATAGTTTATTCTCCTATCCTAAGTATTCTAAATAGTCTATTAACATAATTAAAATCAATTACACAATCACCTAATTATGACTAAGTCCCCTAGTCCACCTCATCTACCTAGTCACCTGACACATCACCTTGGCTAGGATAAATAATTATTATTAATTATTTATTAATCATTATCCTCACCCACACATGTCCTATCTTTAAGGGCTATGTGGCCTCAAAAAACTTGGTCTCATGACCACATGTCTTCTCTCAAACCAGGTCAAGAGACAATACCTATTCCTAAGGGGCTTCTCAAGCCACCTCTAAGGGTCAAAGATGACTCATAGGACACTTGTACAAAGAGTCCTCATGAGGAAAAAGTCCTTCCCTCTTCCTCTCTTTGGTCTTTGTGAAACACTTGACATGTGTCTTTCCCTTCCACCTTCTTCTCTTCCATGTCAATGTGAGAGGAACGTCATCTCTATTCTTCCTCTGACATTCCAACTACATCCTCCTTTCTCTCAACTCCTTCAACCAAGTCAATCCTAGCCCTAGGATCTTCCACCTTTCAGTCTCCACCGTATTTTTGTGGCACCTAGGCTTGGGTCCTCCAAAACTCTATAAAAGGAGCCTCATTTTCCCTTTGAGAGCTAATAGTGAATAGGCAATCAAGCAATCGAGCATTCAAGCATTCAAGAAAATTCAAGCATTCAAGAGAAATCAAGCATATCCATATCATTTTGTGAGTATTTTATTACATTATCCATTTAGTTGCATAATTGAGTTTTAGGCTAGTTTTGCATACATTCATCATCAAATCTCCACACTTTGAGAGCATCTTGGGAAAAGGCTTCATTTGGAAATCTGAAAGCTCAATATCTTCAATAAATCAAGGTTAGGAGGATAATGGAGACAAGCTACAATGGGTGAGTAAAAGGTAATCTTGTTTTATTTCTTCATTTAACCATATTGTATTCTTCATTGTGTTGCATTAGATAGATTCATTAGCTTGCAATTAGTTAATATATCATTTCTACTGGTTAGACATCTAATTTGCATACAAAGACTGCTTCTTGTTGTACCCATAAATCATTGAAGATCACAAACTAAAAAAACAACCAAAGGTGTTTTTTTATTAGTAGCACTCCCTTCCAAATCAGAATCAAAATAGCCTTGCAGATTTAGGTCCACATTGGAAGAATATTTTAGGCCATATCTAACTGTGCTACACAAGTATCTCAAGACATGTTTTGTTGCAACTAGATGTACCTATCTTGGCTTGGTTCACACATGAACTAACTGAGTGCACTCACTACATAGTAGATATCTGGTCTAGCGTTAACTAGATACATCAAGGATCCAATCAACTATCTATTCATATTAGGATTCACAATATCTGAACTAGTTGTAGATTCACTCAACTTATTCAAGTTAGTTCCATCGATGTAGACATAGACTTGCAGTCTAACATCTCAAATCTCTTTAAGATTTAAATGGTGTATTTTCCTTGACTCGGGATGATCTTATTAGGCCTCTATAAACTTCCAAAACTAGAAAAAATTTCATGAATCCTAGGTCCTTCATCTCGAATTTAGAAGTCAAGTCCTTCTTGCATCTAGAGATGAGATTTTCTTCCCCGATAAGAAATAATTCATGAAAATATAGAACCAAGATTAAGGATTCACCATCGACTATCTCAAAGTAAAGATTCGGATCAACCTCATTCTTGTAGAAAATCAGACTCACCAAGTATCTATCTATCTAGGAATATCATGACCTATATTTCAGCATAGAGACCTTCCAGCCTACATACATGGGACTCCATCCCATGAATCATAGTCCTCTAACTACTTAAATTTCCTAAAGAGGAAATTGATCATCATATCTCAGTGATGCAACTTTCATCTCATGACAGAACTGGAAAAGTCATGGTCCAAATAGAAATATACCTGATCACTAGAGAAACCATCTCGACATGATCCACTCCCTCTAAATAAATATGACCAAGATCCTTGAATTTCAACTGAAGTAGATCCCCTAATTTTTCCCTTTGACATGAAAGAATACCCTTCTCACATGGTCCAAATCATGGAAGATATCTTGCTCCAACAGACTCATTATTTGGTATGATCCACATATGACTGAAAGTGCTAGATGCAAGACCACCTTGAACTTACAGGCATAAGATAGAGCCCTCACACATTGCAAAAGTGACATATTCTTGTTTACAGCACAAAATTTGGAGCAATCTCCAAATCAATAAGTTTTTGTTAAAGTTGTAGTTATAATTCAATGCCTTCAATAATATTCACAAAATCATCACACTGAGCCATTCAAGCCACCTAAATAACTAATACCAAAATAAGAAGCCACTGCAATCCTTCGTTTCATAAATTTGGCGATTTAGGATTCAATTGATTTGATTGGCATATCACAGAAAGTACATGTATCAACCTCTGTATATAACTCCAGCTATAAGAAATGGTTGTTGGCTCTATTATTCCAGGCGTATAGAATGCTTGAAGCTATTGACAATCACTGGTAATAAATATTGAAAGAAGATACTCAAACCCTTTTGTCATTTTGGGTTATAGATAAGCAATATAAATATCTATAAACATGGCCTCCAGAGAGATATATCCCAAACTTTACCAGGTTTAGAGAAGGACACTAATACTATCATGCCAACGTCTGTAACAAAATATGATTTAGTCACACAAATACTTAGTGAGATCAATGATATTTATTTCCAACCACGTTTTACAAAATCAGGCAAGGAACCGTTACTTTTCCTTCAGTCTAGTTTTCCCCTCAGCAACGGTGACTACAGAGAACCAATCCATCAATGCTCGCACACAATTGTGAATAAAAAAGTTAGGAAGATAATTTGTGGCCCAGGGATTACTCCCACCACCAAGAATATGAAAGCACTGACTGTGAGAAGACCTTCATATGTCTATCGCACTCCACACTACTTTTTCCTAAGTTCTGCAACAATATGAAGTTCCTTTTATCATTGAGATGACATGATATGGCTAAAAGCCTAATACATCTACAAGAAAATACTCCCACACACAAATATTTAATCTTTCACTTCAATGGATAGGTGTGGAGGCTCCATACAAGAAATCCACATGAACATTACTACCATTTAAATTTCATGAAATAATATACATTGTTGATCATTAGAACTTTCAATAAACACCAACTCAATGGTTAGAATGATTCTCCCTTATCTCTTTTGTCCTCCTCCTTATGATGAGTGGCAGATATAAAGCCTTTATAGACTAATTATATAGTCCGCAACCTTAGAATACTAATCTTAAAATATTCGTAATCAACCAAAATACATATAATTTACCTTAATAATAGTCTTCAACAATTATAGAAACCAACGCCAAATATATCTCTTTCAATATTCTGTCAGCGACATATATCGACTCACCAACATTAGTGCAAAAGAGAATATCAAATCTAAATGCTGAAGATATAAATATAATCCTTTGCATCCCAAATAAACTACTTCATCTTCAAATATATTCTTTGCTTGATAATGTTTCAATATTGTAGAAAAAGGTGAATATAAGATTAATAATCTTCAAAATAGCAAGGACATAGTAAGTATCGATAGAAGTAATTGCCTACCCTTTATGAATCGAGTCTTGATTGTTATCTGAGATACTTCTTTCTTCCACTCATGTGTTCTGTTCAATCTTCTCAACCTTTTGACGATCTAATTTGCCCTTCTTTTCTTTGGCATCCTTCCACTTGGCCATGGAAACCATCTCTGTAATTTTTCGCTCGACTGCATCGTCTTTGAACAAATCATGCTTCCTCTGCAAGAAATCTATCATGTTTTTGATGATATCAAGAGGTGCTTTCTATTGTACAATTTTCTCCAAAACCTCATCAAAAGGGCCATTTTCTATTGACGATTCTGCTTCCACATTTTGAGTGGATTTTTCCTCTTCTTCATAATCCGAAATGATCACCATCGTTACAGAATGTGAGAAAATAGAGTTGTAGTAACCCCATGCATTTAAGCAGGTGAATCAACCAAACTGTTGATATTTCCTTGTCATCAACCAATGCACAGGCTCAGGAATGTACCTTCTCTGATACCATGTTTTTTAATGTTCTCATTTAGCCACGAGTGATGATTCAGATCATTGTTTCCCTCCCAACCATAGATGATAAACGATTGTCATCTCCCCCAAGCACTTATCTTATAGACAATGCAAATCTGTTGCAGGTGTGTGTACGATGGATGCTTAGAGAGGAGGACTCAATCTTCCTTTATACTTATAGGTTGTTCCCCTTCACCAAGGGTCACCACTCTTCCAAGTTGGCCTTATTAATTTAGAGATTGTTAATTATTACTTAACAATTACTAAATTAATATAAATTATATTATTCTAATAATTATATTATCAATATAATAATTATTATAATATCACAATCTTTATGTTATTTATGCCAGCTTAAAGGAATCCAACCATAGCTAAAATAACATTAACATGGAGATGATTGATTGATAAGGAAATGGATACAAGTATGATAATGCAAGTATGGTAATGATGCACTCTCAAAGATAGTTAGGGCACAAGAACAACTTAAGCTCATAAGTTCTCTAAAGTTGCACAAATTGATCTAGATTGCATAAGGTGATTAGTGTCAAAATGAGAAGAATATACCTTTTATAGAAACCTCATGAAAACCAATGATTGAGATTAAGAAGCCATGGGAGATTGCATAGGATGCAAGTTTAGGTAGGGGAATGAGTGGATAGCATTAAGATGTAATAGGAAAATGAGTGGTTGAGATTCAGTGGTGGCAGAGGCATGTTGACTCTCCAATGTACATTGAACCTAGACATAGGCAAGATAAGAAAGGTCAAGTGAAGAGATGATTGAAAAGTGGCGCAGGGAGAAAATTTAGGAGTTGATCAATGTGATTGCACATGATTGGCTAAATATGAGAGAAAAGGATTTAGGTATTTATAAAATAAAAATGTGTTTATTTACTAAATAGAAGAAAAAGACTATGGTAAAAAGATTAATTAAATAAATAATAATTTATTTAATTTTTAGAAAGAAAAAGCTAATGAATTATTTAAATAAATAATAATTATTTATTTAAATAATAGTAGAAGAGGCTAAAGAATAATTAAATAAATAATATTATTATTTAATTAATAGATAAATCTTTTTAGTTTCATGAGGACATTTTTAGGTGTCTACAACATGCCTTCAACATCCTTGGCCAAATCGAGGTCCATTATGTAGTAATCCCTCACTCAGACTTCATAATCTTATGCACAATTAGCCCAATTTTCTTCTATGTGCAACTCATTTTTTAAGTGAGGTCCGATAACATGGCTAAATGTGCCAATAGGGTCAAATTTCCCCCTTCTTATTGAAACTTCATCCAGTGGAAAATTTTCCCATTCTAGGCCCACCACCTTTTCAATTTTAATGTCTTGGCAAATATGTACCCCTATTCTAATGGATCACTAAAATTATTGCTTATGCTTATTTACAATTAATTGATGGGTGTCTACCACCTGCCTATATAGGTTAATAAGAATTAGCTTGTAAAATGGGTATTATTCGTGTATTTGTTTTTGACACAAACAACTTAGAATAAAATACGAGGGATACTCTATCCTCTCTTGAACAAAGTCTCCAATGTGCTAAACTATGTGTAGACACCTAAATTTGATCAGCTCTAATCTAATTAACTTTAGTTATCTTCTATACATTATTAATTAAATAATTACTATTATTTAATTATGTCCCCCTTCTAGAGTTAATTAATTATAGTCTAATTAATCAAATAGAAATCCACAACTATTTAATTAATTAAATCCTTTCTTCCATTAATTAAACAAATATGAGTTTTTTTTAATTAATTAATTTTATCTCATTTTCTTCTATTATAGATTAAATAAGATCTATTTGAGCACATGGCTCCTAACTTTAACCATTACCTAACCATCCTCCAACCACCTAACCCATGGTTCTAATTCAACCCAACCCACTTGCACATACTAACCCATACTTAATTAGTTAATTACCCCCATTTAACTAATTAACCATCCACTCATTCTCTCTCCTCCCATCACTTCCCCCTAATAACCTCACTTACCTCCTAATCAATGCCTAATATTACCTTAATCATTTACCCAATCCTAATTAAAAGGATTAGAAACTCCAAAGTCAAACCTAGTCATGTCAACTCTAACCCAACCCATTTCCCCTTGTCAACCTTAAATGCCCTCTTACACCCTCAACCATGGTCTTCCACTTTTGTCTCCTCCACGAAATATAATACTCCTTCTTTCCATTTCTCCAAGTCCTTCCCATTTTCCAAAATAGTCACATTCCAAAAAGGAATGACAATTGGAATTTTAGACAAGATATACCTTAATGGCATATCTTTCCAACCCCTAATGTCCTCTCAACCCCTCACATGGTGACACTTGTCACCATGCTATGGATTTGAGAAAGAACAATCCATCTGCTTCCCTCTGAATGTATCTTGACACTTCATGAGCCTTCAATCTCAACCAACCATTCCATCCTCTCTTTTCTTATAAATTAAACCCTCATTTCCTTTATTTTCATCCATCTTTTTATGTAAAGTTATCATGTCCTTTTGAAGAGAAAAGACATAAACATACCATCCTAATGCCAAAATCCTCATGCATCCTTTGAAGTTGGAGCACATCCTTAAGCATACATTTTATCATCTTGTAAAAATCCATTCAACAAGAGAGTTTTCAAAGGGTGTTAGTAAGGTTTGTATTCCCTTACATGTTGTGTTCTCTTTGAATGTCCATTCTATATGTTACATTGATTTAGTTAGTTTGAATGTTTAACTAGTTTAGGAAATAATTTTAATTCTATTTCCATGCATATGTTTTGGCATGCCTGGTGGAACCCACTTTGAGGGTCATTCATATTTATCTTTTTTGCAAACTAACCATGATACTAACATTTTTTGTTGTTTAAGTATTTTTTTGCAAGCATTATTGAGTTTGCAGGTTATAATCAATGGGATTGGGGAATTGAAATCAGGTGGTGATTTCAGATTTTGTAGAGTAGAAAAAACATCATTTAGTGGTAATGTAAGTTCATACATTGGGAATGCCACCTCATTCTTTGGGAATGCAAATCTACAAATTAACCCATTTTCTATCCCCTTCTCTATCTTTTTCCCATTCTTTTTCCCTTTTACAGTTCCATGGGAATGCAATATCGTTATGTGGGAATACTAATTATAAGCCTTAGGGAAAATAAACTGTAAAAAATTGACCTCTATATTTATTCTCTCTATTTTTTACTAGACTTATATTCAACAGGAACACTATATATTCAATGGGAACACGGTTTTTTTTTAAAAGGGAAGCTATAACTCTCTTTTTTTTACAGTCCCTCGAAAATCTAGGTTAGTCCCATAGGAATGGTGCAACAAGTTCTATTTTTATGATTGTGTAGATTGGTGGGAATGTGGGATAATAGGTCAGAATGCATCTTATCAACTTTTAAATCAAAACTTTACTCATTTTTTATGTTGGTTCTTAAAAATGAACCTTGTTTGATCAACAACACACACACATGTTTGTTGGTGTTCTAAAATTAACAAAGGTTAAAATTGAACAAGCTATGCTTCTCACACTTAGAATTGATACAGGTAAAATTGAGCAAGAAAATAAAAATTTGAGTTGGTGTTATAAAATGAATGCTCGTGTGCTTGTTTATTTTTTAAAACTTTTAGAGAACATTTCCTTAACTTAAATTGGATTAAAACCATGTCAATTGTGGTTGGTGTGCTTGCACATTTATAGAGTGGACCCACTTACAATGCACATTGTCATCTCCCCTTTCTCTTGTGGTGTTGGGTGCAAGAGAAAAGCATTATTAACACTCAATTTATTTTATTAAAGAGGTTTGTCTAGGGGGAAGTAATCATCCACCATAGGATGACCTTAAATTGATAAAACCCATGACTGATATACAAATAGGGCATGGGAGAAATCCTAGAATTTCCTAATCTAACCAAGCTTGACAAAGAGAGTGGATGATATCTTGGATCAAGCCTATGTGCCTAAGGAGCCAATGTGTTCTATTAGAGACTTAGGTGCCTTAATCCTATACAAACTAATTGGGTAAATTCCATGGATCTAACTAAAAACTAGTTAAAATAGAAACCACCCTTTTTACCTTGGTTCTTCATTTTGTAGTGCAATAGGATTGTTTCATCCTCTAAAGTTACTCACCATATGTGTTTCCTTGGAATTAGGTGAAGGTATTGGTCTTGGCTAGAAATAGTCTTTTCTGAGATTGGGTGGTTTACACCCAAATGGGGATACCCTAGTAATCAATTCCTTGAAGATCTATTGAAGTTTTCTAAGCTCCCTTATTCTCCACAAGGGATTACCTCCTTCTCTAGGAGGGACAATATGCACGAAGATTAGAAACATCAGGTTTGGAAAGTAATTTCCATGCATGTGAGCCTACAAATGTTGCATTGAATCCATGACCTTAGGTTAGAAAGTGTTGGATTCATTCTTCATTGTATTTGACCAAGTAAAACTCAATGGCTTGAAAGAGTCATTTGAAAATAAACCAATGTGAAATCATAAAATATTTTTCCAAAGAGATCCAAACTAGTCCAAAAATAGTCCACACTTGTGTTACTCTTGCAAAATTTCTTTGTCTCTCACATGACTGCTTGCAAAGGTCAAAACTGCAAGTTTTGAAACGAACACTGCCTGGTTCAGCATGAACATTTTCTTAAAATTAAAACTTGGTAAACTTAGTAGTCAGTGCCAGTTTCAAACTTTAATGGGAATGCTACCTACTCTGATGGGTTAGCTTACTCCAAAAAATTTGCCAAGTCTGATCAAATCCACTCACTATTTTCCACTAAAAATCAACAATTTTCAAGGACCCCCAAGAACATTTTTCTATTCTACAAGAACACTATCTAACATAATCTCACAGGAATTTTTTCCTGATTAGTGATAATGCTCTATCATAGCCTATAAAATTTTCAAAACCTTGATACTATTTCCAATTTTTAGCTATCACACTTAGGTTATCTCCTTCAAAAGTCTATACAAAATGTCTTGACTTGAGAAAGCACAAGAAATTAAAGGTCCAACAACCTCCCATGTATAGACAGAAGAAATAAGAGAACCATATCAAAAAACATTCCCAATGCACAGTCAAAGATGAGAAAATCCTTGAGAAAATGGAAGAGTATGCCGAGTCAATAAACTATGGACATCGTGTCTTAGCTTATCAATCTAAGTACAACCTAAATATCACTCACATTGATTTTCATCCATGTGACTTCTAGTCTTACCTTTTTCTTAACCAAACACACTTGTTATTAGATCCAACCATTATCTTCCATCATTGTGAACACATCTATTGGTATCACCATCATTAGGACTTTCATTGATTTTTGCATCCCTGCATCCCCAATCACTTTATTTCAGCTTTTAGTAATTAGTCACATCCATCACTTAGATATCATCTAGAAAATCAAACCCATAAAAAACAATCAACATCAATAGCATCCATGCTTGGTCTCACATCCTTGAGTTTTTATATGCCTACATCTTAATTAAACCCCCATCTTCTAGCTTCACTATTTTACTAAGAATTATCTAGGGTATCTCATCTCATCATTGTGACCTCATCACCTTGATCTATAATTTTGTTTACATTGACCATTATGTCATCTAGGAACACTAGTCCATCCTAGGTTGGCCCTCACATCCATTTGAATCTACTCTAGGTATTCTCAACTCTCAATCAAATCATCTAGCAAAGCTTTAGGTTTTATATCATTATCCACATAGGCATCATCATCACCCATCCTTATAAATTTAAGGAGTCTTTAGATTCATTACATAACCCATCTTCCATACATTGTAGTTCATACAATTCATGCCACCATAGATACATCCAAAGAAGAGAAAGGACATGAATCCTAATCATATGGTTGGTTCCGTGTTAGACACTATACCTACCCCAATAATTCTATAATTACCTTTCACCCTTGTAATCAAGTCAACCTTGAGGAGGTCTGGGTTGACTAGGATGAAGTCCCCATCAACACTATCGAGGGTTTCATGAATTAACTAGGTTAATCAGACATGGTCAGTACCATCATAGGCCAAAATTGCAATGCCATTATTGCTAATTTTGCATGCAAAGGCACTCCTATCCCAAGAGAACTCACTCTATTTGATCCAACATGCCCTTTGTATATCCCAGACAATACTTTAAATTTTTTTGTATAAGAAAATGTAGATCTTGGTATGGTTTCCACCCAAATCTTTTTATGTATGCCTCAACCAACCCAACCTGCTATCACAGAATCTGTAGTCCACATTGTATTATAGTACACTACCTTTTCACTTGTCAGGGATGCACCCACCAACTCATCACAAATATCCATGTTACAACTTGTAAAATAAGTTACCACCCAAGCCATTCAACCAACTAAAATGCAAGCATCACTACTACCTCTCATACCCCAGGTGCAATAGAAAAAACCATAATTCACCATAGGAATGCCACTCATAATGTCATTAAATCAACCATTATTGCTGCAAGCCCCTATATTTACTGCTATACTGACAGTCCTTTTGCAAGGTACTTCAATATCTCAAGCATAGAAAACCACAAAAATATAGAAAGTTGTATCCATTTATCAAATTTCCTCCACCTATAAAACCACCCAAATACAATAGGGTATATTAATTGTTCAAACATCCTCCACCCAAAAAACTTCTCAAATTGTGTAAGGCCCTCACACCTCCTGGACATCTTCATCATCTGAACGGCACCAAGAAAAAGCTACATTGCAAGCTTAGAATACCCAAATGCAATCACACCCCTTAAAACCTTTTTCTACCATTCAATTCACAGCACAACTCCCTAACCTCAATAACAATCTACAAAAACACCTGCATATGTCAATTACTTGGTTATGCCTTCATCTGTTGCTTCTCAAGTTGTACAACCACCACATCAAACTAGTCCTTCTGCATCTTTGAATTACCTCACACCACCTCCTAGGGGCACAAACACCTAGAGAGCATACTTATCCTTTAGTGGTACTAGCACACATCCAACCTATGTGGATCAGACCTATGCTTGTAATGCTTACCAATCATCTCAGCAAAAACCACAACCAGCTTTCTACCAACAACCATTATCGCCCCAACATACCTACCTTTCTTAGGAACACTTTATACCTTAATACAACATTCATCATCCCTTACAATAGCCATTGTAGCCTATATATCCAATTTCTCAATCATATTACCAAACCCCTCAACACCCTCACTAAGTCCTCATCTACTTCCCATCGCCATCTTACCCATACCAAGTACTTGGATCCAACATAATGGATGCACCCACTCTACATCTTTTTAATCCTAAGTGGAAAGAGATGAATAATTCTCTTAAGGAGTTATGTACAAAGACAAAAACCAATACCTTCAAGTTTAAGGAGGTCTATCTATATTCTTTCGATAGATCCATCACAAAAAGTTCCTTCCCTAAACACTTTGAGACTCCCAAATTCAACAAATACAAAGGGAAGGGTGATCCGATCAACCATGTCAAGGAGTTATACATGGATTGTCAAGAGGTTTCTTATAACAAAAACTATTGCATGCTGCTCTTTCCCAAGAGTCTAAGGGGGACAACTCTAGAATGGTTTTATAAGATTCCATATGGCATAGTCAACACATTTGTATACTTGTCTAAATAATTTATGTTTCTAAACACACATAATGTGGAGAAGGAACTTGCTCTCCTCGACCTCTGTAATTCCAAATAGAAGGGTGGTAAAAGCCTTGCTAACTACCTTCATAGTGTAGATCTCTATAGTTTTGTTGACTATTAGTGACTTACACTTAGTCATTATCTAGGCAATGATGGTCGGTCATCACTGTGACCGAGCCATCATGAATAGGTCGAGTCATGTAATGTATATTTATCGAGCAGTAGTACTGCCAAGTAAACCTATGGTCCTATGTATTTCTATATTAGCCGAATTAAGTTTTTTCCGAGCTATGTAAAGTAATGAATACCAAGCAATAGTGATATCAGAAAATTTTGAGTACAGTGAATGCTGAGTACTAGGGACATCAATTGTCGAGTTAGCCAGAATCAACATATGAGTTTGTTATGGCACATTCATCGAGGTAAAATGTTTTGGCCGACATTCATATTTTGAATTTTGTTTGTTGAGGAAATCACAGAGGTAATTACATTCCTATTTTATATTCATTGATCCCAATGTAATACTTGGAGCCAATAAGAATTAGTAAAGCTTAAGCGAAAAAAAGAGTAAATCTGGATCGTAAATCTTGAATCTTGAAGAAGTTTAGTTTCCTATATAAGGATAAGATTTGAACCCTAATGTGTGTGAGAGAATGTGAAGGGAATGGAGGAATGAGAAGAGAGTACATTCAGACCAGTGAAGCATTCAGATAGAGTTCAGTGACCGAGCAAAGCAATGAAGGACAGAACAGAGATAAACTTGATAGATGAGATCAAAACAATACTCTAAGGAGAAGATCTGTAATCAGCATATAGTGAAAACTGAAATATCGGGTACTGAGACATTCTAAAAAGTGTATCAGGGTAAATCTCTTAATTGAATGGTTTTAACAACCTATTGTAATCTCTTAACTGAGTGCTTACTTTGTTGTAAGTTCTAAATCCTTTTGCAAGGTAGACTGTATAAGTCTTTTTTCTCTTAACAGGGTAGATCAAATTTTGTGATCAAATTTATAGCCATAATAGGAAAACTTTATACTACAGTAGTGAAGATTTGTGGGTGTCATCCCCACCCCAGTTTTACCTTTCTAGGGTTTTTGGGTAACCAAAATTATTGTGTTATGAGTACTTTCTTGAATGTTGTTTAGTTTATTAGCTTCATTAAATTGATATAGTTTCAGTTTAAAGCTATGCAAAGTTTTAGTAATGCAAAAATGGATTAATAGGTGATATTTGATTCACCCCCCCCCCCCCATCTCAATATCACATTTCCCAACTAAATTTCCAACAATTGGTATCAGAGCTCTAGGGTTTCTTATAGGAAGTCTAACCACTTAAAGATAAATATCTTGAGATGGAAGTTTATAAGTTGGGAAAGGTTATAGAGAATCAGAAGATTGATGTACAACTGGCATTACAACAACTGGAAGTAGCCAAAGGTGAACTAAAGAAATCCTTAAGCAAGAGAAGAGAAATTTCTATTCAGCAAAATGATTCACAATATCAAGAAGAAGATACTAATGGACTATTTGATAATGGGAACTCTACAAAAAGTGACAAAGCCATTAAAGAGCTACTAGAGAAAAATAGCATACTAAGTGATGACATTAGAAATCTAAAGAGAGAATAAGAAATTCAATCTGTCAAACTCTGTGAAGTAGTTGAACATAAAAAGAAAGTTGAAGAAGATAAGACAATGGCTGAAGAAGACAAAAGACAAATATCAATAAGACTTGATGAAAGGACAAGTGACATGCAAAGGTTGACCAACAATCAACTAGACATGGTAAATCAATTGATGCTGGTTAATAAAGAGTTGGGCAGGAAAGATATGGAAATCAACAATTTGAGATCTAAAAATGATCAACTAAGAAATGAACTGAGATCTGAAAAGGAAATCAATGAAAGGATGAACAAACCTAATGAAGATTCAAAATACTTTGAAGAGATTTTAAGGTCACCTAGAAGATCTAGTGATAGATCTGGACTTGGACTAAATGAGCATTCCTCATCCACTAAAGAAGGAGAATCATCAAAGAGTGGAGAGCAAAAGAATTCAAAACCAAAGAACAACAAGCCCACATGCCATCACTATAGAAAGCCAGGACATACAACCAACATATGCAAAAGAAAACATGGTAAGTCTGATCTTAAACCTAAATTTAACTAACATTGCTATAACTATAAGAAACATGGACATCAGGCACAAGAATGCAGGTCTAAGGTCAGTAGTCCACCTATTTCACCAAAATTTCAAGGACACTGTTTCAACTATCAGAAGTATGGACATAGAGATTTTGAATGCAAATCTAAACCTAAATGGTCATCAAATGAACAGACTAAGTCACCTATGAATAATAACTCATAAAATTGGGATTATAACACTTGGTACAATTTTCATTACTGTGGAAAATATGGACACATTGGAGAAAATTGTCTGAAGACTCATTTCAAAGGAAAATCTAAAAGTTGGATGAACAAAAGTATGGTATGTTACAAGTGTAACAAGATAGGTCACCTAAAGAAATACTATAGATCACCCATACTGAGCAATGAACAAAGCAATAATGAAGATTTAAGAGAGAAATTGAGAAATCAGATGAACAGAACATGGAAGAAGAAAGAAGAAGAAAACACAGGTGAAGCCAGTGCATCTACGGGCACCCAATCCGATGGATCAAGTGATCACACTTCTTCAAAATAATCAAATAAGTTATGTTTGGAGCTATTTTTTGCAATGTTTTATCTAACATCAGTTCCTAACATAAAGTTGAGTAAAAGTCCATATCTGCATAAATAAAGATGTATTAGGACATATTTGAACCATGTGAAGCAATTTATTTTTGATGTTGAGCGTCAGTGTTTTGATTGAGTTATCAATGTATGTCGAGCACCTGTGGTAGCCAAGATGTAATGTACACCGAGTTGTGTTTGAACGGTTATAGCGACTGAGCTTGTGTTAGCCGAGCTTAACATAAGAATTCTGAGACAGCTGTATTCCACCTAGAATACATACGAAACATTTATGAAGCCCTAATTCGACCGTTTGAAGTCTATAAAGCATAATGTTACAAGATCAAGGAGGCATATGAAAAATTGTGAAACAATGGAGTGTTGAAGCCGGAACACAAAACGGTTGCTAAACAAGGGTTAGTTCATGCCCTAGATTTTTTGCAAAATTTCAAAGTGGAGTGGATCAAAATCATATTGAGTAGAATGCATGAAATGCAATTATGGTTGGAAGATGGACCAATTAAGATAACAAAGGACATGATTCACCGGGTATCTGGATACCCTACAATTTCTAGTAAGAGAACAATGAAATGTTCAAGCAAGGAGGAAATTTAGGCAAATACACAGGCAGTTTGGAACAGGCGTGGAATGACTATTTTGACCATCACCAATCTGGAGATTGACTTTGCAGTAAGGGTTATTGCACACAAATTCTACCAATCTAGTTAGTTGGATGGCATCCCATGCATGGCAGTGGACCAAGTGTGGAAAATAATCAAGAAGAGACACACTTAGGATCTCATCAAGCTCCAACTAACTCAACTTGTCGAGAACCTAACTTCAATCTGGAAGGCTAAGAATTCTATGTGTAATTTCGGTTCCCTACTCGTCTGTCTATTCTTTTATATTTAGAAGTGTTTTCCTACTATTGGAGGAGTAATATGGGATAAGAAGAAACCGGTCACTGTCCAAATTAATGAGTTTATAAGATAGTTAGGAGGAAGTTTTGAAGGATTAATGGAGAATTATTTCATTGAGTTCAAAAAGAAAATGAGAAAGAGGAGTAGGATTCCTTTGTCTATAGTTGAAAAGTATATCCAGGACATTTGTTTCTTAATCGACATAGATTTTACTTATGCACAAGTAGTTTTATCGAGGGTTTCATGGATAATGCCATTACCTTATGAGGTAAACATTGATGAAACCACAACTGCTATAACAACCTTGTTAGATGAAGAAATTGATAAAAAAGGCTCCTTATTTTGGAAATTATGTAGAGGTTCAATCCAAAATAACTATGGGATTGAAGGCTACAACTGTAGAGAGAAAAAGGAAGAAACTTGTGAAGAATATAGTCAAAATGATGGGAGAAATAGAGGAGGATGCACCTATTGAATTAACACAAGGATTGGGAGAAGATGAAGCAAGTGATTCCAGTGAGAGTGAGGAAGTAGAAGAGGTAGAAGTAGAAAAGAAGAAAGACAAAAAGATAGTACTTTTCGAGCCCATTAGTAAAAAGATGCAAAAACCGAAGGTTACATCATCACCTGTGCTTAGGCGGAGAACATAGGTAATCTCTTCTACTGCTGAGATACTAAAGCAAACCCCTACTTCAGGGAAAAGAAAAGTTGTTCAGCCTAAGGTAGTGCCGAACAAGATAAGAAAAGGGCCTAGAAGGAAATTTATTTTAGAGAAAGATGATGAGGAGATAGAAAGTGATGAAGAGATAAAGAAGAAAGTTGCATTATAGAGTATAACACCAAATGTGGATGCAATATGCCACACTATCAAGAACTCTGATAGACTTGAAGGTTTGAAGAAATTAAGGTTTGAGAGCTTGAGTATAGGGGATAAGGAAAAAGTAGAAGAAGCTATTCTTGAGATGCTCTGCACTTTCAAGATGTTACCTATACAGTTGGGTAAACTTTTCCCTAAAGAGTTGAGCACTAGAGTTGCATAGAAATGGGAGTTTTCTTTTATGACCGAAAAGTAGATAAGGGAGAGAACACTAGCTCAAGTTGTACCTGATCCATCCTCTGCTAGTATTCAGGAAGTTGTGGAACAATACATGAACAGATTCATTCCCAAACAAAGAGCTTACTCTATCCTTCAACACAAGGTTGAGGATGTTCTACAGGAAATTCTAAAGACTTGGAAAATAATTTATGGATTGTTAATTGACAAGGATGCACATCAAGACACAAGCACATCTAAGGGTGTTGAGCTAGACAATGCACAAGATGCAATTGAGCCACCTACTTAGGAGATAGAATCTCCCAAGGAAGAAATATGTCAAAATTCATTTGGAGTAAGTATCATTGACATCATAGAGGATACCCCAGTAAAAGCTCAAGTATTGACCAAGGTAGACATACAAGCCAAGGAAGCAAAAAACACATCTTTGTCAGGAAGTAATAATGTGCTCTTACAAGTAATAGATTACCCAAAAATTGATGATACACCAACTGTCAACACAACCCCCACTAAATATGAATTTTTTACAGTTGACATGTTAGCCGGTATGAGCACTACCGAGGAATAGGACTAGTTGGCAACAACAACTCAGTCTACATCTACCGAGGAGTCACAAAAAGATAAAGGAGATTAGTCTGCATTAGCGAATGTAAGTCCTCATGTAGAGGATAAGGGAGAATAAGAGAAGGACAAATTTATTGATATTCAAGAGCCGAAGGAGTAAGAGGCAATACAAGCTCTTGTACAGATGCTGAGTGGGAGCACACCAAAGAAGGAACTTAAAAAGAAGATGAAAGTTTATACACCGGAGGTAACTATTGACAAAGTTATCATAATTCTGAAATGGGATTTTGATAACTTATCATATGAGAAGATGAAAATATTACAAGACCTACTAAAGAGGAAAAGTAGGAAAGAAGAATTAAGAAGAGAAAATCAGCAAAAGCAAGTCTTGCAGGACATAAAAGAAATATTTATTGATGCTTTTGAAATGTATGATGTTAATAATTCTACTCCCATACTGGAACAACTTGTCCATATAGTCAAGAAAGTAACCAATGATGGAAGCGATGGAAGTGACAAGTTTTGGTAGTGGTCAGAAAAGAAGTTTGAAACAAAGGTAATGAACAAGGTATCTGCCAAGATTGCAGTAAAATAGGTAGAACTTTCTACTTTGATAACTGATTCAAAAGAAGTAGTAGTGAATGCACAATCTTTTTTTATCAATATATGTAATGTAGAAGAATTCACAAAGGATAACTAGGGGCTGGTAGACAAACTACAACAAGAAATCAAGTCTATTGGTCAATCCTTGAGCTTGGATACAAATTCTAGTTCAAAACATTATGCCAAGCTTATGCATACACAAGGAAGGATAGCCAAGTTGATGACTAATGATGGTAAGATAAGGGCTCATGTACTCTCTATGCAAAGAATGTTGACACCTCATATGGAGTCCATTCAAAGAGAGCTAGTCAAGGATAAGGAATTAACATAGAAAGATCCTCATCTTTCTACAGCCGAGAGCCTAATTCATCTAGCTATCAAGCTAGAAGTGCAGTCAGAAGTTTTGAAAGTTGCTACATCAGGATGGGAAACTGCATTACATATGGTTATGATGCTTCATAAACCATTTCTAGAAAAATACTTCATGATTCCTACTCCCGAAGAAATTAGGCATGCCAAAAACAAGGGGGAAATTAAATGACATGACATATTTTGTATATATATATATATATATATATATATATATATATATATATCTTAGGGGGAGTATTCTACTAATACTAAGTACTTTTGTAAATACAATTGTAATGTCATGACAAAGTTTTTTTGCCACTAATGTCAAAGGGGGAGATGTATATCTCTATAGTTTTGTTTCCTATTAGTGACTTGCACTTAGTCATTATCCAGGCAATGATGGTTGGTCATCACTACGACTGAGTCATCATGAATAGGCCGAGTCATGTAATGTATATTTACCAAGTAGTAGTACTGCTGAGTAAACCTATGGTCACTATGTATACTGTATTAGCCGAGTTAAGTTTTTTCTGAGCTATGTAAAGTAATGAATACTGAGAAATAGTGATATCAACAAATTTTGAGTACAGTGAATTCTGAGTACCAAGGAAATCAATTGCTGAGTTAGCCAGAATTGGCATATGAGTTTGTTATGGCACATTCATCGAGGTAAAATATTTTGGCCGACATTCATATTTTGAATTTTTTTTGTTGAGGAAATTATGGAGGTAATTATGCTCCTATTTTATATTCATTGATCCCAATGCAACACTTGGAGCCAATAAGAATTAGTAAAGCTTAAGCGACAAAAAGAGTAAATCTGGATGGTAGATCTTGAATCTTGAAGAAGTTTAGTTGCCTATATAAGGATAAGATCTGAACCCTAATGTGTGTGAGAGAATGTGAAGGGAATGGAGGAATGAGCAAAGAGTACATTCAAACTAGTGAAGCATTCAAATAGAGTTCAGTGACTGAGTAAAGTAGTGAAGGACATAACATAGATAAAATTGATAGATGAGATCAAAACAATACCGTAAGGAGAAGATTTATAATCAGCATACAGTGCAAACTGAAGGATCAGGTACTGAGACATTCTAGCAAGTGTATCAGGGTAAATCTCTTAACCGATTGGTTTTAACAAACCTATTGTAATCTCTTAACCGAGTTCTTACTTTGTTGTAAGTTCTAAATCCTTTTGCAAGGTAGACTGTATAAGTCTTTTTGCTCTTAACAGGGTAGACCCCTCACAGGGTAGATCATATTTTGTGATCAAATTTGTAGCCCTAACAGGCAAACTTTATACTGCAGTAGTGAAGATTTGTGGGTGCCATCCCTGTGTGTGAATTTTGTACCTGATCTATAGACACAACACTTCAGTAAAATATTAGAGGTTAGCTAAAATCAAAATTGTGCAATAAATGAAAAACTAAACTAACCAGGCGATTTACTGCCTTCTAGTAGATGCGAGTATGTATTCTCAGATTATACTGAGATCAGTGACCTTGATGAAACCTAAATGAAGGATTTGAATGCAAAATCTAGATATGGAATGAATGCAATTAATCTATTTTTTTGGTTTTTCTGTGCAATTATGATAATGAAAACTTGATATGAATCTATGCTAATATGAAAATTGATATGCTAAAATGATCTAACAATAATATTCTAAATGATATGGATGCTATGCAAAAACAATGAAAATCTCACAACAACTCGAATTCTCAAGATCGATTCTTCAGTCTCCAATTCAGTAGCATGAGTATGCAATTCATGGATGGATCTTAAATTGAAGAGCTGAAGCCTTAATTCATAGAAATCTAGGGCTTTGGAGGTGCATGAAAAAAAGCCATAAATCACTCAAATAACTCAAGTTGATTTTTGAGTTATTTTTAAATAAAGGATAATTAACTCACAAAAACATGCAAAAGCAGAGTTCAACTCAAAATAAAATTTAGATTTAATTGATAATTGATAGTTGTCTTCTTTTCTGATTGTGCATGTTTTATTTATGAATTAATTTAATAATAAAGTGATTTATTTCCAACTTAACTGATTTTGAAAAATAAAACAATTGATTTATGGGTTAATCAATTATTTTTCAAACTTTTATTCAAAAATAATATTATTAAAAATTGACAACTTGCTTTAATTAATTAAATAAGAATTTAATCAATTATTCATAGGATTTTGGCTTTATTGTCAAAATTAAATAATACAATTTAGGAATAAATAGAATTAACTTCAATTAAATAATTAAGTGGCAGAATTAAATCTAATTAATTAAATATTGAAAATATTCAATTAATCAAACTTTAAGATAAATTGGATTTATCGCCAAATAATCATTAAATTAAAGATAATTATGATAAATAGGAATATTGCTAGGAATATTCACCGATGCAGAATTTATGATAATCAATTAGGATTCTATGATGTTTAGATGTGCCTTAGGTTAGGACTTTGATGTCGATTTCGTTCGAATTGTCGATGTATGAGGTTAATGAACCTATAGCCCATTTTTGGGGTATTACATTTTGCCCTTCTTTGAATTGTTGTGTGAAGCGCAGTGGTTCAAAGACAGTCTGCGTATGATGTTTAAAACTGATGTTTGAAATTGAAATTGATATGAAACAAAAATTGATTGAAATTGATATGAAGATAATAGGTCCTGAATGACCAAAGATAATGTTAATTATAACAACAAATGAATTGATGATTGTGAAAAAGTGTCAAAATGCCTGATTCTAAACCTTATGATTGCGACGAAGTGAGTGACCGATTCTAGACCCGATTGTCGATAAGAATCACATTAGTATCATATTTGAACCCTTTAGTTTTTGAAGAACCAAGGAAATAACACAATTGAACCGATAGTTGCAAAAACTGATACAATTTACAAGATTAAGAGAATACAAGATTGATATGGATCTTTGATGAATCTAATATGCCCCGAGTGATGATTGATTTGCCCTGAGCGATGAGGTCTTTTGATGAATCAGCAACTAGACATGGTTGTTGTCTTGATTACTGAGGAAATATATACTTCAAGTTTAGATTACAGAATTTGAATGATATGCAATACCATGCCCCCTTCAGGATTAAAATTGAAATCTGACAAGAAAAGTCAATGTTATGGTTTAGAAGCATGTTAATTGATTTGAGAAGTGGTTATACACATTTGAGAATGTGTTCTGCATCATTTGGAGGTCTTGGAGACCAAGTTTGACTAGGTTAAACCATGAGTTGACCATGGTTGACCAAGTTGAAATTTTGATAGTTTGACATAAGATAATCAGTTAAGTTGAATTCTAGATTTCTTTGATGATTGAAGGTTGATTATGCAATTAGTGAATAATATAAACGATCTCAGATTTCAATTTTGATCCTGAAAAAGGATTCTACTTGCTATTTCGTTGGAGGAACCTTCATGTGAGATTCAGCTCTTGTTAGATTTGAAGATGTGATTTAAAGAATCGTTTAAGCATTGAAGTTTAGCCATTGTGAGATCATGCAAACATGAAAAATGCAAAGAGACATGCAAAATGAAATGCAACCTAAGACCTAGGACCTAGTCACTAATCATGTGTCAGTCATTTTCATCATTGAATTTTTAGGTAACCAGATAAATCAATACAATGCCCACTAGTTATGAAATCATAGACATATGACTATTGATTTGTGTGTAGGAATCAATACAACACCCACTGATTAGGAAACCATGGATATATGAATATTGATTTTGTTTTAGGAATGTCAGATTAGATATAAGCACCAAGGCACAAACATCAGGATGACCTAAATATCATGTCCATTTTGATATAGCAATTTGTATAAGCATCATAACATAAACACTGTGATGACCTGAATACGCCTTATGTTACAAACACATCAAATAGTCGAGAGATCATTCTAAATCCAATGTGAATTACCCGTAGTGACCCTTTATCATTCACATCCATAGGTAAGATCGTGTTTCACAATAGGAGAAAGAACTCACTCAAAAAGACAATAGTTAGATCAAACTTCCTTGAATTTTCCAGGTATCAATGGTCAAGGTACGCATGGCCATCCAATTCAAGATAGAGGCTCTTATAGTCAAACACCATTTCAATCCAGAATTTCCAAAGTTGTTAGATTTTCACATACAAGCAGAAGACAAAGAAAATATTATGCCCCCAGTCATCACTCTCTAAATCCTATAAAGGACATCATCAAAGAGCTTGAAGGGACACAATATGCAAAAATCTCAATGTGAATCAGTAAGCATACAAGGAGATAAAAGTATGTAAAAATCATAGACTATTTTCAGTTTGTGTTGATGTTTGATTGCGTTGTTGTAGATGCAAAATCCTTTCTGGAGACAAGATTGACTGACTGACTTGGATGAAGCTGCAAAGGACTTTGATTGGATATGATACTTCTAAGATACATTGGAGGCCATAGGATATGACTTTGATTGCCCCCAAGTTTGAACATTGATAGGATACAGACGCTTGAGCTGATTGGTGTACAAACTGACTTATTGAAAACTATAAATGCAGAAACAAACTGAGAGATATGTACAAACTAAAGCAAGATTGAAAGCTTGGAAAGACCAAGATTGTGCTAATAGATGGAGCATTTTGAAACAAGTGGCACTCGTTTGCCGAGTTTTCACCATCTTGGCAGAGATTCTATTTTTTTCTACCAAGGTGCCTGTTTCCAAGTTTTCACCAAGGCACTTTTTCTTTTTCTCATTTTTTTGTATTTTTCATTTTTGCAATTTTTTTTACTTTTGATATTTTCAATATTTTTTTTGTGAATCATCAAGGTGCCTATTGCTAGGTTTTCACCAAGATGCTCATTTTTTTAAGGACTTTTTCCAATTTTTAAAATTTTTTTAGGACATTTTACCATACATTGAATGCCTTAGGCATAGAATTTCTTCAGATGGAGAACGTTGATTGGTTCTCAGAGCTGTTCTCCTTCATTCATTGAGAGTTGATAGGCACTAGAGCCAAAAGTAGAAGTGATAACAAAGGGACCCATCCAGTTGGGTTCAAACTTCCCCTTGCACTCTCTATGTGATTGATTTTTAGGATTCTCTCTCAAGACTAGATCACCAACCTAAAATTCTCTATATCTGACTTTCTTACTATAGGCTCTAGACATTCTCTTCTGATATACTCTAAGATGATCATACATTGTTTTTCTGCGCTCATCTATTAGTTCAAGTTCTTGCAACCTAGACACTCTATAGTCATCATTAGTTACTAGACCATGCATTATGATTCTTAGTGATGAAATTTCAACCTCAATAGGCAGTACCGCTTCAGACCCATAAACTAAAGCAAAAGGTGTAGCCCCAGTGGGCATTCTGATACTTGTTCTGTAGGGCCAGAGAGATGGATTGATCATGAGATGCTAGTCTCTTCCTATCTTATTAACTGTATGATGCAAGATTTTCAATAGATTCTTATTCGAAGTCTCTGCTTGTCCGTTCCCTTGAGGATAGTAGATAGAAGACCAATGTTGTGTGATCTTAAATTTGGCACATAGATCATCTAGGTCTTTATTTTTTAATTGTCCCCCATTATCTATGATTATAGAATGTGGGATCCCATATCTGCATATGATATAGTTCAATATGAACATAGATATTTTCTTTCTAGTGGCTTGTGTCAAAGGGACTGCTTCTACCCATTTTGTAAAATAATCTGTAGCTATGATTATATGGGTATGTCCATTAGAAGAATGAGGATGTATGGCTCCTATAAGATCAAAGGCCCATTGGTGAAAAGGCCATTATGTAGTAAAGGGAATTAGCTCTCTCCCTAGAGCATGAATTAAGTTGCCATGAACTTGACACTTTTGACAATTCTTAGCAAATTTGATAGCCTCTTTCTCCATCTCAGGCCAATAGTACCCAACCCTAATAATTTTTTGAGCTAGTGTTAAACCGTTCGAGTGCGACCCACAAATACCCTCATGGATTTCCTCTAATGCATGTTGAGACTCTTCCCATTCTAAACATCTAAGTAGTGTACCATCTAGACCTCATCTATACAAATCATGACCAATGATGACATATCAGGAGGCATTACAGATAAGGTATCTCTTTTCATGGCGGTTGAAGGTATCGGGAATGATTTGGTCTTGGAGATAGGAAAATAGGTTTTTGTATCTGCATGAATCATGACCAACAATAGTGCAAATCATGCAAGTTTTAGGGGATTCATATGTAGGATAAGATAGTGCTTCCACCAGGAACTCGTAGTGTAGCTCATGTTCAGGCTACTGTAATAAAGTAGATAGTGTTTCCATTGCATCAACAACCTTGTTCTCCGTTCTAGGTATTTTCTCAAATGTGATAGATAGGAAATACTTCTTTAGATCATCTACCATTCTCTTGTAAGGAATGAGCTTTTCATCTTTAGTTTGGTACACATCATTGACTTGATGGATAACAAGTTGAGAGTCTCCATGAATGTGTAATTCTTTTACTCGCCACTCAATTGCTATTTTCATACCATTCAAAAGGGCTTCATATTCTACAATATTGTTTGTGCAAGGGAACTTTAATCTAAATGCTTTTGGGTTTGAGTATCCTTGAGGAGTTATGAACAATATGCCCACGCCTGACCCATTCTATGTGTAGGAGCCATCAAAGAATAACTACCATTCTCTAGAAGAAAGAGTCATGATAGAGGAATCCATAAATTCCATTTGCATTGGTGTATCATCAATCATAGGTGCATCAGCCAATTGATCAGCAATTACCTGTCCTTTTATAGCTTTTCTTTCCACATATTCAATTTCAAATTCACTTAAGAGCATGACCCATTTGGCTAATCTACCCGTGAGGGCAGCTTTGCTTAGTAGGTACTTTAGTGGATCAATCTTAGCTATCAATTGAGTGGTATGAGCTAACATGTAGTGTCTCAGTTTCTGTGATGCAAAGATTATAGCTAGACAAGCTTTCTCAATCATTGAATAGTTCTTCTTGTATGCAACCAATGTTCTACTGATATAGTATATGGCTCTTTCCTTTTTGTTCTCATCATGCTGTGCAAGCAATGCCCCCTGTGATGTATTTGTGGTAGAGACATATAAGATCAATGGCTTCCCATGAATAGGAGGCATCAAAATAGGAGGATTTGATAGATATTCCTTGATATGGTTAAAGTTGTTCTCACACTCTTCATTCCATGCAAAGGTCACACCTTTATGTAATTTTTTTGTAAAAGGTTGTGATATGTCTGCTAGCTGTGATATGAATCTTCTGATAGATTGAACTCTTCCTTGCAATGTCCTCATTTGACTAATATTCTTTGGAGGTTTCATTTCCATGATAGCCTTCACTTTAGCTAGATCAACTTCAATGCCCTTCTTTGAAAATATGTATCCTAAGAGCTTTCTAGAAGTGACACCAAAAGCACACTTCTTAGGATTGAGTCTGAGACTAAATTTTTCCATTCTATCTAGTATCTTGCTCAAGTCATCTAGATGTTCAGCTCTAATCATAGATTTTGCTAAAGTATCATCAACATAATCCTCCATAGTCCTATGCATCATGTCATGAAAAATAGATTTCATGGCTCTTTGATATGTAGCACTAGCATTCTTAAGCCCAAATGGCATGACATTCCAACAAAAAGGTGCCCCATGCACATGTGAAAGTAGTTTTCTCTTGATCTTTTGGAGCAATTTTTATTTGATTAGATCCAGAAAAACCATCCATTCAAGAATACATCTCAAAGCCCACAGTCATGTCCACTATCATATCAATGTTAGGTAATGGAAAATCATCCTTAGGGCATGCTCTATTTACATCTTTGAAATTTGTGCACACTCTGATTGATTTATCTAGTTTTGAAATAGGTAAAATATTAGAGATCCACTCTACATAGTCAATAACTCGGATGAATCCGGCTTTTAGGAGCTTTTCTAATTCAGCTTTTACCAAGAGTGCGACATGAGGATGCATCTTTCTCAATTTTTTCTTGACAGGTTTGACATTTGGAGCTATAGATAAATGATGCATTATAAGATTAGGATCCAACCCTGGCATATCTGAATATTTCCATGCAAATTTGATCTTATTTTCTGTTAGGAATGTAGTAAATTTTTGCTTCTCTTCTTCTGATAAGGATTGTGCTACATGAATCAACTGTGTTTCTTTTGTTGTTCCCAAGTTGATGGATTGAGTGGGCTCAATTAGAACTGGAGATCTATCCTATAAATGACTCAGAAGGACATCAAATATCTCATCCTTAGGCACCTTAGAGAGGTTTTCACCTTCAAATATGTCTTTTATTTTTACTTTTGTAGGTTCTGAGACTACCACAAAGTGGTTTTCACCCTCAGAACTCCTTTTCTTTTTATTCTTATTCTTATTTTTCTGACTAAGATACTTGATGTCTAACTCCATCATGCTAACACTCGGTTCACTGATGGAAGTACTCATAGGCTCAACTGCATTGAGGTAGCAAGCAAGGGCATAGTCATTTGGGAAGGTATAAATACCATGGCTCAGATTTGTGGAGGTTTGATCAATAAGGTCTGGATATTGGATAGTCAAAGTGGGGAAAGATTGGGAGATAGTGTTTACGGATATGGATCTGTCATCATTGGTCCTAACCTAATGCTCAAGTTCAAAGGTGATATTACAACTTAAGACATTCAATTCATGAATAGGATCAATGTCATTGTGGGAGTCCACTTCAGCCATTGGTGGATCAAACTCGATAGGTTTATCATTTCGCTCTAGACTTACATTGGGTTCAGGTGCATATTGGTGAATAATAGCAACATGTTTCTCTGTAATAAGATCATCTTCTTCTGGAATGGCTCCCCATTCATAGTCATTAGATTCTTCATCTATGCCTCTAGGAAATCTAAGAACATGAGTAAAGTTAGGATGAATACCCCAAGAAGGGTTACCCTCAGATTCTGATTTGAATTCATACTCATGTGAATCTGTCTTAGAAGAACTAACACCTTCATCTTTATCTATTTGATTGTCTTCGAGATTAGCTGGTTCTTATGTTGCAACTGTCTCTTGATTGATAGTAGGTTCTTTTGTTTCTACTATCTCTTGATTGATAGTAGGTTCTTGTGTTTCTACTACTTTAATTCTTTTGATTGGATCATCTTTAGCTTCAAGGAGATCTATGATTTCCTTAGGCAAACGATCATAAGGGATAAGTTCAGAGCTATCTAAATCACTATCTAATGGTTCAGTTTCTTCCTTCTTAAGAAGAGGTTCTCCTGGTGTGATCTTCTCTATGACATGAGAACAATTACCTTTGAGGTGGAAGGGTTTCTTTTTAAAGCCTAGGCCAATAGTATCTTTGTTTGCCCTACCAGTGTGTGAAATAGCTGTTATAAGACCTTTTCCTCTGACTCCTAGAGGTCCTTTACCTGAATATCCCATCTTAGCTATTAATTTATCTCCTAGACCATATGCCTTAGAAGGGATTTTGGATACTGTAGAGTCACTAATTGGAACAGCTTGAGAGTCAGGTTCATCCTTGTATAGCCATGCGAGCATAGCTTCATCTTCTTCAAATTCTTGCTTGGAGATGCGTTCTGCTACAAAATTCTTTTTATATACCTCAAGAGGTTCTTTAGAGTCTGGTTTGGATTGTTTCAAAGATTGTCCATAAGACTTAGGTGAGATAGGGAGAGATGTCAAAGATAAGACTAGCTCTATAGTATATTCTCCCATACTATTTTCTTTGATATTAATCTCTTTGGCAAGATCTTCCATTTTAGATGTGGATGCTTCTTTGGTTGGCTCAATGGAAGATTCTTTATTATTAGGCACAAGTTTATCTGCACTTTCCTTCAATGTATTGCAAGTGGTGGATATCTCTACTGGAATAGTGACCTCTACTACTTCATAAGGAAATTTCAAGCATTGGTGAAATGTAGAAGGAATAGCCTTCATCTCATGTATCCATGGTCTCCCTAGAAGAATATTGTAAGCCAAAGGTAGATCAAGAACTTGACATACAGTATCTCTGATAACTAGACCTGCTCTGATAGGTAAGACAATGGTGCCTTTAGAAGATCTTTCTTGTTCATCATAGGCTTTTATAGTTATTTTCTTTCTAGGATCAATAGCCAATTCTGAAAATCCCAATTGTGTGACCAAGCTGTAAGAACAAATGTTTAGGCCAGCACCTCCATCTATCAACACACATTTGACTCTACGGTTCTGGATCAAGACTTCTATATGCAAGGGCTGGTTATGTGGGTGACTCAAGGAGTTTTCATCTTCTTTTGAAAAGGAGATATATTGCGGAGATGCAAGATGTCCAACCATAGTCTGGAACCTATCTAAATCAAGGTCATCAGGAACATTGGATCCAAGCAAAGCTTTATCTAGAATGGCTTTATGAGCTGGAGATATTCGAAGCAACTCAAACATATAGATTTTTGCATTAGTGTGTTGGAGTTTTTGAACAATGCTATAAGATGTTGGCCTCATATCTTTAGGATTGGAAGATTTAGAAACAGCCTTCTGTTTGGAAGCGGAAGAAAGATTGAAGGGCATCTTAGGGACATTTGATGAATCTAGGATTTGACCATTCAGATGTGCTTGAGCTTGTGATTGAGTAATTGCATTAGCTGAAGGATGATCTCTATCTCTTCGCACAATTGTGATGACATTGCAATGCTCAGAGAGACAAGGTTCAACCATATTGATAATAGCATTATTTCCAGGGTAAGCATAGACCTTTGCCCCCATATTAGGCTAAGAAGATGAAACATCTTGACCATATTTTGGAAATGGTTCTGTGAATGCCGTATGATCATTATTGCTCTTATGATTGTCAATGGTGATATCTCCCTTATCAATTAGATCTTGAATAGTATGTTTCAAGCGTAAGCAATTATTAGTTTTGTGACCTTTACCCTGATGGAAATCACAGAATTTGTTTTCTCTCCACCATTTCAGTTTAGGATCTGGATCAAATTGTTAGATCTTAGGAAAGGAGATGATGTTATTAGCTAGTAGAGTTCTCATAGATGATTCTAAATATTCTCCAAGAGGAGTGAATGTTAGTTTATTATTAGCAGACCACTTTTTATACTCTGGCTTCTTTTGAGATGATTCAAACACCTTTTGTTCTAAGGTTTTTATGGCTTGGGTACCAATAGTTAGATTGAAAGCTAGTGCCTTTGATGGAGCATGGATAGTATCAACAACACCATCTGTGACGATGCCTTTATTCTTGTTCCTATTTTTGTTCTTATCTCTAGAACTAGATCCTAATTCGTACTTGTCTTTTTGAAGTGTGATTTCTCCTTTTTTCACAAGCACTTTTTCGATTTTGATAGCATTGTCTACCATTTTATCAAAAGATGTATGATCTTGCATTTGTAGAGGATAGTTGATTTCTGGGATAAGATTATTGATGAAGATTTCTAGTTTCTTAATTTCTGGAATAGGCCTAGCATATAGAGAGAATTTCTTCCTCCATCTTTTGAGAAATGTCAAGAATGGTTCGCCTGGATATTGCTTGAGATTGTAGATATCGATCATGGTGACTGGATGGTTAATATTGTAGGAGTATTGCTAATAGAACAATTTGATCAACTCCTCAAAATTTTTGATAGTAGAAGGCAATCTAGAGAACCAATGAATGGTTGATCCCCCTAGAGATCAAGGGAAGAGACGCATCAGATAGGTTGGTTCATGCATGAACTCCATAGATTGTGTACAGAATTCTCTGACATGATCTTGGGGATCTAAGTGTCCATCATACTTATCATACTTAGGCATCTCCACTCTTTTTGGGAATGGTGGCATGTACAAGTCTTTGTCAAATGGAAAAGGACATAGGGCCTCCATGGAGAACTCCTTGGGTTCCTTTTCTTTCTCAAGGTTATTAAGCTTGACTTGCATGACATGCATCTATTTCATCATAGTTGTGAGTGGAGTTTCTTCCTCATGTGTAATGATATCTTCAACATTAAAGTTGGGAGGAAGTTTAGCTCCTTGATGAGCCAATTGTAAAAAGTATGCTTCTCTGTCTTCTTTTAAGAAATGCTTCATCATTCGCTTGAAGCTATCATTGTTTTGATATTGAGCAATTTCTTCAGGTGTGGGTTCCTGATCTGCACTATGTTGAGATTGAGCTCTTTGAGAGCCAAAGTTTGTCCCTGCTTGAGACAGGGTAGGAGTTCTACCTGGGATAGATTGATGTGGAGTTTGTTGATTACCCCCATGAGTTGATGAAGGAGGAATGTAACCAGTTTTCAATCAAAAATTGCCAAGACCGTCATCTTCATAAAGACCAAAATTGTAGAGTTGCTCAAGATTTGGACCTACGTGAGTAGAAAAAGTTCTGGTGTTAAGTGCTTCTCCCGATTTCTTGTGAGAGGAAACTCTAGTTTCCATCATTAACCTTGGGTGAAGAAAAAGAATAAGATGAGGACAACTGAAGAATGAATTGAATCAAGATGATCATATGACACAATCTTGTCAAGGTTTGATTGATTGAAGCATAGATTTGACTTAGATGAGGGATATTGTGCCCTGGCTGTATGGGTAGATGCCCAAAAGATAGCGAACAAGATATCACAACACTTAGTCACATTTGAAGATTGATTGAAGATTGATAGTTATGACAAGGTTTTGACACAAGATTAAAAAAAAAGACTCAAATCGATTAAACAGAAAGCTGGATCAGATTCAAAAGGTCACTTTAGGAAACTGATTGGATTCTCAGTAGTTTGCTGCTTTGTTCCTGACACAGTGATTTTCTTGATAGACTTTGGAAATAGGCTGGAAAAGCTGGATATCTAGCAATTCTGACAACTTTCTGGCAATTTTTCAAAACTTCTCAAATGACTTTCTGCAGGCTCGTACGACAGTGGGTATAGCATGAAATGATAATTGACAAGCTCGTACGATAGTTGACAATAGGAAAATTGACTTTTGAAAATGACTAGCAGTAACACTCATATGACAATATACCAGTTACCATACGACAATCAAGGGATTATGAAATGACTCTTGACAAAAACTCATACAATTTTATGACCTGATGAGACAACTTTTGACTCCAGAAAGGAATTTCACTTCAATTTTTGCAAATTTTTGGGTTTTCAGTTTCAGATTATTTGCAAATTTCAATGTCCAGATTTGAGGATTGTAACAAATTTGTTCATTTTTAGTAACCAGATAGATAAGCAAGCATGCAAAATAGCAAGCAAGTGATTTCAAGCATGTCTGAAAAAAATGAACAAGGGCAAAAGAAACCTTGCGCATGAACAATCAAGTGACTTATTTGTGCTAATCCTTAGAAGTGCTAATTGTGTATGTTCCAAAAAGTTTTGCAATAATGCACATATTCCTTGAAAATGAAAATTTGGCCTCACTAGGGTTTTTAGTAATGGTTTGACTCTACAACTTTTATGATCCAAGAGGGCGAACTCCAATCTAGGCACACCAGGGTTTTGACACAGTCTGAGAACTTAATCTTCAGGATCTGCTAGGGAGATCTGACAGCCCAACAAGAGACCACACCTGTGGAGATTTCTTCCAACAGGACATTTATATAGCAGTTGTCACTACCACGATGAAAATGACTATTACCGCTTGAGGTTCCATCAACGTGGTTGACCCAATTAAGGGAATGTCCACTATGGTTAACCCTCTCTAAAGGTGACTCACAAGATATACCACATGGGGACTAGATCAGATTCAAGGACCTGGGTTTCTAGTACTATCCAAAAAGGAAGTAGAGCATAATCCCCTAGCCTCTTCACTTCACCAAAACAAAGGAGACAGATAAATCCGATGTGCTAAGACTAAGATTATCTCACAAAGATCTATGACCCCTTATGATCTATCAACCTCTCCGGAGAGAGAATGCATCGATCAAAAGTTGAAGACACACGGATCTAGTAGAATGTGAGATGCCCTCAGTATCCTCCCTAGCTACAAGGTCTCCTTCATTGAGAAGAATTTTGCTGGAAATTCACTCTCTCAAGAGCCACGAATAGTGTTCATAGCGCCTATTTACTATGTGTAACAAAGATGTTGAAAAGAAAATCTATGTTCATTTTTATAGCCCAAAATGAAATGTGTGATCTGAAAGCAATAAAGGTCACACAAGCTTGACATGCGAGATTTGTTTTTAATCCAAATCAAAATGTTATCAGCTGAAAAGGTTACTTGAATTCCTCACAACGTGCTTAGTAGATTATTACCTCTTTTTAGCAATTCTTGCACTTTTTCCAATAAAAAACCAGTGAAAATCAATCAAAAATAGAGAATTTCAAGTGTGTGCAAACCAAATCTGACAAACTACCTGAAAAAGTGAAATGACAATTGAACCCTGGCACTGAAACTTGTACGACAGTGGGTTACCTCCCAGACGATAATCTTGAAACTTGTAAAATAATGGGTGTCAGATCACACGACAATCGAGCTTCCAGATGACAGTGGGTTTTTGCTTGTGTGATCCTCGATCAAATCAACTGTCATATGACATTGAATATCTCCTGGTACGAGGTTCTGACAAAACTCATACAAAAATTGTATGGACAGAGAATAAAAATCGTAGCTTGGAATAGAAAAAGATAAGGAAATGATAGAAATTGATAAAATTTGAAGGGAAACCCATTTCAGGGCCCCACAGTGGGTGCCAAAAATGGGTGTGTGAATTTTGTACCTGATCTGTACACACAAAACTTTAGTAAAACTTTAGAGGTTAGCTAAAATCAAAATTGTGCAATAAATGAAAAACTAAACTAACCAGGTGATTTACTGCCTTCTAGTAGATGCGAGTATGTATTCTCAGATTATACCGAGATCAGTGACCTTGACGACACCTAAACGAAGGATTTGAATGCAAAATCTAGATATGGAATGAATGCAATTAATCTATTTTTTTGGTTTTTCTGTGCAATTATGATAATGAAAACTTGATATGAATCTATGCTAATATGAAAATTGATATGCTAAAATGATCTAACAATAATATTCTAAATGATATGGATACTATGCAAAAACAATGAAAATCTCACAAGAACTCGAATTCTCAAGATCGATTCTTCAGTCTCCAATTCAACAGCGTGAGTATGCAATTCATGGATGGATCTTAAATTGAAGAGCTGAAGCCTTAATTCATAGAAATCTAGGGCTTTGGAGGTGCATGAAAAAAAGCCATAAATCACTCAAATAACTCAAGTTGATTTTTGAGTTATTTTTAAATAAAAGATAATTAACTCACAAAAACATGCAAAAGCAGAGTTCAACTCAAAATAGAATTTAGATTTAATTGATAATTGATAGTTGTCTGCTTTTTTGATTGTGCATGTTTTATTTATGAATTAATTTAATAATAAAGTGATTTATTTCCAACTTAACTGATTTTGAAAAATAAAACAATTGATTTATGGGTTAATCAATTATTTTTCAAACTTTTATTCAAAAACAATATTATTAAAAATTGACAACTTACTTTAATTAATTAAATAATAATTTAATCAATTATCCATAGGATTTTGGATTTATTGTCAAAATTAAATAATACAATTTAGGAATAAATAGAATTAACTTCAATTAAACAATTAAGTGGTAGAATTAAATCTAATTAATTAAATATTGAGAATATTCAATTAATCAAACTTTAGGATAAATTGGATTTATCACCAAATAATCATTAAATTAAAGATAATTATGATAAATAGGAATATTGCTAGGAATATTCCTCAATGCAGAATTTATGATAATCAATTAGGATTTGATGATGTTCAGATGTGCCTTAGGTTAGGACTATGATGTCGATTTCATTCAAATTGTCGATGTTTGAGGTTAATGAACCTATAGCCCATTTTTGGGTTTACAATCCCCACCCCAGTTTTACCTTTCTAGGGTTTCTAGGTGACCAAAATTATTGTGTTATGAGTACTTTCTTGAATGTTGTTTAATGTATTAGCTTCATTACATTGATTTAGTTTAAGTTTAAAGCTATGCAAAGTTTTAGTAATACAAAAATGGATTAATAGGTGATATCTGATTCATCCCCCCCCCCCCTCTCTCAGTATCACATTTCCCAACTAAATTTCCAACACGTAGGTGGTAGGCCCTATCCATGCAACTGCCATACAAAGCCCCCAAAGAATATTTGGTCAAGATATTCATTGATAATCTTCATTCCAATATGGATTACCATATATGCACAAGCTGCATCCATACCTACAAGGACATTCAGGAGAAATGATTAGATATCAAGAGAGGCCTTTTGGACAAAGGTATTATCAAACACTACAAGAAAACTCATCATGATAGAGTCGGTACAAATCATTTGTGCTACTAGATTAAGAACCAAAATTTTATGGGGGATGGGTACAATAACACATAACACGTTCAAGTTTTCGTTGTTGGCCCTAAAGCACCACTACCTATCTATTAGCTGATGAAAAATCACACAAATGTCATCTCTATCCCCAAGGATAACCCAAGCACCACATCTAGAATAATAAAAATCATACATTCACCCCTTTGTGTGAACCACTAGACATTATATTCTACAAAATGGCCAAGTCCAATCTGATTGTTTACCCATAGACTCAACCCTTTGATAAATCTACTCCTAAACTTGCATGGTATAAGGAGAATGAGTAATATGATTATCACCATATCAAAGGACATATCACTATTAAATGCATGAATTTGAAGCATTATATCCAAGATCTTATATATTGCAAGGATATCATAGTTGACCCCACATCACAAGCTTCACCTAATGCAAATATATAGATCTAACAAAATTTATTTCCTAAAGATGATATAGGAAAAGGCCTATCCAACACCAATCAAAGACCCTATAACTAAGGGAACATCAAACAAGGTGATCACGGTGATGGAAAAGATTACACTACCACCTATATCAATTATGATAATATTCACATCACCTGGGTTGGGCCTTCTGATGGTATGATCCACATCAAAGGAATGGATAATCAATGGGTAGTCATCATATGATGAGGAATAATATATATTATCAGTTCCAATATCGCATCTTCCTCCACTAAACAATATAACCTTTTGGAATATGCTCTCCCAAATCTCCATCTTAGATCTCCTTCATACATCACCCATCCATCAGGATATTCTTATAAAGGCCCTACAAGATTCACGTGTCCCTAATGACATTGATCCCACATAATTCCAATCCCATATGGGCCACCTATAGACATCTTGTGGCCCATCATTAAAACCATCTAACATGCTATCAGTTTCACTTTATTACAACCTTCCACTTTGTATTTCCATCATGTCTAAATCCTTCATTGCCAAACAAGTCTTCATAGATAATGGATTGGCCCTAAACCTATGTACTTTAAAATTCATAATACAAGTGAGGTACACTAGATATGATATCACATAATAAGTCAGAACCATCAAGCCATATGAAAATATAGAGTATACCTCTAAATGTGCTATTTCACTACCCATTCAAGTGGGCAAAACACAATATGTCATGTTGTTTATCTTGATCTCCCTATAACATCCTCCTCGATTACCCATGGATCCACATCATGTAGGCTATTCCCTCTACATTTGATTAGTTCATAAAATTCCCCCACAATAGCACTGAAGTCATCATCTATGTTGATCCCCAATGTTTATCATATTGTTGTGTGTTAGAAGCTTCATTCCCACATCCAAATCATTGTCCTAGAATTGACATTGGTACCATTGTTTCTATCTCATCCAACTCTGACTCTAACCCCTACACCATACTCTCCTCCACTCTCTCTACTATCAAGTTCAATAATAGGGCTATGGAAATATAGTCTATTAGATGAATTTGTAGTAGGTGCATTGTCCCTTGATCCCCACACCCAACGATGTTTGTCCCATCATAATTAGACAAAATAGAAAGAACCCCAACTCGAGAAAATTGGGAACTCAATGTCATCTCCAATGGGAACTCAAATGAAGAAAATATGGAGGCATACATAAATATATGGTTGTACCAAGAGGCTTCACCCCCTAACAACATGCTCCATCACTACTTTAAGGAGAAGTAGCCAAAATCCCAAAGATTGGATACTAAGTAAGGGGATTAATAAGGTGGTAGTTTAGGATGCAAAGAAACTTGCATTAGAGATTATTTTGATCCTACTAAATGATCAAGGAACCAGGGTCTTGGATTTGGCCTACCCTGACTAGGGGCACCAACATGACTAAGTGTACCTTTCTAAAAGTCCAAGGTGAAATCATTGAGGTCTAAGACATTCTTAAAGAGGAAGTTAAGAGATATTATGATGAAATTCTTAGTCATGAATCCTTCTTAGGAAACTCCATCCTTTTATAACTTTCTATTAACCTCATTGATCTTCCATTAATATATCCGAATGCGGAAGGGTTTTTATTTAAAATTAATTTAATTATTCTCCCTCCTTAGTTGGTTATTTTGATTGGACCATAATTTGAGGTGAAATTTGAATTAGGAGCCCTTACATTGCTTGAGGAGCCTTGCCTTGAAATATCTATATAAGGACTCTATCTTTCCTTCATTTTCCCATCAAGTATCAAGTGACAACACACAATCAAGCAAGCAAGAAGCTATGGGGAGATGATGCAACATTGCAAGAGGATTCTATAGGAGGACAAGATATTGATGAAAGAAAGCATTTTGTGACAAGTTATTATGGGCATTCATTTGGAGCAAGAAATATCCCTTCTTCCTTGATCCACACTTTTCAACATTCAAGAATTCAAAGATACAATCAGGGGGTAGCAATTATGGATTATGAGTTTGGTAGGAGTACTTTAGCCTTGGGGGCTTGGTATGATTTCTTTATCATATTCAAATCTATGCATTGCTCTCTCATTTCAATTCATGCTAGGGTTTCAATCTAGAGGATTAGATCTTGGCATTGCACATTCAAAGCTCTTCCTACGAGAAACACACACACATATTCTATTACATCAGGCTATTCATGGAGGTGGAGATCACCAAAATAGGAGTTTGACTAAGGAAAAACCCTATCTAGCTGCCCCAAAACACCATTTTCAAATATCTACAATTGTTGTTTCAGGAGTTGCAGAGCAGATTTGAGTACCCTTTTCAACAAACTTCTGGGATCCGCAAAAAGAATTTCCGTCGGAGAAGTGCAGGTCAAGGTTGACATAATGGGGTCAAGGTCAACCTTTATCTAGTTCAAGGTCGACCTTTCTCAGAGAAGGAAAATATTTTTGGGTCTTCTCTATCTCTATGTTTCTCTTCTAAATCCGGTTCTAGATTTTCTCGAAACTCAGTACAGACATCAGAAAATAGGTATTTTCAGATTAGCTATGTTATGAGGTATGTATTTCACTTTATCTAATTTCAGTATTCTTTGCAAGCATTTCTAGATTTATGTTCCATATCAATTAAATCTATATTTTTGGTGGTAAATATTCATTTAGGGCTTCTTCATGTGCAAACCCCTATTGTACTAAACCATATCCTTCCATATTTTCCACCTTACATTTTGGTGAACCCGTTTATGACAAATCTTTCTTTTTGGTATTAGATTTATATTTTATGTTAGATCTTAAATACATATAACAGTAGATTTCTTTTATGCACTTGCATTTATATTTCAAAAATACAAAAAAATTGCAAAATCTCTTTAAAAACACAAAAACATTTACCTTTTTTTTCAAGCTTGTAGTATTACTTTGTGTTCAACATGTATGATTTTTGTTTTAAATACTTTTATGAGGCTTTTATTGCAAAAGAGAATAGATCCCTAATGAGGTACATGGAAGTGAGGATGAAAATTGTTCGAATGAGATCTCTGTTAATCCTATTCCTATTTCACCCTCCTCCACGACCTCTTCAATTGACCTTTACCATAGGGTGTGTGCATGGTTACCTTCATGTTCCACTATTTACAACATTGATACACCTAGAATGATATATCCTAAACCTTTATTGATGGAAAATAGATGTCCTCAAATAATAATTAAGGGTAAACCTAGAGATCCTTTGTATTTATTTGATAACACAGATTTTGTTTCACATACTTATCGCACATGGAATATCCCTCAACCTATTGTTCTGGTTTCTTTACCTCCTTCCCAACCTATGCTTCCTCAAGCTCCTAGGTTTCCATCTACCTTTAAAGAGTATGACTTAGTAAAATAATTATGTGCTACTCCTGCTAAGATATCTTTATGGGAATTGCTTCAAACTTCCCCGACATATTATGAGGCATTGCAAAATGCTTTATCTACTCTTCCTGCTTCACCTCCTAACCAAGAGCACATTAATTCCTTTTTGGAGTGCATGCATACTATTCCTTATGTACCTCCTTTTGTGTTTACTTATGATGATTTACCTTCTATTGAGGTGCAAAATCAATATGATGCTCTTATGGTTGTTGTTTCTATTAATCAGAGTATCATTCGTAGAACATTAATTGACCGTGGATCTAGGATTAATTTTTGTAGCATGGATATGCTTAAGGAAATTAAGGTTGATCTTATGACTATTCAACCCGATAATGTCCCTATTTGTGGATTTGATAATATTGCAAAGAAAACTTTGGGCATTATTGTAATACCCCAAAATTGGCACCTTACAATTCTAATCAATTTTGGTGCATTCCTTCAAATTTCTACATCATTAAAGTCTTGTTGTACTAGGCAATTCTTTCTCCTAATTGACTTTATTTGACTTGGTGTCAAATGCAAAAAACCCTTAATTTGCATTAATCAAACACTATATTTAATTCCTAAATATTTGATATTTATTGGCTAAATAATCCCTATGATTAATTAATTTAATCCTAAAATTTCTAGTGCTTTTAATTAAATTAATTCCACACCCTTTAGCTAATACACATCAAATCAATTAAATGTTATTTGGTTATTTAAATGGATTACTCTCATTTGGATTTAATAATTTAAATAATTCAAAAAGCCACCCATGTGGCAATAATTTATTTTCTTAATTAAATAATATCCTTCAATTTGTCTCACCTTCCTCTATAGAGATGAAGAGTCAGTCGTTTCTTTCCAAGAAACTCTTCATCCTTCTCCCGGGTTCTTCTATATTATGGACTCCTTTTTTCCTCATTTGAGAGGCAATTTTGAGAGCACTAAAACTATAGAGAATTTTTGTCTCACTTTGATATTTCTTAAAGCTATTTTCTCATTGCAATTTAGAGTAATTTTCATTTTATTAGTATAATATTGCATCCTCATTTTAATCTAGTTTGCTTACTATATGCTTAGCTTAATTTTCATCTCATTTCAAGTTTCTTAGCTTAATTTGCACTTTCATTCTTAGATTACAATTGCATTTCTCATATAGATTAATTTCAATTCAATCTTTTTCTTAAGCATTTAAAATCCTCCATTTTAGTGATTGGTCTATGGTTGTTGGGCTCTCGTTCTGAGAGTAATTCAAACACCCCACCTATATAGGAGGTGACAGGTCGATTCAATCGATATTATGAAGTGAATAATTCATATTCATTGTCATAATTTGTTCATTTGAGAAATGACTATGTCATGTCTATGGCTGAATTAGAGGTCAACATTCAAACATAAACATTTTGACACCCACCGTGGGGCAGAAAAATCATTTCTAGCCTTACTCTCGAAAGTTTTCTAAACAACATTTAAAGCTCTGTCATACATCTGTACTTCACTGTGTACGAAATCTCACGCAAGTTTTCTAAGCATGTTGTGCGAAGTTGTGCTCTCAATAGCATTTTATCGAGCGAAGAAAGCATTGTCTCGCGTAGGCCCCTGCACTTTCTCGCGCGCAGTGTTGTACTTCCTTGCACGAAGCTTGCCATCAGAATTTGAAATTTCTCAATTTTCAGTACTGTTTTGTTTCTTTTTTCTAACATTTTTATTTGTTATGATTTTTATATCTCTATTTTTTCTAACAACATAACAGTGGGCTGCAGGACGCTTGACCAAGACATAAAAAAACTTGCTAACGGTTTGCTTGCACAATGGTTGTCAAAGACTATTTTAAAATGTTGTGCTTGTTTACTATTTTTACTCACATAGTATAACTAGGACCTTGTTAAAATTTCTTAAGGGTCTTGATAGCAGGATAGGGTAATAGGCTCTTCATTACATGGAAGTGATGCCCATGGATGAATCTAAGACCTAGATCTTGCTAGCATGATAGATACCTGGGGAAGCAAGGAAAGGTAGTGAATCTTTAGCACATCTATTTGTTAGGGGATTATGCTCTTCTCTCTTTGAGAGAACCAGAAACCCAAAATCTTGTGGATTGGTTAAGGAGGAACTAGCTCGGTGATGAATATGTCTTCCATGTTTGGGTAAGGTGAAGAGGTAGAGAAGTATGTGTTGGAAACTAAAATTGAATAAATTATTGTATTGTCATTGATGTCAAACCTTAATTGGTAAGACCGTTGCTACTTAGGAAAGTACTATATCTATTGTGAGAAGGGAAAGAAAGGATGGTAACAATAGCACCTGGGGAAAGGTTGAGTTATCTTGATACTGCAAAGTGTACTTGACTATGTTGTACAATGATGGGACAATGTATTATTTATCTTAGTAAGATTGAGGACTAAACTAGTAGGCTTAACTAAGCAAAAATGAAGAAATCATGTTTAAGCCAAGTTATGTTAGTGTCAACTAAGTTAGTGTATGCCGAGCAAAAATCTAGTGTCGATCGAGTATCAGTTAATTGCCGAAAAAGATAGTATATGCTGAGGAAATAGTTTTAGTAGTGACCGAGTGTTTTACATGAAGACGGAGTGGATGATCACAGTATTGACTGAGCATCAGCATTTTTATATTTAAAGAGAATTCAAATTTAGAGCTAACATTGTTGAATTCTTGGATTATGTAAAATGTGTTGACTTTATTTATTAACTGTATGGAAGCATTTAATGCTTTGTAAAATATTTTATTGTAAATCTTTATGAGATTTGAGATTATTCTAGAAGAGGAGATGAAGAACATGAAAGCGGGTAGATTCAATGAATCTAACCTAACCCTAAGATCTACGAAGGAGATTAAGTGGCAAAAGATAAGTTAACCTAACAGAGAAAAGTATTAAGGAAACCTAAACAGTAGGTATGAAATGGCATGGGTGAAGGAGATGCTAGAAGAATAGTAAGTTTTATTGACTATATAAGTGAAAAGGCTGAAGGAGGAGTGTGGTGATTTCTTGAAGAAAAGTTCTGAGTAGATCAGAGATGGAAATGGAAAAATTTCAAAGTCAGTAAACTAGCATTTATGTATGGAATTGGATCTGATATTTGCAAAGTAAGTTGTATGTTTTTCAAATCAATACTACTGCTACTTTCTAACCATTGTAATAGTCAAAATCCTTTTAATAGAGGTTGACCTAACAGTCATATGTTAAATCCTTTGAACAAGGTTTCATTCTAATGGAGTGTATGTAATTCTTGTAACTAGGCTCACTTTTAACAGGGTGATTGAAATCTTTTAACCAGGTCACACCTAACAGTGTGTATTGTAACCTTTGATAGGGTTGGCTTTTAACCGAGCTCACTTCGGAAGAGTGAAAATAATAGTAGCATGTTACAAAGTGGTTTTTCTGATATTGGGTTTCCACTATAAATCCTGGTGTCAATACTTGTGTGAATGTTTTGGTTTGAACATTTATGTGTTTCACAAGTTAGTTATAGCTGGGTAGTGAACTGTAGTGTTATATGTTTCTATTATTGAATCAGTGATGACCGATTTTGTTTTGGTTGCTTGATCTGATTTAAGGAAAAGTTTTTGAAGTTATTTTATACATTAGGACCTGAGAACAACTAATTCACCCCCCCTCTTTGTTGTTCTAAATCATATTAATAGTATGCTCTTCTCTCTTTGAGAGAATCAAAAAATCTGACCCTTGGATCCAAGCCAAAAGTCCGTTTCACCTTTAGAGGGTCTGCCAGAAGTTGAACCTCCGGGAATGACCCAAGTGAGTACACACCTATTGCTGGTGATTCCACCTCACTATAATAAATAATTATCTGTTGAGTCTAAAGACTCCAAAGCCATGTTAACTTCTTTCTCTTGATTTTGACTATCATCTTGAGAAAGCTATGTCTATTGTATTGAGAGGCGCCGCTCCTAGCCTTGCTTGCAGGGGTGTATGACTTTTGGGTGTTGGTGTGGCTATGAGGCCCTAGCCCTATATCAAGGGCACCAAATATTAGTGTGAATGGAAGCCCACTAAAAACTTCCTTAGTTTCCTACCCAGATCACCTCTGAAAGGAAACATAATCTTTGCGCAGGGAGGGGGAAGAATCTCTCCCCTAGATTCTCACCATAGGCATGCACCTAGACGTTTGAACATGGTATATGACATTGACCCCTTCTTCAAGGGTAACCTTTGAACATATATTATTGAGTCCTTGGAAACACCAAAAAAATGAGCGACCTCTAGGGAGTGACATGGTTGTGTGAGGTGAACACATGCACATAAATTATGAGGCACGGATTTTGTCTTCTTTACCATTTGTTTTTGTAGGATAACTAAATAATTGTTTCGAGTCTTAAACTATCCATCATGATTAAACAAAGACTCCCATGATTCTACCAAGTTGCTTTGTCCTTGGTAGAACTATTTGTGACTACTTCTTGCATCACCATTGCTTGATCTAAAACTTCATGCTTGTAAAAAATTGCTTGCAACATTCAAACTATCCTTAAACTATTTGAAAACTAGAAATTTTGTCAGGAAACATTCCACGCTGTGTCTCAAAATCAAACCTTTGTCTCAAAAACTATGTCGATCTATCGAACCCTAGTATTCTTCCGCATGAGATTTCAGAACCTGAGCATTTCCTCACGCGAGATAGCATTTTCTCACATGAATTTTTTCATTTCCTCACATGAACCAGCACTTCCTTACGCAAGCCTGTACCCTAATTTTCAAAATAGCAAGCTATTTTGCATTGATTGGTGAATTTTCTACCTGATTTGATTTTTATCTAAGGTCTGTTTGCCTATTCTCCTATTGTCCACTGTCTAAAACTAAGTGTCTCGAGCTGTGAACTAAATGATTACTACTTAAACACATATTTTCTCTCTTTTATTTTTCCTATCTTACTATTCTTTTGTACCTTGCAATGCGATAATCACATCTCGATTGTTCTAGCCATACTCTTGACAATTCATGCTGGGTGTATTTCACATCTTGGCTATTCTAGCCTCTTATCTCCTTTTCTTGCTATTCTAGAGATAGAGTTCTAGCATAATCCTAAGTTCTCTCTCATTACTTTTTTGTCTATTCCTATTATGACTAGAAGTGGAAACACATTCCCCACCCGTGGTATCGAACAAGGTAGAGGTAAGCCTCGTAATCAAGAAATAGGTCATTCTGAACCCATTATCCAACCTAAGTGTCAAGAGGGGTCCTCAAGTTCCTCTTCATTGAGTACATTGAAAGACAACCCATTTCAATCCTCATCTCCAATATTCCAGGAGTGTTATAATCCTTTTTTTCAAAGACAACCTAGATTATTGTTTCGAGAACAACATAACCCACCATTCCAAGATTAGCGAAACTCTAAAGGGTCACTTTCTAGAATTAATCCTATTGACCCCCTTGAACCTATTGACCCTTTTGATCTTATTAATGCACCAAAGGTTACCTTAGCCACACCCTTTCAGCATCGTTCATATCATTTTATTGAGTCTTCACGTGCTAAACAATCTCACATTGACAAGATGGGAGACCCATTTCATTTCAACTTCCAACCAGGCCAATACAACAAAACTCATGAGCAATCTCAAAAAAACCAGCATCCCGGTCAATCTTGAAATGATCAACGTTATGATCATTCCCAAAATGATCAGAGTCAAGACCAATCTCAAAACAAATCTCAAGGAAATTGGGAGCCATATCACTATCGCCCTCCTCCACATGACCAGAGTCAAGATCAAGTCCCGAGCATTTATGAGATCCTTGGTAATGACGATGAGACGATAACCCAAAATGACATAGATGCTGCAAAAGCCAACAAGATTCTTATCAAGATGATGGAGATCCTCTTTTTAGATGAGAAGGAGAAGTACTTTCTTGAGCTGGCCAAACAAGGGGCCAAGTTATCCCCGGACTACCAAGTCAAGATGCTTATGGCCAAAGAAGAAGAGACTGAGACCACTAAGTTGTAAAAGATGATCCAAAACATGCAAAACCAAATTAGCCAACTTGAAAAGGATAAGGATAAACCCGTACAATAGTCTTCACATGCCACCTTTTCCCAAAGGTGTAGAGCTGCCTAAATATGACAAATACTTGGGTACTGCTTGTGTGTGTGAATTTTGTACCTGATCTGTAGACACAACACTTCAGTAAAACATTAGAGGTTAGCTATAATTAAAATCGTGCAAAATTGAAATCTACTCTAACCAAGCGATTTACTGCCTTCTAGTAGGTGCGAGATTGATGTTCTCAGATTGTAATCGAGATCAGTGACCTAGACGACACCTAATGAAGGATTTGAATGCAATTGATCTAGATATGAAATATGAATGCAATTAAGCTATTTTTTTTTGGTATTTTTCTATGCAATAAGAATGATTAATCTGATATGAAATCTATGCTAGATGAAATTGATATGCTATGAATGCTATTGAAAATTGATATGCAATGCTAATCAAATAATGATATGCAATATGAATGCGAAAATAAGATTGATCTCACAAAGATGTCGATTCGCAAGAGCTTTGATTCTTCAATTCCAATTCTCCAGCGTGATTGTGCAAATTTTGTGGATGACTTTGGCAAAGTAAGCTTGCAAAATTATGAGATGCTTGGATGCAAATTTGAGAGATGATTGAGAGATGAATTATGAAGAGATGAGCCTTATTTTTATAGAAATCCAGGGCTTTGGAGGTGCATGGGAAAAAAAAGTCATAAATCACTCAAATAACTTAGGTTGATTTTTGAGTTATTTTATAATAAAGATAATTTAATTCATAAAAACATGCAAAAGCTAAGTTTTAACTCAAAATAGAGTTTAGCTTTAATTGATAATTGATAGTTGTCTGCTTTTATGATTGTGCATGTTTTATTTATGAATTAATTTAATAATAAAGTGATTTATTTCCAACTTAACTGCTTTTAAAAATAAAACAATTGATTTATGGGTTAATCAATTATTTAATCAAACTTTTATTAAAAACTATATTATTAAATAATGACAACTTGCTTTAATTAATTAAATAAGAATTTAATCAATTATTCATATGATATTAGATTTATTGTCAAAATTAAATAATACAATTAATAATAGATAGAATTAAATTTAATTACATAATTAAGTGGCAAATATTAAATCTAATTAATTAAATATGAAAATATTCAATTAATCAAACTTTAGGATAAATGTGATTTATTGCCAAATAATTATAAAATTAAAGATAATTATGATGATTAGAAATATTACTAGGAATATTTCCCGATGCAGAATTTAAGATAATTAATTATGATTCGATGATGTTTAGATGTGCTTTAGATTAGGACTTTGATGTCGATTTCATTCAAATTGAAGATGCAGGATATTAATGAACTTATAGCCCATTTTTGGGGTATTACATTTTGCCCCTCTTTGAATTACTATGCGAAGCGCAGTGGTTCAAAGATAGTCTGTGTTTGATAGAGATATGAAACTGATGTTTGAAATTGATAATTGATATGAGATAGAAGCTGATTGATATTGAATTGATATGAAGATAATAGGTCTTGAATGACCAAAGATAATGTTCACTATAGCAGCGATGAACCTATGATTGTGAAAAAGTGTCAAAATGCCTGATTCTGAACCTTAGGATTGATAAGAAGTGAGTGACCCATTCTAGACTCGATTGTCTTAGCAAAACTAGCAAGTATCACATCCAAACCCTTCAATTGCCGAAGAACCAAGGAAAGAACACTATGATCTGATGGTTGCAAAAACTGATACAGTTTACAATATTAGGAGAATACCAGATTGATATAGATCTTGATGAATCTGATATGCCCCAAGTGATGATAGATTTGCCCCGAGCGATGAGGACTTTTGATGAATCAGTAACTAGACGTGATTTTTTGTCTTGATTACTGATGAAAGATATTGATAGATAAAAAAAGATATGATTTCAAATTTGATTACAGACTTTGAATGATGTGCAATACCATGCCCCCTTCGGGATTAAAATTGAAATCTGACAAGAAAAGTCAGTGTTGATAGTTTAGAAGCATGTTAATTGATTGGAGAAGTGGTTATACACGTTCAAGAATGCATTATGCATCGTTTAGAAGGTCTAGACAACCAAGTTTGACTAGGTTTGACCATGAGTTGACCATGGTTGACCAAGTTGAAATTTTGATAGTTTGATGAAAGCTAATCAGTTAAGTTGAATACTGGATTTTTGTGATAATTGAAGGTTGATTATGCAAGTAGTGAATAAGATAAATGATCTCAGATTTCAATTTTGATCCCGAAAAGGATTCTACTTGCTATTTCATTGGAGGAACTTTCGTGTGAGATTTAGCTCTTGTTAGATTTGAAGAGACAAGTGGAGAATTGTTTAAGCATTGAAGTTTGTTTAGTCATTGTGAGATCATGCAAAGATGAAAAATGCAAAGAAGCATGCAATATGAAATGCAACCTAAGACCTAGGACCTAGTCACTGATCATATGTCGATTTCTTATCATCATTAAACTTTTTGGTAACCGGATAAATCAATACAATGCCCACTAGCTATGAAACTATAGACATATGAATATTGATTTGTATGCGCAAGAATCAATACAACACCCACTGGTCAACAACCATGGATATATGAATATTGATTTTATTTTCGGAATGTCGGATTAGATATAAGCATCAAGGCACAAACGCCAAGATGACCTGAATATCATGTCCATTTTGATATAGAAATTTGTAGAAGCATCAAAACATGAACATCGTGATGACCTAAATACGCCTTTCATTGCAAACACAACAAACAGTCAAGAGATCATACTAAATCCAATGTGAATTACCCGTAGTGACCCTTTATCGTTCACATCCTTAGGCAAGATCGCGTTTCACAATAGGAGAAAGAACTCACTCAAAAAGACAATAGTTAGATCAAACTTCCTTGAATTTTTTGGGTATCAATGGTCGAGGTACGCATGGCCATCCAATTCGAGATAGAGGCTCTTACAGTCGGACACCATTTCAATCCAGAATTTCCAAAGTTATAAGATTTCACATACAAGCAAAAAACCAAGAAAAGATTATGCCCCCAGTCATCACTCTCTAAATCTTGTAAAGGACATCATTGAGGAGCTCGAAGGGACACAATATGCAAAAATCTCAATGCGAATCAGTAAGCATACAAGGAGATAAAAGCATGTAAAAAGCATAGATTGTTTTCAGTTGAGTTTTGATGTTTGATTGCGTTGTTGTAGATGCAAAATCCTTTCTGGAGACAAGACTGACTCACTCACTCACATGAAGCTTCAAAGGACTCTGACTAGATATGATCCATCTAAGATACATGGGAGACCATAGGATATGACATTGATTGCCCCCAAGTGTTAAACATTAATAGGATACAGACGCTTGAGCTGGTTGGTGTACAGACCGACTTATTGAAAACTGGAAATGTTGAAACAAACCGGGAGATATGTACAAACTAAAGCAAGACTGAAAGCTGGGAAAGACCAAGATTGTGCTGATAGATGGAGTGTTTGGAACAAGTGGCACCCGTTTGCCGGGTTTTCACCATCTTGGTAGAGATTCTATTTTTGCTACCAAGGCACCTATTTCCAGGTTTTCACCAAGGCACTTTTTCTTCTTTTTTTTTTTCATTTTTTTTGTATTTTTGATTTTTTTTTTATTTTTTTGAATTTTTTATATTTTTCAATTTTTTTGTACTTTTGATATTTTTCAATGTTTTTGTACTTTTGATATTTTTTTATTTTTTTGAATTTTTGATATTTTTTTATTTTTTTGCGAATCATCAAGGCGCCTATTGCTAGGTTTTCACCAAGATGTTCATTTTTTCAGGACTTTTTCCAATTTTTAAGATTTTTTCAGGACATTTACCAAGCACTGAATGCCTTAGGCGTAGAATTTCTTTCAATGGAGAATGTTGATTAGTTCTCAGAGTTGTTCTCCTTCAGTCGTTGAGAGTTGATAGGCACCAGAGCCAAAAGTAGTAGTGATAACAAAGGGACCCAGCCAATTGGGTTAGAACTTCCCCTTGCATTCTTGATGTGATTGATTTTTAAGATTTTCTCTCAACACTAGATCACCAACCTGAAATTCTCTATATCTGACTTTCTTGTTGTAGCCTCTAGACATTCTTTTCTGATACACTATGAGATGATCATACGCTGCTTGTTTGCGCTCATCTAGTAGTTCCAGTTCTTGTAACCTAGACGCTCTATAGTCATCATCAGTTACAAGACCATGCATTCTAATTCTTAGTGATGGGATTTTGACCTCAATAGGTAGTACTGCTTCAGACCTATAAACTAAAGCAAAAGGTGTAGCCCTAGTAGGAGTTCTGATACTTGTTCTGATACTAGTTCTGATACTGATTCTGATACTTGTTCTGATACTTGTGCTGATATTGGTTCTGATACTTGTTTTGATACTGGTACTGATATTGATTCTGATAATTGTTCTGATACTGGTACTGATATTGATTTTGATAATTGTTCTGATACTGGTTTTGATACTGATTCTGATACTGATTCTAATAATGATTCTAATAATTGTTCTGATACTAGTTCTAATATATTTTCTGATATTGGTTCTGATATTTGATATATTTGATAGCATCTTTTTTCATTTGCAAACTCCCAAACAAGATCATATCGTGCAGTCCCAATGTCTAGCAAGGTGGAGAACAAGAGGGATTGACAAGCTGGTGGAAGAGATGGAAGACGAGAATAAAGGATAATGAAGGGAAGAAATCCTCAAGGGTAAACTCCTCAAGAATACCCAAGCTAGGGAAAAATTGTCATGTAAAACGCATTTGGACAAGAAATGAAAGGCTAGCATAGGATAAGTCACAAAAGTGTAATGCCAAAGTAGGAAAAGATGCAGTCCAAAGGAGTAGACATGTCAAGAGGCTTCATAGCACTGTGTTTTACTCTTTCTTTCTTTTTTTATTAGATCAAGACCAAAGGGGAAAAGGATAGCGAAAGACTAGAATGAATGGAGGAAAATAAATATGAAGGCTAAATAGGAAAGGAATGAAAGCAAGATTAGCGTAAAGTAGCTCACAAGATAGCCAAATGTTCGTGTATAGATCAACATTGTCAAGAGCAAAGAGAGAAGATGAAATGGATGAAATATGTAGAAGAACTACGCATGATGCCTAATTGCTAGGTTTTCATCATGGTACTTATCCAAGGTGCCACAAGGGAGTGTTTTTCACCATAGGATGAATTTATTTCTCTTTACTTTTGCTACCAAGGCACCTGTTTCCAGGTTTTCACCAAGGCACATTTTCAATTTTATTTTTCATTTCTCTTTTTTTTTCTCTTTTTGGAAGAAGGCAAGCTTTTTAGATAGTGCTCCTTGAAAGGATAAACCATGATATGCCAAGGATTCAAGATGATATGCTCAAAGATGCTGATTGGGAAAGGGAGATGGAAGAGAAAAATGGAAGATAAGGTTTTATGTAAAGTGAGTGAGGTTGGAAGATAGGAGGAATAGGCAAATGAGGAAAAAGGATAGAAGGTAGAAGGATAATGAATGGAAGGATTTTGAAAGGGTAGATGGAAAGGAAGGTAAGATCAACGTAAACACACACCTTGAAGGGTGGTGAGAGGGTGGAGGAAACGTGAAGGAATATGGTGAATGGATAGCAGAGGTTGAGGTTTAGGCGCATGGAATGAAAGAATATTTTTGGAGGGAAATGAAGTGGAAGCCTTTGGAAGCTTGAATGTCAATTTCACTTTTTGCTCAACACCAGACTCTTTCAAGAGAGACTTTGGAATCCATATAGCTGTAGGCTTTTTATTTCCTTTTGATGATCTAGAGAGAATATCTTCAATGATGGATTTTGGAACCCATACTTGTCTTGTAGTTTTTTTCTTAGATATCTCTTTTGACTTTATATTTCCATGTCTATTAGAGGAGACATGGTGATCTTCTTTTTTTGATGGATTCTTGTATTGCTTCTTTTTCTTGTATTGAACATTCAAGTTACTTCCAAAGGACTTGGGACTTGTGGAAGAAGGATGAGGATATGATTGGTTTAGATGGGTGGGTGGATGAAAAGGATTCAAGGGTATGCATCTATGTTGATCTTGAGGAAAGATGGGAGATGGAGGGATGTAAGGACCCAAGATGGATGGTGAATCAGGAGAGTTAGGAGGGGAAAGTGAAGGGACATAAGGACCCAAGATGGAAGGAAGGCATGAAGCCCTTAGTAGTGGTGGAAGAGGTCCAAGGATGGAAGTGGAAGATGCAAAAGGATAATCAATAAGTTCATAAGCATCTATATGACAACCAAGGATATCAACATCTTTAGAGTGAGCATTAGGATCTTCAATAGAATCATGGACATCTTGAATATGAGCACCTTCTTTGATAGGATTGTTCAAAGCTTGCAAAGACTTAGGAAGAGTAGAAAGTGGAAGTGAACATGGAGTGGTAGAATAAGAAGATGGAAGACTTTGATCTTGACAAGGATCTTTGGATAGCACCAGTGCATAATTTGTCTCTTGATTTTCAATAGGCTTAACATTGGAAGTAACAACACTATTTTTACCAACCTTAATGGAAGTATCATCTTTGGAAAGCGCAAGTGTAGTAAGGTCATTTTGATTGTCAATAAGCTCAACAGTGTGAGTAGTAGCTTGATCTTGCTTAAGAGAAAATTTAAGACATGGTGGAATGCATGAAAAAGGGTGTATAGGATCAAAAGAACCATGAAGCGGATAAGAGACATCGGGAAAAGGAGTTGATGAAATGGAGGGTTCTTGATCTTGATCTTTATTTATGTTCTTTTCTTCATCATTTTTGGAATCCTCTTGACATGGAGCCACTTCTAAGGACAAGGAAGCATGTTGGGATTGTATGGAAGACTTTGGAAGAGATAGTGGAGAATTAGCTGAAGTAGGGATTATAGCATATGAAGGCTTAGGCTCTTTAGGTTTATCATCATTGAAAGTATTTGCAGCCAAGTGAAGGATAGCTTGAGTTTCTTTAAGAGGTAGCCCTGGAGGATAACTATAGGGAACCACATGAAAAGTATCAGGGCCTATGTCGAATGAAGGTTCTGTGAAAGATTTGAAAGACTCAGAAGCTTTAGGAAATGTATGAGTATTGGAGGAAGTAGGGGATGGAAGGGAACCATCACAAGACAAAGGTCCAACATTAACATGATCTTTCTTGAGAGTGTAATCTTTATTTTCAGCCTGAGAGTTCTTAGAGGAGAGATCCTTATAGTATTGACGTTTCAAGCTAGCACGATGTATTTTATAGTCCTCAGCAGTAGTAGATGGATCATCATCAAGGTATTGTCCACAAAATCCATCAAAATCTCTTTCAAAATCAGAATCACATGGATCACCATCATGATCTATCCAATGCGATGGCCCATTTTTAGTAAGTAGGAATGAACGACGAGGAGGACTCTTAGGAACAGAGGTGTCATAGGTATCATTACATTGTCAGTCATCATAGTCATCATAGTCTCCAAAGCTGGATGTGTCACTCTCTATGGAAGAGGTATCATATTGCTCAAATTTTGTCTGGGGGCATGGTGACATATACAAATCTTTATCAAATGGAAAAGAGTATAGAGGTTCCTTTTCTTTCTCAAGTTTGTCAAGCTGGACTTGCATAGCTTGCAGCTGCTTCATCATAGCGGCGATCAGAATTTCTTCCTCGTGTGTACTGATTCTTTGAGACATGTGTACTAATTTTCAATAGCTACTGATTTGTTCTTGACATAATGATATTTTTGATAGATTCTGGAACTAGGCTGGAAACATTGGATATCTTGCAATTTGACAATTTTTGACAACTCTCTCAAATTTTTCCAAATGACACCCTGCAGACTCGTACGACACTGGGTAGTCTATGAAATGACAGTTGCTAAACTCGTACGACAGTTTGGTAGAAATGAAACAACAGTTGACAAAACTCATACGACAGTTGCTAACAGGGTTTTGATTTTCTTGAATTTGCTGGTTTGAAAACTCGTACGACACTGGGTTCTCAATCATACGACAAATGGGCAATACTGAAATGACACTTGACAAAACTCGTATGACTTTTGACTTCCTGAAATGAATTTTGACTCCAGAAAGAATTTTACGTCAAATTTTGTAAAACTTAAGGTTTTCAATTTTGGATTGTTTGCAAATTGTACTATTCAAATTTTGAAGGTTATACCAGATTTGATCATTTTTAATAGCCAAGTAGATAAACAAGCATGCAGAACAGCAAGCAAGTGATTCCAAGCATGTCTGAAAATAATGAACAAGGGCAAAAGCAACCTTGTGCATGAACAATCAAGTGACCAAATTGTGCTAATCCCTGAGAGTACTAATTGTGTATGTTCTGAAAAGTTTTGCAATAACACACATATACCTGAGAATGAAAAATTGGCCTCTCTAGGGTTTTTAGTAATGGTTTGACTCTGCAACTTTTATGATTCAAAGGGGTGAACTCCAATCCCGGCGCACCAGGGTTTTGACATAGTCTGAGAACTTAATCTTCAAGAGCTGCTAGGGAGATCTGACAACCCAACAATGAACCATACCCATGGAGATTTCTTCCACAAGGACATTTATATAGCAGTTGTCACTACCATGGCGAAAATGGCTATTACCACTTGAGGTTCCGTCAATGCAGTTTGCCCTGTGAAGGGATTGTCCGCTACGGTTAACCCTCTCTAAAGATGACTCACATATTTATACCACAAGGGGACTTGGCTCCAGATTCAAAGTTTTGACACCTCTTCACTTTTAACCCAAACAAAGCAAGCAGATGAATCCGACACGCTAAGACAAAGTTTGTTTCACCAAGGTCTGTGATAACAACTCCACGTGATCTATCAACCTCTCTGAGGAGAGAATGTATCAATCAATAAGAGAAGATGCACTAACCAATTTTGATTCACCAAAGCTCATGATATCAACCCCACGTGATCTATCAACCTCTCCGAAGAGAGAATGTGTTGATCAATAAGAGAAGACGCACTAACCAAGTTGAATGTGAAACGCACTAAGTATCCTCCCTACCTACAAGGATTCTGTCATCAAGAAAGATTTCTCTAGGAATCCAATCTCTCAAGAATCATGAATAGTGTTCATAAGGCCTAATTACTATGTGAGCATAGATATATTCCCGAAAGCAAATCTACCAAAAGTACCCAAAAAGCAGAAAGAGGAACACTTAATGCTTAAAGAGAATATGAGATGAGTCTACAAGGTGGAACACTTAACACCTCACACAAGTTGAAAATGAGTCCCCAACTTAGAAAACAAGTGAGTTCCTAAAAGCACAAAAGGGTTTCCAAGTGGAACACTTAACGCTTCTCTCCTGTTGACCCCTCCCCTTTATGGCGCTGAGATTGCAACCACGGGGCAGAAATGAGGGGCCGGTGGATTAGCGAGTCCAATAACCCAAGATAGAAATCAAGATCAATCACACATATTCTAAGATTACCTAATGAATCCTTAAAGGATCACAACCTAGTATCAAATTATGCAAGTGTGTAGAAATAGATCAAAAGCATGAAATGATGCACACAAGCTTCACACATAAGAGATTTATTTTAAGTCCAAAATCAAAATGTTATTAGATGAAGGAGAATACCTTGGATCCTTTCAACGTGCTTAGTAGATTTTACTTGATTTTTAGCAATTTTTGTTGAGCTTTACTATGCAAGCAAGCTACGAACTCTCCAACAAGCCAACAAGCAAACAAGATATGCAAAGTATATTCAACTTATGAAAACCTTAGGGTTAGATCTAAAAATCAATTGTTAGGAGAAATAATAACCAGAAATTAATTCAAATGACAACTCATATCATGCATTGAATCATATGAAAAATAAGTGCATACCCATCACAAAATTTTAATTTTTTTGCACTGCATTTGACCTAGTTAACAAGATCTAATTTTTTTGATATGATTTTGGCCACAAAAATAGAAATTCAGAATAAAGACCCCTATTAAAAAATAGAGAGCTTTCCAAAAATGCAAAATTTTTAGAAAAATCTCTTCATTTGTGCCCTAGAGACCCATTTTATCAAAATAGACCAGTTTTTGCAAATTGACTATTTGAGCTATTAAATTGCATCCAAATTTAAAACACAAATAATAGACCCCCTATATAATTTGAAGAGCTTTCCGAAAATGTAAAAATTTCTAAAAAATATTCTGATTTGCGCTGAAAATTAATTTTTTATGAAAAATAAAAAAAAAATTATTAAAAATTCAAAAAAATTTAGAAAATTCTGAATTTTTTATCAAAGCTTCCCCAATATGTCACAAACTTGTAAAAAATATTTCAGACCAAAAATCCAAGCTGTTTGGGAGATAAAATTAAATCTTTGAAACTTTAGGGTTTTAGCTCCCAAAAAAAAATCAAAACCAGCATGCAAAGGTGGGTTGCCCCACGGTGGGTGCCAGAAATGTGTGTGTGAATTTTGTCCCTGATTTGTAGACACAAAACTTTAGTAAAACATTAGAGGTTAGCTATAATCAAAATCGTGCAAAATTAAAATCTACTCTAACCAAGCGATTTACTGCCTTCTAGTAGGTGCGAGATTGATGTTCTCAGATTGTAATCGAGATCAGTGACCTAGACGACACCTAAATGAAAGATTTGAATGCAATTGATCTAGATATGAAATATGAATGTAATTAAGCTATTTTTTTTTGGTATTTTTTTATGCAATAAGAATGATTAATCTGATATGAAATCTATGCTAGATGAAATTGATATGCTATGAATGTTATTGAAAATTGATATGCAATGCTAATCAAACAATGATATGCAATATGAATGAAAAAATAAGATTGATCTCACAAAGATGTCGATTCGCAAGAGCTTTGATTCTTCAATTCTAATTCTCCAGCGTGATTGTGCAAATTTTGTGAATGACTTTGGCAAAGTAAGCTTGCAAAATTATGAGATGCTTGGATGCAAATTTGAGAGATGATTGAGAGATGAATTATGAAGAGATGAGCCTTGCTTTTATAGAAATCCAGGGCTTTGGAGGTGCATGGGAAAAAAAAGTCATAAATCACTCAAATAACTCAGGTTGATTTTTGAGTTATTTTATAATAAAGATAATTTAATTCACAAAAACATGCAAAAGCTAAGTTTTAACTCAAAATAGAGTTTAGCTTTAATTGATAATTGATAGTTGTCTGCTTTTATGATTGTGCATGTTTTATTTATGAATTAATTTAATAATAAAGTGATTTATTTCTAACTTAACTGCTTTTAAAAATAAAACAATTGATTTATGGGTTAATCAATTATTTAATCAAACTTTTATTAAAAACTATATTATTAAATAATGACAACTTGCTTTAATTAATTAAATAAGAATTTAATCAATTATTCATATGATATTAGATTTATTGTCAAAATTAAATAATACAATTAATAATAGATAGAATTAAATTTAATTACATAATTAAGTGGCAAATATTAAATCTAATTAATTAAATATGAAAATATTCAATTAATCAAACTTTAGGATAAATGTGATTTATTGCCAAATAATTATAAAATTAAAGATAATTATGATGATTAGAAATATTACTAAGAATATTCTCCGATGCAGAATTTAAGATAATTAATTATGATTCGATGATGTTTAGATGTGCTTTAGATTAGGACTTTGATGTTGATTTCGTTTGAATTGAAGATGCAGGATATTAATGAACTTATAGCCCATTTTTAGGGTATTACACTACTAATCCCCAAGATGACTTGAGGGATTTCAGTGCTCTATCCATGGATTTTATGCATGATCAAATGTATCTTATGCGCCTCTTTCCTCATAGCTTGGGAGGGTCAAATATGGAGTGGTTTTCTCAGTTACCCACTGGAATCAAATCTTTTGACAAGATCACTAATCTATTTATCTAGCATTACTCACACAATATTCAACATTCAGTCAATATCCAAGATATTTTTAATCTAAAGCAATGACAAGGGGATCCTTTCTTGGTATTTATCCAGAGATGGAGACAACTATGTACAAAGTATCCTCGCAAACTACCAGAGTCTGAGAGACTTGACATTTTATTGGACAATCTTGTCCTAGATTTTGGATATCAAGTACAACTACAAGGTCCCCTAACTTTCAATAGCATGATTAAACAAGCTGTGAGAATAGAAGCATTTATGATCAAGAAAGGAGAGTTGACTTTGCAAAAGGATAACAAACAAGGGTCTTCCTCCTCAAAAAAAAGATAAAGGGAAGTTTGTCAATAAGAATAGAGATGTGGTGAATGATGGAGTGGTTGACAATGTAACCTCGAAGCCTATGAAATCTATTTTCAATCTTTCCTCTAGTATACAAGTGGTCAAAGCTACTAAAAAGGCTACAACGGACACTCAGTAGCCTTCGAGATTCGTTAAAAACAAGCCTTCGGCATCTCAACCCAAGCGTGAGTTCAAGTCCTTAAGAGAACCACTTGATGTGATTTATAAGACTCTCATGCAAAACCAGATACTCATTCCTTTGGAAAAGCATCTCTATGATCCACAACTGTGACCTCATTGGTGGAACGATAACGCATACTGTGATTATCACCAAAATAAGGGTCATAAAACTTCTACTTGTCTCCAGCTGTGCCATAAGATCCAAGATTTGATTGAAAATGGTGACATTGTTATGGACAACCATAACAAGAATTCAAATCATCAAGCATTTAAAGATCCCTTTCCTCCTCACGAGAAAGGTGAATCTTCCAAGACTAAGAAAACCAATGCCAAGGATAACTACACATATACTACCAACGACAATATCATTAACATGGTTGAACCTGTTGAGGTTGAGTATTGCGATGTGATTACTACTAAGGGGAGCGAGGATGCTCCTAAGCCTAAGACTCCATTTGTCTTGCGAGGCCCCGAGTCTCATTCTTCCAAACATGAATCATCTCAGGATTGCGCAAATGTTGTTACTTTCTCTCATGCAAAAATTACCATTAAGGGTCCTAACCCTTCTACATCTTCTCTGAAGCAACTTGCGGATAAAGCTATTGTTGGTCCTACCAAAAAAAATTTGAAATCACTCCCTACACCTAGTGTTGGTGCCCAAAAATGATGGATTTATTTTTGTCCAATTGACAGGTATAATGATACCTCTATAATTTTGGCTTAATCAAGCCAAGGCTAGTAGGCCTAATTTCACTTTGAACTATTTAATTCTCTATGTCACACAACTGCATACATAAACAAACAAAGTTCCTCCAAAGGTGGTGAATGATCCTTTGAGGAAAGAAACTAATCTCCTAAAAATCTCTATTCTATAATACTTGACTAAATGGATTATACTAAATAATTAAAAGTAATGCTTTTGAAATAATGATTTAATGGTCTATAAACTACAAAATATGAACCAAATGACAATTTCCAAATAATGATTAGATCAGTGCCTTCTAAATACTTGGTCTATAGAGTCAAAAAACTTTCAATCCTACGTACAATCAGAGACGGTTTTAAAAACTTGCTTTAATAAGACAAGACCATCATTTCAGAGGCTTCCACTTGATCCACAATTCAAATCAATTTACACAACCAATCCTATCAAGTTTAACTCAAATTAAGAGACCGATAAGAACAATGGTAGGTTCACAGACCATACAATTGATATTCAAGTTGTATATATTAATTTTGAATTATGATACTCAGGGAATTCAACACAGTGAAAAACTCTATTTAATAGAATATCTGAAAGACTAATTGAAAACATATAACGTATAACCACAAATAAAAAGAAGTGCACTTATCTTTATTGATGTTGAAAAACTAGTACATAAGAGTTCATAGTTGCAGTTGTTTATGAAATTCTATTATATGAAAATATATCTTGTATTTTCTTGTATTTTCTTGTATTGTCTTGTCTCTACATTTTACATTATGTATACATATGTGTTTGAGTGGCTTTCACACCTCTTTAGGGTGAAAAGACAACCTTATTACAAATTATTTTGAAAAAATAATAAACTAACTAAAAAATAACTACTAACTTTCGGATTTGGGTCTGGTCGAAAATCCAAAACACCTCGTGGAAAGTTAATATTTTTAGTGGAAATAAGAAATTTTATTTTCCAAACTGGATCTTTTTTAGATTTTTAAAATTCGACCATCTTAAGCCTCTGTCGGCATCATCTTTGCAGCAAGTCAAAATTTTAGCATTTTCTGAAGGCTTTGATCACAGAATTTTGATTGTTCCTATCACAGAGATTCCTTCCTTAATCTCTCAACTTTTTAATTGAAAATTAATGTAATATTTTCATCCCATTTCATGTACTCCATCATTAATTATTCTACATGGAGTTTAAGAGGCCATTTTTTAAGGTTTTATCACTATATAGGACTCCAAATTTTGCCCAAAATTTAGAGATCCAACATGCTCTTTCTGGGGACGTATGCTCCATGTGAGCATAGTGAGATTCCAGCTATCTCTAGAAGAATAAGACCAAGTGCGAAGTCCATTAGGCTATAGAGTCACTACATATTTCAATAATGAAATCAAATCTCATTCGGTGGCCCCAGGCCACCAAAACATGGAATCAACATTTTCCCCTATCAAACACTTGATTCTAATCATGTAACACTTTGGATTTCTTGAATACAATGTCATCATTTTTGTGAACAATACTTGTTGCTTTATCAATGTATTCTTTGGTATTCTCTTTTTATTTTTCCTTTGAGAAATCATCAGACGCACTTTGGTCCTTGCCGAACGGAAGCTCCCTATGGTCATGCATGTGACCAGTCATATAATCATTAGAATAAATCTTCTTCGCGTGATTGTCTTTTTGTATATAATTTTCTATGTCTCCATATTTATAATATAGATTATGTTTGTCTAATCCAAACTCTTCTTCAGGCCTATGGTGCAACACTTGTTCATATAATGGTTTTAAAGATGGTTCATGTCGAGGAGACACTTCTTCACATATACCAGGACTATGGTCAGGTGTGATATTTGAGTAATCTTCAAGACTATCCTTTAATCTATTTACCCCATCATGATTCGCTAATTCTATCTCATCTTCACATATTTGGTGTACCTCCTACTCAAAGGATGAAATAAAATATATCTCACCCTTTGAATGCACTTCATGAGTTTCATCATCCTCAAAATTATCATTAGGCATGTTATCTTCATCATGATGTCGATGGATTTGATTGCATAGAAGATTCTCTTCAAATAATGGATTCAAGAACATAGAGAACTCATACATATATTCATCTTCTTCCTCTTCAAATAATGGATTCAGAAACATAGAGAATTTAGACACTTCTTCTTCTTCTTCCTCTTTACTAAATTCATCCTTTTTAGAATCATATACTTCATCAACAAGATAGATGTCTCTCTCATCAGGTTTATCTTGTGGTGTTTCATCAATTTTTTTATCTTTGTGAATTGGAAAAAATTTTGAGTTTTTTTTTGTATATGCCTTTGACATTCCTTATCCAACAAATCTGAAATTTGTTCTGTGTTGAGAAAATCTTCTTCCTCATTCATTTTATTTATATTATCTACTTCTATTTCATAGGTCCTATTCTCACAAGAGTCAGCCACACATAAATAAATAACTGGATTTATTTTGTTCTTTTCTCTTATGTTATCCTTTATTATATAATTACGAAATACATGTTTGATTATTCAAGATACAAGTCCATGGTTGGATTTATTATTTTCTTCATCTGGATCTCAAACTTCATTAGAGCTTTGTACTCTTGTAGATTTCACACTGCATCTATCACCTTCTTGTCTTTCAATATTTAAAAATTCATCCAAGGGAGACATACAAGGCTCTGCTTCCCAGATGTATAGTTGATCCTCTTCCTATTCATAACACATGTTATTTCTTTCACTTGCATAATGGAATTCATATAGAAACCATTGTTCAAATTCTTTCCACGATGAAATACATTGTGTAGGTAATGATTCATATGCCTCTCTTGCATTATTTTTTAATGACCATGAAAACAACTTCATGGCATCATCTTCTATATCAACCTCATAATCATTAAGGAACATATGAAAAGTAGCCAAATGATCAAGAGTTGATTCATCATAATCTCCATAAATTTTAGGCACCCTGTGTGAAATATTTGTAAATACTTCATTATTACTAAATTGAAACCTTCTAAGATCCAAAGGCTTGATGTCCACTAGAACAAATAGTTTTTTCTAAAATGATTGTTTATTCTGATACATTCTAAATATCTGAATTGGTAGTAAGTTGTTTCTTTATACATTAGGTTCTTGACAATAGAGTCGCCACCTCTTTCAAAGAGGAAAAATTTACTTATCTCCTCGGTCTTCTTCCTCAATGGAGTCACCACCCCATTTGAGGAATGTCTTTCTTCTAGGTTCTTTCTTCTAGTAAAGTGTACTTCCAAACAAACTACTATAACTACTTTTTGATTCTGATCTACGAAATCTAAAATTCTAGGTAACTTCACAATATATATTGTGAGCAACTCTCCTCAGTAGAGTCACCAATTTGTTGGTGCCCAAAAATGATGGATTTTCTTTTGGCCAACTGATGGGTATAATGATACCTTTGCAATTTTGGCTTAATCAAGCCAAGGTTGGTAGGCCTAATTTCACTTTGAACTATTTAATTCTCTACGTCACACAACTGTGTACATAAGCAAACAAAGTTTCTCCAAAGTTGGTGAATGATCCTTTGAGGAAATAAACTAATCTCTTGAAAATCTCTATTCTATAATACTTGACTAAATGGATTATACTAAAGAATTAAAAGTAATGTTTTTGAAATAATGATTTAATGATCTATAAACTACAAAGTATGAACTAAATGACAATTTCCAAATAATGATTAGATCAGTGCCTTCTAAATACTTGGGCTAGAGTCAAAAAACTTTCAATCCTAAATATGATTAGAGATGGTTTTAAAAACTTGCTTTAATAAGACAAGGCCATCATTTCAGAGGCTTTCTCTTAATTCACAATTCAAATTAATTTACACAACTAATCATATTGAGTTTAACTTAAATTAAGAGACTGATAAGAACAATGGTAGGTTCACAGACCATATAATTGATATTCAAGTTGTATATATTAATTTTGAATTATGATACTCAGGGAATTCAACACAGTGAAACACTCTATTTAATAAAATATCTGAAAGACTAATTGAAAACATATAACTTATAACCACAAATAAAAAGAAGAGCACTTATCTTTATTGATGTTGAAAAACTGGTACATAAGAGTTCATAGTTGCAGTTGTTTATGAAATTTTGTTCTATGAAAATATATCTTGTATTTTCTTGTATTGTCTTGTCTCTACATTTTACATTATGTATATATATGTGTTTGAGTGGCTTTCACACCTCTTTAGGGTGAAAAGACACAACCTTATTACAAATTATTTTGAAAAAATAATAAACTAACTAAAAAATAACTACCTAACTTTTGGATTGGGGTCTAGTAGAAAAACCAAAACACCTTGTGGAAAGCTAAGATTTTTATTGGAAATAGGAAATTTTATTTCTTGAACTGGGTCTTTTTTAGATTTTTAAAATTCGACCATCTTCAGCCTCTGTTGACATCATCTTTCCAGCAGGTCAAAATTGTATCATTTTCTGAAGGCTTTGATCATAGAATTTTGATTGTTCCTGTCATAGAGATTCCTTAATCTCTCAACTTTTTAATTGAAAATTAATGTAAATTTTTCATCCCATTTCATGCACTCCATCATTAATTATTGTGCATGGAGTTTAAGAGGCCATTTTTTAGGGTTTTTTTTTTTTTTTTTTTTATCGGTAAAAGGCAAAAGCCCTATAATTTTATTAATACAAAGTCAAAAGTTTTTACATACAATACCCTGCTTAGTGCAGGCACTAGTAGGAAAGAGCAGGGTAGAGAAAACCTCCAGCCATGCTTGGGACATAAGTCTAGATACTGATACATAGTTTTGCGAGCATACCCATGACTCGATATTCATCGAGATTTGAAAAAATACATCATTACAAGTGGGCATACCGACTACTCGAGCTTGTCGAGAATACATGTGTTTCTAGATTAATACAATAATTTTAATTTACAAGCTTTGTATTCCATAACTAAATATGTGGGTATTGATTAAAAGATCCAATCCTAATCCTTTGAAAGAGGAATGATGTTGATGTCGTTGGATGGCTTGATCTACAAAAGAAACAAAAGAACCAAAACCTTTCCCTCTTGCATGGTTAGTGTATCAAGAATAAAATGTAATTTAAGTCCTTTTTTATTTACCAATGGATGATAGTATGGGTTACCTAAATCCATTTTAGAAAAATAAATTAACCCGCAATTCATAAGTAATAGTTCATACAATTAAGCTGCCCTACATTCTCAATAAGAGTTAATATATTCTAATGCTAATCCATATTAAAAAACCTTAGAGCAAAGAATCTGAACATCCATAAGACAAACTCCTTAATAAAGAAAATAAGCTGCAGTACTGAACTTAGACCCTTAATTAGAAATAATTAGCAAATTCGAGTTGCATCAAAGACTGAACTATAAAACATCAAAACAAGTGAAAGGGTACACCCTTTAGCTATAAATACCTCTTAGTTATAATTTGTTATTCAGGATGTTCACTAGAACATACCCGGTGAAGATAAGCTCCCCATTGCTGAAGATACCAATAGCCAGAGCTTTATTGGCCTAAGGAACATTTCTCCATCTACTATACCAAATCAAGGCAAAACCACCTTAACCCACTTCCCACAGATCCTGAATGTCTAAAGTTCCATATATATTCAAGAAGCAGCTCCAGATTACCATACTTAACCCCTGCTGAAGTTGAACTCTAATACAACAAAAGAGCAAGATAGGCTAGGCTAAATGGAGAGAGCTACAAACATGCCTATTACTCCTCCATTGGTCCTATACAAATACAGGTTATTAAAGTGATAGTCTCCCATGGACTTCTCCAATGCCCTTCTAGTTGCATCTGGCAAAGGATTGTGAATTTGATTCCACCTTTCTAGAGTTATGCTACCTCGGAAAGCCATGGCCCTGTCACTTTGTGTATAGAAGGTACACACTCTTGTCTCCATGTTGGTGTGAGTGAGGGTTGTCTCTTAGAAACCTATAAAAATCTGATGAGGTCGAACCTCCTAGAAGGGACTAGAGAAATATTATTAATAATAACAAAACTTTTGTAATTACTTCACCACCTTCCTAACCATAAGCTGGAATACCTGCAAGGTTGCTGATGTCATTATACCTAATGATTTGGCTATAAATAATGAAAATTATGCTCCTCCAGTAATCAGTGCTTGTCAGCTATGTAAGGCAGCACATCCCAAGTAATCACATTGTAACTTACATGATGAGATCCTAGCCTGGGTGGTTACTATTTATCATACCACCATCTTTGTTAATAGTACAGATACCATTAGTGCCCTATAATGGTCCGTGGGGTGGGAATGACACTGATCAGGTGGATCAATTTGCCCATAGGGCTTATCCTATAATCATTGCAACTTTGAGGTACTTGCCGATAGTGAGTCTAATTATTACAATGTATGTCAAAATATTATTTCATTTATTATCCCATATTAGCAGTAGAGGGGGTTGTCCACTGGATATGATGGCCTTAGGTAACCAATTGATGGCATGTTTAATGTCGATGATGTCTGAGGGTGCTCATCCTTAACTGTCTTGGGGTTAAGTAAAGAGGTTACATGTTAATAGTCCCTCTCCTATCCACCAAGCCTAGCAATGCACATCCTGAAAGAGGCATATTAAGGCCATTCTGCTATAGTAGATTTAACTTAGTATGTGCTTAAAAAGGGGATAGCTAAAGCATGCTATTTATGGAGATAGCTTACTATACTAAGGGTTTCAAACTGATTAATAATTTTCCTATAATCTATTTAACTTCTTGTTTAACTCACCTAAACATTTGTAAAGGGGAAGCTAGGATATAGCAGACCTAAAAGAAAATTTATACTATATTTTTGTATAACTAATTAGACATAATCAGATAACCTCAAGGTAGAAGATCCATTATTACTTCTCCATTTGCTCCTAGGTTCGCAAGTGTATCAGCCTCTTTGTTTCCTTCCCTATAAGTATGGCAGATTTCATATTTTGTTATGTTCTCCAAAATTTGAATTATCTCTTCTATTTTTTAGTTCAAAAACCAATTCAGGGTTCTTTTACTGCAAATGGCATTGACTATAACTTGAGAGTCACCTTCGATAATAATTTTGGTGATGTTAAGATTCTTGCAAATTTTGAGCCCTTCCAATATCGCTAAACATTCTGCCATGTTTTTTGTGGAGGGGTTAATAGGCCTAGAATACTTAGCAATAACTTTCAACTTCCAATTACGAATAATCCCCCCGATACCAACAATCCCTGGGTTACCCCGCGAGGCTCCGTCAAAATTGAGTTTGTACCAGCCCTCCTTAGGAGGTATCCATTTACAAGCTACTCTGTCAGCCTTCACTTTGGACCCCCCTTTACCATACAAAGGAGGGATTTCTAGTTTTGGCCACCTATTCCTAATTTTATTGTCCCAGCTCTTAAATGACTCTTCATAACTTAGCTTCTCCCTAAGTTTGCTATTAATAATTTCTACAATAGATGCTTCAATCTTATTTGTGATCGTATTCCAAGTTAGTTTTTGATCTATAAAAATTCTTCTATTTCTCTCCTTCCAGATTTACCATACAACTATTGAGGGAGCTATAGTCCATATACCCTTATATAAATTTTCTCTGTACAAGGATGGCCACGTTTTGAAATTGCTGAGAAGATCGAAATGTTGAGCGGATTTCCAACCTAAACTCTGGTAAAGCCAATTCCAATAGTTTTGGAAAAAGGGGTAGTTAAGAAGGAGATGATTAGCATCCTTAGATTGATTCTCACATAGTGAACATCTTGAAGGACCCTCAAACCCTAGTTTAACTAGCCTATCTGTTGTGAGAATTCTATTTTGCAATGCCGCCCATAAAAACATACTAGCTTTAGGGAGGCAAGCTTTATTCCAGCAAAGATTCAGGGGGATGTCTATGTTATCCATATTTTGATCTCTGATAATCGAATTGTAGCCTCCCTTTACTGAGTACTTACCATTGTTGGACCCTGCCCATATAAGATTATCTTATCTATTTTTAAGGGATAACTCTCTATCTTTCAGAATCACCAAAAGGCCCTATTTCTCTTGCCATGCTAGGCTGATTTCCCTTAACTCTTTCCAATTGGTAGTCTCCTTCTTATAGAGATAATCCCTAAGATAAATACCTATAACTCTTTTACATTCTTCCATAAATTTAGAGGAAAAACCCAAATTGCTTAGGGGGGTTAAGCTCACCCAGGAGTCATCCCAGAATAGAGCTTTATCTCCTGCTCCAACATCCCAAGTGAGATGCTTGTTAATTATACCTCTACAATCTTTTATGAAATTCCATATCCTAGAGCCTCTAACATGAGAGTGAGCCCTAAAGATATTGATGGGGTCAGAGTCGGGGATGTATTTGTGGATTAATATTGATGCCCATTTGCTACTAGATTCTTTATACATTCTCCAAACTAGTTTTGCCCCGAGGGCTTGGTTCTGCCATAGGAGGTTTTTGATACCAAGACCCCCTTTTGAAATAGCCTTGCATAAGGTATCCCATTTAATTAGGGCTAGTTTTTTATCATTTGATGTACCCTACCAATAGAAGTCTCTGAGCATTTTATCTAAGTTTTGTTTAACACAAATTGGAAGGGGAAGGATAGACAAATGATACGTGGGTATGGCAGACAGGACTAATTTAATCATTGTCGCCCTGCCTGCTTTAGTTAGCCACTTTCCTTTCCAAGAACTCTTCTTATTTTGAATTTTAGATACAACTTTCTGCCATAAGTTGGTTGATAGGAGGCCCTTATCTAGGTCGATTCCCAGGTATTTGCACAGAAATTTGCCAACTTTATAAGCCATCAGTCTATAGATTTCTACTTCAGTTTTCAAGGATGTGTTAATGAAAAAGATTTTTGATTTAGTGGAGTTAATGTGCTGACCTGAGGCTTTTGAATAAATGTTTAAGATGTCCTTGAAAGCTGTAGCTTCTTGCTTGCTAGCATGACCTGGTAGGATCGTATCATCCACAAACTATTGATGAGTAATGTTAGGGACATTTTTCGATGCCTTCAGCCCCAAGATTTTACCTTCTGTCTATTTCTATGTGATAGCTCTACCTAATGCTTCCGCCATAATGATGTAGAGGAAAGGAGATAATGGATCGCTCTGTCTGATGCCCCTTGAGATATTAAAAAACCTTCCGGGGATCCATTAATAAGAAGTGAAATTTTAGGAGTAGAGATGCAGTTGAAGATAAGGTTAATCCATTATTTCCAAAATCCAAAAGCTTCAAGGCACTTACAGAGGAATCTCCAATCCACTTTATCGTATTCTTTTTGAACGTCTATTTTGATAATCATGCTCGGCTCCTTTGTAATTTGGGTAGTGTGTACTATCTCCTGAGCAATGATTATACCATCAAGAATAGATCTATTAGCAACAAAACCTGTCTGTTCTTCTAAAATAAGGCTAGGGAGAAGGGTTTTAAGTCTATTTGCTAAGCATTTGGAGAGAATTTTATAAATATTATTACAAAGGGAAATCGGTCTGAAGTCGCCCGATTCTGTACTTTCATTCTTTTTTGGAATCAATGTGAAAAGGGTATTATTTATTTCACCTAGAAGTGTACCCGAGTTTTGAGTTGCTTCTATTGCTTGCCAAACCTCTTCTCCAATAAAATGCCAACATTTTTGAAAAAAGCCAGCTTGGAATCCATCTGGGCCCGGTGCTTTATCCAGATGTAGTTGGAACATAGCTACCTTAACTTCCTCCAAAGAGAGTTTACTGTTAATCATCTTGTTATCAGATTTTGAAATCAGCTTAGGGATGGCTTTAAGCTTTTCATTTTGAGCCTTAAGGTCAGAGGCTTCTGAGCTATTTAGGAGGGACTGATAAAAGTTGGTAAATATATGTGAGATCTTCTTAGGGTCTGTAGTAAAGTTACTCCCATCAGTCTTGATTCTTGATATTCTATTAATGCCTCTTTTAAAGTTGGTTGTATTATGGAAAAATTTATTATTGTTGTCCCCCTCCTTAAGCCATGATTCTCTGGATTTCTACTTCCATAAAATTTCCTCTTTGAGGAGGATATCATTGTATTTAGCCATTAAGTCCTTTTCCTTATGATAGCTATGTTCATTCATTCCTTGTTCTGTTACCATATTATTAAGATCAGTAATTTCTTGTTCTAGTTTAACATTTTTTTCTAAAATATTATTAAATTTTTCCCTATTCCATTCTAGCGCCTTATTTTTGACGATTTTGAGCTTTGCTACTAAGCAATACATCTTTGAGCCTTTAATCAAAACTTGGTTCCACCATTCTTCTAAGAGATGAATAAATTATGCGTCTTGGAACCACATGAACTCAAATTTGAAAGGATTCCTTGATGGTTTGACATCCTCTAAGATATTAAGCCTAACAGGAAAGTGATCCAATCCTGACTCAGGGAGAATCTCTGAATTTACTATATGATCAAAGTTTTCAGCATTGGTTCGGGTGAAGAATCTATCTAGTTTTTCCACTATATGACTAAAACCTTCTCTTCTATTGTTCCACATATAATTCCCATTAATTGTGTTGATACTTATTAAGTGATTCTCCGTTGCCCATTTGTTAAAATCTTTATGTGCTTGTGATATAAATTGGGAGCCTCCATATTTTTCTTTTAGATTTAATATGGCATTGAAATCTCCTCCAATGATGAAGGGTTGTTCCAAATCTTCACTTAAAAGGTCTTGTATTTCCTACCAAACTTTCATTTTATCTTCATTAGGGGTTGGTCTGTATACGTTGATCAATTTAAATTTTAAATTAGATTTTAAACTACTAACTTCTAGGACCATCCAATTATTACTGGAAAATAAGGGAGAAGCGACCACTTTATGAGGGTCCCAAAGGACTGCTAGCCTGCTTGAAGGGCTAGAGACAGTAACAAACTCTGACTTCCAGATACCTAATTTCTTACTAAACTTATTGCTTTCCTCCTTGGAAAGCTTGGTTTCCTGTAATAGAATTATTTTAGAATCAAATTTTTTTAGGTACCTCTTGGTAAATCTCTATTTGTTAGGGGAATTTAGGCCCCTAACATTCCATGTAGTGACTTTCATTGTTCAGTGGGAAGTCTCTTCCCCTTCCCAGCATAGAGAATATCTATGATTTTTACTTGATTTCTTGCATTACCATCCATAGTTCTTAATTCCACTGTAGATTTTCTCCCTCTCTTCTTTTTAATTCTATTGATATTGGGAGTACTTAGACTTCCTCTAGTCATTGCTATTCCTAGATGCCTATTATCATTAGTAATACAAAAGAGGCCTTCAATGGATTCATTAACCGATGTTAGGTTACCAGCTAATTTTATAAAAATACTATTCCGCTATTCTAGAATATCACAATCTGATTCTAATTTATCTTGTGCTTTTTTAGCATCGATAATTTCCTTTCCATAGATTTCAATTAGGTCCTCTATGTTATTTGGTATTTCCAGGCATAAAGTCTCTAATTCTACAGGGATAGAGGTTGTTGTTCTCTCCCCATTTGATGGTGCAATTTCAGTTTTGGCAATTGATGTGGCATTTATTGGACTCAGACAGCCTCTTTTAATTTCATTCTTGTTTGGATCAGAAGGTATTGATGTTGGCCCAGCAATGTAGGGTGATAAGTAATCTACATTTTCTTCCTCTTGCTCTTCAGTACAATTTTTAATGAGTTTAATTAGTGTTTCCTTCTGGTATCTTAATTCCTCGTGATCACATATTTCATCTACAAGCATATCCATTAATTCATCTGTAAGGGATTCTCCCCAACTGTTAGTGATACAGTTTGCCTCCTTTTCACATTTTTTCTCAGACACTCTTCCTGTTTTGGGTTTTAAGGATTGTGAAAGAGATGCCTCCTCAATTTTAGTTACTAGCTTGAGGTCTATTTCTACTAATTCAGGAGTCAGTGCTCCTTTCATGGGTATGCTCTCTAGTGAGTCTAACTCCTTTCAGTCGCAATGGTCTTTCCTTGAATGTTTGCTGTGATTCCATTTGTAGGGTTCGTACCTATCTTTTCTGCATTGATGTACTTGCTACCGATGTCTAGGATTTTTTGGTTATCATTAGTGTTTTCAAAAAACAAACTTGCATTCTCTATACTATTAAAGAGGGGATTTACCTGCCTCCTTAACGGCATGGGAGATCTAGAGGGATCCTGGTTATTATTATAAATATTTGAGGAATTGGTTTTGCATAATACGTAAGGTGAGAAAATAGGTTCAGTATTTGAGAGCTCAAAACCCCCTTTATCATCTAAGAATTTTACTTCAACCCTATTATCTGGGTCACGGGAGACAACTGTAGGGTAATTGGGAGTGGATGGGAGAGAGGTCCCTTCATCCTTAGAGGCTTCAATGAAGTCATCAATGATCATGGGATTAATAATTAGGGTGTTTGAGTTACAACACAACTAAAGGGGGGAGATATACTTGTTATGGTAATTTAGCCCAACGATGATTATCACATCTGATTTATCATATTTTGTTTTAACCATCCTTTTAAAAACCCCAATTTTGTCTCCTATATTTTTCACAACTTCTAAATGGCTACATTCTAGTGGCAGATTTCTTAACATAATTGCTTTCTCTATTTGAAAATCTGGAGTTCTGATTGGATTAAAAAATGGAAATGAAGAAACTACAAAAAAATAATTACCTTTGAATTTCAAATACCCTTTCTCTAAAACTTTGTTTTTAAGACTACTATTTTTACAGTCCACAAATATGAAATTGTCCGCCAAGATTGTAATACTTACCTTTGCAGGGAGAAGGGCTAATAGACCTTCGACTATATCCACAATATGTACTTTGGTTCCCATCCATTTGCATATGACACCTATCTTTGCATAGGCATTCTGCTTTTTCCAAATATGACTTCCATTCAATGAAACCTTAAGATGATTATTATCTTTCTTGCCATGTGTAAGAGATTTTGAATGTATATAATCAACTAGATGCCTATGTGGCAGATTATAAACATTATCTCTACACTTATCTAGAGATTGTTCATCCACATAACCCTGTTTAAGCATATTTTGAGGCTTACTAATCGTCAATCTCACATTTTCTTTCCTGTGATGAGGAGGGTTGTAAGCTTCTAATGTTCTGTGGGACATAGCAAAGTCATGCATACCTTTTAATGCCTTTTGTTCCATAGCTAGGGTTTCAGTTAAGGGAAAGGGAGAATACCTCACACCAGCATTACAACCCTGATGTGCTTGCCTTCTGGCATCTTCTCCACCTTCCCCAACCCTACTCTTTTGTGGTCTTACTAAATTACAAGGTATATTTGTTTTGCTTAAAATTTCAAAAGAATTTTTAAGAACTATATTGCTGCTTTTGTGATTTTTAGGAAAAAATTTAGCCATTTTCTTGCTTGTGACCGTGCGCCATTCATTTTTTCTCACCCTGCCAGCATCAGAAGGTTTTCTAACTTCAGGCATTCCTGCTTCCTTCACAACAAATGATGTGTTGAGAGGTCCTCTAGCCGAAACCTTTGTAGGAGGCTTATCCTTTGAAATCCCATGATGTTCATGGACTCTAATATCTGATTGTCATGCTGAGGGTTTATCTATGATGTGAGAAATGGTAGTCCATGCGGGAACTCTATCACTTTCTCCCAATTTAGAGATAGCATGGAATGGGACTTGTTCTGTAGCTCTTGTCCTACCCTGCTCTTTAATAGCTTTCATTGCGTATTTAGTTTTTGAAAATAAATTTATTTGGGCATCCAATGTTTCGACTGAAAAAAAATTCCATGGCCTCATCCTGTTATGGAAACAATACCCTGATTGGATATCAGAATTGGGTTCCAAAACCCTAGTTTTGAGTATAGACATTGTAACAGATTCCTTCGCGCTAAGATCCCTGGGCACTTTGTCCACAATTTTACCTTGAGGGGCGGAGATCTTAGCTGAAGGTTGCTGAATTTTGAGGGCATCCATCCCACTTTTGGCTTTCTGTTCTGTAATAAAAACCTTAAGGTGATCATAAGTGGGATGTAGATACCTTTCATCTTTCTGCTTACAATCCTCATGTTTATGCCCATATTGCCAACAGTTGAAACAGTAGCTGGTGAATTCTTTGCACGGGCTTGTGGAGCTCTCATTCCTATTTGTTGTAGACTTGGATGGGGCTAGCGCTGAGGCAAACCCATTTCCTCCTATTTTTGTCTGCCCATGATGTAGAAACCCTAGTTTGATCTGCCGATTTTGCCAGGCAATTTTCCTTTGTAATCTTATCTTTCACATTTTCGCAAATATTAGTTCTACTTTTTAAATATAATTAATATTTATTAAAGTTTTATCACTATATAAGACTCCAAATTTTGCCCAAAATTTAGAGATCCAATGCCTGGTACAGCTAATTATAGAATTCTAGACCAACTAAAACATACCAACACTCAGATCACTATCTTTGAGCTGTTGAAGATCTCACCTGCTCATAGGGAGATTCTAGATAAAGCCCTCACCAAGGAAAATGTCCCAAAAGATTTGGATCTTGATCAGTTTCAATCCATGGTGGGTCACCTGACCTCGCTGCATTATTTATCTTTCTCTAAAGAATATGACCACTGGCTGAGCCATCTACACAATGCTCCTTTGCATATAGAAGTCATGATAGGTCCAAAGTGCATCCGCCACATCCTCATTGACAATGGTGTTGGCCTCAATATTTTCTTTGCTGAGCTGCTCACCCAATTAGGCTATGATGAAGATTGCATAGATGCCCACAAGAAAATCACCATTAAGGCATATGATGAAGAAGAATGCAAATCCAAAGGTCTGGTTGTGCTGCCAATCTGAGTTGGACCTATTGAAAGAGATGTCATTTGTTAGGTTCTAGATATTCCTCTAGCATATAATATATTATTGGGTAGACCATGGATCCATGAAATGCAGTCAGTGCCATCCACATATTACCAATGTACCAAATTCTCATTCCATGGAGCAGAGGTGATAGTACCTACCAATACCAACTATTCTTGCAACACACTCACACAATCTATAGATAGTCTTGTCCCAACTAATAGAGATTCCACTGAATTCTATGACGCTAAACTCAAAGAAATGGAATAGACTCTGAAGCTTAAGGATATAGGCATGGGAGGGTATCAAATTGAAATTGTGTTATCATTAGCATCTCTACCTCCATCTCCGCATTCCTACGGGAGACCCTCTGTGAACAATAAACCTTCTGCTTGATCTCCCCAAATAGTCTATGATGGTGCCTTTGTCAAGGCCACAATGCCATTAGAGGATGAAGATGAGGAAAGAGCTATTATAGCTTAGCTTTACAAAGGGAAGGAAACATCTGAACAAATCACTCCTTCTCATGACTTAGAACAAGAACCATATAGTGAAGCCTTCAAAATCATGAAGCGCTTTGGTTACAAAGGAAGTGGTCCTATAGGGGTGAATGATAATGGTTTTCTTGAACCAATTGAAGCCACAGGTCATCAAACCAAGGACACCATAGGTCTAGGCTTCAATAAAATCCTATTTCATCTAGGGATTAACAAGTTTGTACCAGAGATAGAACTAGAACCATAATTCCAGCTAGAATCTGAAGATACTACCATAGTTGCAAATCCATAGGATAGCTCTGATGAGGATATCTTTCCCTATCCTATTCCCTCAGAATTTTCTACACTCTTTGCAGAACTAGATGAACCTATTATACCTATCGATCTAGTAGAGATTGATAGTGATTCCGATGACACCGCTTCAATGCACCAACTCACATATGACTAATGGAGAGAAATGCAAATGGCTGATCCCAATTTTCAGGGTGACCTATACATACCACCAAATTTCCAAAAGTGGTTTGAACAAGATCAACTTCAACAAGCCATTAGTGATGCAAGAGCTGAAAATGAGTTAGATGGTATAGCTAGTGTTGATGGAATTCCCATATCAAGCATCACTGACTCACATGAATATGAGTTTGACTCTCTATCTAATGCAACTTTTGATAAAGATATATATGTTGTTCATGTGTATGAAAACCTTTTCAAAGTAGGTGAAGGGTCTAGTGTTAGGATGACCGAGTGTGAATTTACTAATACTAACATACCCTCTACTTCCGATGTGAGGACTTGAGAGGAATTAAACACACATTTGGATGAGATTGCTCTAGGTCTTGACTTACTCATCCCCCCTTTTGATGGCTATACTATGAGTGCACTTGAACTTGCCACTTCTCTTTCACTCCGCCATCCTGAACTTATCAAATAGAACTCTCCCTCTCCAGCCAGTGAAGTCCTTATGTTCCAGAATGACTACACTCTTTCCTGTTATCTTAACATTGTCGAACCTATAATGTTCTCCACTAGTGAAGACATTATCAACATGACCAAAGCTGATATCAACTATCTTAGTAATAAAATTAAAAGAAAAAAGAATAGGTGCTCTGATGGTGAAAACCACATTGTGGCAGTGTGAGAGCTGAAAAAAGTAAAAATAAAAGACGTATCTGAGGGTGAAAACCTCTCTAAGGCACCCAAGGATGAGATACTTGATACACTTCCCAGTCATTTTCAAGAGAGATCATCAGTACTGATTGAACCAACCCAACCAGTGAGCTTGGGTACAAATGCTGCACCTCAGATTATTCATTTAGCACAGTCTCTATCTCCAGAAGAGAAAGAAGAGTTCACCGATTTCTTTTGAAGCAAGAAAATTAATTTTTCATGGACTTACTCTGATATGCCTAGATTAGATCCCAATCTAATCATGCATCATCTGTCTATTGGACTAGGCATTAAGCCTATCAAATGAAAGCTTCAAAAGATGCATCCACATGTGGCACTTTTAGTCAAGGTTGAGTTAGAAAAAATTCTCAAAGTTAGTTTCATCAGAGCTATTGACTATGTAGAGTGGATCTCTAATATTGCTCCAATTACAAAACATGATAAATCTATTCATGTGTGCACAAACTTCAGAGACCTGAATAAAGCATGTCCTAAAGATGACTTTCCATTACCCAATATTGACATGATAGTGGACATGACATCTGGTTACCTAATGTACTCTCTAATGGATGGCTTTTATGGTTATAATCAAATAAAAATCATGCCAGAAGACAAAGAAAAGATAGTCTTCACATGTGCTTGGGGAAATTTCTATTGGAATGTCATGCCCTTCGGACTTAAAAATGCCAGAGCTACATATCAAAGAGTTGTCACTACTATTTTTCATGACATGATGCACAAAACAATGGAAGACTATGTAGATGACACTTTGGCTAAAATCATGTAGTGGAAAACACATATTGAAGATCTAGGTCCTATACTAGATCGAATGGAACAATTCAATCTTAGACTCAATCCAAAAAAGTGTGCATTTGGTGTCACTTATGGAAAACTGTTGGCTTACATCATATCAACTAAAGGCATAGAGGTAGATCCTAAGAAAGTTCAAGCTATCATGGAGATGCCTCCACCAAAGAACATTAGTCACATGAGAGGACTTCAAGGTAGACTACAATCTATTCGGTGCTTCATTGCACAACTGGCTGATAAGTCACAACCATTCACCAAAACTCTACATAAAGGTGCAACTTATGAGTGGAATGAAGAATGTGACAAAGCGCTCACTCAAATCAAACAATATCTTGCAAATCCACCAATATTGATGCCTCCTATTCATGGGAAGTCACTCATCCTTTATATTTAAGCTACAAACACATCTCTAGGTGCTCTTTTGGCTCAAGAAGACCAAAATAACAAGGAAAGAGCCATTTATTACATCAGCAGAACTCTGGTCTCTTATGAGATGAACTATTCAGCCATTGAAAAAGCTTGTCTAGCAGTGGTGTTTGCTTCATAGAAATTACAGCACTATATGCTTTCTCACACTACAAGACTTATTGCTAAAATTGATCCATTAAAGTACTTACTCAGCAAAGCTGCTCTTACAAGTAGATTGGAAAAATGGGTCATGATACTTAGTGATTTTGATAATGAGAATGTAGAGAGAAAGGCTATAAAAGGACAAGCAATCGTGGATCAGTTGGCAGAAGCTCCTCTCAAGGATCATCAACCCTTGAAAATTGAGTTTCCACATGAATCTATCATGCTTCTCACAAATCAAACATGGAATATGTTCTTCGATGGATCTTTCACCTAGCAGGGGTTAGGTGTTAGAATATTGTTCATCACACCATAGAGATACTCTTTACCAAAGGCATATAAGATGATGTTTCCTTGCATGAATAACATCGCTGAATGTGAAGCTTTAATAAATGGTATGAAGATAGCCATAGAATGGCATGTGGATGAACTTAAGGTCTTTGGAGACTCCCAATTGGTCATCAATCGAGTTAATGACATCTATCAAACAAAGGATGAAAAGTTGGTGCCTTATAAATGAATGGTTGATGATCTGAAAAATTACTTTGCACACATTACTTTTCAACAGATTCCAAGAGCAAATAATAAAGTAGCTGATGCCATGGCTACTCTTGCCTCCATGCTATAAATGCCAAAAAATGACTTCAGACATGAATTCCTAGTGGAGACATTACGCTACCCAGCCTATAATACTCCTAAATCCAAGATGATCTATTCAGTCATTGGACATGATTCATCTTGCTACCATCATATCTACTCCTACCTCTGGGACCAAATTATTCTAGACACTTATACCCAAAATGAAAAATGTCACCTAATCCATAGTGCTTCACGATATGTCATTGTAGCCAATGAATTGTATAGGCGAGGTCTAGATGGTACCCTCCTTAGGTTTCTAGAACCCGATGAGTCTAGACATGAGTTAGCTGAGGTGCATGAAGGCATCTGTGGTTCTCATTCGAGTAGTTTGACATTGGCTCGTAAACTTATTAGAGTTGGTTACTACTAGCCGTATATGGAAAAAGAAGCTATACAATATGCCAAATCTTGCAAACAGTGTCAGCTTTATGGAAATCATATTCAGGCTCCTGCCAAGGAGCTCATTCCCTTCATCAATTTCTACCCATTTCAGCAATGGGCCTTTGATTTGGTGGGTCAAATACATCTGTCTTCCTCGAGAGGACACAAGTTCATTATCACAGCTATAGATTATTTTACCAAATGGATGATAGGACAAACCACTATAATATCCTCTTACTATCACTTCTCTTGGCTCGATGGGTGAGTTGTAATTTCTTCAATAACGAAAGAAAAAATTATTTAGGAATGACATTTCTTCACAACTATTGTAATTTAATTGACCATCTTGAAACTATTGTGCCTTAATCGCTAACTTGTATCAACTTCTAATTGTTGCTTTGTCCTCATAGACAACGTCGCCTCCAATTATTTACCCACAATACTTTGGTGATTTTCTGTATACTATCAAGTTTCCTTATCTAATTTAATTGTCACTGACTTTATTCTCTCCCTTATACAACTGGTGAAGCTATTTGGAAACACTACTATATATATATATATATATATATATATATATATATATATATATATATATATATATATATATATATATATATATATACATATATACATACATACATATATACATATACATATATATATATATAGATACATATATATACATATATACATATATATATATATATATATATATATATATATATATATATATATACATATATATATATATATATATATACATATATATATATATATACATATATATATATATATACATATATATATATATATACATATATATATATATATATACATATATATATATATGTATATATATATATATATAGATATACATATATATATGTATATATATATATACATATATATATATATATGTATATATATATATACATATATATATGTATATACATACATATATATATATATACATATATATATGTATATCTATATATATATATATGTATATATATATATATATATATATATATATATATATATATATATATATATCAAATTAATAAATTGGTTTGATAGTTCTTATTGGTGGGAAGATGGTACATAAGCATTAGATGTTCAACACTATTCATTTCCTTTGCTATTGGTGATGCCACTATCTCCGCCCAAGGTAGAATCACTGCTTCTTACATATACCAACTATTAATTCATTTGCCTTCTCATTGGCAGTTACAAATTAATATTATTTCATGATAATATAGTTCATAGATCAATCATTGATGTTAAGCATGGCTAGTTTGACATCAACTAATTAGATATGGCTATGTGAAAGTAGTGATTGAATTCTAAATGTATGAACTGGATGTTACTTATCCTATTCCTTGATTCAAGTTCAAATATGGTTGATTCTAGATGTATATATTCCTTTATCCTCCCTGCTCGATGTTATATCCCCCTTGTAGGTAAGAAAAGTCTGATCACCATCTCTGATCAATGCTCTGTGTACACGCACTAGGTATCTGATATATATAAACAAATTAGAATAATTCCCTTTGTTGTGATCTGGATATGATAACTCCAAGGTTGGCTCTCTTGATGATTGTCAGTGCTAATAATAGCTTCTCGTACAAATGAAACTATCCCTACTACTAGAGTTATGTCTTTTCCTCCACCTGATCATTTTCTGACTATATTTTCCATTTTCTGACCACCTATTGTTTGATGTGTTTTCTAATATAATTTCATCCTACATCCTTTGAAACCTCCAACATTCAATGAAGTGACCAAATGCTATGAATGAAATTATATTGTTGTTTGTAACTGGATCCTTCGTTCTTATGTGATGGGTCTAGAATTGTGTTTATTGCTCCCTATAATAATAATATTCCTTTTCTGATTGTGTCTTATTTTTTTCTAACTGTGTCTGCCTGCTGATGTTTCACTTGCTCTCAGATCTCTCTCCTTGAGGATCTCTTGTATCAGTCACCAGTGGTTCTCACTATGTTTGCTTGTTGATACTTCATTAGTACTCTAATTTCTCCTTGAGATTGTCTCTCGTGTCAGTCACCAATGGTTCTCATTGCCTCAACCTACTATCATTGTCCTATTGAGACTTCTCATGCTATGTACTTTTGATTTGACATCAGTCCACTTAAACAAAAACTGAAACTGAAAACTAGATTTGAAACTCTCAGAAACATGCTGAGCTTTTCTTTTGTGTGTTTTTCTTTTCGCTTTATCATTCCTCCTCGAGAAACTCTAAGATGTCTTTCTTGACTGAGAGAAGAAAAGACTGGGGGCATGATCTTTCCTTTTCTTTCTATTTGTCGGTTTAGTTCCAATGATCCAATGAATCTATATAGGAGGGGTGTCCACTATGAGAGCCTTCATCATGTGTTCAATGGCCATGTGTACCTCACCTCCTTTTATATGGAAACTTTGGTGAGGTTGGTTCTTCTCCTTGCCTATTTGAGTGACTTCTTTCTGCCATAAGTGAAATTAAAAATGCTCATCTTGCCAAGTGAACGTAAGGGTCACTACGAGAACTTTGATATGCTTATCATTCACCTAGAAAAAGGAAGAAACTCTCATGTGTCTAGCATGTCTGTACATAAGCAACATTTAGGTCATTCTCGTAACTATGCTTTGATGCTTATGTTAACTTGCTAAATGAAAAGGAATAGGTGTTTAGGTCATTCTGGCTTCTTATGCCTTAATGCTTACACCTCATTCTAAAAAATCTAAGACTAATGTGATATTCATATTCTTATGATTGCAATGTCAGTGAGGGTTGTATGACATCCTACAAGCATCCATTACTAAAAACTCTATGATGATAATCTAATGGGCCCAACAACCAAGTCCTAGGGTTTGCATTTAGCTTAGGCCTGTATTTTCATTCTTAGGCTTGCATTGAGATAGTGTTTTGGTGTTCACTTCATTGCCTTCTCTTGGATTCATTCACCAAGGGTTCTCATCTCACATCTCAGTTTCATCTTGGTTGCACAAGTGTTTGATCCTCACTCTTGATCTTCAAATATATTTTTTGGTTAGTACCTATCATGTATTGCGACATCCTGCATGAGATGATTAGTACCATAAACATTGCATTTTCATTTCATCCATAAAATCATGTGCATACATTCTACATCTACATATTCATATACACGCACATTTATTATAAGCATAAATCAAATCATACATTACATTTATTCATCTATCATCTATCATTGCATTTCACATTGCATACTCATTTATAAAATAAAGCATGTGCATATTCATTTGCATATACATAAAGGAATTATGTGCATCTCATATCTATTCATCTAATTATACAAGAAACATCTCATAATGCATAAACAAATCTAAATCAATATATACACAAGTACAATGATGCCAAAAGTCAAGCTCATATATATATCGATCAATGTCAGTACAAAAGAATGGTGCTACTCGAGCACAATCTATCAAAAATGGGGCAAATACATCAATATATCATATGTCCTAGATCTAACTCTGCCCTGGTAGAGGTGGAGGTGGTGGTCCCTATGGCAGTGCCTGTGGTGGTGCCTATGGTGGTGCCTATGGAGGTGGTCCCTGTAGCATACTCTAAAAATTGTAGAACTTGCTCCGCTAAATTCAACACTACCCCCACATACGTTGCATAATAATATGCTAACTGTGCAAACTCATATCTTGCCTCTAGTTGTGCCCTAGCCAGTGCCTCCTGCAGCCCTTTGATCTCTTGATCTCGCTCTACTACTCAAGTTTCTTGCACAATGACCTGAGTGTGAAAGTCATCCCACTCCTGCTGCACCTGCCTAATCCTATCTCAGCTCTTCCGAAGAGCCTCCTGTAACTGTGGCACATGCCCTCCCATAGGTGGATCCTACATGTCTGTATCATCACCCTATGCCCCCCCTATCAGGAGGTGGCTGTTGAGAGGTGTCACATGTCCTCTACCTAGTGGACCTATCCTGGGTCTTGCTTCCACCAATGCCTCCATCTAACCCTGTCTATCTTGGAGGAATGGGAGTTTGTCCAGTCCTCAGTCTCAATACCCTTTGCTATTGCTGTTGAGCAACCTACTGCTATGCAGGCTGCTGCTGTTGTGCTGGTACCTAATGCTACTATGTAGGCTACTATTGTACAACCTATTGTACCTACTAGCCCATGCCAATAGGATCTATGAACCTAGGTTATGGATGTGCCAAGATGTAATCCTTGTATGCAGGTGTCATCCCTGCATTGGTCACATCCACCATGTAATCCTATTGAGCTGGTGGTATTTGTGCCTTGATCATGCACCTGCCCTAGTCTAATCTCAGCTGCTAGCCCTTCTTCATCTCATCGATGAATCGAGCATAGGTATAGTACTCCTAGGAGACATCCTATGGTCTCCCAAACTATCATAAAACTAGTGTGAGTGGGAAACACTCAATGATGGAGATAGTCTACCCGATCAGAGGACATGAGAAGAACATGTGTGGGAGCTCCTGCTTGCGTCATCCCATATCTCTATAGCTGCCCATGGCCACCAAATCACTACAACCATGTCATCTAGCTTCCCGCACCACTTCTCTATCTTACCTAGCGCTGGCTGGGTCATAGGACCTGTGTATCTATATATACATGGCTCTAAGGGCTGCCTAGTATCATGAAAAATTGGCCTGCATATAGGGAGATGCTCCCAAGCCAAAATCTATAAAACAAAAACACTTGCAGCCATGGTCCGCACACTTTGATACATGATCTAGTGCATCTCATGGTACATATGTGTGAGCATGTACTTGCCCCATCCAAATCACACTGGTGGCTGCTCCAGCATCCGCTCCAACATGTGTCCCCAACTGCACTCCAATCCATGTTGTCCCCAATCTAGCATTAGATAACAGCTCACAAATACTACTAGGATGATTGCAAACTTGTGTCCTACTCCATATTGACTGATCAACTCATCCCACAAGATGGCCCGACCCATCGCTAAATCATCCTGAAAATTGGCCCTCAATGCCAGTGTGCCTGCTCTTAGCTGAATGTCATACTCCATGCAAGCATCGTGGAATGGTATCCTTAGAATCCTATATATGTCCTTAGGAGTGATGGTCATCTCCCCCATGGGCAAGTGGAAGGTGTTCATCTCCGAGTGGAAATGCTTGACCAATGCACCTAGTAGTCTGTGATTCACCCGAATGTCAGGAAAATCACATAGATAAGTCAGGCCCAATCCATCGCTGTGGGCACCCTCAGCATCATCCAATCTCTATACTAACTCCCCAATGACTAGGTGGTGGGACCGCAACGCAATATCTAGGAAGCCAACCTGCAAAGCAAGCGATGACACTTGATCAGTATCTCAATCATGATGGTTTTCAAAGTAAAACAAGTAACTAGAACTTTGTACCTATCCTAAACACAACTCTTGGATGCTCTAATTGGCTGATTTCACAAAAAATTGGATGGAGACTCTAAATGTTACAATAGATTCTGGCGCAAGGAAATAGTTCCCCTGCATGAGATTTCTCTATTGCCTGAGATAGGATCTCTACTTGTGTGAGAGTTCATCACTAGGGATGAAATCTTGCGCAGCATCGCCAAGCATCTTGCGTGAGCTTGCAGAGGAGCCCCATGCGAAGAAGCCCTAATCCCTGTGAGGAAACCATTTCCTCACATGAGAGGCAACCTAGACCGATGCGAGGAAACTATTTCCTCATGTGACATTGGATGAACTAAGCCCTAAAAATGCTTAAAATCTAATCTAAATCTCCTAAAAAAGCATAAAAACTTGAAATGCAAGATGGTTTATCGACTACTTATAGGTGCGTCATACTCCAGTGGCCAATTGTGTCATTGGGAGTGCTCAAATCGATGCAAATGCACTGGCATGCTCTCCATCTCTCTCAAAGCTCTCAAATTCACTAAAGACAAAGTGAATAATGAATTGAAAATGACCCCTCCAAGCCTTATATAGCTTTTGACCTAATTTTCAAAAGTGCTCCATTTTGCGCGAAAACTTCACCCTTGGCTAAATCAACCACTCTGAATCCATTTTCAGGATTGAAATCAAAATCTGACATCTTTAGATAGCTTGAAATCATGTTTTAAATTACTGGGACCATCGGGATCGGATGCTTGTGCAGTCAACCTTTTGGTGTTATTCTCTTGCTAAATCTTATCTCAACATCATTTTCTAGAGATCTTCAATGTTTTCATCAAAAGTCAACCCTAGCCAAATTTGGTCAACCTTGGTCAAACTTGGTCAACAAGACTTCTAAATCACTCCAAATCTCTTCTACAACTTCTCAATCATTTTGTAATCTATTCTGAGTTCTTGTGGATCTCTGATTCTATCCATATCTGCAACCTCTTGTTCTCAATCATCTTTCTAACATGTCATCTTTCAATTTTGCTCCCGAGGGGGTAGGATGGTTGCATCATTAAATCTTGTCAAATCAATTCTTGAATCAATCTAATATGAATCAAAAGTCCTCATCGCTTGGGGCATCTCTTCACTAGGGGCATCTTTGGGCCTTGCATCTTGTCATCTATTCTTTTAGGTATCTAAGCAATCTAACTCAGATCCTCAAGGACCAACCATCATTCTAAAGATGGTTCTTGAAATCTCATTAGGTATTGGGGCAATCTAACCTAGGTCTCAGAGGACTAAGCTTCATTTTGGAGATAGTCCTAAATCTGCATCAGTTATCATTTAATCAATAGGTATTAGGGAAATCTAACCCTGACTGCTAAAGATTGAGCCTCATTTTGGGGGTATTCTTCCTTCAAAGTGGTAATCCAATCGATGTCTTTGCAATCTAACTTAGGCTTCAGAGAATCAAGCTTCATTCTGGAGATGGTTCGACAACTTGATATGATCGGTGTCTTGGCATTCTAACCTTAAATTTTGAGGGTTAAGCTCTGCTCTGGAGATAATCCTGAAACCTCATCATCTGTCACATCAGACTATTCTTTGAATCAATGCAATGCTCCCACATCAATTCAAAGAGGGGCAAAATGTAATACCTCAAAATTGGCACCTTACAATTCTAATCAATTTTTGTGCATTCCTTTGAATTTCTACATCATTAAAGTCTTGTTGTACTAGGCAATTTTGTCTCCTAATTAACTTTATTTGACTTGGTGTCAAATGCAAAAAACCCTAAATTTGCATTAATCAAACACTATATTCAATTCCTAAATACTCGACATTTATTGGCTAAATAATCCCTATGATTAATTAATTTAATCCTAAAAATCCTAGTGCTTTTAATTAAATTAATTCCACCCCCTTTAGCTAATACACATCAAATGAATTAAATGTTATTTGGTTATTTAAATGGATTACTCTCATTTTCTTAATTAAATAATATCCTTCAATTTGTCTCACCTTCCTCCATAGAGATGAAGAGTCAGCCATTTATTTCCAAGAAACTTTTCATCCTTCTCCCGAGCTCTTCTATATTATGGACTCCTTTTTTCCTCATTTGAGAGGCAATTTTGAGAGCACTAAAACTATAGAAATTTTTTGTCTCACTTTGATATTTCTTAAAGCTATTTTCTCATTGCAATTTGGAGTAATTTTCATTTTATTAGTATAATATTGCATCCTCATTTTAATCTAGTTTGCTTACTATATGCTTAGCTTAATTTTCATCTCATTTCAAGTTTCTTAGCTTAATCTCCACTTTCATTCTTATATTACAATTGCATTTCTCATATAGATTAATTTCAATTCAATCTTTTTCTTAAGCATTTAAAATCCTCCATTTTAGTGATTGGTCTATGGTTGTTGGGCTCTCATTTTGAGGGTAATTCAAACACCCCACCTAAATAGGAGGCAACAAGTCGATTCAATCAATATTATGAAGTGAATAATTCATATTCATTATCATAATTCATTCATTTGAGAAATGACTATGTCGTGTCTATGGCTAAATTAGAGGTCAACATTCAGACATAAACAATTATTACCTTACCTGTTAAAGTTGGTCTGATTATTCTTAATACACCTATTCATGTTATGTCTGGACCTCTCAATTATAACCTTCTTTTAGGTAGACGTTGGTTACATACTGTGGATGCAGTTCCTTCTACACTTCATCGCAAGGTTAGGTTCATTTATAACATTTTGATGTATACACTACATACAGATGATGCTTTGAATCCTTGCCTAAATGTAGAATATGCTAAGGTTCATGAACCTCTCCAACCAAGTAAAGAGCCTGAAAGGCCACCTGATATTAAGAAAACTAAAGCTCCATCTTCTTCTTTGACTGAGGATGATTGGGTAATATTGGACTTTAATCTTTCTTTTATTGGAAAATATAAAGTGTCTGATTTGGAATTCATGAAGCAACAAAGTGAGTTTGAAAAAAAAAATTTAACTCCTTCCCCACTTTATGAAGAATTAAAAAGTAACTTTGTTGCCGCCTCAATTAAAGAAATAATTGAAACGATAAAACCTTATTGCTATGATATTGTGACATATACCTTTTTTCTTAGACTCCATCTGATATGGCTGATAGCTATGGTTTTGGTTATCATTTGCTCAAGAAATCAAGATTTAATGGGAAAGGATGTGGTAAATATGAACTAGGTATACAAGTACCTTTGGACAATGAAATTTATGATTATACATATGGATTGGGATTCAATCCTTACAAACAACCATTGGCTTTTCCTCTCAATGTTAATCATATCTATGGTGGACATTTGAAGTTGGTTAACCCGCTCCTTCTTGACATTTATCAAAAACCTATCTTGGATATTTTTCCCGAAGATGAGGACTTAACAAATTTTTTATGAGTTTATGAGGATCTACCTACGTTTCATCAAAAATGATGAAGGCCTTATTGTCTTAATACAGAAGCTTATTATGGAGAACATGATGAACAGAATATTTTTCATTTACCAATGGATTCTATGATATAAAGTAATTTTAACAAAATCAGATTTCCACAATCCATTATGATGAAAAACTTAAAAATATGTTTCGGATCACACTTCGTGATCCATCATCAGGAATAGAGAGTAGGAATGAAAAGTAAAATATGCAGACTTAGCTACTCACAAGAGAATTAATTTTAACAAAGTAATTTTTCTAATAACAAAGACTGTTGGGGTTCAAATGGATGAAAATGACTCTAAGAGGATGATAAAAAATTAGGAAATGTTTGAATCAAGATGAATCTGATCAGTTGGTTTCCCTTTTACTTGAATTTAAGAATATTTTTTCTTGGACATATTCAAATATGTCGGGAATAGATTTTAAGATTTTTACTTACAATATTGTTCTCAAACCAAATGTTAAACCTGTGAAGTAGACAATTCGAAAGATGAATCCAGGAATTGCTTTACTCATTAAAGATGAAATTGCAAGATTATTAGATGCTGGATTCATCCGCTCTATTGATTACTCAGACTAGATTTCAAATATTGTACCCATTTCAAAAGGAGAAAATAAGATAAGAATATGTACTAACTTTAGAGATTTAAATAAAGCATCTTTAAAAGATGATTTCCCATTACCTAATATTGATATGATCGTGGATTCAATAGTGGGTCATGCTTTATTATCTTTTATGGATGGATTTTCTGGATATAATCAAATTTTTATTCCTCCTAAAGATCAATTTAAGACCCCAGTTATAACACCTTGGGGAACATTGTTTTGGGTTATGATGCCTTTTGGATTAAAAAATGTGGGAGCAACTTATCAGCGAGCCATGACTTTGGATTTTAATGATTACATTCATAAGAGTCTTGATGATTATGTGGATGATATCTTGGCAAAATCTATACAAAGAGAAGGTCGTATTACTATTTTATGACAGATATTTGAAAGGATTAGAAGCTATAATATGAGATTAAATCCTAAGAAATGTGTCTTTGGAGTTGATTCTGGTAAATTATTAGGGTTTATAATCTATAAGTGAGGCATAGAAGTGGACACTGAAAATATTGAAGCTATTGTTAATATGCCTCCTCCTAAGAACATTTCTCAATTACGAAGTTTGTAAGGAAAAATCTAGGCTATTCATCAATTTATTCCCAAGTTAGCTGATAAAATTGTTCCTTTTACTTTCTTTCTTAGAAAGGATACCACTTTCTCTTGGAATGAAGAATGTAAACAATCCTTTGAGAAATTTAAGGAATATCTCGCCAATCCTCTTATTTTGCAACCTGCCCAATTTGATAAACCCTTTTATCTGTATACTTTAGCCACTCCAAATGCGGTGAGTGTGTTGTTGGCTTAGCATGATAGTGAAGGTAAGGAAAGACCTGTGTACTACATTAGTCAGAATTTACTTGATTACAAAACAAGATATATAGATTTGGAAAGACAATGTTTAGCTATAGTTTATGCTTTTCAAAAACTTAGACATTATCTCTTAAATGTTTAAGTCAAAGTGATTGTTAAATTTGATCCTTTGAAGCATCTTTTCTCAAAAATTAATCTCTCTCGCAAAAGTGGGTGATGTTACTTATAGAATTTGATCTTAATTTCATTTCTCAAAATTCAATTAAAGGACAAGCTTTAACAAATTATTTGGTTGAAGCTCCTTGTCCTCATTCTAATACATGTGTTACTGCGATCGAATTCCCCGATGAAAGCATTCTAGCTATTAAACAGGATGATGTTTGGGAATTATATTTTGATGGATCTAGATGTTGTATGCACCCTAAAATGGTCACCTAGACTTTGGGCCCCATTTATTAATTTATCAATTTCCTGAATCAATCCTTTGCAATTTTCAAACCAATTCCTTGATCAAATCGCAATTAAATAAATAATTCAAATATTTCTAAGGTTTGATCATTTCATCAATAATTTTGTTTAATTAAAAGAAATATTCCTCTTTTAAATAAATAAAATAGGCTTATTTAATTAAAAGAAATATCTTAAATAAAATAATCTTATTTAATTAAAATCCCTTTTAATTGAATGATTTTATCTTATTTAATTAAATATTCCTCTTTTTATTAAATAAACTTATCTTATTTAATTAAAAGATAATTCCTCTTTTAAATAAATAAAATAAGCTTATTTAATTAAAAGAAATATTTTAAATAAAATAATTTATTTAATTAAAATCCCTTTTAATTGAATGATTTTATCTTATTTAATTAAATATTCCTCTTTTTATTAAATAAACTTATCTTATTTAATTAAAAGATAATTCCTCTTTTAAATAAATAAAATCCCCACTTCAAGCAAAATCTGTGATGGAAAAGGAAATAAATCAAATAAAAAATAAAACAAAAATCCTTTTCCTGATTCTTTCCTCTTTTTACCTTTTTTTTGGATTTATCCCACATTGCTCTTGGAGATGCATTCTCTTCCACATTTTCTTATATAAGGAGCCCTCTCCATCTCATTTCAGATCATAGAATTTTCATATTATTGTTATGCTACAGGTTTGGAGAGAAATCTTTGAAGAAGCTTTTTGAGCATTTGGAGCTTGGATATTTGAGACTTCTTTCTTCTTGTCTTCTTCTCTCATGCCTCATAGCAATCCATAATTTATATTAGCATTGCATTTACATAATATTTTAGATTCATGTTTCCTTTCATTGTTCTAGCTTAATCCACTTAGCATAATTAGCAAGGATTTGTAATATTTTCATTTCAATAGAATAGTTTACTTTCTTGCATTGTTATCATCTAGACTAGTTTCATTTGCATGCAATAACTTGATGATCATGGAGATTAGCATGCTTTCTATTCATCTTTGAATCTCTCATTTCTTGGTGTACTTGCATGGGCATAACTAGGTCAATCTGAGGGCCTCATAATACAACCTCTGCACTCCACGAATAGAGAGTTGTGAATCGCTATTTGAGACCTCATTGTTGAGTGTTCTTGAATGTAATGATTCATAGAAGTGTGACACTTTTATATCACACATTTTTGGCACCCACCATGGGGTAACCCACTTTTACATGCTATTTTTGATTATTTTTGGAGCTAACCCCCTTCTGCAGATTTGCTTGGAGACTAAAACCCTAGATTTTTACAGATTTGATCATATCTCCCAAACAGCTTGGTTTTTTGGTCTAAAAATATTTTTACAAGTTGACAACATATTAGAGAAGCTCCATTAAAAAATTTAGAATTTTCTAAATTATTTTCAATTTTGTATAATTTTGTCTTGATTTTTCATAAAAAATTAATTTTTGGTGCAAATTAGCATATTTTTTAGAAATTTTTACATTTTCAGAAATAACTTCAAATTCTACAAGGGGTCCATTCTTTATGATTTGAATTTGGATGCAATATCATAGCTCAAATAAATGATTTACAAAAACTAGTTTATTTTAGTAAAATGGGTCTCTAGGGCACAAATGAAGAGATTTTTCTTAAAAAATTACATTTTTGGAAATCTCTCTATTTTTTAGTAGGGGTCTCTATTTTGTATTTCTATTTTTTTGTCTGAAATCATATCAAAAAAATCAGATCTTGTTGACTAGGTCAAATGCAAAAAAAAAAAAATTGTGATGAGTATGCACTTATTTTTCATTGTTTAATGCATAATATGAGTTGTCATTTGGATTATTTGCTAGCTATTATTGCTCCTAACAATTTATTTTTAGATCTAACCCTAATGTTTGCATAAGTTGGATATACATTGCATATCTTGTTTGCTTGTTTGTTCGTTTGCTTGTTGGAGAGTTCGTGGCTTGTTTCCACAAACAAAAGCTCAACAAAAATCTACTAAACGTGTTGCATTGGACTTGAGGTATTTTGTTCAATCTCTATAACACTTGGATTTTGGGCATAAAATTAATCTATCATGTGTTTGTCTTGAGTGATTTATCACTTTCATAAACCACATTTTGATTTTGGGACTTTAAAAAGAATATAGATTCATTTCTGGCATATGTGTTTCACATAGATAAGTAGGCCCTATTAACACTATTTGTGGTTCTTGAGAGAGTGGGTTTCCAGTTAAACTCTTCTCAATGAGAGAACCCTTGTAGGTAGGGATTTTACTAGAACAATCTTTGCATTCTACTAGATTTGTAGTATTTGACTTTTCAATTGATGCATTCTCTCTCCGGAGAGGTTGATAGATCATGAGTTATTAACATTATGAATTTTGGTGAGATAGTTTTAGTCTTAGCATGTCGGAATGAATCTATCTTCTATGTTTGGGTGAAGAGAAAAGGATAGAGGATTATGCTCTACTCCCTTTTTGGGTAGTACCAGAAGCTCAGACCCTTGCATCTAAACCAAGTCCCCATGTGGTCCTTGTTGTGAGTCACATTTTAGAGAGGGTTAACTATAGTGGACATTCCCTTCATTGGGTAAACCACATTGACGGAACCTCAAGTGGTAATAGCCACTTTTGTCGTGGTAGTGACAACTGCTATACAAATGTCCTTATGGAAGAAATCTCCACGGGTACAGTTTCTTGATGGGTTGTCAAATCTCCTCAGCATCTCTGATTGATTAATTTCTTAGAATGTGTCAAAACCCTGGTGCACCTGGATTGGAGTTCACCTTCTTGAAATTTTAAAAGTTGCAAAGTCAAGCCATTATTAAACACCATAGTGCAGCCAAATTTTTTCTTTTTAGGACTTTGTGTGTGATTGGGAAAACATTTTGGAGAACATACACAAGTAGTATCTTTAAGGAATAGCATACTAAGTCAATATTCATGTTCATGAGCAAGGTTTCTTTGTCCCTTGCTCATTTTTTGAAGATGTTTGCTTGCTAAAACACCATGGTTGTTGTTCTATGTGCTTGATAGATGCTAGAAATCTGTTAATATGCCTAGTTAATTTTTTAAAACAATCAAGAAACTGAGTTCCTAAGTTTTACACACTTGCTGGCCAAACCATCATATGACACTAAAAACTCATCGCACACTATTCTAAATTTTATCATGTGATACTTCACTACTATTTTTGCATCATACATCTTGCCTAGATTCTATCGCACCAGTCACCTGGAAACTGTTGCATGACCTATGTAAGAAATATCACCTGGCCAGATTGTATCACCGTGGTACTCTGAGAACTGTCGCACAGAGTCTTTTTGCTATCTCTATTTTTGTCACTTTCAGTCTTCCTTGGTCAGTCTAGGATGGATCTTAGGTGCTATGACATATTGCTCAAACATTCAAATGAATTTCAATAGTATCAATTTGCACAAAATGACTCTTGGTCTTCTTTCTTCCACATCTCCCATGTCTTCCTAGTCTTCCATTTCCATTCTTCCTCTTCTTCCTAAACTCTTCATGTCTTCTTGATTCTTTTCGTCTTGTTTTCTAGTCTACCTTCTTTTATCTATCTCTTCTATCACTTCCATGCTTGATTCCTATTCTTCAAGGACCATGAATTTCAATTATCTTGTTATGGAACCTCTCTTGAAAATAGATGATCTAGAACTTATTTCTCAATTCAAAGAGTTTTATTCTTCCAATAGTCCTTCTAGATATGGCAAAGGTGATAAACTTAAGACAAAAATAAAAGAAAAGTTGAATGAATTAGACACCTTCACTAGGATCATTGACATGATCATGTCATGACCTTCTTCTTCTAAACATTCTTCATCTTCTAAGTCTCATCATGACTCTTCTAGACGTTATTTGCATTCCTCATTATCCAATACTTCTTCCTCCACTAGGTCTTCACTTTCCTCTTCTTCACAATCTCGTTCCTCTTCTACTTCTCCCAAGATTCTTACTCCTCACTATGAGAAATATGGTAGTCCTTGTGATACCTCTTCTACAAAGAGTGACACACCCATCTTCAATGACTATGATGACTATGATGATAGACAATGTAGTGATACCTATGACACCTCTATTCCTAAGATTCCTCCTAGTCATGTGCTTGTGCTTACTGGAAATGGGTCGTCACATTGGATAGATCGTGATGGTGATCCATATGATTCTAATTTTGAAAGAGACTTTGATGATTTCTGTGAACAATACCTAGATGATACATCTACCTCACCTAAAGAAGAGAAAGCTTTTCAGACTGATTTAAAATGTAGATACTATAAGAATCTCTCCTCTAAGCATTCTCATGCTAAAAATAAAGATGAAACTCTCAAGCAAGATCATGTTGCTGATGGACCTTTGTCTTGTGATGGTTCCCTTCCATCCCCTACTTCTTCCAATACCCACACATTTCCTAAAGCTTCTGAGCCTTCCAAATCTTTCACAAATCCTTCATCCAACAAAGATCCTAATGCTTTTCATGTGGTTCCCTATAGTTATCCTCAAGGGAAACATCTTAAAGAAACTCAATCTAACCTTCACTAGGCTGCAATACTTTCAATGATGCTAAACCTAAAGAGCCTAAGCCTTCATACACTATAATACCTACTTTAGCTAGTCTTTCACCATCTTTTCCAAAGTCTTCCATACAATTCCAACATGCTTCCTTGTCCTTATAAGCAGCTTCGTGTCAAGAGGAATCTAAAAATGAAAAAGAAAAAAATATAAAGAAAGATCAAGATCAAGAACCCTCCATGTCATCCAATTATTTTCATGATGTCTCTCCTCTGCTTCATGGTTCTTTTGATCCTTTACACCCTTTCTCATTCATTCCACCATGTCTTAAGTCTTGTCCTAAGCAAGATCAAGCTACCACTCACACCATTGAGCTTATTGACAATCAAGATGACCTTACTTCCATTAAGGTTATTGAAAATAGTGTTGTTGCTTCCAATGTTAAGCCTATTGAAAATCAAGAAAAAATGATGCGCTTATGCTATCCAAAGCAACTTGTCAAGATCAAAGTATTTCATCTTCTTGTTCTACCATTCCATGTTCACTTCCGCTTTCTACTCTTTCTAAATCTTTGCAAGCTCTGAACAATCCTATCAAATAAGTTTCTCCTATTCAAGATGTTAATGATCCTATAGAAAATTTTAATGCTCACTCTAATGATGCTGATGTCCTTGGTTGTTATATAGATGTTGATGAACTTATTGATTATCCTTTTGTATCTTCCACATCCATCCTTGGACCTCCTCCACCAATACTAAGGGCTTCATGTCTTCCTTCCATCTTGGGCCCTTATGTCCCTTCACTTTCCCCTCCTAACTCTCCTAATTCATCATCTATCTTGGGTCCTTATGTCCCTCCATCTCCTATCTTTCCTCAAGATCAACATAGATTCATACCCTTGAATCCTTTTCATCCACCTACCCATATAAACCAATCATATCCTCCTTCTTCCACAAGTCCCAAGTCTTTTGGAAGTCACTTGAATGTTTAATATAAAAAAAAGAAGCAATACAAGAATCCATCAAAAAAAGAAGATCACCATGTCTCCTCTAATCGACATGGAGGCCTAAAGTCAAAAGAGATATCTAAGAAGAAAATTACAAGACAAGTATGGGTTCCAAAATCCATCATTAAAGATATTCTCTCCAAATCATCAAAAAGAAATGAAAAGCCTAAGGCTATATGGATTCCAAAGTCTCTCTTGAAAGAGTCTAATGTTGAGAAAAAAGTGAAGTTGACATTCAAGCTTCCAAAGGCTTCCACTTCATATTCTTCCAAAAATATTCTTCCATTCCATGTGCCTAAACCATAACCCATGCTATCCATTCACCATATTCCTTCACAGATTCCTTTATTTATGTTTCCTCCATCCTCCCACCCCCTTCAAGGTGTGTGTCGATGTTGATCTTGTCTTCCTTTCCATTTGCGCTTTCACAATCCTTCCATTCATTATCCTTCTACCTGCTATCCTTCTTCCTCATTTTCTTATTCCTACTATCTTCCAGCCTCACTTGCTTTACATAAAACCGTATCCTCCATTTTCTCCTCCATCTTGCTTTCCCTATCAGCATCTTTGAGCATATTATCTTGAATCCTTTGCATCTCCTCGTTTATCCTTTCAAGGAGCATTATTTAAAAAGCTTTCCTTCTTCCAAAAAATTCAAAAAAATAAAAGAAATGAAAAATTTGAAAATGTGCCTTGGTGGAAACCTGGAAATAGGCACCTTGGTAGCAAAATTAAAGAGAAATAAATTCATCCTATGGTGAAAACCACTCCCTTTTGGTGCCTTGGATAAGTACCTTGATGAAAACCTAGCAATCAGGCATCATGCGTAGTTCTTCTACATATTTCATCCATTTGGTCATCTCTCTTTGATCTTGACAATGTTGACCTATACACAAACATTTGGCTATCCTATGAGCTATCTTACGATGATCTTGCTTTCATTCCATTCATGTTAGCCTTCATATTTATTTTCCTCCATTCATTCTAGCCTTTCACTATCATGTTCCCCTTTGGTCTTAATCTAATAAAAAAGAGTAAAACATGATGCTATGAAGCCTCTTGACATGTCTACTCCTTTGGACTGCATCCTTTCCTCCTTTTGCATTATGCTTTTGTGACTTATCCTATGCTGGCCTTTCATTGCTTGTCCAAATGTGCTTTATATGACAATTTTTCCCTAGCTTGGGTACTCTTGAGGAGTTTTCTCTTGAGGATTTCTTCCCTCCATTCTCCTTCATTCCCTAGTCTTTCATCTCTTCCACCAGATTGCTACTCTCTCTCATTCCCCACCTTACTAGACATTGGGACTACATGATGTTATCTTGCTTGGGAGTTTGATGCCCATTTTGTGTGGGGGCATCCTTTGTAAATATTTATTGATCCTGAAAAAATTCCAAAAAAATTCATATATGATGCTGAAAAAATTCTAAAATTTTGAAAATGTCCTGAAAAAATGAACATCTTGGTGAAAACCTAGCAATAGGTGCCTTGATGATTGTAATACCCCTCTAACCCTAATATAAGTTTTGTGTTTTTGAAAGAATTAAGATCCTTCGATGTTTTCTTACAGCTTAAGTTGTACATGATACTTGTTTGATCTATTCCTATAGTTGTTTATAATAATTTCATAAGCTAGTACTCAATGATTCTAATATCAGACATACTATCTAAAGGTATCATTCTTGTATGTATTTATCTCCATGTATGTATTGAGTACCTACAAGACCTTTATGAACATAGTTAGGATGTTATATGATATGTACTTGATAGATATATATAAGTGGTTATTTATATTTTCTTCTATTAAGGTTACCTTGGATGAATCTTGTATCTCACTTGATGATTTGATTATGTTAATTTATTATTAGTATTGATAAGAGACTAACACAATGCTTGAGATTCTAACCTTCATTATGATGATGCTACATGCTTTGAGTGTATATATATACATGATGTGTTTTCATGATTCAGGACGAAGTCGTAGTTACTCACATAGCTGAGGTCCACACGATGTATCGATCCTGGTCATCTGTCTGCAATGTTTTCTTTTATATGTATATCCGTGCATATGTATTTCTTCTTTGTGATGCAGGATTGCAGGTACGGGGTATCATCTCCACCTGGCTTCACAGGTCTGAGCGATCTCTCAAAATCCTCGATCGTTGTTGTTGTTAAGGAGATATCACCAGGTTCCACAGGAAGAAACCTCACCTTTGATCCTTTTACCCTTAGGTGGGGGGTGTCGAGTTAGTCCCTTGTGTGGAGGCATTATGCGATCTTGTAGTTGGTTGATTTGTGGATCTGGTAGCTAGGTCTTGTCTTCATGGCATGTTCAAAGTTGTAAGTAGATTTTTGATCGGTATGACTTAGTAATTTATCATTATTAAAAGTTACGTATATGCATACTAGTGTGAACGAGTTGGTATGTGATTTAAATCATGAGATTTAATATCATTAATAATAAATAATATATTTTATAATAATGTTATTTTAATATTTAATATTAATAATAATGTGTATGATTTATGGTATATGTACCATAAGCATATGGGTGCACACATATGCCTATGAATACATATATTAATATATATTATTATATAATAAATTAATTATTTGTGTGAAGGAAATTATTCTTATGTTATTCTTATTAGTGGTAAATAGGATTGGTAAATTCTATTACCATGGCTAAGTAAGTTAGGAAATTAATATTTAAGAATATATTCTCTATTTTGTCATCCTTAAATTTAGGAGACAAAAAATAAATAAATTTAAAACCTTATTAAATAAAATATGATTACCCCTTACGGGAATGGTTTTACAAACCATATTATTAACCATATTATTAACTATATTATTAACGGGTGAGAGGTTGGGATGGTTGCACAATTGGTTTACCCATGCAACCACCACCTCCATTTTATTTACCAGAAGATTTCTTGTGTAAGGGAGAGGAGGAAAATATATATATATATATATATATATATAGAGAGAGAGAGAGAGAGAGATATTATGATTGCCAGAGAAAAATTTGGGGAGATTCAGAAAAGTTTGGCATTTGGATTTTGGAAAATAAAGGCTGGAGAGTTCATCCAGGAAGAGTTTGAGGCTTGCTGGAAAGAGACAGAGAGGAAGGATTCATCTTCATCAACCAGATTCCGCAGGACTCCAGGTTGGATTCCATCCTGAGAAATAGGTTTAATTTAATAGTATGAATGTGATTTTTAGATTGGTTGAAAGTTTCTGTATGTGTGTTATTATTGCAAAACATAGGTGTAATGTCGTATTATTATTGTATGGTGTAGGGTGAATATATTAATGTGTTCTGTAATAGTATATTATTGCAGACAGTTGATAGATTAATGTATTCTGCAATAACGTATTATTACAGAATGTTGAAGTATTAAATGTATTATTATAATATGTGAAACATCATTGCATTATTGGTAATAGTGTGTGTAGTATGATATTATTTTGTCAATCGTCTGTACATTATACAAATGTTGTATTAGTGTAATACAAATGCTATATTATTATATTATTCCGTCATTTAATATTCTATCAATACAAACATTTTAACATTTTAATATGAATTCATTTGGTGACGTTTATACAATATAAATATTATTTTGGTTTCTGAAATATATATGTTTCAATAAAACATTTGAGTTATGTTTTATTTTTATTTTTTTTTTAAATATAATAAAATAAAATGTCAATAACATTTAGTAAAATCATTTAAACTTTTAGTAAAATATAGGAGAAATTATAGGAGAATAATAAGGAGGAAATATAGGAAAAATTATAGGAAAATAATAAGGAGGAAATATAGGAGAAAAATAAGGAGAGATTGTAGGAGGAAAATAAAATAATGAAATACTAAATAGCCTATTTAAAAATGACTTTAAATCTATTTTGTTTTCTTTTATTATTTTGTGGTAGTTTGTTTTTAGTGAATATTAAATTTGGAATATTGAAATTTCTATTAAATTTAGTTATTATTTAGTAGGAATTTCATAGTATAGTTTAGTTTATAAATTTGTGATTTTTAGATTTTAGATTTTCATAAAACCAGACTTAGCCAAATTTCAAGATTAGTCAAATGTCAGGCCTAGACTGAAATCTAAGAAGCGTTATTTTGGCGTATGGAAATTTGTGAAAACCTTAAATGTGTTTGGCAGAGGTTATGTCCAGTGCATTTAGATGCCTTAATAGGGTTAGGATGTGTTTAGGAAGTAGTTTAGGGTTAGGGTTGTCTAAAGGATCAGGACATTCTAAATATCCTTAAACGTTCCTAATTTCCCTAAACGTTCATAAACTATCTTATTAGTTTCTACTCTTTGATGCAGTCTTACAAATGTGTTTATGATATGTTTTACTATGTTTGTGATGTGATTGTGACATGTGGGTTAAGGGTAGGAAACCTAAGAACCCCTAAGTGAGTGGCTCTCAGTGCGGGGCCGGGGCCCTAAAGTGGCTAGACCAAGATAACCGACTGAAGAGTTATTTAACAAGTGAAAACTTAATTAAACTTATGGGAATGGGTTAAAACATTAAAAAGATTAAATGTGCCTCGCCCATGCCATTAGTGCTAGTAAAGGCTATGGATGGGAGTGGGAGAAGGTACCTATGCATAGGTACAATCGAATGGCGCTTGTCTGTACGAAAGGCATTCGATTCCGCATGTGCCTACTTGGGGGCCGGGGCCCAGTGTGGCTAGTACCAGGACAACCCAAGGGGTGAGGGCTATGCGATGACACTCACTTAGGTTGTTGCTTAGGATTTTCTACCCAAACCTTAGAACCCTTGTGAAGTGAACCTCATTTGTGGAATTTTTATTCAACCCTTTGTAAAAACCTAGTAAGTTACTTCTTTGTGGGCTTGGTGTTTATCTCCTAGCACGGGGGAGTGGGCCTTTTAGGTATCCACATGGTTGGGTGGTAAATCTTTTATCAAGGTATCTTTTGGCGGATGCAGTGTTTGGAGATTCATGCTTGCTTATGTACCAGTTTTGAAGAATGAAGGCTTTGTAATTATATTTCATTTTGTAAAATTATTGTTACCTCCCATGAGGAGATGAATGTAATGTAATCATTGATGTGATTCAAAATGATGTATGGGTAGACTTAGGAAAAAGGGAAAAGGGAAATGTGAACTTTATGTTTAAGATGTATGTTGGAAAAGAAAAAGGATTTTGTAACATTCCAAGTTATGTAGTATATGTGCAATGTATTTAGATGAGTTTTATTTGATTTTAAAAAGTTATATTGTTCATAAAGGATACTTAGGAATATAGATGTTTAAATGGAAAGTTGGTATGAAAATATTTTGTATTTCTTAAAGATATGATGTAATTTGTTTTGAGAACTTTATCTTGTTCTTAGTTTACTTAATGGCCTTAAATGAATCATGCATTAAATAAAAGGGAACCTTGGAGGAAACTAAGTTTAGGTTTTGTTCATATTATTGTTTTGAAAATTTAAAAAAAATAAATAAATTTTTGCTTAGGTTTTCTTTACAAAGAGAATCTTTGTTCTCTTCCCGGTTCCCTTGTGGGGCATGACAATGATTCACAAAAAAAAAATTCAAAAATTCAAAAAATTCAAAAAAATAGAAAAAGTGCCTTGGTGAAAACCTGGAAACAGGCACCTTGGTAGCAAAAATACAAATATATATATATATATATATATATATATATATATATATATATATATATATATATATATATATATATATATATATATATATATATATATATATATATATATATATAAAAAGTCCTGAAAAAATTATAATAAAATCCAAGTGGTGAAAACCTAGAAATGGGTGCTACTTGAGGCCTTTGCACCCCTGTTTCTTAGCATGCATACTTGACACTTAGCATTTCTGCATCATGTCTTGTCCTTGTTTCCTTGGTTTGGAATTGATCTTTGTCTTTGTCTAGGGGGCATAACTATGTTAGCTTTGGTCTCTTGGATGCGTCAGTTTTTAGGACACCTCGCGAATGGTGTTTTTCAACACCTCCCCAACTGTGTTTTTCAACACAACCCCTGACATCGAGTTTTTTTCAACACTTATCAGTTTGGTCTTATCCAATTTTTTCAAGTGATTTTACCTGCTTGCAAGCATTTGGTCCTTATCCTTGAAACTTAGTATCAGTGAACACACTTAAATTTTTAAACACAACACTTAATGCTTGAGCTATGTCATGATCTTTTCTTTGTGTACTGACTATTATTGATTTTCGTTGAGTGTCCTTGTCTAATAAGTCTCTCCATGACGCATAGCTAGAGGACTTGATATGGGGCATTTTTTTAATTTCTTTCTGCTTGTGGGTGTGGTCTTCAAGATCTTGAGTGTCTTTTGTTGTTCCCTTGACACACTTAGGAGATTCAAGGCATCATCCTTGACTATTTTTGCACAACCGTTCTTATGGTCATCCTGGCATTTATGCCTTGATGTGAGAGTGGTTTTGCTACATTAAATTGGGTAAGCTAACATTGAAGTCATCTTGACCCTTATGTCTTTGATGCTCATGTTAGAATCTTTCCACATTCCAATCTGATATAAATCATATTCATATCTTCATAGTTGTGTTTGTGACTAGTGATGATTGTGTGATTTTTTGATGTCTGTTAATAATGGCTCGATGATGAAAATAAGTTCTTTGCATTCTTTAATGAATGATGAACATAAAATCCTATGTTACACTTTCCCTATTGCAAGTACACCTTTGCATTTTCATGTAGCTTGCATTGTTAAATTTCATGTTAAATTGCATTTTTAGGCTGCACTATGAGTTTGAGAGGGTTTTCCTTCATCTTTCTTTTGGACTTTGAATCAACTGTGGTCATGTTTTGATCTTCATTTCCTTATCTTCTTTCGTGATCTCAATCAAAATTCTCTATCTTAAATAGTTGATTGATTTTGGGGCATCCTCTTTCTTAAGGCAAATTTTCTTTCTTCTCTCCATTTCTTTCCATCTCTTTGAAACTTCTATCTTCCATTTGCTTTCACCCCACTTCTTTTCTTCTAATTCAACCTTGGGGCATAATCTTTTGTGCTTAATGATCTACCTTGGTTCTATGATCCTTATATCTTTCATCTTGCATCAAGAACTTTATCTTTAGTTTGATTTGATCAAATTTGTCAATTTATTATTTCTCCTCTACCTCATTTCGATTTCGATCATGAGGGGGCAGTACCTATCAAACTTCAATCCTTGATTCAACTTTATCAAACCTATCAATCAAACCTTACTTGAGACTTAACAATTACCTATTTACAGGGGTGTTGGCCTTGTCTTTTTTCAATCAGCTTATCTTTGTCCTGATGTGTTCCCATTCATCGAACACACGTCTGGACTATTTTGTGATCCCAAATCGATCTCACATTTCAATTCCATTCTTTGTCTACATGTGATCCCAAATCGATCTCACATTAGTCAAAGAGGGGCAAATGTATGCACCCTAAAATGGTCGCCTAGACTTTGGGCCCCATTTATTAATTTATCAATTTCCTGATTCAATCCTTTGCAATTTTCAAACCAATTCCTTGATCAAATTGCAATTAAATAAATAATTCCAATATTTCTAAGGTTTGATCATTTCATCAATAATTTTGTTTAATTAAAAGAAATATTCCTCTTTTAAATAAATAAAATAGGCTTATTTAATTAAAAGAAATATCTTAAATAAAATAATCTTATTTAATTAAAATCCCTTTTAATTGAATGATTTTATCTTATTTAATTAAATATTCCTCTTTTTATTAAATAAACTTATCTTATTTAATTAAAAGATAATTCCTCTTTTAAATAAATAAAATCCCCATTTCAAGCAAAATCTGTGATGGAAAAGGAAATAAATCAAATAAAAAATAAAACAAAAATCTTTTTCTTGATTCTTTTCTCGTTTTGCCTTTTTTTTGGATTTATCCCACATTGCTCTTAGAGATGCATTCTCTTCCACATTTTCTTATATAAGGAGTCCTCTCCTTCTCATTTCGAATCCCACAATTTTCATACGATTGTTATGCTGCAAGTTTAGAGAGAAATCTTGGAAGAAGCTTTTTGAACATTTGGAGCTTGGATATTTGAGACTTCTTTCTTCTTGTCTTCTTCTCTCATGCCTCATAGCAATCCATAATTTATATTAGTATTGCATTTACATAATATTTTAGATTCATGTTTCCTTTCATTGTTCTAGCTTAATCCACTTAGCATAATTAGCAAGGATTTGTAATATTTTTATTTCAATAGAATAGTTTACTTTCTTGCATTGTTATCATCTAGATTAGTTTCATTTGCATGCAATAACTTGATGATCATGGAGATTAGCATGCTTGTTATTCATCTTTGAATATCTCATTTCTTGGTGTACTTGCATGGGCATAACTAGGTCAATCTGAGGGCCTCATAATACAACCTCTACACTCCATGAATAAAGAGCTGTGAATCGCTATTTGAGACCTCATTGTTGAGTGTTCTTGAATGTAATGATTCATAGAAGTGTGACACTTTTATAGCACACAAATGTAAGACAGGTTCTGGTGTTGGTATTATCTTGATCCCTCCTACAAAAAATTGATCCCTTTATCATATAAATTGACTTTTCCTTGTATTAACAATATTGCAGAGCATGAAGCTCTTATAGGTGGCCTCCGAGAAGCTTCATCCCTTAACATTAAAAACTTGGAAATTTATGGAGATTCGCAATTGATTGTGGAATAAATTAAAGGAGGTTATCAAACTAAGAATGATAAAATGATACAATATAGAGATTTGGCTTTTGATGTTCTTTCAAAATTCTCTTCTTATACAATTCAAACTTTACCTAGGAAAGATAATCAACATGCAGATGCCATGGAAAGCACAACTTCTTTGGTTTGTCTTGAGAATAATGCTGAAAACTTTTAATTTACTATACAAACTCTTAAAACCCATGCAATTTCTAATAAAGTTACCTCTGATTGTTTCAATTTGCATTTGGATGAATGGTATTATCATATCTTCTATTTTTTGAAAGATGGTACTTTTCTTGAATCAACAAGGAACACGCGTAATTGTATTAGGAAGCTTGCAGCACATTACATCATTTTAGGAGATACGCTTTAAAAACACTCTTATGATGGTTTTCTATTAAGATGTCTTCATAGAACCGAAATTCATGGAGCTTTGGCAAAAGCTCATTCTAGTTCTTGTGGGCGACATTTTGGTGGAAAATCTTTAGTCAATAAACTTCTTAGAATGGGATACTATTGGAAAACAATGGAACAAGATTATTTTATGTTTGTTAAGAAGTTTCCTCAATGTCAGCAACATAGTAATTTGATTCATGCTCCTACTCGTGAGCTTCGTAATCAAGTTTCTACATGGCCTTTTAGTATTTGGGGTTTTGATCTTATTGGAAAAATCTCACCAGCTTCTTCTCAAGGACATGTGTACATCCTTGCAGCTACAGATTACTTTACGAAGTGGGTGGAAGTTGTCCCTCTTCATTTAACTACCATGGATGTTATTTTCTATTTCATTCTTAACAATATTATAACACGATTTGGTATTCCTTCGATGATAGTTTCGGATAATGGTACCTCTTTTAAGAATAAAGAAGTCACAAAATTCTTGGAGAAATATCTAATTCAACATTGATTTTTTACTCCTTATTATCCTCAATCTAATGGTCAAGCTGAAGCATCAAATAAAGTCATTGAACAAATTCTGAGAAAAATAGTGAACAAGCATGCAAAAGATTGGCATACCCAACTTACCTATGCTTTATGGGCTTATAGGACTAGTATTCATACTGCATACTGCCATGGGTACTTCTCCTTTTAACCTTGTCTATGGTACCAATGCTATTATGCCTTTGGAATTAGAAATACCTTCTTTACATGTGACATTTAATGGGATTGTTGATAAAGATACATTTCGAGAACAATGATTACAAGAATTAGAAATGTTAGATGAACAACGAATACATGCTTTGGAACATATAAAGGCTTATCATAAATCACTTCAGAAGAAGTATAATCATAAGGTAATTGAACAATCATTTTCAATGGGCGAATTAGTATTATATGAAAATTAAAGAAATGTGAATGCTTTACCTAGTGAAAAAGGAAAGTTTAGCCCTAATTAGCTTGGACCTTTTGTTGTAATTGAAGACTTTGGTTCAGGTACTTACAAAATTGCTGATATGGATGGTGTTTCTTTTAAGGAACCTATCAATATTATGCATCTCAAATGTTATTATCCCTAATTTATCTTTCTTTCCTTGTGTATTTATGTATTCCTTATAAAATAGTTATGTTTGTTTTATAGGTTATGTGATTTTAGAAAATTACATTTGAATACATTTATACATGTTCTTTCTTTCTGTTAAGTTTTATGTTATTGGTGAAAATATAGTAATCAAACACATAACTAACTAACAAAGAGAGTTTTTCATTTATAAAATATTTTGAGTTTTGATACATATGTGGCACAAGGCCCTATCTATCACTATGTCTATCTCTATGTTCTGGTGGTCGATGGCTCTAAGATCTCCTTGATCTATGATGAGAAGATGTAGATCTCTGCCTGGTAGTCTATGAGTGGCTCCTCGATATGCTCATCTCATATGTAGTACCCAGCCCCTAGTCTGATTTTATAAATGTTATGATTATTTTAGGATGATAGATTATAGGTTAGGAAATCATTAATGCTTATGATTTTACTGACCCCATACTTGCATGTGTATATTTGATGTGTTTATTTTATATTTTTGTTTGACGTGCTTGATGTGGTTGAGGGACAGAGTCGTAGTTACTTTCTTGTGAGATCCACATAATCAGCCGATCCCCACCATTTTCTATTATATATTTATATATGTATGTACATGCGGGCTTTGTATGCAGGTTTGCAGGTACAGGGCATCATCTTCCCTGAATTGGCAAGAGTGAGCATGCTGATAAATATTCATCTCAATGGTAAAGAGGGGAGATAATACACAAACCCAAAACCCTAACTTAAGCCTAATTGTCTTAGGATTGGATAAGTATCAGTTTGACTACCCTACCCAAATTCATCTAGTTGACATGGATTCATGGATGCCTTCTCTTGAGTTTGTTTGGTTTTATGTTGTTTGATCTTAGTTGATTTATTCCTTATGTGGGTGATTTTATGTGATTTATTGATTAATTATTATAGTTGAAATTTAATATTAATCATGTTCCTAAGTTTATTTGAGAAAATTTAATTAAAAATTTAAATAATTAAATATTTGGATTTAATTGAATATTTAATTGAAATTAGATTCTATTATGCTTGTGTGCATTATTAAATAATTAAATATTTAATTGCATGGTTTTAGAATACTTTAAATATTTAATCTATTTAATATAAACTTTTATTTGTAACATGTGCATTATTGAAAAGTGAATTTTTCTAAAAAAATAAAAACTTGTTTTCAAAAGTCAAAGTTGAGTTGTGCAAAATAAAGTTATTTTAATTTATTAATTAGGATTTACTTTCAAATTGTAATTGGAGTTTGATTGGGAGTTAACTGTTGAGTTATCTCTAGGGTTTGCATGAAATAGGGAATTGAATCCCTAATAGGGGAATTGCATTCATTTTAGAATTAGACAGGTTTTGGAGAGCTTATGTGCTTTGAATTTTGGAGAATTTGGATTGTTGTGGTTTCTTGTTGTTTTGGCTACATTGTGCGTCTAGATATTTGGTGTTTACATCGTTCGTGGATTCAAATCTGCAGGTTGGATTCTTACACAGAGGAATCAGGTGTTACAGGTCTTCCAGGGTTTCCATTTCAGTTGTGTGCATTGGATCTAAGGTAGGATCTGAAAATCTCCTTCTGTGATTTCTGTTTTGCAGTTTGATGGATTTTTATGTCTGAATGATTTCATGATTATCTCCTTAGATCTATCTGTGATCTCCTTGTTTTGGGTATTAGAGAAACCCTTGAATCTGATATTTTAGGTTTTATTAAATTTTAGCATAGTAATGTTATGCTCACAAAATTTCGTTGTTAGATTCTCTATAGAATTCCTAGAAAATAAATTATTAAATCAGGAATATAGTTTAACTATAGAGTCTAAAAAATAAATTTATCCATTAGTGAAAGAAAATCAATTTGTGTGAAAAAAAACCCAATTTTGGTAGAAAAGTCAATTCTGGAAAATATATTACCCTCTCTTAAAAAAATACAGTTTTTTAAAAAAAAACACAGTCATGGTAAAAAGACAAAATTGGGAAAAGACCAATTCAATTAAAATGTAAAATGCATGCGAATGTCTCAAAAATATTATATACACTTCTTTTTTTATTTATTTTCCATTTTTCAGAAACTATTAAAAAAATAAAGTGCTTTGCAAAAAAATGTATTGTTTTATTTAAAAAAATATAAAACAAATAATAATAATTGGGGCGGGGGCCGCCCCCCTTACCTTCCCCCATGCACGACATTGTTGGGATGTGGGAAGCCCCTGCAGGGACTGCAGCATAGGCCCATAGGACCTACCCTGCGCAGCCCCCTATGGGGACTGACATGACAGCACCCTATGGGTGCTACCACAGGTGATGGGAGGGGTGCCGTGGGCTCCCCCACACCTTGTTTATTAAATTTAATTTTTATTAAATTTCAGTGTTGTTAAATATTTAAATTTAAAATTTGTTTTTATTTTATTATTATTAATAAATTTAGTATATTTAAATGTTAGTTTATTAATTTAGTTTATTTAGATTTTAATTTATTAAGTAGTTTAATTAATTTTATTTATTATTTAAGTTTAATTAATTTTGCCTATTAATTTAGTTTAATTACTTTATTAATTTGTTTTAATTAATTTTATTTATTAATTTAGTTTAATTAATTTGCTTATAAATTTTAGTTAGATAAATTTATCGATTGATTTTGGTTAATTAAAATAAAGATGTTTTAAATTTTGTTAAATCAAATCTTTATTTTAATTTTTTTTAATAGAATTAATTAAATATTAGTTATAAGTAGTTAATATTTAGTTAAAGACATTTAATTTGTGGATTTATCATTTATAAAGAATTAAGGGTTAATCGTAGATTAATTATTTGTAAATTTATATTTGTTAAAAGTGAATTGTTTATTTTTAAATGATTAAATTACTAGAACAATTACTTGTTAAGTGGTTATGTTTAACTGAAATTGGGTGTTTTATCTGGTTAGAACATCTAGGAGACTTTGTGTATTATATTGATTATGACAATATGTCTAGATGTTTGATGGATAAGATTTCCTATTAGTCCTTAATTTCATCTTTGTACATGAACCTAGAAATGAACTATTATTCAATTTAAATGCTAATGGATTATCTTTTAGTTCCTTATGATGTGAGTGTTGTATTTCTCGTTCCTAGAGTGTCTTCTTGTACTTATTGGGTTATCGGGTACTAGTAGACCTAGGGGGAAACAGAGGTCGAGTATGTGTCAGTTGTGCATGCTTTCAGCATTATGTTTTGATGTGTGTGTATTTTCCAATCATCACCTGATTTGATCATATGGGCTCATGTTGCTTTGTTTTCTATTTTTGGTATCTTTTTAATTATTTCTAGTTCTTGTGTGTGAAACTGTATCTGGGATTACCTGGTTGTATACCTGATTGATCTATGTGAGATTTGTGAGCCTAGGAGAGGTTAAATAGGTGCATCATAGGGAAGTGGATTACAATAGGGGTCCATGGATAAAAAGGGGTCAGTACCAGGGAAACCTATCATAAGTTGATTAATAAGTGATAACCTAATAATAAAACTTGGGGAATAACATTAAATACAAGATTGATATTCTAGTTCTGCATGGATTATGTTGAGGGTCTGGGGTCCAGAGTGGCCAGTCCAGGGTAACTCAACCTGATAGATGCTTGAGGGTCTAGGGTAAAGAGACCGGTCCAGGGTAACTCAAGTAGTCATCCATGTGATGACACTCCCATAGTGTGTAGCCTAAGCCTCCTCCATAGTTATTCTTCATGTATTGGATGCCTCTGGATTAGTGAGTCTTACCTTTCACTATATTTTGTTTACCTTGAGTAGAGAGCTTTCAGGATCCTCTTGCTTAGTGGTTTTACCTTGCTTTTGTATTGGATACCCGATTGGGGTTTGTTGTTATCTCCTCAGCACAGTGGGGTAGGCCTTTGTGGTTCTACACGGATGGGTGGTAGTGATTCCTTACCATTTGAGATTCAACGTCCTAGTGTCGATGCTTGATGGTGCTTCTACAGTTGGATTCCTTATGTTCCTTCATTAATGTTTCTTTTCTTATTTTCATTATTTGTTATCCTGTATTAGAGTATCACATGTGATACCTAATTTGGACATTGTATTATTATAAATAGATTGATTACCACATACCCTACGACATGTGCAGTGGATGTGAGTTTATTTAGATTTCATGGATGTCCATAAGGATTGTAATTTATTGATGTATGATGTTTTTGCAATATTTGTGTTATGGAATCTTTTGTTGATGATTTCTAGTTGTGTGTTGTTCTTAAGTAATTCTATGTCATGGGACCCTCAACTTTTGTAATCTATGATGGTTGTTGTATTAATGTGAGTAAATGGTCATTGCTTTCGCACTGATGTTTATCTTGTATGTTAACTTTTAAAAAAAAATTGTTCACCAAACTTATTAGCATATTTTTAAGTTAATCTCTCTTGGGTTCCTTGGTGGGACATTGCATCATACATGTGCTCCTAGGCTCTACGTAAGTTAGCCATCAGCCTCTCTTCTCTCTTTTTACACAACCTCAGCTCTTGCTGGACACACACAAAGGTATCGACATGTCTGTCAGGATCTCTATGGCCAACGGGAAACTCTCATTTGGTGGCTAGTAGTCGGTAGGACAAACATGTATCCTTTAGAACCTCAGATACAAAACTCCTCCACTCCACCATGCTAGTTGCAGAATGGAAACACATTTATCTTTTAGTACTTTTTCTTCATAAATTAAGTTAAATTTTCAAATCAAATTCATGTTTTATACCTGGATCTCCCTCCTAAGCATCACTGAAGGGTCTAGATGGTGGGGGCATAGAGTTACTACTCTCTCCATGCTTGTTTTGTCTAGGTCTTAGAGGTGGTGTCTCTGTATGGGCACGTGGAGGTCATCATGATCTCAATGGTGATGCATGAAAAACATGCACATTTGCACCGGTACTACTAGCTAGGGGCATCTCTTCTCTCTCCTCTTCTCTCTCATCTACTCTATCCTTTTCTCTCTCCTCTTCCATGGGATCTCCCTCAAAGATGGGCTCCTCCTCATCTTTGTGATCTTCATCCTCCTTTGCTATGCCACTATCATGGTGTGTCCTCTCTGAAAGACCTAGATCACCTATGGGATAGTCATCAGGGAAGATGGGGTGGGTTCCCTTCAAACTCCAATATCGAATGTAGTCTCTACTGATACCTGAATAGGCCACTTCTAGGGCTACCTCTATATCCTTTGTCTCATATGCATCATTGTCTACAATATCTTCTACAGATGATCAGTGTATGGTGTCAGGTCTCTAATAATACCTCATCAAATGTGTGTATTGAGGAAATGCTCTAGGGACCCCTTGTATAAGACCAAACAGTCTCATCACCTAGTCATAGTAGTATGGCATCACTATGTGACTCTAATAACCCTCTAGCATCTTATGTTGTTATGAGTGTCTTATTTGGTGTCATGTATCTAGCCACTCTATCATTCGATAGTATGGTCTCCATATCACATTTGTTCCTAGAACATGATCTACACATACCCTCCAATAGAGGATATCTCTATACTGTTAGACATCTCTTAGTGGATAAGAAAAGGATCTCAGTGTGCTAGCATCTACCATCATAGGAACACCCTATGGTCATGTACATGTAAAGTGCTCAAATAACCAAATCTGCAAAAGTGTGCATACCGTGAGACTCTCTCGCTGATATCTCACCAACTGACATAGCTTGTGGTATAAGTGAGATATCATGCTACGGCCCCATGCAAAGATATTCCTATCACTCTCCATCCTACACATGAGATGGGTGAAAGGTGCTGAAAAGACTATACCCTTGTGTTGGATACTACAACCAAGGAAAGTATACATAGCATCACCCTCTGTGGCATGATAGAGTGATCTGATCTACTCAAGTTCGCATCTATAGAACCCATCCCAAGAAATACTCTGCATCTTCATGGATCTCATCAAGACCTTGATGTGCTATCAGTCTGATAGGCTTTCCTTGAACCAGAAGCTGCAAGATCTTCTAGACATCCTCCAATGTCCCTATGATCTCACCTAAGGGAAGATGAAAGGAATATGTGTCCTCATCCCACCTCTCTATAAGAGCTGATAACATGGCTCAATGGAGTCTCATATATGGTAGGACTATAACCTAGTACATTCCTACATCTCTTAGTAACTAAATCTCATCCCCACTCATCTTGAACAAACTCTCTCTGATAACCAATAGTGGCCCTCCAAAGAGGTGCTCTCGAAGATGAACCAGGTCTTATAAGCACAAACCAGAATCATATCAGCTCTCTTCAATCACAAAACTATAAATCCAACTTGACTATGTCAAGGTTGACCTTAGTTAGGTCAAGGTCAACTTTCCTGGGTCAAGGTCAACCTTTTTGGGTCAAGGTCAACTCCATCCCAAAATAGGTGTAGACCTTCTAGTTCATGTTGACCTTTAACGGTCAAGGTTAACATAACTAGGTCAGGGTTGACCTTTAAGGGTCAGGGTCGACCTTACCATAATTTGAGAATTACAAAAATCCACAACAACAAACTCAACTTGGGAAGTGACTCTCCGGTGGCCAGGCACTATCTTAGTATCTCCATACGGGTCGCTCAAAGTTCCTCTCTTCTCATTATTTTGATTTCTCTCCTAAACTCTGCAAATAGTAAGAATGAGTAGGTATGTGCTCTCTTCCTTTATTTATAGTTCAAAATTAGGGTTTTTATTAGGTTTTTTGTTAATGTTTGTTAGGTTTTACTTATGTTAAATTTGAATTTCTCTTCATCTGCATTTAGATAGACATTCACTCTTTTCATCATAACTTGAGTTCAGTAACTCTGTTTTCAATGTCGTCACTGGCATTGGAATCGTGATTTAGATACCTAACCCCTTGAATAATTTTAGGAAGGATAGGAATCCTTCTAACTAGTTTAGGAAAGGGATTTTTCAACAAAATACATATCTAATGTATAAGGCTATCCTTATCACCCTGTTTCACCATTCAGAAGTAGAAAGCCAAAATAGGGGGGCATAAGGGGCTCTATCCGCTTCTCAATTTCATTTTAGTAAGTCTTAGGTGATTTATGGATTTTCATTAACCTTGTGTGCTGCAGGTACTAACAATTTTTTACAGGATCTCTACATTGAGGACTTGGTTATTGTTAAAATAATAACAAAATAAAGAGAGACAAGAAATTGTTTAATGCAATGAGAAAGGAGTAAGAAGATTTGCCATGAATTAACACAAAACTAGGAGCATTTACCAAAGAGAAAAGCAACAAAAGAGACAATATTTTGAAGGGGGAAAAGCATTAAAAAAACCCCGTGATATAATGAATGTGGCAAAAATGCCTAAGAATGAGAGAGAGAGACAGAGAGAGAGAGAGAGAGAGAGAGAGCTTAGCTCATACAATAGTGTTCAAGAAGAAGAAGAATCTCATGTGAAGAGAGAAGGAGAGCCATCTCTTTTAATAGAGATGTGAGAAAGGAGTTACATTTTCACTCCCATTTCTATGTATGCCACATTTCACTAGTGTGTTAGACAAGTGTAGGACTCCTCATAAGGAGGAATATCTATTTTCCTTAATAAAGGAATTACAAATATGACATGTCCTCCCACTTGGACTAGAGGATGAATACAATAGGATACCTTGGTTTATCCTTTAAATACATAATTTACCAAGGAAAGATTAAATTCTAACACCCCCCTTTAATCTTTACTTGGGGTAATTACATCAAGGGGCATCAAACCCAAATTGTTACAATGAAATTCAAATTTCTCTATAGAAAGAGGTTTTGTCAAAATATTTGCAACTTGATCTTCACCTTTGCAATGGATGAGGGAAACATTTTTTTCTGCAATGTTCTCTCTAATGAAGTGGTGGTGGAGAGAAATGTGCTTTGACTTTGTATGGTAAACTAGATTCTTTGCCAAGGCTATTGCACTTTGATTATCACAATACAATGGTGTAGGTTCTTGTTGAGGTAGACCCAAATCTTAAAGTATTCTTCTAAGCCATAAAGCTTCTTTAGAGGCATGAGTACAACTTTTATATTCAGCTTTAATAGAACATAGAGACACAGATTGTTCTTTTTACGTTTCCAAGATATAGAACCTGAACCAAGAGAAAAACAATACCCAAAAGTAGATTTCCCATCATTGGGGTCTCCACCTAAATCTGAATTAGTAAAACCTTCTAAAGAAAAATCAGAATTTGCATCATAAAATAATCCTAAGGTAATAGTACCTTTAATGTAACGTAATATTCTTTTAGCAATTTTGAAATGAGTTTGTTGAGGTTTGGACATGAATCTTGAAACTAAACCAACACTAAAAGATAAATCAAGTCTAGTGAGGGTTAGATAAATCAAACTACCTACGAGTTCTCTATAAGGAGTAGCATCTATGAATGGAGATTGCATATCTATCATTAACTTAGTTCCTAAATCACATGGAATTGAAATAGGATTAGCATCATTCATATGAAATCTATCTAGAAAATCTTTAGCATATTTACTTTGAGAGATAAAAATACCCTTAGGGGTTTGCCAAATTTGCATTCCTAAGAAATAATGTAAAAATCCTAAATCTGTCATTTGAAATTTTTGGTTGAGTTGGAACTTAATGTTAAAAATTAAATGGTTAGAACTAGAAGTAAGAATCAAATCATCAACATACAGAATGATAATAATAATTTCATCTTCACTATGCTTGATATACAAGTTAGGATAATTTTTACTTCTTTCAAAACCTTGAGAAATGAAGAAAGAATTGATTTTAGAGTACCATTCTCTAGGAGATTGTTTTAAACCATAAATAGACTTCTTGAGTTTAGATACTAAATGTTCATTACCTTGTTGAATAAAACTAGGAGGTTAAGACATGTATATTTCTTCATGCAAATCACCATTCAAAAAAGCACTTTTAACATCCATTTGGTGAATAGGCCAATTCATTTTTGCAGCTAAAGCAAGAACAACTTTAATGGTAGGCATTTTTGCAACAGGAGCAAAGGTTTCATTATAGTCTATTCCTTCAACTTGAGAAAAACCTCTTGCAACTAGTCTAGCTTTAAACTTACTAATATCATTATTTGCATTCAACTTAGTTTTGTATAACCATTTATAGGAAACTAGATTTTTTCCATGAGGTAAAGTAACTAAATCCCAAGTATTATTAGAAATTAAACTATCATATTCCTCTTGCATAGCAATTTTCTAGTGAGGTTGATTTTTAGCTTGAGAAAAAGTTTGAGGATCATTAGAATTAGAGAGAGAAGTCATAAGAGCATAATTGCAATAGTTTATCCTTCTAGGTTTAAGTCTACCCATTCTAGAAATGTAATCATCACCTTCATTAAGTAAATCTTTAAACCATTTAGGATATCTCCTAGAATTAACAGAAATATTACTAGGAGGAGTAAACAGATTACTACCATCATCATCATCATCACTGTTACTACTAGAAGGAACAAAATCATTAGAAGGAGTATCATTACTATCTTTATGTTCATCATTATCCTTTTGAAGAGTATTAGTATTATCCTTAGTATTAGGAGCAGAAACAAGAGGAACAAAAATATTAGGAGTAGAAATGTGAGGAATAGGGTTGAGAGATGAAGGTTGGTCCTCCACAAGAACTATGTTGTTGTGACTAAAATAAAAATCTAAAATTTGAGAATAGTCATGGACACCATTTTCAGCAATGCAAACATCTCTAGCTATTTGAACTTTATTAGTAAGAGGATCATAAACTGTATAACCTTTAGTGTTCTCAGAATAGCCAACAAATATATGAGGTGAGGATTTAGGATCTAACTTTTTTCTTTTTTGTTTATGTATGTGAACATAAGCAGTGGAGCCAAAAATCCGTAAATGAGACAAATTGGGTTTTCTTCCTGACCAAGCTTCTTTAGGAGTTTTATTTGGTAGGGCCTTAGTAGGAGTTCTATTAAGAATATAGGTGGCACATGTCATGGCTTCAGCCCAAAATTTATAATCCATATTTCTAGCATGTAAAAAACATCTAGCCATTTCTACTATTGTTCTATGCTTCCGTTCTGCCACACCATGTTGTTCTGGTGTATAAGGAACGGTAAGCTCATGTTTGATACCAAAAGATCTTAAGTAAGAATGGAAAGCATGATTAACATATGCGGTAACATTGTCAGTCCTAAGAATCTAAATTTTACAACCACTTTGTCTTTCTATAACAACATGAAATTCAGCAAAAATATCAAGGACTTGATCTTTACTATGTAAGAAATAAATCCAAGTTCTACGAGAATAATCATCAACAAAAGTTAAAGCATATTTAGAGCCTGAAATAGAAGTATTTTCCATAGGACCTAAAAGATCACTATGAATGAGAACTAACTTATTATTAGCTCTCCAAGATGATTTATGCGGAAAAGATTCTCTATGCATTTTACCACTCATACATCCATTGCAATCAAACTTAGAAGGAGTAAACTTAGGTAGCCCATCTACCATATTTTCTTTTTACATTAATAAGATATAATCAGAATCTAAATGTCCTAGCCTCTCATGCCAAATGTGAAAATCAACAGTAGTAAGTAATGAATATCTAGGAGAGGCAAATTGATAAAATTTAAAGAGATTATCATCATCTAATTTAGCATTAGCAACTATCTGATTAGTATTGGGATCAATGATATGGAAAATATTTTTATGAAACTCAACCTTATAATCTTGACATAATTACGGAATAGAAATAAGGTTAGCTTTCAAACCGGGAACATAAAGCACATCATGTAATTTACCATTTGGAATAGAAACATTACCAGTTCCTTCAACTTGATAGCAATAATTATCAGCTAAAGAAATAAGAATATTCATAGAATCAGGTCGCAAAGAATCAAAGACTTCCTTCTGAGATGTAACATGTTGAGATGCACCACTATCAATAATCCATTCAAGTGGTTTAGAAGCATTAAAACAGACAGTAAAAGTAGAACGAGATTGATTTCCATTAGATTTTCCATTTGAGTAGTTTTGAGAATTAGGTTGATCATCCTTTTATTTCTTAAAATAGTTATGTATTAAGTGACCATCTTTACTGCAATAGGTGCAATGTGGCCTATTTGAATGATTACTATTATGATAGTTATTGGAAGGCCTAGAATTGTAATGATCATTAAATTGTTGGCTTGAGTTATTGTTTGAATTATTAGTATTGTTAGATCTTTGATAATTTTGGTTATTTTGATTAGTGTTAGAAGATCTATTGTTACTGTGACTTTGAGAGACATATGCATGTTCGTGAATTTTAAGTATGCCAAATTGAATCAATTTTGCTTCCTCTTGACGCAACATAGTTTGAAAGATGACATAAGTTAATTGAGATGCTAAAGAAGGAATAGCTACCTTAGAGTAAATATTTGTAATAAACTGTTGGAACTGTCTAGGAAACCATTTACGAATAATTATGTGGATTATCCTTAAATCAAAGAGAGGAACTTGTAAACCAGTTAGTAAAACTTTAATTGAATCAAACTTGAGCAAGAAATCATCAATAGAGTTGAAGTCAGTATTCCTGAGGTCTTCAAGTTGGTCTTGAAGCTGGATTTTTTGAGTCTCATCTGCACTATCATAGGTATTTTTTAGGATGTCCTATGCTTGATGGGCTTCTGTAAAAGTAGAAATTAAGACATACAATTCGGGACTTAAAGAGATCTCGATTAAACCAAGTGCTTCCTCATTTTTAGTCTTCCAAGTAGTTTGGTCAGCTTGAGGAGCAGAGGCTACTGGTTTTGAACTGGCATTAGTTGCAATATCTAAAATATGCCTGAATCTAAAGATGAAGGTCATGTGTGTTTTCCATGCATGATAATTTATACTAGTTAACTTTATTTCTAGCATCAGGGTGGTCATGGTTAAATACAAAGATTTAATGAAAAGAACACCTAAACTTGAGATAAATAAATGAAAACCCTTAACAGAACTCAGAACAGAAACTTTTAAAGCAAGAGCACTGTGAGAAAAGGCAAAAAACTAGGCATGCAGATCAAACGCATGCAAAAGAAACTATATACACTCACATACAGTAGTAGAAAGCTATGAAAGCTTATGCCAAGGAGGCATGCAAGGAAAAAAACAACTACTAAAGGAAAAACTGAAACCAAGAACACTTAAGAGTTAACAAATCTCGGTTAAGTTGTTATTGATTAACAGATAACGACAAGAATCTCTTGCATGCAAAGAGAAAGCTATACACTTAAGCATGCAGAGAGAGAAAAAAACTAAATAAACGGATAACAATGAAAGGCAATACAATCCTGCATAACAAACATTAATCAAACCAAAGAATGGAACTAAATCTATTGAATGATTAATATAATGAGAAAAAGAACTAAATCTATCGAAGCCCATTTACCTGCAAAGAGCCAGAGAAGATTAGAAATCTAGAATAAAAAAAATGATTTGAATCTAACTAAAACCCTTAGCACTTGAGCTAAAAACTATAAATACCACAACCAGATTAAAAAAAATATAGCTATGAAGTTAGAACAAAACCAATGCCTTAAATTAACTCACACTTATCCTTTTAATACATGAAACAAAAAAACAAGAATAAACTACTCCCCTTCAAAGCTTTCTGAATCAGAATTCCAATATCCAAATTCTCTTTCGTGTCTTGAATTGTTCCACTTGTATGAATATCTATTTGTTAGTCTAACAGTAGATCTACTCACAAAAGTGTTGGATTGCAATTGTATTAACCCGAATAAAATAGAAGATTCAGTTCATTTTTTTTTTGGGAACGAAGTACCATATAAGTTAAATAAGGGTTGAAAGCAGAACATGAAACAAAAAAATAAGGTGATAGGAAAAAGCTAAATCATACAAGAATGAGGAAAAATTTGGATAGAAATAAGAGGCAAAAAAGACAGCTACATCAATCTGATTAAGGAGTCTCCTGCAGCTCTTGTCAATGTGTACGACCACCCTGGGTTTCCTTTCATGGTGAGCAGAGGATTTATAGAGGACAAACACAAAGGAGGCACAGTGTGAGAGCCAAACAAGATACACACAGACGAGATTTATTATTTTCTTTTCATTGTTTCTCAACTTTAAGATTTGGTTGCCACTTGCAACCCTTCAAAAAATATGAGAGCCACCAACATTGTGCTATATCTATTCAATCATAATGTGTAGAGCAAAACCAATACAAATCATCCTTCAGGAAACTTGGCGATGCATTAGAACAATGTGAATCTAATAAACTAGAACAAGATAATAGAAACTATAATGATTTTTTGGGAGAAAACAAATGCATGCATGCAATAATAAAGAAAATGCATGCAATGATTAGAAAAAATGCATGAAACCAAAATTAGAAACAATATAAATTATATTTTCAATGATAAAATTGTGAATAATCTATGTTGGTCCTCTATTAGAAGCAGCCAATGCACTTGATTATTACAATATATTGCCAACTTAAACTAGTCATAAAAAAATCCACCAATCTTTCAATAATTCCAAAGCTGAGTTACAAAGCATTAACATCTTATATGTCATATCATTTAAACTAATTTTTAAAGAGCTATTTTAGAGTACTTGTTGTATAAGCTTATGAGTGGCTTGCCTTGTCCTATATAATAATTCACTGTCAAGCAATGCGAGAATTGATTTTGGTCACAGTAGAGACCATTACAGATCATTTACTCAAAATCCAATGTAATAAACAAGTTTGATAGATGTTGATAGATGCCTTTATTGTTCATAAACAATTTTTTTTGACATATGGGTTTTAGTTTCATTGTCTAGATTAGTACCCAAAAAATAAAACCCTATAAATATAAACTATTAGCAAAGAGAAACGCAATATAATAAAGAACTTATACTGAAAATAATCTTGAAGATAAGGGAATTAAATGGATAATCTTAGCTAAGGAAATGAGATTCAATTCTCTCTAAACAACGTCTTTGAATTTGGAGTAAACCAAGATATGGTAGCTTCTTTTCCTACACACTCAAAACATGATTAAACCAACCTGCTCTGATACCATGTTAAAATAATAACAAAATAAAGAGAGACAGGAAATTTTTTAATGCAATGAGAAAGGAGTAAGAAGATTTACCATGAATTAACACAAAACTAGGAGCATTCACCAAAGAGAAAAGCAACAAAGGAGACAATATTTTGAAGGGGGAAAAGCATAAAAAAACCCCCATGATATAATGAATGTGGAAAAAATGCCTAAGAATGAGAGAGAGAGAGATTGTGTGTGTGAGAGAGAGAGAGAGAGCTTAGCTCATACTATAGTGTTCAAGAAGAACAATAATCTCATGTGAAGAGAGAAGGAGAGCCATCTCTTTTAATAGAGATGTGAGAAAGGAGTTACATTGTAACTACCATTTCTATGTATGTCATATTTCACTAGTGTGTGAGACAAGTGTAGGATTCCTCATAAGGAGGAATATCTATTTTCCTTAATAAAGGAATTACAAATATGATATGTCCTCCCACTTGGACTAGAGGATGAATACAATAGGATACCTTGGTTTATCCTTTAAATACATAATTTACCAAGGAAAGATTAAATTCTAACAGTTATATCATTTTTATTTACTATGATGTTTTCTTACTTTAGCTTGCATATTCACATAGTGTCATATCTAAGCTAAACTGAAATTAGGATTAGATTTTCATGATAGATTTTTAGTGCATTTTCATGATAGATTTTTATTTAGGATGCATTTGCACTTGATTCTTCATTTCTAGGTGAAATTAGGGTAAGGATCCTGAGGATTCTCCTTGATTTCCCTTCTTCATGGCTCTATTTTCTAGGTAGGATCTAGGTATTGGTCCTCCTAGTCCTCATCACATTCATGTTAGGTCTATGTGCCCCTTTCTGACACTCTACCCTATTTTCTCATCATTTTGAGTCTCTGGTCGACCCCAGGACTTCTCTATTTTCAAAGTTGACTGGGCCTAAAACTTTGGGTTAGGGTCAAGGTCAACCTTGACCCCTATTGGGTTTTGGTCCCCATTCCCAAATTTTGTTCATAGTGGGTCCCAAAATTAATATTGGGCCTCTGAATCTGAATGCAGAAGGGTTTTTATTTAAAATTCATTTAACTATTTTCCCTCCTTAGTTGGTTATTGTGATTGGACCATAATTCAAGGTGAAATTTGAATTAGGGGCCCTTACATTTCTTGAGGAGCCTTGCCTTGAAATCTCTATATAAGGACTCTCTCTTGCCTTCATTTTCCCATCAAGTATCAAGTGACAACACACAATCAAGAAAGAAAGAATCTATGGGGAGATGATGTAATATAGCAAGAGGATTCTATAGGAGGACAAGATATTGATGCAAGCAATCATTTGGTGACAATTTATTGTGGACATTCATTTGGAGCAAGAAAGATCGTTTCTTCCTTAATCCACACTTTTCAACATTCAAGCATTCAAAGATACAATCATGGGGTAACAATTATGGATTATAAGTTTGGTAGGAGTACTTTATCCTTGGGAGCTTGGTATGATTTCTTTATCATATTCAAATCTATGCATTGATCTCTCATTCCAATTCATGCTAGGGTTTCAATCTAGAGGATTAGATCTTGGCATTGCACATTCAAAGCTCTTCCTAATAGCAACACACACACATATTCTATTACATTTGGCTATTTGTGGAGGTGGAGGTCACCAAAATGGGGGTTTAACTAAGGCAAAACCCTATATAACCACCCCAAAACACCATTTTCAAATATCTATAGTCATTGTTTCATGAGTTGCAGAGTAGATCTGAGTACCCTTTTTGGCAAACTTCTAGGATCCGCAAATAGAATTTCTGTCAGAGTAGTGCAAGTCAAGGTCGACATAAAGAGGTCAAGGTCAACCTTTATCTGGGTCAAGGTTGACCTTTCCTAGAGAAGGAAAATATTTCTGGGTCTTCTTTGTCTCTGTGTTTCTATTCTAGATTTGGTTGTAGATTTTCTCAAAACTCAGTACAGACACCAGAAAATAGGTATTTTCATATCAGCTATGTTATGAGGTATGTATTTCACTTTATCTAATTTCAATATTCTTTGCAAGCATGTATAGATTTATGTTCCATATCAATTAAATCTATATGTTTGGTGGTAAATATTTTTTTAGGGCTTCTTCATGTGCAAACCCCTATTATACTAAACCCTATACTTCCACATTTTCCACTTTACACATACCTAAGACATTCAAGCTACACCTCCCCTATACAAATAATATTGAATAATATGAAGCCCTCATCTCTGGACTAAGAAAAAAAATCCAATGGAATATCACAGAGATACAAGTGTTTGGAGATTCACATCTCATAATCAAGAAAGTCATGAATGAATTCCAAACAAAATATGACAAGCTACTACCATATAAATAAATTGCACTTGATGGAATGAAACAAAACTTTTAGGTTTTGTGGTTCACACAAGCTCCTAGGTTACAAAAAAAGGCAATGGCCAGTATTGGTTCTCTCCTAGAGGTCCCACACAATGCAACAGAATATGAGCTCTTAGCCGAGTAGATCCATACACTATCCTAGGAGACTATTGATTCTAAAATGGTGTACCTCTTGGTTGGTCCCTAGTCCCTATGGTACCATGACATCTATGTATGCTTAAAATATGGTATCACATACTGCCATCTCACCCACACCCAATGATAAAACTTATTTTTTGTTTATCCACTATACATTTATCACCAACAACTTATATTGTCGAGGTTATCACAACGTACTCTCTCAATGTTTAGACTCTAATGATTTTTCCTTGGAATTACAAGAAGTTCATGCTAAAACCTATGGTACCCACATGAGTGACATGGGCTTAGGAAACAACTTCTCAAAGAAGGGTACTACTAGCCTACTATGGAGCATGATGACTACGAGTTTGTAAAGAAATTCCTACTATGTCAGCAACATGTAGATCTCATTCACACACTAGGAAAAGGTTTGCACCCCATCACCACTCCATCCCTCTTCTCATGTTGGGGCTTTGACCTTGTTGGTAAGATCCACACCTTCTTTTCCAATGGATAAAAGTTTATTATCACTACCATAGAATTTTTCACAAAGTGGGTGGAAGTAATTCCTGTATCCCTTACTATAAGTGTCCAAGTCTCTAAGTTCATCCTATACCACATCATTTGTTTCTTTGGCATGTCCTCCACCATCCTCATAAATAATGGAACACCATTAAAAATTGAGTATGTTGATGACCTATGTTCCCAATTCCATATCAAACACCACTATTCCTATCCATATTACCCACAAGGTAGTAACTAAGATGATCCAACCAACAAAACTTTCCTTAAGATCCATAAAAACATTGTCAATGATACTAGTCTTGACTGCAATCTCCACATTAGTCCAATCCTATGGGTATATCACACTTCATTCCACACCCCCATAGGCACCACTCAATATTCCTTTGTGTATGGTGTTGAAGTCATCTTACCAATTGAGGTTGATTTGTCATTCTTGTGCATTTCACTCAAGAACCTATTAATTGATGACGAATATCACATGGCATGACTCACACAATTGGATCTACTAGATGAAAAAAGGTAAAACTCATATGACTACCTAGTTGTATATTAGAATAGGGTTAAACAAATTTATGACAAGAAGATCCATCCATGAAAATTCCAAGTGGATGATTTGGTCCTAATGTAAAATAGAAGGTGTAGTGAGACCATGAAAAGAGGGTTAAGTTTGAACCCAACTAGTTGGGTCCTTATGTAATTGCAGAAAGCTATGGATCAAAGGCATATCATGTATCTACACCAGGAGGTGAACCTCTAAGTTATCCCATTCATATCATTCATCTAAAAAGGTTTTATGCCTAAGTCATACATTGTACCCAACTTCTCAAAAAATCATTAAAAATGTAAAAAGCCCTAAAAATACAAAAAAAGAAAAAAAGTAAAGAGATATAAGTGTATAATGGTGAAAACATAGAAATCAAGCACCTTGGATAAGTATATGTGGTGAAAACCTAGAAATAGGCACTATGTATAAAGGGGTCATACTATTATCTATCAGAATCTCATTCCGCTTGAATTCATCCTCCACATCTTCTCATCCATACATACCCACACCAACTTCCTATCACAAACCCATATTCACTAGGTATTCAATCATCACACGTGTATGTTGTAAGTCATACTACTATCCCAATACATAATCTTTGTGCATAATGATTGTATATAGTTTTTCTCTAGTTATATAGTATAGATAATTCAATCATCACTTATATTTATTTAAAAATATCATTTTCCTTAGTTTTCTTCCATGTCGAGTGTGATTGAGATATTTTCTCCTCTAACCCTAGCTAGCACTTTAAAAAGTTCCTTTGAGAGACTCTTTATCATCCTAATTTTCTTTAATACCTCTATTTCCATCATAAAATAATTTTTTAATCCCACCCCATCATTGGTCCTTGTAGGATGTATCCTTCCTCATGCAAACCTCATTAAACCATTTTTATTTAGTTGATCTCTTTGGAAAATTTTATTTTGTGGATTTTCATTTTAATCTTAGTTTTCTTTTTGGTTCTTGGTTATCTTTTCTAGGCTCCTTGGTTGTTTCCTCCTCAAGGTCACTTTGATTTATTATGTCATGGTTTTTTGTGAATGGTAGAACCTAGGAGAAGGTCTTGATCTTTTCTATCTTCAATTTAGTTGAATATGACCCTTTCATTTCCAACACGTGATCCTTTGCAGTTTTATGATGCACTTGAGAAATATTAGTTGTTCATGGATCCTCCTTGGATCATATCCACTCTAGTCCTTTGCGGCTTAGGCGTGATACTAGGAATATCCTTATGTGCTTATTGAGTTATTCCCATGAAATATCTTTGACAAGGCCTTGGTTCTTTATAACCACATTGGCAAGTCACTAATATTGCTAAATAAAAATAAGTGCTCACTACATGGTGGTACTCCATCCTAGAATACCTCTCTCTCAAGATTCAAATGAATCCACCATTTCCCCACCCTATTCTCTCTTCTCATTCTCCTCTAATCTTATTGACTATGATTGTGAAAATTATTTTTACACCATCCCCTACTCTTAGTCTGCATCTTATATGTGTGATTTCTTGAGAATTTGTGTACTCCTTTTGTGTACAAATTTACATGTCTGTCTAGGACACTATGCATGAGCATTTTTTCATTTCATATTAAATTCATTTTCATTCAAAACATTTCACATCCCATTTCACAATATTTGCATCAATCATTTCATCCTCGTTGTGTTTCACATTAGATACATTACATTATCCTCTCATCAACCATGTTAGTTTAGGCTCCTCTCATGTCTCGTTGCATTGTCATCTTGTATTATATATGCATCCCATTTCAAAATTATTTATATATCATTTCATATACATCATTTAGTAGTACCATCAGTTAGTTTCATTTTAGTTACATTATTATTATTACATCCATATTGCATTATTATCTAGTTGCATTGTTACATCACATTCATCATTTAATAACATATTCAGTTACGTTTACTTAGTTTCTTTATCATGGGCATTATCATATCCTCACTTCATTTTAGGTCTCACTATTTAGAGTAAAACATTTCAAAGGGTCCATAACATTACCCATTACATCTCATTTTCCTATCATTTTCATCTCATCCTTAATTACATATTAATTGCATATCATTTTTCTTTACATCATTAATTGCATATTTGTTACATATCATTTTCTATTACATCATTAGTTTCATTTTAGTTGCATATCATTGTTTTATCTCATCATTAGTTACATTTTAATTGTTTATCATTTTTCATTACATCATTAATTGCATATTAGTTGCATATAATTTTCATTAGTTCATGTTAGTTTCATATTATTTTCATATCATCCTTAGTTAAATATTAATTGCATATTATTTTTCTGTTAGGAATGGGAACACTAAGAGGGGGGGTGAATCAGTGTTCTATAATTATTATTTTTCTACTTCTTTGAAACTTATCTTAGTTACTTAATTACTAACATGAATAGTAAAGAAAATGAAGCATTCAACCATAACACATAACACAATATATGTTTACAAGGAAACCTTGGGTAGAGGAAAACCTTGGTGGGAATTAATACCCATGAATAATTGTACTAATCTTATGAACCTATTAATGTTCCTTTGACCTATTAGGAGTAGCCATTACAATACTAAGTACAATGACTCAACTAAGAGTCTAATAGAACAAACCCTATTAGGGGTGGAAGGCTCATTGCAAAAGCTCACTACTCAATGAAGAAGGCTACAACCTCCTGGTTATCAGATACACACTATATCTGCAATGGTGAATTACTACTTTGACACTGATGTCTGATCAGTTCCTTTTGTGAGCTAATGATCTAACTTCTTTTAGAACTTTATCTCATACTTACTAAACTCACATACTTCTTCTCTTCTACATACTCTATATCTACTCATCATATACAAATACACAAGTGCATGTCATATATATACATACTAAATGTGCGCAACCAAAACTAAGCACTGTGTCGGCCTAGAACCTAACACATACAACACTTCCAAGTTAATTGGCTCAAGAGTGTTTGCATACAATGATATTAACATTTTTACATCACAATTAAAATAGGTGCATAGCCCTTACAAAATAAAATGATACACGCTATACAAAAAACTTCATGTCAGTTGCATGCTCTGTTCTACGCTGCCGCTTATTTGCCAGTGCCACTTAGACTTGATGTAACTTATTCATACTATCAAATCTGACCATGTGTTCTTAGACTTATCATATTAGATTACTCAAAAGCTTATATCCAAGGGCGCATACCAAAACTTGGTCATACACATGTGTGTTGATGCTCCGATCATCAGATGCTTCTTTGTCTGCTTTGTCTTCTATACTTAGCTGAATTATGATCTTCCAAGTTAGTGCACTGACTACAAAAATTCATATGACTTTGTTTCCATAATGACAACAAAAAACTTAGTCATATATACTAGTAAAGTTAACTTTCCAACAATCTCCCCCTTTGTCATTAATGGAAACAAAGGAATGTGGTGAAGTTGCTAAACTTATTTTACACACAAAACTTGCTATCTTATAGTCTTATCCTTTTCTACATACTATACATCATATACTGTTTTATCTCCCTTATACCATATATACAACTTCCCCTTTGACATTAATTACAAAGGTGCTCAAAAAAGAAAACTTCATGTACTTACAAAGAAAATACATCAGGGTATGCAATCTGAAGGTTTTTGATTCCTTGCTACCAAAAAACCTTGAGTACATCAACTATCTGAAGATGGGTGCATAATGCATATGTTAACTTCTCCATCTTTTATATATTTGTACAAGGACCTTGATAATAAGTCATGATTGTATCATCTATATGCTTGATGTTCTGATTTAGTATATCTAGAGAGGGCGTTAGTGCATTTCTCAGCTGGGCTTGTCTAGCCCTTAATTTACCAATCTCTTTTTCTGCCTTCTCAATTTTATCTATTTGTCCTTGATAGACATTATTGCACATGTTTATATCTTGAGAGGGATCTTCCATTGATTTTCTTACTACTGCCATTAGAGATTCTACTTCCTGAATCTTTTTAGAGTGGTCTATAGTGAGGTTGTCCTTATTCATACAGTCATCAATTATCTTCCTTCCTTTTTCTGCTAACTCTTTTAGCATTGCTTGACCAATCTTTAGAGAATTAAGGTCAAGTGAGAAATTTCTTATCAATTCATTCAACCTTTTCTTGATATATTTCTCTTCTGCAATCTTTGATGTTGATTCTTCTAAACTTGAGAAATTTGCTTTGAAGCTTGACAAGTTGATATTGATATCGATATCTCTTCCTTTAGAATCTCCCTACAAAATCTATTACCTGATGAATAATACTAAGTAACTGATGAGACAATTTATTGTCTATATTTTTTTATAATCTGTATGCTCTGTTGAAACTCTTTATGCTCTATTGAAACATTTCCAATACATTTATGAACCTATACCTATGTGAACTTTTCATAAGTACAGTTAGAACCACAAATATTATGGGTAGTTAGAATGACATGTTTTGCTCAACATTATATATAAATTATAGTACTTTATATAGCTACTTTAATCTATGTTCTAATATTTGGGTAAGAATTGACTAGTTGGCTTGTATACATACTGCATGCTACTAACTTGCCAGGAAAACAAGGAGCAATTGGGAGTGGATCAACCACATTAAAGAAGAGGCATTGGTGTTCTAGTCATGATAGAGAAAGCTAGCACAATATTGAGGATCATGCCGCTATTGGAAAGGATCCATCATTCCAGAGAATATAGGAAACAACTTTGCTATATTTCCTCAGTGCTCATTATTCTGTTGTCCACACTTTATTGTAATCTGTTGTGGTTGTTATATTTCCTTCTTATATGGTGAGACTTAGTCAGACTTTACTTCCATGCTTTCAATAAGCATCAACCCTCTATATAAATGGATTTGATTGGTTTAGTTGTGTAATGATAAAATATATTCAAATGTTATGTTTAGCATAACAGAGTTACTCTTTCTATTCTTCATGTATTGTTCCATTACTATGTAATCAGTTTATGAGAATATAATGAAAGAGTGATTTTGAAGTATCTTCTGTGTTAGTAGTTAGCAAAAGCCAACCAAGGGGGCCCACTTGGGAGGTTTAGTAGATTAGGATAGAGTAGAATTACTTTCTGCATTTTTCCATGCTTTCAAGTAGAAGTTACTATTTTACTCCTTCAGCATTACTACTGTGAATGTTCCTGCAACACTTGCAGAGATAAACATAGTGAACGCTTTGAGTTGTTAAACAAGCTTAGGATAAGCTTCAAGCTTTCAGTAGTAATTTAATTGAGTAGTTAAGTGTGCTTACTTTCCTACAGCAATAGTATAGGTTTCTTTCATACATTTTATCTTCCTGCAGCATAGCCAGTATGACTCTTTGAGGAACTTGGTGCACAAACTGTGTTGTCCCATTTCAAGTCTACATCCCTAGGTTGACAATATAAATGCATTTCATGATGGGAAAAGTAATCCTTAGTATGAATACATTATTCCTAAGAGATACAATGGTATGATTATCATTACCTATTGTGAGTGTTCATTTTTGGTGATGTTGCTAAGGATGGTGTCAAACTGAGAACCTTAATGAGTCATTTATTTTTAAGATTATTTTCTTGTTCTTAATCAATAGTGAGTATTTGTGAGCTTTCTTCACAAGTTCATTAGCTCACTTGCATGCATCAAAGAAGGTGAGATGTTCATGGAATATTTCTCCCAAAAGAACCTATTAAACTAAAAGAAGAATTTGAAGAACTTGAGTTACCATTTATTGACACAAGTGTTGAGTTTGTTGCATCATCTTCAATAGAAGGAGATCCTCTTGATCCATTTGACCTTCACCCTTTTGCAGAGATATTATCCAATTTCCTCAATAATTCCAATCCAAGACCACCTATTGACCAAAACCTTTTGGTTAATAATAGTTACCAACCGTGGTTTCATTATCCAGCACCTCCAGTAATGGCAGCTCCTACCTTTCCATTTCCTATCCCAAGTCTTATCAACAATCCTAATCTCAAGAACATACCTGCTTCAGCCCTTCCAAAGTTCTATGGCCTAATTACAGAGGACCCTAATACCTTTTTGTTAGAGTTTGACATTTTGTGTCAAATTTTTTACTATAACATTGATAGTCATAAGCTTAAGTTGTTTTTAGCAACATTGGAGGAGTCATCTCTCAGATGGTTCATGGGCTTAGGAGTGAATGCAATAACTGATTGGGCTGGAATGAGAGATTTATTTCTATAGAAATATAAGGAATACTACAAAGGAGGTGATTTAAAAGGGGACAACATCTTTCAAATGTCATAGAAGGAAGATGAGACCCTAGAGGACTACACATCATGCTTCCTATACAATCTGTAGAAGAATCCTCAACATGCACTGTATGAGGATTCACAAAAGCTAATCTTTCTAAGAGGAGTGAATGATAACTACCTAGAAGCATTGAACCTTATGGTTGGAGGAGATATATCTCATTCTACTTGGGATGATCTCAAGAAGATTTGTTTGAATTATTCCAGTGCAGCAGTATAGAAGGGCAAAGGATTCCATCTGACACTTGCAAAAGGAAGTGACTCCAGCATTTCCAAGATAGAAATCTCAAACCTACTATCAGACTTCAAGCAAGACATCATTAATGATGTCGCTACACACTTGGACATGATGATTTCCAAGAAGAAGCATGCAGATACAGAGGCATAGGTCATTGAATACTATCCCCATTGCCACAAGCAAAAGAAGGATTTTCATTGCAAGCTGGTCATGAATCTGGAGAATCAACACCTTCCAACTGAGTACTTAAAGATAGAAGGGGAGGATGAGCAAGTTTTCTTTGTTTCTCAACTTCGACCATGGGCCATGAGATAAGGTATGCCTCATGACCCACTACAAATTTCAAATCCTTATAATAGTCAGTGCAAAATAGGAATGTCCAAAGCCCTCCTTAGTATACTCAACCTACTTGGAATAGTGCCTAGCCCAATAATCAATAGAACCAGTGGCTTAATCCCTAACAACCCCAATGGCCACAACCTCTAAACCAATGGCAAACACCACAAGGAAATTTTTAACCCACTAATCAATGGAGAGGACCTCAACAATGGCCTAATCTGAATCTCGGATATCCACCTCCAGTGAATCCACCTACAATTATGCCACCTCCTACAAATACAGGTCCTCAAAAGTAGACACAGTTACCTGCTCAGCCACAACCGAATCCAAATATTCAACAATAGCAATAGAAAATGTATGCTACTGATGCCCAACACTACCCTGCTTATGAACTCAACATAGGTGATATGCACCTAAGATCAAGTACTACCTTGCTTGCAGTTGAACCACCTCTTATTACTAAAGTGCTAGACCTTCCTGCAACATTAGTACCACTTCCAGAGAATACTTTTCCAAATACAGTTTCCCCAGCTAATGTTTCCAATTTAGCTAATGTCCAGACATCAGTTAAACCTCATTTTCCTCAGAGGCTTATCCTAGACAAACCTATATGAAAATAAGACCAACCATTTGATATCCTTGACCAACTAAAAAGCATGCATGTCTAGATTCCCTTGTTTCAAACCATCAAGTGTTAGGAATGGAAACACTAAGAGGGGGGGTGAATCAGTGTTCACTATATTTAATCTTTTCTTTTACTCTTGAAACTTAACTTTAATGCTTAAGTACTGAAATGAAAATCAACATAAACAACATGCATAAACACAACACATAACACCAATATGGTTACAGGGAAACCCAAATAGGTAAAAACCCCGGTGGGAAATGACACCCACTAAGAATTGCACTAGTGTCTTGTGCTCCTTGTTAGAAGATATGAAACCCTATTAGGATTTGTCTTTACAATTCTTTTAGTACAGTGACCTTGTCAATGGTCAAACTCTGTTAGGAGTAGGGACAAACTGTTCTAGAGCTCACTGCTCAAGTGGTGAAGGCTACAACATTTTGATCTCATATACACACTATATCTGCTGGATGAACTAGCATTATGACACTGCTTATCTGATTAGTTCCTTTGATGTGTTGATGTTTTGACCTTTTGCAAAGCTCTAATACATCTTAACTACTCTTCGCATACTTTTGCTCTGCCTATCTCAACTATATATCAACTTCCATGTCATATTACAATGGTGCATCTTATATTTATATGCACTACAAAAACTATTAACTAGGTCGGCCTATAACTGATTACATACAATGCTTGCAATTGAATTGGTTCAAGTGTGTTTACATACAAACATAATTACATGTCTACAACCTAGATACAATAGGTGCATAGCCTTTACAAAACAATAGTATCATCGCTAATCAAATTACCAATAGTCGGCTGCATATTCTGTTCTGTTCTGGCATTCATTGGTTGTACCTCTTCAACTGTCTGTATCTTCATCATATGGTCTTATCTAGTCATGCACTCTTAGACTTAGCATTAATACATACATACAAGATTAAATTTAAGGGCACATGCCATAACTAGGTTATACACATGTGCGCTAATGTTCTAACCTTTTAGTACTCTGCTAACTATCCAGTCTTCTGTACTTAGCCAAATTCTAATCTTATGATAATGTGCACTGACTCCAAAACACTATATGACTTTTTTTCCATAATGAAAACACTATATTTAGTCATATACAATAGTATAGTCAACTTTCCAACAATCTCCCCCTTTGTCATTGATGGCAACAAAGGAATATGGAAAAGTTACTAACTGTACCCTTATACAAAAAAAAAATTGACATACGTTATCTTATATATCCCTTACACTCTGTACTATATATATATAAGACTCCATATTCTATACAATACTCCCCCTATGACATTAATGAAAAAGGTGCTCCAAAAATGTGACTACAAGTACTTACAATGAAAGTACATCCGGATATGCAATCTGTAAATTGTGGATCTCTTGTTTCCAAAATGCAATCAGTGCATTGACAATTTGGAGATGGGTGCATAAGGCATATGTCAACTTCTCCACCTTTTCCAAATCTGTGCAAGGACCTTGATCATATGTCACCATGGTGGAATCAATCTCCTTGATGTTCTGATTAAGTACATCTAGAGAGAGTGCAAGAGCATTCCTGAGCTATGTCTGCCTTTCCCTTATCTTGGACATCTCTTTTTCAACCTTTTCTATCTTGTCTAACTTCCCTTGGTATACATTGTTGCACATATTCACATCGGTGGAGGGGTCTTCTGCTGATTTCTTTACATTTTCTATCATTTCTTCTGCTTCTTGGATTTTCTTGTAATGATCACCAGTCAGCTTATCCTGGTTCATACAATTAGAAATGATTTTCCTTCCCTTGGCTGTGAATTCCTTCAATGAGGCTTGACCAATCTTCAATGAACTTAGGTCAAGTGAAAAGTTTCCAGTTAGTTCTCTCAATCTTTTCTTCATGTATTTATCTTCTACAAATTGAGATGCAGATTCTTCCGAGATAGAAAAATTTCTTTGAAAGCTATCAATATAGTACTGACATCATCAACTAAATGGACCTTAGATAGTTTCTTGTCTGAAGGTAGCAGGCTATTTAAAATGTTGACTGATTCAAGAAATAAGGGGTTCCTCATTACCTGCTTCTCCTTTGCTTTCTCCATGGCTAAGACATTGATCTTGATCAGGTCTTCTTCTCCCCAACATTCCAAACTAGTGGTGTCAGGTGTCAAACTTGACAACAATGATGTTGAGGGTAATGGAGTGATAGGAGTACTATCCATCAATTCTTGCTTTACTCTAATTTGCATCTCAAAAGATGGCTCATCTATTGATTCACTTCCTTTTACCTCTTCTTCTCCTTTCTTCTCTTCTACCTTTTCTTCCTCTTTTTCTATCTCTGTTTCTGTCTTTTGCTCTTCTTTTTTGCCTGTGAGATCTTCTATCAGTATTTCTTCTTGTACCTTAGGTGAATTATTACTGCATAGAATTTTAGGTTCTTGTGTGCTCACAAAAGCTTCCTCAAACTTATCCAGGTCTCTATCTATGGCCGCCATGGCTATTTCTACATTATCAATGATGATAGTGTTATCTTTTAGTGTCTATGTCATGGGCGCAAACTTTACTACCTCTGTATGTATTACAATTGCAGGCGCTAAGTCCTAAGGACCTATCACTAGTACATTAGTGGGCTCTACCACCTTGACTTCCTTATAGGCCACTTTTGTTGAGGGCGCAGTGGTGGATACATGTGTCTGTTCAAGAAAACCTTCTCAAAATCTTTCTTTGTCTCTTTGGCTATCAACTCAAAGTTCTTGTCCATTATGTGTAGTGTTCTTAGCTTTGTTCTTAGATGTGGCTTTACCAAATCTAGCAATAGTGTCTTCTCTTCTATGGAACACACCAATAGACTTTCATCTAGAATCTTTTCCCTTATCCTAAGATCCTTCAATAGCTTGTTTCTTCAAGGATTCTAATATGTTCCAAAAAATTTCTGGAATGACTATTTTCAGTTCCAAGACTATCTTTTTGAACTTGATCATATGTTTTATGATAATTCCATGAATCTTTGATGTGTTAATTTTGTTTTATTTCTCATAAAAATTTCCTATCTGATCCAATCTTCCTTCATCAACAATCCTTGTACTCAACACTTTAAGACTAGGTTTGAAACTTACCTCTAGAGGTGCTTGAGTATTCTTCTTACTTCTAGTTTCTCGCGAGGATGGGTGACTAGTGCTAATTTCTTTCTTCCTCTTAGGAATTTCCTTATACTCAGGAGGAGTTGTAAGATCAATTGTTTCTATGGGTGCAAGAGGGGCAACATCAGATTCATCATGTTTATCCTTAGGATCTTTAGTTTTCTCAATCTTGACCTTCTTTAACTTAGGACCATCATTTTTTGCTTATGTTGTAAATGTGCTCTTAATTCCCAAAGCAATATTTTCTTATCTTGCTTTGTCAAGTTCTGTCTATGTTACTCCATGAATTATGAGTATCTCAGAAGTAACCTTAGCTACTTTCCTTTTTGTTGTTGCACTGTTAAGAACTACATCAACTTCTCTTGTCTTCTCTTCATAAGTACCCCACCTAGGTTCATTAGGGTCCTTAGCTGATAATAGTAGTACTTTAGCATAGGTTTCCAAGATTTATTCATCAACCTCATATCCAAGTGGATGGATCCACTTTGTTCTTGGCTCAACAGCTTCCATATAGGTTACATCAGTTTCTACCATGAAGCAAATGATGTCTTTGTATTTCTCAATAATGCTCTCTGGTATTCTATATCTCATCTTCATTTTGGCCTTAAATGTCTTCAATTCTAGCATTATGTAATCCTTCAATGTGCTCTTAGTAGATGCCTTAAAGGATATCTGTGGCATTGTAGGAATACTCTTGTCTAAATACAAATCTGACACCTTTCCAAGTATGTGGAAGTACATGTATATGATCAAAGACCCAAACTTGAATATTTTGGTCTTGTCATGCTTAATGGCTCTAATATTGTCTATTAGTTGTGCACACAAGATCTCACATAGATTGAACTCACCATTTTCTCTCACAAGTCTTATTGCTATAAGAATAGTGGCAACTAAAACACTATTCACCTTTCTGGTGTGTTGAAACCTATATCTCAATATCATAGAATCAATTTGATGTCTTTCTCCTCTATAGGCTCAATTATCATTCCACACCTATCATTTCTTGACTTGCATGTTTGCTCAACTATCTTCCTTAAATCCTTACCCGCTGGAAGAACAACATATGTCCTTGAAAGGCCTATCATTTCATGAATTAGCTCTCCTATAATTCTCACTGGAACTTCACCTATCCAGAATAGGTCATCATGAATTCTGTTGAGTAAAACCTTTATCCATTCCGACTCATAAAACTCATATGCCATAGCATATTCAACTATGGGTTGGTTTTCCAACTGCGTGAACTTGTCAAGGAAGGTTTTATCTGGTTTCATCATAGTCTCAATCTGTGCTCTAATTTTGTCAAGATCTACTAGTTCCTTCTTACAGTAAATGTATGCACAGATGTCTCCAACATGCATAACACCCATAGGGGTTTGGGAGAATGCTCCTTCTAAATCATCTAGGGTAGATTTGAAAGGGTGTCTCTTAAAAATGTATCTCTTCTTCTCTACAACATCAAACACAACAGGAGTAGCCATAATTTACTTGTTTATCACTTTAATTAGGTTTCCAAGAACTTATGAATCGTCGCGATGGATTAGGGCTTCCACAACCAATCAAATACACTTCTTCGCTGGTGAATCACACTTCAATCCTTCTCAATCAACTACTAGGGCTTCTATTCTCTCCAATCACTCAAACTCAAATGCAATGAGTGATCTACAAGTCTTTGAGTACTTTAAAGTGAAAAATTCTACCATTAATGCTTGTCACGTAAACCAGACTTTCACTAAAAATCTTCAACTTCCATTCTGCATTCAATCAGGTAGTGCGCTCTTGCACATAGGCTCTGCTAGTCTCCAAAAGGTTAAATCCAAAGGTGCATACTCTGAGAGTGAGTATATTGGCCGCGCAGGAGTCTAGAGCTAAATTAGCTCCCCTAATGACCCTGAGGGTCATTCATCCAAATGTAGAGGGTGCATCCACTATAGATGCATCCAATACATACTCATCAGCCTTATCCTTCTTTGCCTTTGACTAAATCAAGCTCACATCTTCTACAGCTTTCACAAACTTGACTTCTCCTTCAGTATCCAATATTGATTCTTCTGGTTTTTTAGGGCTTTCCTAACTTTGCGTTCTTGATCTACAAAACTTTGAGATGTGTCCAGCCTTGTTACAAGAGTGACAAATAACTGGAGGCCTTAAATTCCTTGACGCATTGATATGAGTCACCATTTTACACTGTCTAGCTGAGTGGCCATTATAATTACATATTTGACATGTAATACTCTGAGAACTTCTTGCATTTGTTTGATTCTAATTTCTCTAATTATTCAGAGTCTTGTTCTTCTGACTTGTTTTAAAATTCATAGCTCTATGACCAAATTTATTGCATGAATAATAGTAACCATTTAAAGGTCTTACCTCTTTACAATTCCTTGCTATATATCCATGCTTGTTACATGCATAACAAGTTCATTCTACTAGCTTGCGCTCATCCTTAGATGGTTCAATACTATCTTTAGTCTAATTTCTTATCTCCTTAGCATCTGTGGTGTCTTCTAGTGCTTTCATCCTTGCTTGCATGTCATCAATCTAATTTTGTACTTCATTGAATCCAATGTCGCTGGTATCTCCTTTAAGCTTCCGAGCATATAACTAAGATTATATCATATCCTTTCTTGTGTGTAATTTATCAATGTGATTATTTTCTTCTTTTAACTCAAATTTGAAATTTTCTTTGTTGTTTCTTAGCTCTAAGATTTCCATGTTTGCTTTCCTTAATTATTCATTCAGTTCAAGGTTCTCTTTGATTTTTTCATCATAAACTTCTTGATTCTTAGTTAGCTTTTCATCCAAATCTTCAATCTGATCTTTCAAAGATGTGTTCTCTTCATTTATGTTTTTGACCATCTTCCCTAAATCATTGTTTGAAAAATCTTTCAAATATTTTCTTAGTCTTTTGATTACTACTTGAGAATCACTGACTTTTTCTTTTAGTTCTTCAATTTATTTTTCAGATCTGTCAAGGTCTTCAAGAGAATCTTCAAGATTCTTTTTTAGATGTTTCATTTTTGTCTTATCCATGATCTCCTCAAGTGGTTAAACTTCTTTGCTAAGGGCCAGATCTTTGATACCAATTGTTAGGAATGGGAACACTGAGAGGGGGCAGTGAATCAGTGTTGACTATATTTAATCTTTTCTTTTACTCTTGAAACTTAACTTTAATGCTTAAGTACTAAAATGAACATCAACATAAACAAGATGCATAAACACAACACATAACACCAATATGGTTATGGGGAAACCCAAATAGGTAAAAACCTCGGTGGGAATTGACACCCACTAAGAACTGCACTAGTGTCTTGTGATCCTTGTTAGAAGATCTGCAACCCTATTAGGAGTTATCTTTACAATGCTTTTAGTACAGTCAAGGGTCAGACCCTATTAGGATTCTTTTACAATAACCCTATTAGGGGTGGGGACACACTATCCTAGAGCTCACTTCTCAAGTGGTGAAGGCTACAACCTTCTGATCTCAGATACACACTATATCTACTGGATGCACTGGAACTGTGACACTGCTTTTCTGATCAGTTCCTTTTATGCGTTGATGCTTTGACCTCTTGCAAAGCTCTAATACATCTTAACTAATCTTTGCACACTTCTTCTCTACTTATCTCAACTCTATATCAACTTCCATGTCATATTACAATGGCGCATCATATATTTATATGCGCTACAAAAACAATTAACTAGGTCGGCCTATAACCAATTACATACAATGCTTCCAATTGAATTGGCTCAATCTTGTTTACATACAAACATAATTACATGTCTACAACCTAAATTCAATAGGTGCATAGCCTTTACAAAACAATATTATCATCACTAATCAAATTACCAACAGTCGGTTGCATACTCTATTTTGTTCTAGAATTCGCTGGTTGTACCTCTTCAACTATATGTATCTTCATCATATGGTCTTATCTGATCATGATCTCTTATTCTTAGCATGAATACACACATACAAGCTTAAATTCAAGGGTGCATGCCATAACTAGGTCATATGCATGTGCCCTGATGTTCTGACCTTCTGGTACTCTGCTAACTATCCAATCTTTTGTACTTAGCCAAATTTTGATCTTCTGATAATGTGCACTACCTCCAAAACAATATATGACTTTGTTTCCATAATGAAAACACTATATTTATTCATATACAATAGTATAGTCAACTTTCCAACATGAAGGATATTCCTATCTATGGAAAAGCAATCAAGGAAGCTTATCTCAAAAATCCTAGATGAAAGAAAATAGATCCCAAAATAGTTCATGTTATAGGACAACTAGCTGATATTATGTTGGGAAAACTTGTAATTCCAAAATATTCTGATCCTGGGAGCCCGGTTGTTAATATCATCATTAATGGTCAGTTTGTCAAAAATGATTTAATAGACTTAGGTGTTGCCATTAATGTAATGACTAATAATACTATGAATAAACTAAGCATAGAAGGATTGCGAGCTACTCCAACAATCTTGCAACTGGCAGATAGTTCTACTATCACCCTTTATGGGATGATAGAAGACATAATAGTTGCCCTAGATTCCAGGGAATATCCTATTGATTTCATAATTATATCATCAAAGGTCAATCTTGCTGGTTACCCTGTTATTTTAGGATGTCCATGGTTAGCAACATCTAATGCAAACATTAGTTGTAGATCAGGGAACATGAAAATTTCATATGGGCAAGCAACTAAGAAACTAGCATTATATCCTCCAGCTCAACCCCAGTCATATTTCAGCACCCCTATATGGCCAAATTTAGGAGATGGGGAAGAAGAGTTGAACTCTATGGTTTAGCTCATGATGCTACATAGGCAGTCCTTTCTAAAGTTGCAAGAGGAAGATTCAGTAATTTAGAGTATTCTTAATAATGACCATGTTGTGATCAAAGACATATCTGAGAGCTCTATGTTGGAGTTAACTACATATGAGGACCATGTTGAGGACTATGTTTTGCCTTCAGAACCCAATATTATCCATCAGTTACTACCCTTTGAAGTAGTCACAAGTCCTATCTCTGAAGTATCTATGCTTGACCTTGCAACTACTATTGAGCTTTCCAAGGGTCATAACCTCCATGTAAATAATAAGTTGCCTTCAGAGCAGTTGGAGCAATTAACTAAACTCCTACAAACACATGAAAAATCCTTTGCATGGGACTATGGGGATATGAAGGGACTGAGCCCCACACTCTATACTCACAGGATTTATATCAATGAAGGAAGTCTACCACTTCACCAGCCTCATAGGAGGATTAACCCAGCATTAAGAGATATAGTCAAAACAGAGTTACAAAAGCTACTAAATGTTGGTTTTATATATCATATCTTTGATAGTAAATGGGTATCACCCTTGGTCATAGTGCCTAAAAAAGGGGGTAAATAGAAAATCTATGTAGATTATAGGGAATTAAATAGAGCCACAAAGAAAGATCATTTCCCCTTACCTTTCATTGATCAAGTACTTGATACTTTAGCCAGTAAAAAGTATTTTTCCTTTCTTGATGGATATAGTGGATACAATCAGATTAGTATTTCTCCAGAGGACTAGGAAAAGACTACATTCACATATCCCTGGGGGAATTATGTGTATTATGTCCTACCATTTGGGTTGTTTAATGCTCCAACAACATTCCAGAGGGCTGTAATTAGTATTTTTGCTGACATTTCACATGATTGGATGGAGATATATATGGATAATTTCATAGCATTTGGGGTGACCTTTGAAGAAGCTCTATAGAATTTGGAAAAGGTGTTGGTCAGATGCAAGGAACATAATCTCTCTCTCAATAGTGAGAAATGTTTTATGCTGATGCAGGAAGGCATTGTACTTGGACATTTCATTTCAGTAGTAAGAATCCAAGTAGACCCAGCCAAAATTGAGGTAATACTCACATTACCCACACCTACTAAGCAAAAAGATGCAAGATCTTTCTTAGGACACACTGGCTACTATAGGCATTTTATTCAGAATTTCAATCAAATAGCTAGTCCTCTATACACATTTCTTACCAAAGAGGTTGAGTTTATATGGACATCAGCTTGTGATGAATCCTTCCTGCAGCTCAAGTCACTTCTAACCACTACACCAGTCCTTAAAGGACCTGATTGGTCTCTCCCATTTCACATACATACAGATGCTTCAGACTATGCAATAGGTGTTGTGTTAGGAAAAAATCCTAGTAACCTTGAGAATACCATTTACTATATCAGTAAGAGCCTACATGGACCAGAATTAAATTACACAATAATTGAAAAAGAATTACTAATTGTAGTTTATGCCTTAAACAAATTCTACCATTATGCAATAGGTTACCCCATCTTTGTTCACACTGACCATGCATCAATCAAATATCTAATGAACAAACCTATCATCATAGGTAGGTTAGCAAGATGGCTTCTTCTTTTGCAAGAATTTGATATAACCATTATAGACAAGCTAGGGAAGGCAAATGTAGTGGCTGACTATTTATCTAGAATTCCAAATGTTGACTTAGACACTACTATGGTTGATGATACATTCCCTAATGAACACCTATTTCATATTACTATCCAAAATACATGGTATGCTGATATAGCTAATTACCTTATAGCTAGTAAAATGCCCCCACACTTATCTCCAAAGGACAGACAAATGCTTGTTGAGAAAAGTTTCCAATTCTCCTGGATTGACAACAATTTGCTTTACACAAGACCAGACCAAATCATGAGAAGGTGTGTGCGAGAGGATGAGACATATGATATACTACACTTGTCATGATGAGCCATGTAGAGGCCACTTTGTAGCCAAGAGGACAGCTCTAAAGATCCTAACAACAGGTTACTACTAGACAACACTTCACAAGGATGCAGCCAGCTATACAAGAAAATGTGACAAATGCCAAAGGATGGGTCGTCCAACAAAATCAGATGAAATGCCCCTCAAACCATAGGTGGTGGTAACACCATTTGACAAATGGGGCATGGACTTCATTAGTCCAATAGATCCTCCTTCAAATGGGAAATCCTACATACTAGTATGCACGGATTATCTAACCAAATAGGTGGAAGTAAAAGCCATGCAACATGCATGAGCTAAAAAGGTAGCAAATTTTTGGTATGAGGATATCTTCACCGGTTATGGAGTGCCAAGAGAACTTGTAACTAACCAGGGATCCTAGTTTACATTCAATCTAATAACTGAACTTATAAAGAAATACAATATCAAGCACTGAAAATCTAGCCCCTATCATCCAAAAGAAAATGCTCAAGCAGAGGTAAAAAATAGAGAAATTTAGGCCATCTTAACAAAAACTGTTCAATTGCACCAATGAGATCGGAGCAGCTAACTCACAGAGGTAGTTTGGGCCTACCGCACAACCTAGAAAACAACCATAGGATTCACCCTGTTTGAATTAGTATATAGGAAGGTGGAAATGTTACCAATTTAATTCAAGCACAAGACATTGCATACAGCGCTGGAATTAAACATCAATCTTCATGTAGCACAAATAGAACACCTTCTACACCTCAATTCCTTAGATGAAATACATAAATATGCATTGGAGTGCACAGAGCTGGTATAGAAATAGTGAAAGAGGTGGCATGATTCCCATATTAAGAGAAAAAAATTTCATGTGGGTGATTGGGCATTACTGTATGATTCCAGATTCAAAAAAATTCCAAGAAAGTTACAAACCAGATGGCTGGGACCTTATGTAATTGAATACATCTTTGACAACGGAGCAGTCCAGTTGACCACAATAGATCTAGTTCAATTCAAACTACTCATCAATAGACATCGGTTGTGCCTATATCACCAGCCCCAAACAAAGGAAGACTTCCTGTAGTAGTTTTGCAATAACACTTCAGCGGCGCCACAGGTAACACTTTCTACAGCACAAGGTGAAAATGTTCTTCCTGTAGCTTCCACCTAACATGCCTTCAAAGATTGACCATAATAAAACTTCATTTCATATGAAGTACATTTCTCCATTCATTTTTCTTTATTCTTCTCTCCAACCCATTCCATTTCTCTCTCTTACATCCACTCACAATACACATCATCCACTTTTTCTATTTTAATGTTTTCAATAAAAGCCATGTCAGTTGACACATGCAGCCGCTAGTAATGTTTTATTCTCACCACCTTTTCTTCACGCATATGGTAATCAACTGCCAGGTATAACTTTTTAAATCTTTTCTCATTTTTAGCACATAGATCTTGGTAATTATATCTAGTACTGCAATAAATATATAATTGCAGTGTTATGCCAGTTCCCCATCCCGTGCCAAATGTGCCAAGTGAGGACACTTGTAATTGTGTTGTAGGGGGTAGGGGAAGTGTAATAAGTTCCAATGTCATTAATAAGCTATCCTTGTCACTTCCTTGTTATTTCAAAGTTGTACTTAGGTCTTGTTTCATTAAGCTCTTTTATTCTCACATATTTGTCGTACTACAAATCCTAATTTTTTGAAGTTGATGTGACCTATAAAAGATTATAATTAAATTGTGTGGCAACTCACAGTTAAAGTTATAATGTCTTCTGTTAAAATGCAATTATTATTGTTTCATTCTAAAATAATAGAGGAATTAAGAGAGAAAGTCGGTGTTTTCAAGAAGAGCATTTGAATTTCAAGAAGGAAATAAGGTATTTTCAAGAATTTGTAGAACAAAAGAGATTGAAATATTAATAGAGGATTTGGTGAGAAGAAATTTGGAGGCCGGATATTCAAAAAAAATAGGTGGGCAGTTGCAGAGACAAGAACTAGTGCATCATGGTCTTTTACTTGCAAACATTGAAGTAGTTAGGAAATTTAATGCATGTGATTGGTTGGGCTATTTTCTTCAATTATCAGATTTTAATGAGGAAGTTGCAACTGAATTTATGAATACTTTTGAGGAAGGGTAGGAAACTGTATGGGGTTTAATGGTTTTCATGATAGAGGAAAGAATAGAAGAGGTCACTGGGTTACCAGAAGTTGGGGAAAATTACCCCAATGTGAATGGTGTCAGGTCATCATGAGCTCAGGTTTCCCTTCCAAGTGATCCTCCTCTAGAAATAACCAAGCAAGGGTGTAAAAGAATGTATCTTCCTCCACCATTCAACGAAATGGAAATGCATATTATCAGGTATCTAACATGTGAGGGAAGATTTTCAAATTTGCATTCTCATTATTTTAAGCTACTTAGTTGTATAAGGCATAATCTCCCAATAAATGTCCCTAATTTATTGTACAACATGCTAAGTATTAGCGCTAAGGAGACTCAAAAGGGGAATGCAATTTCTATTACCACCATGCCCTAATTAAACTTCTAGTTGACAAATCTCTTAGGGATGTCTCTCTCCTAGCATGGTCATAATTTGTCCAGCATAAAACATTGCAACCCTAGGTTAACCCTATTGAGCAACCCCTAGGAAATGATGCAAAATATTCTAAGCCTGATGTGGAAATAGCTACACAAGAAAAAGAACCACAATTACTTCAAGAAAATATACCTTCGTCCGATCCAGAAAGAAATGTTCCTACTTCTTCCACAAGGGAAGGAAAATGGAAAATTGGAGAAGAAACCCCTGACCTTGAAAGTGAAGTTCAAAACCCTGCGGTTCCAAGGAATAAAAGAAAAAGGTCGAATCCTGTAGCATCTATTCTTGTAGCATCTACTCCTACAGTAGAAAGGAAAAAAAAAACCCTTAAAAAGAAGACTATAGAGGTTGTGAAAACAACAGTGCGTAGAAGTCCTCAGATACGAGGATAAGTATCTCCAATTTCCCTAGAAAACCCAAATGTTCCAATATCAAAACCTACCACAGAGCCTTCTATTGAGTACATTTTTTATAATTCCCCTATGAAAATAGAAGTGCTTTCATCTCCCCAGAGCTTGCAAGAACCCCAAAATCTACAAGAACCTTTTGGTAACGTATCACACGATGATCTAGGTGTAGCTGAGCAAAGCCCTAATGTGGCACAAGAAAGCATTGCTGAGGATATCCAGATGACTCATCCACCATACCCTATTTATTCCCATATGTCTATTATGCCTTACAAATTGACATGGTTTACTGAGTATTTTCAGCAAGTTTTCAAGGAAAAGAGAAGATAGAAAACTGAGCTGCAAGAATTTGGCCCTCCAACAATACAATCTATACTCTTTAATTTATATAATCAGTTTGTTTTCTAGAAAACTTGGTGGAAACAAGAAAGAAATAGAATGCAAAAAGAGATAGATGACAAGCAAGAGGAGATTGAAGTTCTTAAGGAATAGGTAAAGAAACAGAAGCAACAAATGGACCAAGCTCTCAAATTAGTTGATCAGATTATAGCCTGTAGACCACCTCCCAAAGTGTATGCCATTTGTTTGAAAGAACAATTCCTCTTATTTCAGCTCATGATGACTATGAAGGGTATAGATTGTGAATTTAAATCAGCTCAAGAATTTTATGGATTGTACCAAATTCTTCCCCCATGGCAACATAACTTACTTTGTGAGCTCTATCTACATAACTTTGTCATTCCTCATGAAACTAAATGGAACCCTTTGCTTTACATAGGTGATATCCATTTGAGAGCTCTGATTTCATGGATGCACAATGAGGGAAATTATGATAGGTAGTTGAATAACTATAGAGACCTGGAGAAGTCTAAACCATTACCCTTAAGGGCTAAATCAATTAAACCTGATGTCCTCCTACGAGATTAGCTCAACCTAACCTATGGAAGGTCAAAACCTGGAATTAGGGAAAAGGTCTTTACACTCAGAGACAAAGTTTACAAGGAATATTAGGGATTTCCCTATTTTTCATTTGAGAGAGCTCTTGCAAGGGTAAGGAGCTGATGGAATAGGTTACCAGAAGCCTTCAAGAAAATAGAGTCACATAGCCCAATCAACTTTGAAGCAGTTGTAAAAAGAGCAACTAGGTATATGCAATTGGGGCATCAAACTAGAAGAGAATTGTGGATTCCCCTATGTTTCCAACCACCTACTCTCTTATGGCCACTATATGATATCAATGCCACTAGATTAGACCATCTATAGGAGGAGCATCGTGTAGATTATTGGGCAAGGACACAAGGATTCTACTATACTTTTAAGAGTGGAAAAAAGGGAAAGACAAGTGTTGGTAATTTCAGATCTATAGCTATAAAATGTAATGCTTGAGGACAAGCATTATGTTTAGTAAGGGGCAGATGATGAGACAATTTATTGTCTCTATTTTGTTATAATCTTTATGCTCTGATGAAACTCTTTATTCTCTATTGAAACATTTCCATTACATTTATGAACCTATACCTATGTGAACTTGTGATAAGTATAGTTAGAACCACAAAGATTATGGGTAGTTAGAATGACATGTTTTGCTAAACATTATATATAAATTGCATTACTTCATATAGCTACTTTAATCTGTGTTCTAATTTTTGGGTAAGAATTGACTAGTTAGCTTGTATACATACCACATGCTACTAACTTGGGAGGAAAAAAAGGAGTAGCTGGGAGTGGATCAACCACATTAAAGAAGAGGCATTGGTGTTCCAACCATGATGGAGAAAGCCAACATAATACCAAGGATCATGCCACTACTGGAAAGGATCCATCATTCCAAAGAATATAGGAAACAACTCTGCTATATTTCCTTAGTGCTCATTATTCTTTTATTCGTACTTTATTGTAATCTGTCATGGTTGTTATATTTCCTTCTTCTATGGTGAGACTTAGTCTGACTTTACTTTCATGCTTTCAATAAGCATCAACCCTCTATATAAAGAGATTTAATTGGTTTAGTTGTGTAATGAGAAAATATATTCAAATATTGTGTTTAGCATAACAGAGTTACTCTTTCTATTCTTCATGTATTGGTTCATTACTATGTAATTAGTTTATGAGAATATAATGAAAGAGTGATTTTGAAGTATCTTATGTGTTAGTAGTTAGTAGAAACCAACCAAGGGGGCCCACTTGGGAGGTGGAGTAGATTAGGATAGAGTAGAATTGCTTTATGCATTTTTCATTCTTTCAAGTAGAAGTTATTATTTTACTCCTACATCATTACTACTGTGAATATTCCTACAGCAATTGCAAAGATAAACATAGTGAATGCTTTGAGTTGTTAAACAGGATTGGGATAAGTTTACAAGCTTTCAACAGTAATTTCATTAAGTAGTTAAGTGTGCTTACTTTCCTGCAGCAATAGTATAGGTTTCTTTCATGCATTTTATCTTCCTGCGGCATAGGTAGTATGACTCTTTGAGGAACTTGGTGCACAAATTGTGTTGTCCCATTTCAAGTCTATGTCCTTGGGTTGACAATCTAAATGCATTTCATGATGGGAAAAGTAATCCTTAGTATGAATAAATTATTCCTAAGAGATACAATGGCATGATTATCATTACCTATTGTGAGAGTGTTCAATAACCTACTTGCAAGAGCTTCAACTCCTTGATGAGAGGAATATTAATTCCCTAAACCACCTTTTCATGTATCAAAATTTTATGCAATTACAATATAACAAGAAGATCAAAGCTTGTGAGTTTGAATTCAATGACCTTTTCCTAAAGAAGAATCAGAAAAACTCCAAAACCATGAAAAGAAAGGAAAGTTTGAGCCTAATCAGTTAGACCCTTATGTCATCACAACTAAGTTTGGGTCTAGTTATTATTATCTAGCAACACCAGAAGGTGATACTATATCTAATCCCATCAATATCATGCATCTGAAATACTTCTATGTGTAAACCGTTGGGGAGTAGCATCATGTTAAAATCATAAAATACCAAAAAATCAAAATATTCAAAAAATACAAAAGTAAAGAGAAATAATTATCCAATGGTGAAAACTTGGCAATCAAGTACCATGGATAAGTACCATGGTGAAAACCTATCTCAGGTGCCATGTGTAGAAAATCAGATCCACCATCTACTTGGTTCACCTTTTGCCTCATTTTGAGCAATACATCCATCCATCCACTCCATCCATATCATAGATACCTCTTCCCTTCCCATATTTGTATGAGAATCCTACCAATCTTATCACTTATCTTGGTTTTATACCTTGCTAACCCTTTCATTTCCATCATATCCCTTCATAATGCAAAAAAATTTATCTATGTTCAAGGATCCCCCATTCATTCGATCCCATTATACTGAGCTTAACCCCATCACACTGATATTTTCATAGGCACAATGACTACATAAGTTTTATCAAAATTAAATCTTTAGATCAAGTTTCCTATCTATTTTTCATCCATATTTATTTCCTATCAAATGTCCATTCACAAATATCAATCCTTTCCCTTTGAATGTATCCTTCGTAAGTCAACTTATTAATCCATCATATCATGGTCCTGCAAGAACTGTGAACCAAATGACCACTTGGTCATAAGATCTTTTATTTGATTTTATCTTTGTGTTTCAATAGAACCTACTCAACACTACCTTGATCTATCTTGGTGTATTTTGATTGGTAAATATTGGTACACTTTTTTATTAGTAGAATGATCTATTTGTAGGTAATTTAGTGCATTTGTGTCAGTTACTCAATTATGTTTATGTATGCCTCACTGGGGGTATGGTCTTTATCACTTCAACCAATTCTCTACCAAATACTTGGGTGTACTAAGATCTCCTCATGTCTTTCATTACATTAGTTCCACCATAATTGATAATCCACATACATGTTCCTAAATCTACTTTGTCTATATGAGAGTCTAGTCCATGCAAAGGAACCATGTCATCAATGTTTTTTTATAATATGTGATGCATATCTCCTTTGAAAAATCAAACTCGTGTATTCTCTCCACATCAACATGACTAAATCCCCAACCCCCATTGCATTTATTCACTAAATGTACCTCCCAGTCACTGTAATACACACAAAAAACCTTTCCATTTAGTGATCTTAGGTGCATTTAGTTGCATATCATTTACATTTAATTTTAGGGGTGCATTACTTACATCTTATCATTAATGCATTTTAAATATCATTTTCATGTCCTAGTCAAGTTCATTGGTTAAATTTATATTTCATTACATTTTCATCCTTGTTCATCATAGTTTCAATCACAATTCAGTTACATCGCATATTCATTTCATTTCATTTGTGTCAATACATTTATTTCATTTCATTTGTGTCATACACATGTCATGAAGAATCCTCTTTAACATATTGTTAAGAAAATACATCATCAAGTGGTGAGGAAATTTGTCTTCTACCATTGAGGCCATGTACGCTGAGAAATGAAATTGTGCCTCAGTTGGGGATGTCAAATACAATAAAACTATGCTCATTAATATCTATAGAGAATGCACTAAAAGACAAAAAAATTAGAAAAATCTACAAATGTTGAAAACATGCTTTTTTTAGAAATTCTTGTGTGGATTTACAACACATGGGATGCAAATCATGAAGATCGAATGCTAAATTTTTTGTAAAATTTAATTATTTTTTCTACATTTCTAAAATTTTGTTTGGTATGGAGGATAGCCATGTATCCACCTTCACAACTTCATTATAACATTTAGGTTCACCAAAATCTATTAATAAAATAGAATACAAAGAGGGAGAAAATCTTTCTGGAGGTCTACTTAGCATTTTTGACCATCTAACATTCACTGGGGTTTGTGGTATTTGTGTTAGTGTTGTTGTTGTGGAGCATAAGGAACTACTAGAACATCATCTTTTGGAGTATCATCTAGTACTACATAATCATTTTCTTTCTTCGCATGTTGTTGCAATAGATCTTTGTAAAACACTTTCTCATTGAATATGACATCACTGCTTCTTACAATTTTATGATTTTAAAAATACAAAAGCCTATAACCAAATTCATCAATGCAATATCCAACAAATACACATTTCTTTGACTTAGCTTCTAGCTTGGTTCTATTTTCAGAATCTATATGTGCAAATGCTTCACAACCAAAGGTTTTGAGAAAAGAATAACTCACCTTCTTACCAGTCCATGCTTCCTCTAGAATACCACAACCCAAAGGAGTAGAGGGACCTCTATTGATTAAATAAACAAAAATGTTTACATCCTCTATCCACATGTTTAAGGGAAGACCAACATGCAACCTCATACTCCTTGCACACTCTATTATTGTCCTATTCATGCGTTCAGCCACTCCATTTTCTTGTGGAATCCTTGGTATAGTTTTCTGCCTACGAATACCATTAGAGGAACAATAATCTTCAAATTATGTGTTGAAATTCTTACCACCATTATCATATCTGAGACATTTTAGCATTTTACTAGTCTCATTCTCAACCAAATATTTACATTTCTTTAAGTTTGAAATACACCATATTTCTATCTAAGGAAATAAATCCATACTTGTCTTGTTGCATCATCTATAAATGTAACATAATATAGAGAGCTAGCAAGGGAAGATACCTAAGGTGGTCCCCATACATCTGTATGCACAAGCTCTAATTTCTCATTTTTCTTTTCCTTCCCACTATTCACAAAACTAACTCTCTTTTGTTTTCCATACACACAACTTTCACAGAAATTCATATTGACACATTTCAGACCAGGTAAAACTTTCTTTGAATTAAGTAATTTCATACCTTTTTCACTCATGTACCAAAGTTTGTTGTGCCAAAGTATTGTGTCAGAATCTACATCAATTGTTTGATGTTCTTCCTGCTCATCTGCAGCAACTGTTCCTAAACATTCATTTTCCTCTGAAACAATTAAAGTAGAAGGAACAATATGACCTGTACAAAGATATAAGGTGCCCACTTTCACACCTTGTGCTAGTACCAATGAACCTTTTTAAACCTTCCAATTTATATCATTAAAATTAATTGTGCAACCCTCATGACCCAGTTATCCTGCTGAAATTAAATTCCTACTTAGCCTTGGAACATGTCTTACCTCTTGCAGTAGCCATCGATTCCCATTCTGCAACTTAATCTTTAATTTTTCCCTTTCCAACAATCTATCAAGGTTCATTATCTCCCAAATAAACTATCCCCAAATCCCCTTGGACATAGTCAATAAAATAACCTCTATGGGGTGTAGCATGAAATGAAGCCCCAAAATCTAAAACCCATGAATCATCAACACTTTCTAAAGAAAGAAGCAAAGCATCCTCTTCAGATTTATTACTTACCACATTTTCCTCCTTGTTACCTTCTTGCTTGTCTCCTTTATTCTTTTGAGACCAGTAATCTTTCTTCTTATGACCTAGTTTTCCACAGTACTAACAATCATTTGGTCCTTTGGATTCAAACCTCTTTCCCTCTTGATTTCCCATGATGTCCAAATTTCTTTCCTCTCTCATTTGTTATGCATCTTCTTTGTGTGTTCAAGACACTTCCAGATGTAGATCCACCTAGGATTTTCCTATGATTTTCCTCACTTAGAATCACACCGATGACATCATCAAATTTTATGGTATTAGAACCATAAATAGAGTTACTAACAGCCATTACCAAACCATTCCAGCTTTCAGGAAAAGAACTCAAAATCAAGAGAGCCCTAATTTATTCATCAAAAGTAATATTTACAGAAGATAATTAACTGGTAACTGTACTAAATTCATTCAAATGATTAGTAACAGATCCACCTTCTTTCATCTTCATATTAAACATACGCTTCATGAGAAATACCTTGTTTGAAGCGGAGAGATTTTCATACAACTTTGCTATGGTTTCCATCAACTCTTCAGTTGTCTTTGCTTTGATAATATTAAACACCATTGATTGTGCTAGTCACAATAAAATACTTCCAAGTGCCTTTCTATCAAGAATATCCCAGTCCTCATCAATCATTGTTGACGGTTTCTTGGATTGTCCTTCCAATGGATGTCATAGATCCTTCTAATAGAGATATTCCTCCATTTTCATTTTCCATAACTGAAAATTCTGCCCATTAAAATTCTCAACCTTCAGCTTACCCTCATTTTCCATTACTCCCACTCAATTGTGAGACTCCCACTAAATTGTGAGACCTTCCTACAAAGGATAACTGAAAGCAACCTTGCTCTGATACCACTTGTTAGGATTAACAAGACAAAAATAACAGTTACATGGAAATATAACCAATATCAAAAAAATAATAAACCACACATAAAGAGAATGCAAGACACAAATATTTAATGTGGTTCACCCAATCCCTAGGCTACATCCATCAACACTAAGTCCAATATTATTATTATCCAATGATTACAACCTGATTACAATCTGCAATCCCTTATATCTCAATACCACCACAAGAAGCTACTAAAACATACATCATAATTAAATCCCTAACCCTAAACCATTTTATACAGGATTGAGGATGTAGATTACTAAATGTAGCTATTTTTTGAGCATTTGATGAGGAGGATCCCTGGCACACAGATGCCATGGTGAGAAATAGTGGATAAAAGGCTACCTTGGTTGGCATTATATCTAGCAGGGCTATTCAGGGGTTGGATGCTTTCTGATTTATCAAGTCATTGATTCTTGATGGGCTAGGTTATGTCTTTGTTTCTAATGTTGGAATCAAGCACCATTTTATATTGAGGGTACACTATCCTAGGTTAGTTGTACCATGATTTACACATGTGTGCATATTGAGGGTACAAGAATGTAGGGACAAGGGTGACATTATTGTTGGTTTGGTCCTAGAAGCACATTGTTGTAATGAGGGTGCTAAGGATACAAGATTGGTAAAGAGGGGAGCCTTATGCATGAAAGTAAAAACCACTAATCTATTACTCTTATATAAGGGCGGCATTTTCTTAGAGGAGGATTATTAATGATCTTTAGGTGTTCACATGGAAACCCTTTAGGGATTGTGAGGTGTGGGGTCTAGGGGTCAGGATGAGACTGAGGATGGGAGAAAGGATGTGTACTACCATGCATTTTTACAGTTGGAATTTTGGTTGATGGGTCATACCATCCATTAGATAGAGAGGTATTGGACAACACATGTTATGAAATAGTTTGACATCATCCAAGATGTCATGGGAGATGAACTAGTACATTCTTATGTGAAAAGGTAGATAGGAGTCTAGGGGAGGTATGTGGATATTGTGCTAGTGCACTTCAGTTGACTCATGATGGCTTTGGTACCATGGATCATGAGGTCATGATTTTAGGATGTGGAGATGACTATATCTTATGCATCATGGTGGGAAACACATCTACCAATGTGCTTGATAGATATATGTCATGTGGTTGATGATGAGAAACCAAGTGACAACATGGATATAGCTGATGACAACATGGATATAGTTGATGATGAGGTGAAACCAAGTGACCCCTATAACTAAGACACCTCTAAATACATACTATATATCTCCCCCTAATAATGTCTCTCTTGAGCTCTAGGATAGCTACTCATGTTCGATTTGCATCTCTCTCAGCTGACTAGTCTGAATCTATCTTATAGGATGTCATACTCCCTCTTGGGGACTATGTCTGCAAGTGCTTATACCTATGGTCCCTATCCATTTTATGCCTTCCCCTATCCCTATACTCCTACATCCTATTCTATGGATCTTTTCCCTATGCTCCCCCATCTTGAACCTATACCTATGGTTGTGCATGTGTCAAGTTAACCTGCACTTGTGGCACTCTTTGTCATCATACTTGGGCCTTTCCTTCTACTACTTCCTTAACTCCTCAATCTCCTCCATATCCTCCATCACCCAATCCCATCATATCATCCCCCTCCATCCTCATCTATATCCATGTTGTCACTTGGTTTCTCATCATCAACCATGTGACATATATCTATCAAGCACATTGGTAGATGTGTTTCCCACCATGATGCATAAGATACAGTCATCTCCACATCCTAAACTCATAACCTCATGATCCATGGTACCAAATCCATCAAGAGAAAACTAAAGTGCACTAGCACAATATCCACATACCTCCCCTAGACTCCTATCTACCTTTTCACATAAGAATGAACTAGTTCATCTCCCATGACATCTTGGATGATGTCAAACTATTTCATAACATGTTTTGTCCAATACCTCTCTATCTAATGGATGGTATGACCCATCAACCAAAATTCCAACTGTAAAAATGCATGGTAGTACACATCCTTTCTCCCATCCTCAGCTCATCCTGACCCCTACACCCCACACCTCACAATCCCTAAAGGGTTTCCATGTGAATGCCTAACAATCATTAATAATCCTCCTCTAAAAACATGTCACCCTTATATAAGAGTAATAGATTACTGGTTTGTACTTGCATGCATAAGGCTCCCCTATTTACCAATCTTGTATCCTTAGCACCCTCATTACAATGATGTGCTTCTAGGACCAAACTAATAGTAATGTCACCCTTGTCCCTAGGTTCTTGTACCCCCAATATGCACACATGTAAATCATGGTACAACTAACCTAGGATAGTGTACCCTCAATATAAAATCCACTTGATTCCAACATTAGAACCAAAGACATAACCTAGCCCATCAAGAATCCATGACCTGATAAATCAGAAAGCATCCAACCCTTGATTAGCCCTGCTAGATATAATGCCAACCAAGTTAGCCTTTTATCCACTGTTTCTCACCATGGCATCTGTGTGCCAAGGATCCTCCTCATCAAATGCTCAAAAAATAGCTACATTTAGTAATCTACATCCTCAATCCTATACTTAGGAATCACTCCTTTGATAAGAACCCAATAAATCATCTACACATCTAGTAGTGTAATTGTAACATAGCCCATGGGAAGGTGAAATGATGAGGTGTCACTATGTGACCGCTCTACTGAGGTTGTCAATATCTCATTGTGCACCTATATGTTAGAGTAATCATACTTTATGCTTATTAATTAAATCACTTTGGTTTAATTAATTAAGTCATTTATTACTCTATTTACTTAAGCTATCTTTTAGGTGCATTATAATTAATATATTTATTAATTATAATGTGCAACCTAGCTTTATTTTTTGCTTTATACCTTTAGGGTTTTGGTATCCTTTTATAAGGATTCCCTCTTTGTATTTCATTAATTCACTTATTGGATCATAATAGAGATTGCTCTTTGCATGTCCATAAGATGTCTCTGGCTTTTTGGCCTCCATGATTTTTCTTGCTTCTGTGCTTTGCTTCTTCCATGTGACAGGGTTATGCATGCAGGTGTTCTTGGGAGATTAGTATTTCACCTAATCTAACATGGTATCAGAGCCATCTTGCTGCTCACTGTTCATGTTTTGTTGAAGTGATTCAGATGCAGGAGGGTTTTAGAAAAATTTCAGTTCTGGTACTCTCTGCAGGACGTTATTTTTTGTTTCTTTTTTGCCTGCAAAAAAGAAAAAAAAAATTTGGGGGTATTTTGAGCAAAAACGGACGCCGCCATTGCACTCAGAAGGTCCGAGAGAGTCAAAAATCATATAAAATTTGTAATTTTTGGCCACTGTGGCATCTGAGAGAAAATTTTTGCCCTCTTAGGGCCGTACGGCTCGAAAATCGAAAAAAAAATATATAAAAAATCATTGTTTTTAATGATTTTGCGTTTAAAATAAACGCAGCCAGTGTTAACTGTTTGGGCCGCCGTCGCGCCACCCCGGCGCCACCTGCGCCCGACCACAGCGCCACCAGCGGCCACCGCGCCACCAATCTGCGGCCTCCGCCGCCCGTGCTGCCACCCGCGCCCGCGCCCGTGCCGCCGCCGCCGCCATCCGCGGCCACTGCTCCGCTGCAGCACCCTCCGCGGCCTCCCCTCCACCGGCCCCGCTCCGCCCACCGCTCCGCCGGCCGCTCGGCGGATTTTTAAGCCCTGTGGGCCCTAGCGGTGGTCATATGGATGACCGGGAGCTCCGGTTCCAGCCCCCTGCGCGCGCCATGCGCCCAGGGGCCTTATTTTTTTAGCCCCAGGGGCTTAAAACTATGTTTTGAAGCTTTTAAGGGGTATCTGGGCTTTTTTTGCTCTATCTGGAGCATTCGGGGGTCTTTTTTGGACTTCTTTATATCGTCGGAAAGCTCTTTCCGAGCTCTTTCTAATTATGGAGGTTAGAGTTTTTGGATCTGCTATTTTGATAGTGTTTTTTTCTGTCAAAGGTGATGTTTACTTTTTGCCTTCCGGGAGCCATATCTCGCTCATCCGGACTCATTTTTGGGCTCACCATATATCGTCGAAAAGCTGGTTCTATGTGCTATTTAGTGGCAGAGGTTATTTTTCTAGATTCTACTCCAGGTTTTCATTCCTCCGCATTTGGCAGTTTATGCCCTCTGGTGGAGTGCTTGTATCTACAGGTCCGAGGATCTCTTCTTCTGAGTTCATAGCTCACTCTTCTTTCTGACTTTTGAGCTTGCATGCTCTTCTGTTGCATTCTTTTTTCTGTAAACGCACTGAGATAAAGTGTCTGCTTTTGCATATCTGGGATCTTGAACACTATGTGTTTGTTTGTATACGCACTCAGTTATAAAGTGCCATGGGGGGGTTATGATGTTTTGCCTTTTGTGCTCATCCACCTTTGTCAAGTGAGTGTACCTTCCATGACATTAGCCTCATGTAGTTTGTGTCTATGACACCGCCCTTTATCCTGTGCTTGTACCTTCTTTTGCACATAGGTGTTCCTGTTTCTTCTTCTTGCAGATGTTTCTGGCATTGCATTTCAGTGTTCCTTTCACCCCGTTCAGCATTATGGGGGGGTTCACCTGTTGGTTCTTTTGCTTCCTTGGTTTGGTTGAGTGATCTACGTATTCAGTTTTTGTTCCTATGTACTAGGCGGATGCAGTGGCTAGGCACCTATGCATTTCGGTGAGATGGATCATCTACTATATAGACACTCGTTCATTCCTTTTTTGGAGGTCACCTCTTCGATTGATCAGCTCTTCAGACTTTATCTTCTCTACCTGGTCATGCACTATTTCACTGGGGGTTCCAGCAGTATTCTTCTGACAGTGTTTGTAGTTTCATGCTTCGGAGATGCTTCATGCTCTTTCTTGTTCCTTTCTCTGGGACATTCCCTAGATTGGAGGCTTTGTTTCCTTCATCTAGTTTATTTCTTGTACTTGGGTACCTGATCAGGCCTTGTTGCCGGGACCCATTTTCTACTTTCATAGCTTTGCTAGGTTAGCTTCTCTCTTGAGCTACGCTTAAGGGGGGGTGTTAGAGTAATCATACTTTATGCTTATTAATTAAATCACTTTGGTTTAATTAATTAAGTCATTTATTACTCTATTTACTTAAGCTATCTTTTAGGTGCATTATAATTAATATATTTATTAATTATAATGTGCAACCTAGCTTTATTTTTTGCTTTATACCTTTAGGGTTTTGGTATCCTTTTATAAGGATTCCCTCTTTGTATTTCATTAATTCACTTATTGGATCATAATAGAGATTGCTCTTTGCATGTCCATAAGATGTCTCTGGCTTTTTGGCCTCCATGATTTTTCTTGCTTCTGTACTTTGCTTCTTCCATGTGACAGGGTTATGCATGCAGGTGTTCTTGGGAGATTAGTATTTCACCTAATCTAACACTATAGCCTAGGCCACTCATGCACATGATCCCATCCTAATGTTATCACTAACTACCACTCCCATACCATTAGTTTCTCTCTCAGCTCCATCATCATCAACCAATGCTCATGCGACCCAAGTGGTGGAAACTACGCCTGATCAATCCCTAAGTGGGAGATTGTTATATTGTGGTGATTGATCGGGGAAGTACTGTACATTTTCCCCACCGTATTTTTTGGCTATTTTTGGGCTGACATTTTGTAACTGATTCTAACCCTAAAGTGGAAAAATAAGCTTGTATAAAATGGCTTAGGGTTAGGGATTTCATTATGATGTATGTTTTAGTATCTTCTTGTGGCGGTATTGAGCTGTAAGGGTTTGCAGATTGTAATCAGGTTGTAATCATTGGATAATAATAATATTGGTCTCACTGTTGATGGATGTAGCCTAGGGATTGGGTGAACCATGTTGAATATTTGTGTCTTGCATACTTTTTATGTGTGGTTTATTATTTTTCTGATATTGGTTATATTTGCATGTAATAGTTATTTTTGTCTTGTTAATCCTAACAAATGGTATTAGAGCAAGGTTACTTTTAGTTATCCTTTGTAGGAAGGTCTCACAGTTTAGTGGGAGTCTCATGGTTGAGTGGGAGTAATGGAAAATGAGGGTAAGCTAAAGGATGAGAATTTTAATTGGCAGAACTTTCAGTTATGGAAAATGAAAATGGAGGACTATCTCTATTAGAAGGATCTATGGCGTCCATTGGAAGGACAATCCAAGAAATCATCAATAATGATTGATGAGGACTGGGATATTCTTGATGAAAAGGCACTTCGAAGTATTTGATTATGACTGGCACAATCAGTGGTGTTTAATATTATGAAAGAAAAGACAAATGAAGATTTGATGGAAACCCTAGCAAAGTTGTATGAAAATCTCTCTGCTTCAAACAAGGTATTTCTCATAAAGCGTATGTTTAATATGAAGATGAAAGAAGGTGGATCTATTAATAATCATTTGAATTAGTTTAATATGGTTACCAGTCAAATATCTTTTGTAAATGTTACTTTTGATGAAGAAATTAAGAAAATTGGTGTGATTTTGAGTGACGAAAATCGTAGGAAAATCCTAGGTGGATCAACATCTGGAAGTGTCTTGAACACATAAAGAAGATGCATAACAAATGAGAGAGGAAAGAAATCTATAAAGCATAGGAAATTAAGAGGGAAATCAAAGGGAAAGAGGTCTGAATGCAAAGGACCAAATGATTGTTAGTACTGTGGAAAACCAGGTCATAAGAAGAAAGATTACTAGTCTCGAAAGAATAAAGGAGACAAGCAAGAAGGTAACAAGGAGGAAAATGTGGTAAGTAATAAATCTGAAGAGGATGCTTTTCTTCTTTCTTTAGAAAGTGTTGATGATTCATGGGTTTTAGATTTCTAGGGCTTCATTTCATGCTATACCCCATAGAGGTTATTTTCTTGATTATTTCCAAGGGGATTTTGGGATAGTTTATTGGGTAGATAATGAACCTTGTTAGATTGTTGGAAAGGGAAAAATTAAAATTGAGTTGTAGAATGGGAATCATTGGCTACTACAAGAGGTAATACATGTTCCAAGGCTAAGTAGGAATTTAATTTCAGCAAGACAACTAGGTCATGAGGGTTGCACAATTACTTTTAATGATATAAATTGGAAGGTTTAAAAAGGTTCATTGGTACTAGAAAAAGGTGTTAAAGTAGGCACCTTGTATCTTCGTAAAGGTCATACTATTCCTTCTACTTTAATTGTTTCAGAGGAAAATGAATGTTCAAGAACAGTTGTTGCAGATGAGCAAGAAGAACATCAAACAATTGATGTAGATTCTAACACAACACTTTGGCACAACAGACTTGGGCACATGAGTGAAAAAGGTATGAAATTACTTCATTCAAAGAAATTTTTACATGGTCTAAAATGTGTCAATATGAATATTTGTGAAAGTTGTGTGTATGGAAAATAAAAGAGAGTTAGTTTTGTGAAGAGTGGGAAGGAAAAGAAAATTGAGAAATTAGAGCTTGTGCATACAAATGTATGGGGACCACCTCAGGTATATTCCCTTGTTGGCTCTCTGTATTATGTTACATTTATAGATGATGCAACAAGACAAGTATGGATTTATTTCCTTAGACAGAAATATGATGTATTTCAAACTTTAAGAAATGGAAATGTTTGGTTGAGAGTGAGACTAGTAAAATGCTAAAATGTCTCATATATGATAATGGTGGTGAGTATTTCAACACATAATTTGAAGATTATTGTTCCTCTAATGGTATTCATAGGCAAAAAACTATACCAAGGATTCCACAAGAAAATGGAGTGGTTGAACTCATGAATAGGACAAACACATGAATAGGACAATAATAGAGCATGCAAGGAGTATGAGGTTTCATGTTGGTCTTCCCTTAAACATGTGGATAGAGGATATAAACATTTTTGTTTATTTAATCAATAGAGGTCCCTCTACTCCTTTGGGTTGTGTTCTAGAGGAAGCATGGACTAGTGAGAAGGTGAGTTATTCTTTTCTCAAAACCTTTGGTTGTGAAGCATTTGCACATATAGATTCTGAAAACAGAACCAAAGTGGAACCTAAGTCAAAGAAATTTTTATTTGTTATATATTGCATTGATGAATTCGGTTATATGCTTTTGGATTTTGAAAATCATAAAATTGTAAGAAGCAAGGATGTCATATTCAATGAGAAAGTGTTTTACAAAGATCTATTGCAGAAGCATGAGAAGAAAGAAAATGATTATGTAGTACTAGATGATACTCTAAAAGATGATGTTCCAATAGTTCCTTATGCTCCACAACAACAACAACAATAACAAATACCACAAACCCCAGTGAATGTTAGACGGTCAAAAATGCTAAGTAGACCTCCAGAAAGATTTTCTCCCTCTTTGTATTCTATTTTATTAACAGATGTTGGTGAACCTAAATATTATAATGAAGCTATGAAGGTGGATACATGGCTATCCTCCATACCAAACAAACTTTTAGAAATGTAGAAAAAACAATTAAATTTTACAAAAATTTTAGTATTTTATCTTCATGATCTGCATCCCATGTGTTGTAAATCCACACAATAATTTCTAAAAAAGCGTGTTTTCAACATTTGTAGATTTTTGTAAATTTTTTATGTCTTTTAGTGCATTCTCTATAGATATTAATGAGCACAGTTTAATTGTATTTGACATCCCCAACTGAGGCACAATTTCATTTCTGAGTGTACATGGCCTCAATGGTAGAAGATAAATTTCCTCACCACTTGATGATGTATTTTCTTAACAATATGTTAAAGAGGATTCTTCATGACATGTTGTGTATGATGGTTAAACACTTCAAACTATTTATTTTATCACTTTATCAACATTGTTTATGGCATCTTAAGAAATCATGAAAATGGTGTATACCATGGAGTTTTGTGTAGTTTTGAATGTCTTGATTTGGGCTTGGCGACGACAGCTTTAACCCTTAACCTTGCTAGAGGAACTACCTCTAGACCCCCACTTGGTTTTTCAAGTACACTGCAAGTTTATGTTTGCACAATAAATTCACTATCTACACCCTTGTTATTAGTCTTCCTGAATATTACTTGATGTTTATTTGTTGTCTAAAATATGAATTTTTCTTTTGAGGAGATGATACATAGTCAACTAAACTGTCTATTTCAATCTTTTTTATAATACTAGTTATCTGACAAAGTATTAATTCTTCATATTAAGTCATTGCCATTATCGAGTAGTTATAAGCATTAATTGGTTTATGGTTGTGTTCCTCTTGACAACCGTTGGGTCCTTTAAATATACTATGTATTGTCAAGGAAGGTAGTATGAGGTAGTGGGATTAACTCTAATCCTTGGCCAACCATCTCAAGTCTTCTTTATAGTAATTTCATGGGTGAATACAAATATATTTTACTCTTTTATTTTGTATGCACTATTTTTTTTATTATTACTTCATGTATTTAATGTATCATACATATCAATAAACATTTGTCCATTTTCCACAATCCTTGATCATTTATAGTGTAATTTATTGAGAATTTCATGGAATTATTATGACTCTATCTAAGGCTTTCTTGTGGATTATCCATCTACTTATTTGATGCAAAAAAACCTTAATATATTGCATGATATTGATCTTGGTTTGATCTTTCAGAATACTTGATGGGAATAAAATATTGAAGAATATTTTTATAGTACAACAAAGTATACAAGTTATGTTTGTGTCAAATAATGACCAATCTAAAAAAACTAATCAAATTTGGATTCAAGATTATTGAGCTAGTCCTTGGTGGAAATTTAGAGTTCTGATGAGACTTGGTATTCCAATAGATTCTCCCTCTTCTACCTCTTTTAATAATAATGCTTATTTATCAACTTATTAAATGAGAATGTCCTTTTTGGGCTTGGTTAAAATTAATATTGATCAACCCTCATAAGACAATCTTAGAGATGATGGTATGAGGTGTCTATTGTGATCATAATGGTAGGGTCAAGTTCTATTTTTTTGGTAGTCTTGGTGTTGATTCTAATAATTTGGTGAGGCTTCGACTATTCACCAAGTTCTTTTAGAAGCTAAGCTAAGGCATTTTATTAATTTTGACTCTGAAACATTGGTTGATAATTTATAAAGAAATTATTCCTCTTACATCTAATAATTATAGTTCAATGAAAGTAAAAAAGACATCAATTGGTGCAAGAGCACCAAGGTCTAGAGGAACACTAGGGTCACTCAAGGATCCTAGGGGATTTGAAGACAAACCATGACCATGAAGGGTCATTTTCATTGTAATAAGACCAAGATTGGTCATTTGATAATGTTTTGTTAGTGTGTTGATCATAGGATCATGATTGTAATTCATTTTGGCATTTGAGGCTAAAAGAGCACTCTTTGGGGTCACTTGATGATCCAAGAATAATTGAAGTTGTTAAAAGACCTATAAGGTCACTTATGGATGTTAACTATCCATTAGAGCCACTATATGTTTTTTAATGAACTAAAAGTGCTAAAAAGATGTAATAGGAAAAATATAGCCTAATGAGGCTTTAAGGGCTAGTTAAAGGGTTTAAGGTCTAAATATTAGGTAATGATCCTAAAAATGTCTTTAGAATTTATTTGAAATAAATGTAAATGTTCAAGAATAAGAATTTTTCAAGTTGAAAACTATGTTGTCAGCTTGACAACAATAAACAAAAGTGTAGCAATCAGATTGTAACTGATTGCAGTCGGTGTTGCAGACAAGTTACAACAGTTGGCCAATTTGAGGAGACTATTTGTGTAGTTTGAGTGTAAGAGTGAGTATGTAGAGTTAAGGAGATAGGTAGGAGTTTGGTGTGTGTCAAGGAAACAAATATAATCAATGTCAAATCAATAAACAAGATATTTCCTGTGACAGCCAATTCTGGCCATAAGGGCACAGTCCCTGTCTCTGTGTTATTAAACTCTTTATTCAAATGCAAAGTGATTTGTAAATGGAGTAGAATGATTATGTTTTAAGTTACTTTCATTTCCATGCTAAGTGTGTATTTGTTTATGGAGTTTTGAGGAAAAAGAATCTCAGTTTGGTGTTAACTATTCCTGAATAGTTTTGCGCAATTAGTCACTACTGTTTTGAAGTTTCAATAAGTCCATGGACTTCTCCCACTTTTTGTCTTTAATGTGGCTTTTGGAAGGAGTCCAACCCTGTACATTATGTTCTTGTATCATCTTAAAATGGAAGCACTTCCATGTTAAGAGTGTTTATCCCTCCGAGTAAGTGGTTTGGGGTCATGTCGAATGCCTTGAATTGGTCTTTTCTTGGATCTGACTCTTTCCCCATTTTCCACTTCTTTTATGCACTTGATTCCTTCATTCTAGGTGAAATTAGGGTTAGGATCCTAAGGATTCTCCTTAATTTCCCTCTTCTATGGCTCTATTTTCTAAGTAGGACTTACAAGTAAGTCCTCCTGGCCTTCATCATGTTCATCATAGGATTTTGTGCCTCTTTCTAGTATTTTCCCCTGATTTTGCCCCCTTTTCCACTTTCTTTCTACATTTTCCTAGCATTATGGACTGAGACCCTGAGATCTATGACCTCAAGGTCAAGGATGACCTTGAGGGGTCAAGGAAAACCTCATCCCTGACCTAGGTTAGGGTCAACCTCATCCTTGACCCCAGGTTCAAGTTTCAAGGTCCCCTAATCTCTAGATGTTAGGTTTTGGAAAGAATTGTTTTCCCGCTTTTGGGTCAGTTGTTTTGGTCTCCAAAATGGTAAACTCTTAAATTATATTTAATTTAGGTCCATTACTAAAGATTTGAGGCCTAATTGGAATTTAATTCCCCAAGATGGCCCCTCTAGAGGATTGTGCCCTCGATCACTATAAAAGGAAGCCTTCCTCTCTCATTTTTTCCATCTCTCAATCAAGTTTTCACATCTCATCTCTCAAGCTTTCAAGAAAGATCAAGAAAGAATTGCATCAAGCATTTTCAAGGAAGCATCCAAGTCCTCTTCTCCATTCAAGTTCTCTATTGAAGATCAAGGATTCAAGCATTCAAGCCTTTGAAGGGATTTGGTTCAAGCATTCAAGATTCATCATTCAAAACCCTAGATCTAGCCATCATGGTGGTGTGATCTTTCTTCAAGATCCTTTGTTCATCTTCAAGATCTATTCATTCTTCCCTCGAGGTGGATTCCAAGCATACAATCATGGAGGTTTATATTTACATTTGTTCATGTTATGTTCAAGCTTTCATATCAATATACTTATTTACATTTGAAATACAATTGCATGTTTATTGAATATCATAGCTTCATTGTTAGATCTACTTCTACTACTTGCTAGCATTCTCTATTTCAATTCCATTATTAAGGTTGATTCCAAACTTGGGTTTGACTAAGGAAAACCCCTCCCCCAACAAACAAAACCATTTTTCTTGTAGGTACAGGTGTGGGATGATGAATTAAATTGTAGATCTGGATACCCTTTTCACCGAACTTCCAAGATCCACGAACAAAGTCGAAGTAGACCTTCAAAATGTCAAGGTAGTCTTTGACCTTTTATCTGGGTCAAAGAATACCTGCTTCCTAAAAGATAAAATTTTTCTGGGTTTTCTCCGTCTCGGCATTTCCAATCCAAAATAGGTTGTAGAATTGCTTGAAATTGTACACAGGCACCAGAAAATAGGTATTTTCAGATTAATTTCACCATGAGGTATGTATATTATTTTATTTGATTTCCATCCCCTTTCAATTCAAATGTATGTGTAAAATATTGGCTTTGGGGTCTCTTTTATGTGCAAACCATTGTTCTAGGACCCCATCCACATTTTATCCTATACATTTTGGTGAATCTGACATACTTACCCTCTTTTTCTTTTGTGGAATTAAATTCCCTATTACGTTTTAGATTTCCCTTTATATTATATTGTTGATTTTAGATTTGTGTTTTATGTTAAATCTTGCATGCTAATTAGATTACTTGCATCTATATTTCAAAAATACAAAAAAATTTGCAAAATTTCTTTCAAAATACAAAAATATTTACATTTTTCATGCTTGTAGTATTACTTTGTGTTCAACATGTATGATTTTTGTTTTGAATACTTTGATGATGTCTTTCTTACAAAATATGATAGATCCCTTAATGAGGTACATGGAAGTGAAGATAAAAATTGTTCGAATGAGATCTCCATTGATCCTATTCCTATTTCACTCTCCTCCACAACCTCTTCAATTGACCTTTACAAAGATGAGTTAGGGATTGATGTTGATTCTTCTCCTAATATATGTCTTTTCTATGAGCCTACTTTAGAATATAATTTGCCTTCTGTCCCCTATAGGGATCAAGCTTTAGTGAGTTTTGGCACTCCTACAATGTGCTTTATTGATAGGGATGATAATCCTCCTATTTGGGATGAGCCTTTGTATTTGGATATTGATTACTCTCTTCCTCATGAAACCATTATGAATGAATCTACTTTTTGGGATGAACCCTTGGATAAATACATCAATTTATCCCCTCCTAATGAAGAAGCTTTGATACAAGAGGGTGATTTATTAAAGGATGACATATTAATACATGATGATAACTCTTTTTCTAAAACACATTCCCCTTTTGCGGACATCTTAGTGAAAGAAGATGACATTATAGATGCTTTACCTCCATTTGGGAATCCTTCTAGTGATGAGGCATTAGTGGAGAATGATATGAATTCCCTTAATGCTCTCTCTATTAATGATGATCTTATGGATAATCAAGATCCTACATCCTCTCCTCCTAGGATATCTTCTTTGCCTCCTTCTTGTGAATCTATTTGTAGTGTTGAGACAACTAATATGTTTTTTTCGAAACCCTTGTTGATTGTGAAAGGTTGTCCTCGCATTACTATCAAGGGTAAACCTATGGTGTCTTTAGAGCCTTTCAATGATCAAGATTCGATAGCTCACACATATCATACAAGGAATAACCCTCAACCTAATCTGGTGGTTTCTACTTCTTTACCACCTTCTCAACCCATTCTTCCTCCACCCCGTTTTCCTAGCAAGAAGTATGATTTGATAAACCAATTGCAATATACCCCTGCCAAGATTTATTTATGGGAGCTTCTTCAAACTTCACCTACCTACTATGAAGCCTTGAAAAAATCTCTAGCAACTCTTCCCACTCCACCTCTCAATCAAGAGAACATCAATAACTTCTTACAATGCATGCATGCTACCCCGGGTCCTCCTGACATTGTATTTACTCAAAAGTATTTACCTTCTAAAGAAGTTCAAAATCAATATGATGCTCTTGAGGTTGTTACTATCAATAAAAGTATCATTCATAGGACCTTGATTTATAATGGATCTAGGCTTAATTTTTGTAGCATGGACATGCTCAAAGCGATTAAAGATGATCTTTCAACTATTCAACCTGACAATGTTCCTATACGTGACTTTGATAACATTGCTAAGAACACTTTAGGAATCATTACCTTACCTATCAAAGTAGGTCTGATCATCCTAAATACACCTATTCATGTTATGCCTAGACCTCTCAATTATAACCTTCTTTTGGGTAGACCTTGGTTGCATGAGATGCATGCTATTCCTTCCACCCTTCACCATAAAGTCAAGTTTATACATAATAACAAGATGTATTCACTTCATGTGGATGATGTGCCTAATCCTTGTCTGAATATTCAAACCCACACTACTCCTATTCCTAATAGTAATCCTTCCTCCTCTAATACTCTTCATGGCAATGATTGGGGAACCTTGGATTTTACTCCTACCTTTATTGGAGAATATAAGATTAATGATCTTGATTTTATGAAGCAACAAAGAGAATTTGAACAATGATTTTTTACTTCTAAAACCCTTCATAATAACTTTGTCATTGCTTCTACCCATAATGAACCTGTCAAACCTACTAATGATACATAGTGACTACTAAAGTTCCATTGAAATCTTCTGATATGGCTTCTCATTATTGTCCCGGTTATCATTTCCTAGTTAAAAATGGATTTAATAGTCAAGGATATGGTAAGCATAAACATGGAATTCAAATACCCTTACATACTGGGGTCATGAGCATTCTTATGGATTGGGATTTAATCCTCAACAACAAATCAATGTTAACAACATCTCAAATAATACTTCAAAACATGATAAAACTATGAAGGAATTTGACCAAGAAGTTATTTTGCCTAAACTCCTTCGTGCTAAGATGATTACTAGACCTAAACACAAAAAGAAACATAGTCCACACTTGAAGACTCTTCCTTTTTGTTTATATCATAGATTTCATGATCACTCTACTAATGAATGTCATGCTTTACATTATAAGACTAGGAAGCTCATTGATAGTAAGGTTATTTATATATCATGTGGCAATGAGTTGTATTTCAATCCCATTTTCTCTAAATAATATTTATGTTCCTATTATGGAGCTCCACATTATGTAAACAATGTTAGCCTAATTCTTGGGGGTTCATTGTCTTGCATAGTGTTGTGAGTGATATAATAGGTCCCCTTCCATCTTTGTTCCTACACTTGGGGGGCAAGGATGTCATCTCCTTCTTTTCTGTCTTTCCAAGATTCACCTCTTTCCTTGGTTAAGAAGTATCTATCTATTATGTGATATCCAATCATACATGAAAATTTTGGTTTGCATTGAGGATCTTTGTCCTTGATCACAACCTTTTTCATTGTTTGACATTGGGTTTCCATGGTTGATATATCTCTCACCTTGGAAACTGTACAATGTGCTATCCCTCACAAGGGTTACTTTTTCACTTCTTGCATGATATCTCTTTGCATTCATCCCTTCCATGGCCTCATAGGAGTTGTGACCTTCTTGGCTTGGACTGGGTGTTATCTATGGATATTGTCTTGGTGTTGAAGAAGGATTTATCCTTGTTCATTTCTTTCCTTAACATGTCAAAATAGTATGTTTTTTCCATCTTAAGGAGGGGGGCATATATACGGCCTCCCTCATTCTATATTATGAATTTTGTTCTAACCTTTTGTTTTGCAGCATGCTAAATCTCGGAAGGTAACACACATAAGTTGCTAAATCCTAAAGAGACATGCATTTTTCAATTTTCAATATGCTAAATATTGGAAGGTAACGCACATAAGTTGCTAAATCCTAAAGGGACACGCATTTCCAATATGCTAAATCTTCCAATGGTAACACACATAAGTTGCTAAATCCTAAGGAGACATGCATTTAATATTCATAGTGATACAGGGAGGTAGATCTATGGGTATTCCAGAAGCCATCAGAAGATGTACTACAATTTCAAGACACAAGTTATGGGTGAACCTATTGGGCTCTCCCTCTAGGGTGATTCACGATAAGGTGGGCATCTTACTGGGTGAGGTAATCACTTTCTCTTTCCTCTCTTTTTCATTTTCATGCTAGTAGGATTGGATCATGAAGCTATTTTATTTATAGTGTTGATTTTGTCTTTCTTATGTAATCATTTATTCTATTATGATAGCTTTCCAAATATGATATTAGTATGAGAAATATTTCTTAGCCAGGTTGCTTATGCTAATTGATTTGGGTTATTTAGTACTAACCCTTGTTCTTTTGGTTTTCTCTTTCTGCACCCTCGTGTGTGTGTGTTGAGTTAGAATCCTTAGCCTGGGGGCTTGTGTCCTTAGCTAAGTGTTATTTTATCTCATTTTGAATCCACTTGGATCTCCTCTTTCTTCTCATTGACCAAGAGTTTGCATTGAGTCCATACTCTTGCTAAAGTGGGGGCTTAATGTATCATCTTAAAATGGAAGCACTTCCATGTTAAGAGCATTTATCCCTCTGAGTAAGTGGTTTGGGGTTATGTTGAATTCCTTGAATTGGTATTTTCTTGGATCTAACTCTTTCCCCATTTTCCACTTCTTTTTTGCACTTGATTCCTTCATTTTAGGTGAAATTAGGGTTAGGATCCTGAGAATTCTCCTTAATTTCCCTCTTCTATGGCTCTATTTTCTAGGTAGGACTTACAAGTAAGTCCTCCTAGCCTTCATTATGTTCATCATAGGATTTTTTGCCTCTTTTTGGCATTTTCCCCTGATTCTGCCCCCTTTTCCACTTTCTTTGTGCATTTTCCTAGCATTCTGGACTGAGACCCTGAGATCTGTGACCTCAAGGTCAAGGATGACCTTGAGGGGTCAAGGATTACCTTGAGGGTCAAGGAAAACCTCTTCCTTGACCTAGGTCAATTTTGACCTCATCCTTCACCCCAGGTTCAAGTTTCAAGGTCCCGTGATCTCTGGATGTCAGGTTTCAGAAAGAATTATTTTCTCACTTCCAGGTCGGTTATTTTGGTCTCTGAAATGGTAAACTCTTAAATTATATTTAATTTAGGTCCATTACTAAAGGTTTGAGGCCTAATTTTAATTTAATTCCCCAAGGTGGCCCCTCTAGAGGATTGTGCCCTAGATCGCTATAAAAGGAAGCCTTCCTCTCTCATTTTTTCCATCTCTCAATCAAGTTTTCACATCTCATCTCTCAAGCTTTCAAGAAAGATCAAGAAAGAATTGCATCAAGCATTTTCAAGGAAGCATCCAAGTCCTCTTCTCCATTCAAGTTCTCTATTTAAGATCAAGGATTCAAGCATTCAAGATTCATCATTCAAAACCCTAGATCTAGCCATCATGGTGGTGTGGTCTTCCTTCAAGATCCTTTGTTCATCTTCAAGATCTATTCATTCTTCCCTCAAGGTGGATTCCAAGCATACAATCATGGAGGTTTAGATTTACATTTGTTCATGTTATGTTAGAGCTTTCATATCAACATACTTGTTTACATTTGAAATACAATTGCATATCTATTGAATATCATAGCTTCGTTGTTAGATCTACTTCTACTACTTGCTAGCATTCTCTATTTCAATTCCATTATTAAGGTTGATTCCAAACTGGGGTTTGACTAAGGAAAACCCCTTCTCCAACAAACAAAACCATTTTTCTTGTAGGTACAGGTGCAGGATGATGAATTAAAGTGCAGATCTAGATACTCTTTTCACCGAACTTCTGAGATCCGTGAACAAAGTCAAAGTCGACTTCCAAAATGTCGAGGTAGTCTTTGACCTTTTATCTGGGTCAAAGACTAACTGCTTCCAGAAAGACAAAAAAATTTTGGGTTTTCTCTGTTTCGGCATTTCCAGTCCAGAACACGTTGCAGAATTGCCCGAAACTATACACAAGCACCAGAAAATAGGTATTTTTAGATTAATTTCACCATTAGGTATGTTTATTATTTTATTTGATTTTCATCCCCTTTCAATTCAAATATATTTGTAAAATATTTTCTTTGGGGTCTCTTTTATGTGCAAACCATTGTTCTAGGACCCCATCCATATTTTATCCTATACAATTCTAGAATGGATTTGAATGCAGGGATGGACAGGAAAGTGGTGGGAGAGACCACAGTTTGAAGAGAGAGTGTTGATTGAGGATTTAGGTGAGGAGCACTAGTCAAGGCCTGAGAGACCTACACGAAGGAGTGCTACTTTTTATGACATTTTATATCAAGACATGGTCATAGGATGGTATAGGATCCATTGGAAGGATCTAGAAGTGTTTGGAGGAGTCTTTTTGACAAAGCCCTAGGCTAGTGTCCCTACGAGTGAGGGTTTGATGCTTGGGATGTTAAAAATTGGTCGCATCTCCTATAAACTTGAAAATATGTTGATTTAGATCATGAGTGAACTCTGTTTCATGGTTGGGAGGTTTGGGGATGAGTGTTATTAGTATTTTCTTTATAAATGGAGGGTTAACAAGGCTATATACAAGGTTATAGGGTATTGGTGTGGTCAACTAGTCCAAAGGAGTGATAGGTGAGTTTGATACATGTTATGCAGTAGTGAAAAGGGTATCTAAATATGCTCTTTTTTTGTGAGTCTTTTGAGAAAGCTTTGAGAATCCCTAGGAAAACCTGTTGAACAGGGCTACTAGGAATTAGGCCTAGTTAGCACCCGGGTAAGGGATTGTTGATAGATTGAGTTGGTTGGTTAGTGGATGTGTTTGAGGTACATTGGGTTGATTTCAAGGTGTGAAGCCTATTAGTGGCACAAGGAAGTGTTTTGAACTCTAATTGGTCTAAGGAGTTGATTGGATCAATGAGGATGATCCTAGTGAAGAAGCCCTTAGAGTGTTTTTACAAAACAAATGTAATCCCTCGTAAACTTGCTAAATGGAACTCCACCTAGGCCTCTACATCATCAATATCCTCATTCATGGTTTCTATTTTTATAAGTAGAACCATACTAGAAGGGGAGGAACTAAAGTTGTAATTCTTTTGGATAAATCAAGTTCTAATTGGAATGACATTAAGGTTGATAACATAAATAACCAGTATAAATTTTTCTAGGATATGAGCTGAATGATTACTACAATATCTCTCTACATTCTTGATTCCCATTATTGTGTTTCTTGTTGGTGTATAGATCCTTTTGATATTTTATTCATTTATTATCTTATGTCTAACATTATTATTAATAATTTTAAATGGTTTTCTTGTTGGTCCAATGATTTAATACAGTGAAAATATTACTTCTATTACTTGGAGAATGTACAATATTTAGGAGAACAAGTGTTTATGTCCTATGTATGAGGTTTGGAGGTTTTTGTCTTTTTAATACTGACATACCTATTTTGTAATAAGTTGTTTTAATATTTTTCTTGTCTTTATGTTAAAATAACAAGAACAATAATTATTATTAAAGGAGAAAATTCACAAGGCACTAATAATTTATTGTGTTGATATTTTTAAAAATAGAAATCATTGCATTCTATTGGTTATAAGTTCTCCTATATCAAACAGGAAATCCATTCATAGTTATTTATTCTCCAATATGTCTATGTATGCACAAAGTGTTAGGAATAGTCCCAAGAGATAACTGAGAGGGGGGTGAATTAGTTATCTAAAAGATTCAATTCTTTATCCAATTAAGTATATAATAACATTAAGCATAAACACAATATAATAACACTTAACACAACACCACAATTTTGGTTACAGGGAAACCCAAATAGGTAAAAACCCCAGTGGGAATTAACACCCACTAAGAACTGCACTAGAATATTATGATCCCTATTAGAAGATCTTACAACCCTGTTAGGAATTGATCCTTACAATGCATTAAGTACAGTGACCTTGTCAAGGTTCAGATCCTATTAGGATTCTTTTACAATTAACCATGTTAGGGGTGAGGACACACTATCCGGGAGCACACTGCTCAAAGGGGTGAAGGCTGCAACCTTCTGTTTAACAGATACACACTATATTTGGATCTTGGTGAACTACACATAGAATTGCTATCTTGATCAGTTCCAATGAATAGCATATACTCTTTACTTTGTCACAAAGAGCTTCTATTGATGGCTCAACACTTTGCATTCTCTGCTCTGCTCTTATCTTTCAATTATCTGCCATACTTAGCAATCACAAAATGACTGCCAATAAATATCTTTCCCTAAATGATATAAACAAGTCAGCTTGTTAGAACCATCTTGAAATCATATTAGAGAAACAATGTAACTCTCCAATAGCATCTTAGTTGGCTCTACTAAGCATGCAACACAAATTAGGACTGCACAACTCCATGTGAGTAGACACGACACTTCACACATTCGGCTCCACCAAATTAACTCTAACTTCCTTTTCATGATGAATTATGTCATGCACTCTTAACCAAACATTGTTAACTCTCCTCTAAACACAAATCCAAACACACATACCAAAATGATAGGCACAACTACTGCAACAATATAAACATTGTCGGCTTTACCAGATAAACTCAGGAAACTGTGACTAACAACTAGAGACTTCATAGCTCAACTTGTACTGCATATCTAACTCTATGTCCATGAACATAGCATCATACATATGTCTAAAAAATAACTACAAATGTGCAAGGCTCCATTACAACCATACTGTAAATCACATACAGAACTCTTCTTGGGACCTGTCAGAAACACTCATTGATATAGACTATTGTATTACTGTCTTCACTTAGAATCAACTTTTTCATCTATGATATCATGCTAATAAGATATCTAGGAAACATATACTCACAACTCTCTCCATCAGGCTTCCATGCATGTTGCTTACCATATGTTTTCATCAATGACAAACATACAGTCAGCACTCTGGCTTACTGGCAAATCTCCAACACAAACAAGTGTCTAGCTAATAATGCTTAAGTGAATGTGCATTCAATTGTTAGATTTATTAGAGAATGTTAGTTTTAAGACCAAGTTTCACATAAATTGAGAGGCCTTTTCCAAGATAAGGATGATAGATATCAATGGCCAACCCTAAATATTTGACAATTATCTCAAAGTATTGGAAACTAGAACTCTTTGTGGGTGGAAATAGACTTGCATGTGTAAAAATGACTATAAAAGTGGAAATAAGCTTGCATTTCTAAAAATGACTATAAAATAGTCTTTTGCATTAGATTGAAGCTCAAATTTTTTATAAGTCTTCTAAATTTTCTAAGTTGAAAATAAAATTCTTATTGAAAAAGTTAGGATCCAAATAAATGACTAGATCAAACTCTCATCTTAGAAGGTGAAGACATTTTTCCTAAATTCTTCCACATTATATTAACAAGTGGAGAATTCTCAAGGGCCAACATGTAAGAATTTGATCTGCTGCTTGTTAGAACTACCTTCTTTTGTCTATTGCTATTATCAAACATTAACATCCTTGTCATGAATTGTAGATCTATAATTAACTATTATGGGGCCCTAGAGATAATGTACATGATGCCATGTGGAATGAAAACTCAGAGATGGAACCGATTTCAAACTAGACTGCTAAGCCCTCGGGATGGTCACCACACTCCTAGCCAGATTTTGTCCCACACACTTACGATGCCATGGAGGACTAGAAGGTGATTTGGAACTGAAAGGTTTTTTATGGAAATTCAAGCTCATACCTTTCTATTTTTTTATCTTAGCCACTCTCAGCTCAAAATTGAAATTTGAAGATGTATTGCTCTCCGACTTTTTGTTTTTCTCAAAAGATTGGTCATGGCCTCGTGATTGTAATGAATATGATGATACTTTAACTTTTAAATTTTGATAAGGTCACCTTATCACCCTTTGTATATATAGTGATGATATCAGGTTTTCTTCCTGATTCTTTCCCAATTGAGCTCTTTTTGAATCAGCTTTTTATAAATATATAAATATGTACAGTGGTTCAACCACTTTTCCTAATATATATATATATATATATATATATATATATATATATATATAAAAGAACCTTATATTGTATCTTTAAAAAAATTTATTATATAAGCTTTAATAGTAATTTTGTTTATTAAACTCAATTAAATAATATCAAGTTTAAAAGTCTGATATTTTTTTAACTATATAAACTTTAATAATAAGAAAAATATTGAAGTGAATTAAATAATATTAAGACTAAAAGTCCCATAAAAGTTTAATAAAACTTTGAGAATAAGAATATTTTATTTACATAATTTGTAGCCTCCTCTCAACATCGAGTTCTAATCACAGATCCTTAAATCGCAAGAATTGCCTAATGTTGCACAATATTCTGGGAGAAATACTGTTCAGAATAGCATTTGCATTCATGCATTCTGAGCTCTATTGAATGCATTTGAGGGTCTCTGGATTGAATTTGCATCTTTCTCATTTGGAAGCTTGTGCAACCTTCATGATTCTTATGATAAGGCATTGAAAAATGTTGTTCATCTTCTGATCATCTTGCCCATCGACTACTTTTTTCTCTATTGTATACTCTTTTAGCTAAAACTCTTGAAGTTCATAATGTCCAACAGGAGGAAGTGAAAAAAACTGGATTTTTACTATAAGGCAGATATCCCATAGAAGACAGAGCCTATGGATTTTTAGTAAACAGGTTTGCTTTATTTTTTCCTCTGCTCCTCTTTTTACGAAACAAAAAAATTGATATGAGGAGAACCATGACCAAGTTAAGATGATGATTGTGCTACTGCATCCATATTTAATTAAAATTAAGGGTTGTTAGGATTATGAAATCTAATTTGGGTTTACGATAATCAAGAGAAAACAAGTGAGTACCTTAGGGTGATCAATTAAAAACCTTAATTAGGGTTTGTGATATTCAAAAAGGGTTTAGGGTTTAAGGAACTTTTCTTTTTATGAGATCTCATATCTGACATTTAGCAATTATGTATTGCTAATTGATTCAAGAAACCTATGGTGAATACCCATTTCTTTGTTTTCCTTCCTTGGTTTTATTTGCCATATTTGTCTCCTTTTATCGAGAGTCTACCTTGTTTGCACCCATCTTCCCCTTTCCCTATCTAGGTTCAGACTTTCTTGGCTAACATATTCTAGCACTCAAATTTAGTGTCACTAAGCAACTTTTTCTTGTTCTTTGCACCATATGCAAGGTAGAACTATATTTTACATTTGTTATTTACGTCCTTTAATAATCATGAAGAATTTAGGAGTGTATGATGTCAATGTTGGAAATTTGACTATACTGATGTATATGACTATGATTTAGTGTTGTCATTATGGCAACAAAGTCATATGGAGTTTGGGAGTCAGTGCGTAACTTAGAAGATCAGATAAATGGCTAAGTATGGAAGGTTGGATAGTCAGTAGAGCATTAGATGAATAGAGCATCAGCGCATGTGTGTATGACCAAGTTATGGAATGCACTCTTGAAGATAAGCTTCTGAGTAAGTAATCATGCTAAGTCTAAAAGTGCATGATCAGATGAGTTAGTATGATGAAGATATAGCGAGTTGAAGTGTCATGGACAGTGAGCGGCATAATAGAACAGAGCATAGAGATGATTGTTGGTATTTTGGTTAGCATGTATAATATTGTTTTGTAAAGGTTATGCTCCTATTTTATTTAGGTTATAGACATGTTAATATCATTATATGTAAACATTCTTAAGCCAATTCATTTGGAAGCGTTGTATGTAATAGGTTGAAGGTGGACCTAGTGAATAGTTTTGTTTGCGCATATAAATAAGACATGCACCTTTTTATTTGAGCACAGCATGAGATATAGAGTTGATCGTAGTAGAGAAGAAGTATGAAAAGAGAAGTTATAATGTTGTAGAGCTTTACAAGAGGTTAAATAATCAACACACAAAAGGAACTGATCAAACAAGCAGTGTCAAAGCAGCAATTCACCATTGGTAGATATTGTGTGTATCTAATATCCAGGAGGTTGTAGCCTTCTCATTGAGTAGTGAGCTTTGGCAGTGAGCCACCACCCTTTACAGGGTTATTGTAAAAGACTCCTAATAGGGTCCGACCCTTGACCATGTCATTGTACTTATTCAATTGTAAAGATTAACTCCTGACAAGGTTGTAAGATCTTCTAACAAGGATCATAATACTCTAGTGCAATTCTTAGTGGGTGTCAATTCCCACCAAGGTTTTTACCTATTTGGGTTTCCCCATAATCATATCTGGTGTTATGACTGTTTATCTTACTTGCATTGATATTCATTTCAGTACTTAAGCAATCAAGTTAAGTTTCAAGATATCAGAAAAAGTAATAATATATAGAACATTGATTCACCTCCCCCCCCCCCCCCCTCGGTGTTCCCATTCCTAAGAGTCAATATCTAAATTCTTGTACTACCCAAAGGATTTTTTGTAGTTTTTATTGAGTTTACATTTTTTCTTGTGTATTCTCTTACAGATACATTTTTTTAATCCATTTGGTAAACTCACACTTCTAGGTTGAAAATGAGCATTTTATAGTACCAAATTTTGGGTTGTACAACACATATCAAGTTGTCTTTATTGAAATTTGTCCTTTCATATGCTTACATGTAAAATGCTAGGTTCAAGTGGTATCCATGATAATTCTATTTTTGGTAACTAGGCCTTCTTATTGACTATGTTACTATCCCATCCCCTAGAAGCTTCAATTCGGTTCGACCTGGGTTCAAGGTCTAAATTCAGTCTTTTGTAGGTTTGGCTAGGGCTCACCATTTCAATTATGGGTTCCTCCTGATGAACACAAGAGAACCTCTGATGAACTTTTTAATTTTTCTTCATTCTCTCTTCTATCCATTCTTCCCTTGTGGTTTTTCATTGGTAACCTCTCATCTCCTAGGATTTGAGGGTGGAGAAGGTCGGTAGTAAGGCTTCCTTCAATAAAGGAATGATGGAGCCATTAATATGAGACACATGTTAGCAATTTGTCTATACTAAAGTATATGACTAGATATAGTGTTGTCATTATGGAAACAAAGTCATATAGCAATTTGGAGATAGTGCACTTAGTGTAAAGATCAGAATTCAGTTAAGTGTTGAAGACTGGATAGTATACAAAGTTCCTGCAGCTCAGAGCATCAGCACGTGTGTACAGAAAAATTATGGTATGCACCCTAAAATTTAAGCTTGTTAGACTATACTTATGCTTAGTCTATGAGCGCATAAGTAGATATGAAAAGATGTGAAAGTTACAGTCAGTTGAAGTTGCACAGCCAGTGTGTGCTAGCAGAGAACAGAGCTTGGAGCCGATAGTTAGCTTTTTGGTTTGCGATTGTAATGTAATATTGTAAAGGCCATGCATCTATTGTATTTAGGTTTCTGACTTGTGTACATGTATGATTGTAAGCACGCTTAAGCCAATTCATTTGGAAGCATTGTTTGTAATTAGTTATAGGGCTGACCTAATTGTATAATTTGTATGAGCGCATAAATATAAGGTGCACCCATTGTATTCGGTATGGAAGTTGTAATAGAGTTGTGATAAGTAGAGAAAATTTATGCGAAGACAACATAAGATGTATTAAATCTTTTCTAGAGGTCAAAGCATCAGTGCACCAAAGGAACTGATCTGACAAGTAGTGTCACAGTGACAGTTCACCAGTAGATATAGTGTGTATTTGAATTTAGAAGGTTGTAGCCTTCACCATTTGAGTAGTGAGCTCTAGGACAGTGATTTCACTCCCCTAATAGGGATCATTGTAAAAGACTCCTAATAGTGTCTGACCCTTAACAAGGTCTACTCTACTTAAAGCATTATAAAGCTACTCCTAATAGGGTAAAGGATCTTCTAACAAGGATCACAAAACACTAGTGTAGAATATTAGTGGGTATCAAGTCCCACCGGGGTTTTTACCTATTTGGGTTTTCCCATAATCATATTGGTGTCATGTGTTGATTTCATGTTTCATGTTTATGTGAATGTTCAATTTAGTTCTTAAGCATTTATGTTCTACATAAAGATTAAAGTTAAAAGTTAAAATACAGTGAACACTGATTCACCCCCCCCCCTCTTAGTGTTCCCATTCCTAACAATTGGTATCAGAGCTCTAGTCCTTAGCACATAAGTTTAACCACTTGAGGAGATCATGGACAAAGTAGAAATGAAACATCTAAAAAGAAATCTTGAAGCTGCTCTTGAAGATCTGGACAAGTCAAAAAGAGAATCTAAAGAACTAAAGGATAAACTCAGTGATGCTCAGTTAGTCATCAAAAAGCTAAGGAAAGATTTGAAAGAATTCTCTACCAGTGATCTAGGGACAATGGTAAAGAAGCTCAATGAAGAAAACAAATCCTTACAAGAAAAACTTGAAGAGGTTGATGATAAGTTGATTAACAATCAGGCAGTCCTTAATGAACAGATCAAAGAGAACCTTCAACTAAATGAAGAACTAAGGAAAGAAAACATGGAAATCTTGGAGCTAAGAAATAACAAAGAAAGCTTGGAATCTGAATTGAAAGAAGAAAAGAATCATATTGACAAATTGCACACCAGTGCTGATTTGGTAGAATCTCAGTTGTATGCAAGAAGAGCCAAAGGAGACACTAGTTGTATTGGATACAATGAGGCACAAAATCAAATTGACAACATGCAAGAAAGAAAGGATTCACAAAAGGACTCTACTGATGCTGAAAAGACTGAAGATCAAACCATAGATAATGGTGAACCACCTAAGAATGAGCGCAAGCAAGTAGAACACACCTATTTTTCTTGTAACAAGCATGGACACATTGCAAGGAACTCTATAGAGGTAAAACTTTTTAATGGTTATTGTTATTCATGCAACAAGTTTGGTCATAGAGCTATGAATTGCAAGACTAGTAAGAAGAATAGAATTCAGAAAGATCAGAGAAATCAAAACCAAACAAATGTAAGAAATGCTCAGAATGTTACATGCCAGATATGTAACTATAATGGTCACACAGCAAAGCAATATAGAATGGTGACTCATGTCAATGCACTGAGGAATAATAGACCTCCAGTCATTTTTCACTCTTATAACAAGGCTAGACATATCTCAAGGTTCTGTAGATCAAGAACACAAGGTCAAGAAAGCCCTAAAAAGACCAAAGAACTAGTTTTGGTTCCTGAAGTAGAAGTCAAGTTTGTGAAAGCCTCAGAGAATGTGAGCTTGATTTGGTCAGAAGGAAAGAAGAACAATGCTGATGAGAACGTATTGGATGCATCCTAAGTGGATGCACCCTCTACATCTGCATAAAATCCCTCGGGGTCATAAGGGGAGCTAATTTAGCTCTAGACCTCTGCGTGGCTGGTATAATCATCCTTAGAGTATGTGCCTTTGGACTTAAGCTTTTGGAGTGTATAGGAACCTTCATGCAAAAGTGCACCTGTTGATTCTTTGCGAAGCTCGAGTTTGAAATTTTGAAGTGACAGCCTAGTTTACACGATGTGCATTAATGGTAGATTTTTCACTTTTAAAGTACACAGAAGTCATTTGATTGCTCATTGCATTCAAATTTAAAGCGATAGAGAGTAGAAGGAGCCTTGAAAATTGTTGTGAAGTCTTGGTGATTGATCTATTAGAGATTTGTTGTAGTTATTAGTGCATTTGATTGGTTGCAGTAACCCTAGCTCGTTGCGCTGATTCAAAATTCATCAGATCATCTCTAAGTTTAGTTGGAAAGTGATTAACAAGTAATTCATGGCCACTCCCATAGTTTTTGATGTTGTTGAAAAGAAGAGATACATTTTTAAGAGGCACCCATTTAAATCAACCCTAGATGATTTAAAGGGAGCATTCTCCCGCATGCCAATGGGTGTCATGCATGTAGAAGATATAAGGGCTTACATCTATTTTAAGAAGGAACCTATTGGACTAGATAGGTTAAGGGTGCACATGGACACAATGTTGAAACCAAACAAAACATTCATGGATGAATACACCAAATGGAATGGTCACCCCATCATTGAATATGCCATAGCATATGAACTCTATGAGACTAAATGGATAAAAATCTTGTTGAGAAAAATCCATGATGATCTATTTTGGATTGGAGATGTTCCAATGAGAATCACAAATGACCTAATTCATGAGATGATATGCCTTTCTAGAATAGGTGTCATCCTTCCAGTGGGTAAGGATGTTAGGAAAATGGTGGAGAAAACATGCAAATCTAGAAGTGATAGGCGTGGCATGACTATTGAACCTATAGAGCAAGCAAACATCAAATTGATGTCAATGATACTGGGTTATAGATTTCATCACACCAGCAGGGTGAATAGTATGTCTACGGGCACTATTCTAGCAGCCATCCAACTTTTGCAAGAAGATGGAGAGTTCAACTTGTGTGAGATCTTGTGCACATAGTTTATAGACAACATCAAAGCTATCAAGCATGAAAAAATAAAGATATTCAGGTTTGGGTCCCTAATCATCTATATGTACCTTCATATAGTTGGTAAAGTGTCAGACTTGTATCTAGACAAGTCCATTCCAACCATGCCACAGATATCAAACAAGGCATAAACTGAAAGCACCTTAAGAGACTATGTAACCTTGGAATTGAAGACCTTCAGAGCAAGGATGCAGATGAGGTACAGGATTCCTGAGAATATTATGGAGAAGTATAAAGACACAATATGCTTTATGGTGGAGACTGATACTACATGTATGGAAGTTGTTGAGCCTAGAACTAAGTGGATTCATCCACTTGGGTATGAAGTAGAGGAACAAGTTCTTGAAGCTTCTGCACAGGTATTTCTATCAGCCCCTAAAGATGATAATGAACCTAGGTGGGGAACCTATGAAGAAAAGACTAGAGAAGTTGATGCTAAGCTGAACAGTGCTGCAACAAAAAGAAAGGTTGCAAAGGTCACATCTAAAATCTTGAGAATACATGGTGTGTCTCAAGCAGACCTTGATAAAGCAAGGGATGAAAAGATTTCCCTAGAATTGAAAGGTGTAGCAACAGCAAAGGAAGAACAAGAAGATCCTAAGTTGAAGAAGATAAAAACTAAATCAGATGACAGTCAGAAGGGTAAAGAACATAATACTCCTTCTGCACCCATAGACACTATTGATCTTACCACTCCTCCAGAGTATAAGCCTTTATTCAAGAGGAAGAAAGAAGCTAGCACTAGTCATCCATCTTCACAAGCATTAAGGAGCAAGAAAAACACTCAAGCACCTCCTCAGGTAGGATTCAGACCTAGCCTTAAAGTTTTGAATGCAAGAATTATTGATGAGGGCAGAATTGATCAAGTAGAGAAGTATTATGACACATACAGTGAGATTGACAAATTAGAAATTCATAGTATGATTTTCAAACATATGATCAAGTTCAAGAAGACATTTTGTGAGTTGAAAACCTCCATTCCAGATAAAGTATGGGATATTTTGGAAAACCTAAAGAGACAAGCAAATGAAGAAGATCTAAGGATCAGAGAAAAAGTATTAGAAGACACTCTTCATGTATGTTCTATTGAAGAAAGGTCATTGTTACTAAATCTAGTGAAGCCACACTTAAGGACAAAAATGAGGACTCTTCATATTATGAACAAAGACTATGAGCTAATAGCGAAGGAAATAGAGAAGGCCTTTGAAAAGGTGTTATTGGAATAACAAATAAAACCACCTACTATGCCCATCACTCATGCACCCAGTAAGAAAGACAAGGAAGAAGAGACCTTCAACATACCAATGACAAGTCCTCAGGACTCAACACCCATATCAAAAACTCAAACAAAGGCAGAAAAGTCTACGCCCATCTCATAATCTCATGAAGGCAGCACTATTATCATAGACAATGTGGAAATAGACATGGCAGCTATAGATAAGGATTTGGAAAAGTTTGAGGAAGCATTTGTTAGTACTAAAGAAGTTGAAATCCTATGCAGCAATACACCTCTCACTCAGCAAGAAGAAGTACCTATTGAAGATGTATCTGATAAGAAAGAAGAAGAAGAGGTAGAAAAGAAAGAAAAAGATACTTCTGTTGATCTTGCAAAGGTGAAACAAGAAGTGATGGACATCACTTCCATCACTCCCTCCTCAACATTGTTGTCAAGTTTGACACCTGACACAAGCGGTTTGGACTCCTGGAAAGAAGAAGACCTGATTAAGTTCAGTGTCCTGGCTATGGAGAAGGAAAAGGAGAAGCAATTCATGAGAAATCCTCTCCTTGTGGAATCAATGAATATTTTGAATAGTTTGTTGCCTGAAGATAAGAAAGTACAAAATGTACATTCTGTTGATGATGTGAGTATAGTTCTTTCATAGTTCAAAAGTAATTTTTCTAGCCTAGAAGAATCTGCGTCCATAGTAGCAGAAGAAAAGTACTTAAAGAAGAGACTAAATGAGCTAATGAGAAACTTTGCACTAGACTTGAATTCTCTTAAGTCTAGTCAAGTATCATTGAAAGAGTTTGTTGATGAAGGAATAAGGATCATTGCAGCATGCATGGATCAAGACAAGCTCACCGATGCTCACTTCAAGAAGATAAAAGAAGCAGAAGCTTTGATTGAGCAGGTGAAGAATTTAGTGACAGACACATCCACTAATGTGAACATGTGTAACAATGTCTACCAAGGTTAGATAGATGAGATTGAGAAGGAAGAAAAAGAGATAACAAGGATAAGGTCCAGATAGACTCAATTGAGGAATGGTCTTGCGCCCTCTTTAGACATCCTCAATTAGAATTTAAAGGAGATTGATGCCACCATGGTAACTTATGATCATGGTCTCATCAGTGACTTGAAGAAGATGGAGAAGCTTCAATATGCATTATGCGCCATCTCCAGATAGTTAACTCTCTAATAACCTTTTGGAAGAAGGAGATCCAGAACCTCAAGATTACATATCTAGATGTTTTCCCTCAGTGATTAAGTGTACATATATATAGATTTTTGATGCACATTTTTCATTAATGTCAAAGGGAGAGTTGTGTATAGAATATGGAGTACATATATGTATAGGGAGATATAACATTATTAATAAATAAAAAAAGTATAGAAGACAAAAGTTTTTGTGTAAAGGAATAGTTAGCAACTTGGCCATATTCCTTTGTTTCCATCAATGAAAAAGGGGGAGATTGTTGGCAAGTTGTCTATACTGAAGTATATGACTAGATATAGTGTTTTCATTATGGCAACAAAGTCATATAGTAGTTTGGAGATAGCGCACTTAGTGTAAAAATTAGAATTCAATTAAGTGTTGAAGACTGGACAGTATACAAAGTTCCTACAGCTTAGAGCATCAGCACATGTGTGTATGGATGAATTATGGTATGTGCCCTAAAATTTAAGCTTTTTAGACTATACTTATGCTTAGTCTATGAGTGCATAAGTAGATATGCAAAGATGTGAAAGTTATAGTCAGTTGAAGTTGCACAGCCAGTGTGTGCCAACAAAGAACAGAGCTTGGAGCCGACAGTTAGCTTTTTGGTTTGCGATTGTAATGTAATATTGTAAAGGCCATGCACCTATTGTATTTAGGTTGCTGACTTATGTACATGTATAATTGTAAGCACGCTTAAGCTAGTTCATTTGGAAGCATTGTTTTTAATTAGTTATAAGGCCGACCTAATTGTATAATTTGTATGAGCACATAAATATAAGGTGTGCCCATTGTATTTGGTATGGAAGTTGTAATAGAGTTGTGATAAGAAGAGCAGAAGTATGCGAAGACAACATAATATTTATTAAATCTTTGCTAAAGGTCAAAGCATCAGCACACCAAAGGAACTGATCTGACAAGCAATGTCACAGTGACAGTTCACCAACAGATATAGTGTGTAACTGAATTCAGAAGGTTGTAGCCTTCACCATTTGAGCAGTGAGCTCTAGGATAGTGAGTCCACTCCCCTAACAGGGATCATTGTAAAAGACTCCTAATAGGGTCCAACCCTTAACAAGGTCTATTGTACTTAAAGCACTGTAAAGCTACTCCTAACAGGGTAAAGGATCTTCTAACAAGGATCACAAAACACTAGTGCAGAATATTAGTGGGTATCAAGTCCCACCAGGGTTTTTACCTATTTGGGTTTCCCCGTAACCATATTGGTGTCATGTGTTGATTTCATGTTTCATGTTTATGTGAATGTTTAATTCAGTTCTTAAGCATTTATGTTCTACATAAATATTAAAGTTAAAAGTTAAAATATAGTGAACACTGATTCACCCCCCCTCTCAGTGTTCCCATTCCTAACAACACCATCATGGGGTCGAGGCTCTTCCGGATTCCTTGAACACAATAGGCACAAATTGTCCACTCTTTAAACAATCTGAGCAATGCCATTTCTATCTCCTTCTCACCATGTTCTCGTAAACAATCAGATTCACTCTCAGCTCGTAGAAGAGCTGCCTCACAACATGTTATTCACATAGTGAGCTAATGTTGAAGAGCTCCATGACATTCTCAGAGGCCAAGTGTTTGATTCTCTCTAGTAGCTATATGTGCCTCAATTATTGCTTCAATTGTTAGAGTAAATATCATTTGCACATAAAGCTTACATAGGCTTATTTAGCATAAGTTAGTTATCATGAAGTTACTTTTTTAACTTGTCATTTAATATTGTATGCAGGATCATGTTAGTTATCGATGATTGTAGATAAAATTCTAGAAGATAGATCATAGCTCATTATTTAGTATTTCCTTTAGACATATTTGCATAGTGAATTTAATGTTTGTATCAAGAGTAGTTGTAATCCTACCTCATCACCTTGGCCATATAAGAAGGGCTCATTTGTACATTGTATCATATCAATTGAGTCATTTTTATATCATTTTAATCTCATTGTTTATACAAGCTCATGTTGCAACATTCTCTTGTGGTTGGAATCTTTCTTTGTTGATCTTTGAAGTATGAAACTTCATGGTTAGAAACTTGCTCAACCTTAGAAATTCTTACATAATTAGTGACAAAAGTTGTTCCTTCATCTTCTGATCATCTTGCCCATTGACTTTAGTTTTCCATTGTTATATAATGATTCAATTAAAACTTTTGAAGTTTATTATTTCCAACAAGAAGAAGTGAAAAAGAACTAGGTTGTTACTGTGAAGGAAAATATCGACATAACTAGGTTGTTTTAGTAACTAGGTTTTCTTTTTTCCCTCTGTTCGTCTTTCTACCAATCAACAAAAGTGATATGATGAGAACCATGGCCAAGTTGAGTTGATGATTGTGTTATTGCATCCATACTGAATTAAAAAGAAGGGTTCTTAGTAATGGAATATAATTAGGCTTTACTATTATTGAGAGAGAACAAGTGAGTTCATTAGGGTGATTAGTTAAAAAGAATCCCCCAGTAGCGTTTGTGATATTCAATTAGGGTTTAATGTTTAAAGAATTTTTCTTTTTGTGAGGTCTCATTTCTGATATTTGAAAATTTCGTATTGCTAATTAATTCAAGAAACTTGTGGCAAATCCTCATGTCCTTTCTTTTTCCTTCCTTAGTTTTATTTGATATTGTTTTCATTGGTAGTTTAACATTTCACTTGTTTTTTCAAACATCCTTAGCTCAATAGAAGCACATGCAATTTTTTTCCTACTTTGTTTGCTTTAAATTTATTGTTTGTGCTATTTTTCCTCTTTTGGGAATGAATAACCTATTTCATTGTGTTGAAGCATTTATTTGCTTGACCATTATGTTTCACTAATCTCTTTACCTAAATTCTCCAATTTATTTTTTTATAGCTTTGGCTTATAGTTCATAAAGTGTATAAATAACATTTGTCTTCTTTTGTTGATAGTCTACCTCATTGGTACATGTCTTCCTTGCTTCCTCTCTATGTGAAATTTTTTCTATTGATGTATTCTAGCACTCAAATTTAGTGTTAGTGAGCAACTTTTTCTTCTTCTTTGAACTAGATTCTGTAATCATCTTGACAATTCTAGGAGCGTCTATGTTACTGTTGTGTGCTAGAAAGTAGTCACACTTCTGTGAATCATTACATTCAAGAACACTAAACAGTGAGGTCTCAAATATCAATTCACATCTCTCTATTCATGGAGTGCAAGGGTTATATTATGAGGCCCTCAGATCGACCTAGTTACACCCATGCAAGTACACCAAGAAATGAGATATTCCAAGATGAGAATCAAGAGTGCTAATCTTCATTGATCTTCAAGTTATTGCATGTAAATGAAACTAATCTAGATGATAGCAATGCAAAGAAGAAAACTATTCTATTGAAATGGAATTTTTACTCTCCTTTGCTAATTAAACTATATGAAGATTAAGCTAAAACAATGAAAGAGACTAAGCTAAGATGCTATGAAGATTAAACTAATATGTAAATGTGAAAGCTAAAATGAAATGATCTTCAAAGCTCCAATGTCACCAAGAAAACCTGCAGCATAAAAATATTATGAAAATTCTGGATCTGAAATGAGAAGGAGAGGGCTCCTTATATAAGAAACTATGGAAGAGAATGCATCTCCAAGAGCAACATGGGATAAATGCAAAAAGAGGAAAGAAAGCTCATTTTTAGAAAGTGTGGAGAGAAAAGGAATTTTCTTTATTTTATTTATTTGTTTCCCTTTTTCAACACAAAAGAGCTTTAAGAGGATTATTTATTTATTTATTTAAAAGAATGATTCTCTATTAATTAAATAAGATAACATTATTTATTTAAAAGAGAGATATTATTCTAAATAAGATAAAATCATTTAATTAAAAGAGATTTCAATTAAATAAATTTATTTCATTTAAAAGATATTTCTTTCAATTAAATAAGGTTATTTTATTTATTTAAGAGGGAATATTTCTTTTAATTAAATAAAATTATTGATGAAACGATCAAACGTTAGGGAAAATTGAAATGATTAAATTATTTAGAATTGATCAAAGAAATTGATTTGAATTTTGCAAAGTATTGATTTAGGAAATTTGATAATTTTAATAAATGGGGCCCAAAGTCTAGGCAACCATTTTAGGGTGCATACATTTGTCCCTCTTTGACTAATGTGAGATCAATTTGGGATCACATGTGGTCAAAGAATGGAATTGAAATGTGAGGTCGATTTGGGATCACAAAACAACCTGGATGTGTGTTCGACGGATGGGAACACATCAAGACAAAGATAAGCTAATTGAAAAAGACAAGGCCAACACCCCTGTAAAATAGGTAATTGTCAAGTCTCAAGCAAGGTTTGATCGATAGGTTTGATAAAGCTGAATCAAGGATTGAATTTTGATAGGTACTGCCCACTTGTGATTGAAATTGAAATGAGATAGAGGAGAAACAATACATTGATAAATTTGATCAAATCAAACTAAAGATAAGATTCTTGATGTAAGATGAAAGATATAGGGATCACAGAATCAAGGTAGATCATCAAAAAAGATTATACCCCAAGGTTGAATTAGAAGAAAAGAAGTGGGATGAAAGTGAATGGAAGATATAAGTTTGGAAGAAATGAAAAGAAATGGAGAGAAGAAAGAGAATTTGCCTCAAGAAAGAGGATGCCCCAAAATCAATCAACTCTTTAAGATAGGAAATTTCAATTGAGATCACAAAAGAAGATAAGGAAATGAAGATCAAAACGTGATCACAGTTGATTAAAAGTCCAAAAGAAAGATGAAGGAAAATCCTCTCAAACTCATAATGCAGCCTATAAATGCAAATTAACATGAAGTCTAACAATGCAAGCTACATGAAAATGCAAAGGTGTACTTGCAATAGAGCAACTATAACATAGGATTTTGTGTTCATCATTCATTAGAGAATGTTAAAGAACTTATTTTCATCATTGGGCCATTAGTAACAAACATCAGAAAATCACACAATCCTCACTAGTCACAAGCGCAACTATGAAGATATGAATATGATTTATATCGGATTGGAATGTGGAAAGATTCTAACATGAGCATCAGAGACATAAGGGTCAAGATGACTTCAATGTTAGCTCACCCAATTTAATGTAGCAAAACCACTCTCTCATCAAGGCATAGATGCCAGGATGACCATAAGAACGGTTGCGCAAAAAATAGTCAAGGATGATGCCTCAAATCTCCTAAGTGTGTCAAGGGAACAACAAGAGACACTCAAGAGCTTCAAGAACACACCCACAAGAAGAAAGAAAATAAAAGCATGCCCCATGCCCAAGGGTTGCACAAAAAATAGTCAAGGATGATGCCTCAAATCTCCTAAGTGTGTCAAGGGAACAACAAGAGACACTCAAGAGCTTCAAGAACACACCCACAAGAAGAAAGCAAATAAAAGCATGCCCCATGCCCAAGTCCTCTAGCTATGCATCATGGAGAGACTTATTAGACCAGGACACTCAATGAAAATCAATAATAGTCAGCACACAAAGAAAAGATCATGACATAGCTCAAGCATTAAGTGTTGCATTTTAAAAATTTAAGTGTGTTCACTAAGACTGAGTTCCGAGGAGAAAGATCAAATGCTTGCAAGCAAGTCGAATCACATGACAAAACTAGATAAGACCAAACTAATAAGTGTTGAAAAACACTCGATGTCAGGGGTTGTGTTGAAAAAACACAGTTGGGGTGGTGTTGAAAAACACCGTTCACGAGGTGTCCTAAAGACTGACGCATCCAAGAGACCAAAGCTAATCACAGTTATGCTCCCTAGACAAAGACAAAGACCAATTCCAAACCAGGGCAACAAGGACAAGGTAAGATGGAGAAAGGCTAAGTGTCAAGGATGCATGCTAAGAAACAAGGGTGCAAAGGCCTCAAGTAGCGCCTGTTTCCAGATTTTCACCACTTGGATTTAATTGCAATTTTTTTTAGTTTTTATTTTTATTTTTATTTTTTTTTAGGACTTTTTAATAATTTTTTGTATTTTTTCTACCAAGGCACCTATTTCTAGGTTTTCACCAAGGTACTTTTTCTATTTTTTTGAATTTTTGATTTTTTTGATTTTTTGGGTATTTTTGGAATATATAATTTTTTTGGAGATACATCAAAGCGCCTATTGCTAGGTTTTCACTAAGATGATCATTTTTTTAGTTTATTTTCCAATTTTTAGGATTTTTTCAGCATCATATATGAATTTTTTTGGAATTTTTTTCAGGATCAATAAATATTTACAAAGGATGCCCCCAGATAGAACAGGCATCATGAATAGAACTTCTTTAGGTGCAAGACATTGATAGGATCAGGGAGCTACTCTCCCTCTTCATCAAATAATAAGTAAGCACCTATCCCAAAAGCCACTATGATAATGTAGGGTCCAAGCCAATTAGGTTTGAATTTGCCCTTTTGTTCTCTATGTTGTTGGTTCTTAGGATTTTCTCGTAAGACAAGATCTCCCACTTGAAATTCTCTAGGGCAAACCTTTTTGTTGAAGGCTTTGGACATCCCTTTTGATAGACCCTCATATGATCAAATGATGCTTTATGCTTCTCATCAAGAAGTTCTAATTCTTGGAGTCTCATGGCATGATAGTCTTCATCTGTAACTAGACCTTTGAAAGAGACTCAGAGTGAAGGAATCTCAACCTCTAAAGGTAACATTGCTTCAGCACCATAAGTAAGGGCAAAAGGAGTAGCCCCAGTTGGAGTACAAATACTCATTCTATAAGCCCATAAGGCTGGATTTATTTGTAGATGCCAATCTCTACCATTCTTGTGGACTGTTCTATGGAGAATTCTGAGAATGGTTTTATTAGAAGCCTCTGCTTGTCCATTTCCTTGTGGGAAGTAAATGGAGGACCAATGTTGTTTTATCTTGAATTTCTGGCAAAGTTGTGTAAGGTCCTTTTTTTTAAACTAACCTCCATTGTCAGTGATTATCTTTGAAGGTACTCCATATCGACAAACGATATGGTTCAAAATGAATAGAGAAATTTTCTTGCCTAAAGCAACAAAAAGTGGAATGACTTCTACCCATTTGGTAAAGTAGTCAGTAGCAGTGATGATAAATTTATGTCCACCTGATGAGTTGGGATGAATCTACCCAAAAAGATCAAAGGCCCATCATTGAAATAGCCAATGAGATATGGAAGGAATGAGCTCCCTACCTGGAGCATGTACATTTTTCGCATGATTTCACAAAAGCTACTGCATCCATCTACATGGTAGGCCAATAGTACCCAGCCCTAAGCAATCTTTGAGCCATAGAAAGACCATTAGAATGTCCCCCATAGATGCCCTCTTGAATATCAACTAGCGCTTGATCGAATTCCTCCTTTTCTAAGCACCTAAGAAGTGTCCCATCTAAACCCCTCCTATACAAATCACCAGAGATGAGGGAATGGTGAGAGGTGTTTCGGGTAAGGTTTCTTCTTTCAGATCGATTAAATGTATTAGGGATGATGCCATCATGTAGGTATGAGTAAATGGCACCATATCAGGATGACTCATGATCGACAAGGGTACAGATTACATGGCTTTCTTGTGAGTCATAGATAGGATAGTGTAGCTCTTCCACCAGGAATTCAAATCTAGACTCATGCTACTCTAACTGAAGAGTGAAGTAAGTGTGGCCATAGCATCAGCTACTTTATTTTCTACTCTGGGAACTTGCTAAAATGTGACAAATGTGAAATATCGTCTCAATGAATCAACCATTTTCTTATAAGGGACTAATTTTTCATCTTTGGTTTGGTATTGTTCATTAACTTGGTTGACTATCAATTGTGAATCCCCATAGATGTGCAGTTCTATGATATTCCATTCAATAGCCATCTTGAGTCCATTTGTCAATGCTTCATATTCAGCAATGTTGTTTGTGCATGGGAACAATAGTTTGTAGGACTTAGGAATTGTGTACCCATGAGGAGAAACAAACAACACTCCAACTCCTGAACCATTCTTCATAAAAGAGCCATCAAAGAACATCTTCCATGTTCTCTCAATCATGTACATTAGGTACTCATCTAGAAATTCAACTTGAATAGGCATGCTATCTTGAATTGGGAAATCGGCCAATTGATCTGCAATGGCTTGGCCTTTTATAGATTTGTGCTCAACATACTCTATGTCAAATTCTGAAAGAACCATCATCCATTTAGCAAGTCTACCTATGAGGGCAACCTTACTGAGCAAATATTTGAGAGGATCAATCTTTTCTATAAGGTGTATTGTATGCGCAAGCATGTAATGTCACAAATTTTGGGAAGCAAACAACATAGCAAGGCAAGCTTTCTCAATACTAGTGTAATTGACCTCATATGCAACAAGGGTATGACTGATGTAATATATGGCTCGTTCCTTCCTAGTGTCATCAAGTTGAGCTAATAATTCCCCCAAGGAAGAGTCTGTTGCTGAGACATATAGTATGAGTGGTTTCCCTAGTATAGGAGGCATCAAAATTGGAGGATTTTCCAAGTATTCCTTAATCTAATCTATGCTCTTTTGAAAATCCTCATTCCACACACATTTGACTCCCTTATGCAAGTTCTTATTGAAGGGTTGAGCCCTATCTGCTAGTTGAGAAATGAACCTTCTGATAGATTGAAGACGTCCTTGCAAACTCCTCATTTGGCTAATGTTTTTGGGAGGTGGCATATCCAATATTGCTTGAACTTTTTCTGGGTCTACCTCTATTCCTTTAGCTGAAATGATAAATCCTAGAAGCTTTCCAGAGGTGATGTTTTTGGATTTAATGTTAACTAAAATTGCTCCATACGATCTAGAATGACTTCTAAATTGCCTAAGTGTGTGTCTCTTTTCTTTGACTTAGCCAGGGTGTCATCCACATAATCTTCCATATTCTTATGCATCATGTCATGGAAAATTGTTGTCATAACTCTTTGATATGTAGCTCCTGCATTTTTCAATCAAAAAGGCATGACATTCTAGCAATAAGTACCCATGCAAAAGTGAATGTAGTCTTTTCCTGGTCCTCAAGAGCTATTTTAATCTGATTATACCCAGAAAAACCATCCATCAAGGAATAGATCTCATAACCCGCAGTCATGTCCACTATCATGTCTATGTTAGGGAGTGGAAAATCATACTTTGGGCATGCTCTATTGACATCTCTAAAATTTGTGCAGATTCGAATGGATTTATCATGTTTTGAAACTGGTACAATATTAGATATCCATTCTGCATAGTCAATAGCCCTTATGAATATTGCACTAAGGAGTTTTTCTAGTTCCGCTTTGACTAAAAGAGTGATGTGAGGATGCATTTTCCTTCTTTTTTGTTTGACTGGTTTTATACCTGGAGCTATGGACAAGTGATGCATAATTAGATTAGTGTCCAACCCTGGCATGTCTAAATAAGTCCAAGCAAAATTGAATTTCTTTCTTTGTAGGAACTCAGTGTAGGCTTCTTTCTCTTGGGATGATAAGGATTGAGCCAAATGTACAATCTGTGGAGCCTCTTTTGTACCCAAATTAACTGACTGTATAGGCTCAACAAGCACTGACAATCTGTCTTGAAAATAACTGGGGAGATGATCAAGTACCTCATCCGTAGGTGCCTCTAAGAGGTTTTCACCTTTGGATATGTCATTTATTTTTACTTTTTTTGGTTCTAACAGCACCACATAGTGGTTTTCACCATCAAAACTTCTATTCTTTTTATTTTATTTTCACTTTATTTTTTGACTGAGGTACTTGATGTCTGGTTCAGTCATGCCAGTAGTCAGTTCACTAGTGGAAGAGACTACGGGTTCAATGGCATTTAGGTAACAAGTTATCTCATAGTCATTCTGGAAATTTAAGATCTTAGGCTCTTGATATCATTTGGACCAATCAATGAGATGAGGATTAGCAAGGGGTAAGTCAATGATAGGTTCAATGTTGTGGATACGGATGATATCATCTCTAGTGATCGTAGAGCTAGAGTCTATCAAGTATTCTTCTAAGTTACCCAAATTAGGAGTCAACCTGTCAAGCAAAGAATCATCCACTAAGGCAACACGCGGGTTCGACTCCTCTAGCCCTACACATGACTCATCAGCTACCTCAAGATGAGAACTATAAGTATGGACAACATCAACGTCCATGTCAACTGTGGAACAATCAGAGAAAGAGGCCCACTCATATTCATGTGAATCTATTTTAGAATCCGGGCTGGGATGTTTACACCAAAAAGGCTTGGGATGCCTTGATGTAGAAGCTTCAATGTCATGAAGAGTAACACCTTCTCTTGCTTCTATGGATGATCCATCTTATTCTATGCTTGCAATTGTTGCATGAGTGGTTGGATTATTTGAATCTCCCTAAAGGAGACTAGTAGAAGGAATCCAATTGTCACACATGTCTTGTTGATTTGTCAAATTTGGTATGTATTGTGATTCATCCTCACTATCTGACTCATCAAGGATAGGAACAGTATTCTTTTTAGGATTCTCAAATCCTAGGCCAACCGTCTTCTTAGACCTACGTCCAAAAAGAGCATGATCGAGGGGTTCAACTTTAGCATCTAGCCTATGACTGAGAGGGCCATGTCCTAGATAGCCCATATTTTTGACAAAATTACATCCTCTTCCATAGGTCTTAGGAGAGGGAGAGAAGTTCTCATTATGCATATACTTCTCCTTTTTGTAGATCCAATCTTTAACAGCTACTTCTTCTTTCTCATTCTGGATAGGCACTGAAGACTCAACAAATGTGTCAAACAAAGTCATGGTCGAAGAAGAAGGTCTCATCTCTTGAGAAGGCTTACCATAAGATCTAGGGGAAATGGGTATCTTTGTAAAGGAGTTAAGTTGGTATCCCCCCATACCAAGGTCTATTGATTTGAACTTATCTTTACACTATGCTAGAGTCGAATCAAAATCCTCTGGTTCTTTGTTTAGGGGAACATGAATCCCTGCAGAAATGGAGTTGACAAATAAGGTGCTATCCCCAAGTATAAAAACTTCTACTCCATTGTAGGGGAACTTAACACATTGGTGGTAGGTGGATGGCATTGCTTGCATCTCATGGATCCATGGCCTACCAAGCAAGATATTGTATGTCAAAGGACCAGCATGTCTTTCTCAATGGGGCCAATCCTGACAGGAAGAATAGCCAACCCCTTGGAACTCCTTTCTGCCTCATAATAAGATTTTATAGTGATCTTCTTCCTAGTATCAATCACTTCCTCAGAATAACCCAAAGTCTTTAACAGACTCAAAGAACAGATATTGAGCCCAGCACCCCCATCTATCAACACACACCTGACATGGGTTTTATGGATCATGACTTTGATGTGAAGGGAAAGATTATACAGGTGGTTAAAGGCTTTGTCATCATCTTCTGAGAATGTAAGGTAGTGAGGACTAGTAATATGATTAACCATGCCTTGGAATTGGTCAACATCTAAATTGTTGGGAACATTGGTTGTGCACAAAGCATCCTCAAGGACCTGTTTGTGTCTTGGGGACAACTCTAAAAGTTCCAAGATTGAGATCTGAGCTGGGGTTCTCTATAACTAATCAACAAGGTTATAATTCAGCTTGGGCTTGACAGCTGGATTTATGGTGGCATTCTTGGATACCACTAGCTTTGGTTTATTGGGCTGACCTGAACTGGGCCCCCTAATGATGACAGGGCCTTGACTTCTTGTGATAGCATTAAGAGCTTGGGATGACAGGGCCTTGACTTCTTGTGACAGCATTAAGAGCTTGGGATGACATCCTAGAGTGAGGACCCCTCAGCACCACAATAGGTTCTTCATCAAAGATATAGGGAGAGTTCGCATACGAGTCACAACCATAGGGATCCTTGTTCCTCATCATGTTGACACTTTCCTCCATGACTTCAAACATGTTGACAACATTTTCTACAGCTGTGTAGGTGTAGTTGATTGCAGCCTTGCCATCCTTGGTTTTAGAGGTTTCCCCCTTCTCGTATTTGGGCAAGGGCTCTTTGAAAGCCTTATGGTCTGCATTGGTGTTCAGTCCATCCACCTTAAGCTTTCCATTCTCAATGAGATCTTGGATAATGTGCTTGAGTTTCCAACAATTCTCAATGGTATGTCCAATGCCATTATGAAACTTGCAGAAAGCTTTCTCATCCCACCAATGTGGCTTGATGTCAGGGATGTAGTGTTTTGTGGGATCTTGTGGATGCACAAGATTATTATCAATGAGCATTTTGAAAACATCCTCATATGAGTCACCAAGTTTGGAAAATTGATGCCTCTCTTTCTTGGGCTTCTCTTGGTACCTTGGCCTACTCTCTTGTTGAGGAGGTTCACTGAGCTTCATAGCTTGAACTGCACTAGACAAGTGAAGGACACCTTGATCCTTAGGTTGGGGAGAATCCACAACTCCATCATTAACCACTTGCTTGTTTTTGTTCCAATGTGCATTCTTCCCTTATATCCTTCTTTGAATTATTATTGTTTTGACCATTGTTGTTATTGTTGCCATGTCTGGTAAAAAATCCTTGCTCTTTTAAAACATCCTCAATTCTACACGTGGTTTTGACCATGTTATCAAAGGAATTGAAGATCATCTTTTGAACCTCATACCGCATTTCAGGCACTAAGTTGCTGACAAGGATGTCAATTTTCTCATCTTCATGAATGGTCCTAGGATAATGAGAGCACTGTCACCTCCACCTTTACAAGAATGAGACAAAGGGTTCCCCTTGGGTTTTCTTTAGGTTACATAGGTCCAACATAGTGATAGATCTTGAAAGATTGTATGCAAAGTGTTGAACAAATCTATGAACAAGCTCTTTGAAATTCTTGATGGGGGGAGCTATGTTGGTAAACCATTCCATTGCTTGCCCCTTAAGACTCCTTGGGAATAACCTCATCAGATAAGAATCATCTTGGTGAAACTCAAAGCTCATAGTATAAAATTGGCGCACATGATCATGTGGATTGCCACTACCATCATATTTGTCATACTAAGGGAGTTCAACCCTTCTGGGAAAATCTTTCATGCTCACACTCTTGTCGAAAGGATTAGGACAAATCAAGTCTAGTGAGAATGAACTCTTAGGTGCCAAAAGTTTCTCCATCATTTTCTTCATTTGTTTGATTTCTTCCTCTTGTGATGGATTTTGCTTCTTAATTTTTTTATCCACATCAAAATTATAAGGGAATCTTGCACCCTTGTTGATTAGACTTTCGAGGAATGTATCTTTGTTTTGTTCCAAGTACTTTTCCACATATTGTTGGAAGAGCGGCTCTTGTTGCATTCTCATGAAGTCCTAAGAATTAAGATCAAAGTTTGAGCTACTGCCCCCATGTTGAGAACTATGATGAGCACGCTGTGAAGGCTGCCTCGAGTGCCTAGGAGGTTTTTTTCTCCTATAGTGAGCATGTTGTGAAGTCCTTCTTCCTCTAGGACTAGGAGATCTTGAAGGGGTTCTTGAACGCCTTCTACTACATGGTGTTCTAGAAGGAGTGGAGGAAGGAGAGTTGTTACCACTATTGGCACCCCTATTGTTGAATTGGGTATTAAGTTGTTTGGCTAAAATCCTATCTTGCTCTTCTTGGAAGGCTTTCCTTTCCAATTCTAACAAATCTTGTCTCTCCACTTCAAGTTGTCTAAAATTTTCTTGCTTCACAGCTTGCTCATCTAAAAAGGCTTTCTTCTTGCACTCAATCCGTTTGAGTCTTTCACTTGTATACCTTGAGGTTGTTTGAAGTGGTGAGTTTGGTCTTTGTTATGTATGTGGAGCCTAATCAAACTTATCCATGGGGTCAAGGGGTAGAGCCCCTTGTGGGGCCCCCTGAGGGGCGGCACCCCAGGGTGGGGTCGAGGGGCAACACCCCTCGACACTAAGAATGACTTAATAATATTGTAAAGTGTTAGCCATCTATTTTCTATTAGTCGGAGTATTTTTTGCCCTAATTTCATTATGTCAAAAATAATTTTAAAAGGGTTTAGGGTTTGAGATTGAAGGTATGAGAGATTATTGTAGCTTCCTACAGTGGGGCACTGCCCCTTGACCCCATCAGGGGCTCTACCCCTTGACCCCACCTGGGGCGCTGCCCCAAGACCCTGCAAGGGGCTCTGCCCCTTGACCCCATGGATAAGTCTAATTAGGCTCCACATACATAACAATCTCCCACTTGGAGACTGATCAACCAAAAAACTTGTAGCTCCCACTGGAATAATGAAACCACCCTAGACTCGGCTGTTCTTTTATTCTATTCAATCTAGAAGACCAACTGAAGCTGAATAGGAATTCAACTTCTCCCTTGTGACTACCTTTGTAAACATATCTACTAGATTATCATCTGTATGTATCTTCTCCAACCTTAATTGTCCATCATCCAAAATTAACTGAATGAAATGATATCACAACTGTATGTGCTTTGTTTTTTAGTGCAAAGCAGAATTCTTTACAAGATGAATGGCATTCTGACTATCTGAATACAAATAATTATCTGCCTGTGGATGTCCCAATTCTTCCATGAAGAATTGAAGCCATATCATCTCCTTAGCTGCCTCTGTAGTAGCAACATACTCTGCCTTTGTAGTAGATAAAGCATTCACCTTTTGTAACCAAGAAATCCAACTCACTATTGTCCCACCAACAGTAAATACATAACCTGTAGTACTCTGTCTAGTATCAATATCTCCTGCCAAATCTAAGTCAACATAGCTATGAACAATAGTAGAAGAGCCCCCAAAGTGTAAACACTTATTGGATGTACCTCTCAAATATCTGAGAATCCATTTTCTTGTGGAGTCCTTGGTACAATTTTTTGTCTATGAATACCAGTAGAGGCACAATAATCTTCAAATTCTTTTCTACAATACTCACCGCCATTATCAAATCTGAGACATTTTAATCTTTTTTCAGTCTCATTTTCAACCAAGCTTTTTCATTTCTTAAAAGTTTCAAACACATCATATTTCTGTCTAATGAAATATATCCATACTTTCCTAGTTGCATCATCAATGAATGTAACATAATACTGAGAGCCACCAAGGGAAGATACCTAAGCTGGACCCCATACATTTGTATGCACAAGCTCTAATTTTTCATCTTTCTTTTCCTTCCCACTCTTTACAAAACTAACTCTCTTTTGCTTTCCATACACACAACTTTCACAAAAATCCATATTAACACATTTCAGACCAGGTAAAACTTTCTTTGAGTGAAGTAATGTCATACCTTTCTCACTCATGTGCCTGAGTCTATTGTGCCACAGTGCTATGTCAGAATCTACAGCAACGGTTTGATGTTCTTCCTACTCAACTGCAGCCACTGTTCCTGAATATTCATTATCTTCTGAAATAATTAAAGTAGAAGGAACAGTATGACCTGTACAAAGATATAAGGTGCCTACCTTCACACCTTTTGCTACTACTAAGGAACCTTTTGAAACCTTCCAATTTTTATCATTAAAAGTAATTGTGCAACCCTCATCAGCGAGTTGCCGTGCTGAAATTAAATTTCTACTCAGCCTTGGAACATGTCTTACCTCTTGTAGTAGCCAATGATTCCCATTATGCAACTTAATCTTGATTTTTCCTTTTCCAACAATTTGACAGGGTTCATTATCTCCCAAATAAACTAGCCCAAAATCCCCTTGGACATAATCAACAAAATAACCTCTATGGGGTGTAGCATGAAATGAAGCCCCCGAATCTAACACCCATGAATCATCAACATTTTCTAAAGACAAAAGCAAAGCATCCTCTTTGGATTTGTTACTTACCACATTTGCCTCTTTGTTTCCATCATTTTTGTCTCCTTGATCTTTCTTCTGAGACCAACAATCTTTCTTCTTATGACCTGGTTTTCCACAGTACCAACAATCACTTGGCCCTTTGGATTCAAACCTCTTTCCCTTTGATTTTCCTCTTGATTTCCCATGATTTCCAGAGTTGTTTCCTCTATCTCTTGTTCTACCTTTGCTTTCTGTGTTCAATACACTACCCGATGTGGATGCCCCTGAGCTTTTCCTACGAATTTCCTCACTCAATATAACACCAACAACATCATCAAAATTTAGGGTATTTGAACCAGAAATAGAATTACTAACAGCCATTACCAAGCCATTTCAGCTTTCTAGCAAAGAACACAAAATCAAGAGAGCCCAAACCTCATCATCGAAAGTAATTTTAATTGAGGTTAATAGACTTGTAACTATATTAAACTCATTCAAATGATCAGCGACTGATCCACCATCTACCATTTTCATATTAAATAAATGCTTCATAAGAAATACCTTGTTTAAAGCTGAAGGCTTTTCATACAACTTTGCTAGGGTGTCCATCAGATATTTAGCTTTCATTGCTCCAGTAATATTGAATGCCACCGATTGTGCCAGGCATAAATGAATACTCCCCAGTGCCTTCCTATCCAAAATATCCCAATCTTCCTGAGACATTGCTACCTCTTTCTTGGCTATTCCCTCTAATGGTCATCATAAATCTTTCTGATAGAGATAGTCCTCCATTTTCATCTTCCATAACTGGAAGTTCTACCCATTAAACTTATCAACCTTCAGCCTACCCTCATCTTCCATTTCTCCCACTTAACCAAGAGACTCTCCCTCTAACTCGTGAGACCTGCTTCAGAGAATAGATGAAAGAAAAAATAAAATAACCTCACTCTGATACCACTTGTTAGGATAATAAGCAGAAAATACAAATATCAATAAACAAGAGAGAACACAATAACATAGAATTTAACGTGGTTCACCCAATCCCTGGGCTATGTCCACCAACAGTGAGTCCAATATCTTTATTATTATCCAGTGATTACAATTTGAAACCTGCAACTCAATACCACTACAGGAAGCTACAATAATCCCTCATACCTTCAATCTCAAACCCTAAGCCCTTTTACAAGTATTTTTGACATAACGAAATTAGGGCAAAAAATACTCCGACTAATAGAAAATAGATGGCTGACACTTTACAATATTATTAATTCATTCTTAACATCAAGGGGCACTACCCCTCAGGGGACCTGCAAGGGGCTCTACCCCTTGACCCCGTGGATAAGTCTGATTAGGCTCCACATACATAACAGTCTTGACTGTTTGAACAAGTCATTGGTATACGTTGCATTGACATGAGCATCACTAGGTTTATTGTCTTGGTCTTTATGTTGTGACCATTATTCTAGGTGAGCTTGTTTCTCATGCCTTTCAGATCTTTGATGTGCATCTAGGTACCTAGTATTGATGGGGGGTGAACTAGGTTGAGCGTCACAAAAGGAATTACCAAACAAAATGTTGTCTTTGTGTCTTTCATAGAGGTCATCAAGGTTTTGATCCATAGCTTCCCTCTCCCGTCGAGTCATGGTATAACTCATATCCATACCTAAATGGGAAAATACTAAGGGGGTCCTCAACTCAGTAGACTTGCTCCTAGGTGATTGGTCAAATACGGGTTCCTTTCCCTTATGCTTTTGATGAGTTTGGACTGGGGGTAATTGATTAAAGACAACCTGAGGTCATTTCCCTTGACTCACTTGATACCTTGTCGTAACCAACATGAAAGGAAAAGCATTCGATGATAAGATGACCCTAAGAAATGTTGGTATCAAACTAGGATAGTAAAAGTGTTCAATTGTCCAAAAGAGAGATGGTGAGATAGAAAATTGTAAAAGGTGTCAATCAACACTACCACAGAGGTGCCCAATCAGTGGACAAGTACCCTAGCACATATGGATCAGGAGGATGATTTTAACCAAGTTATATCTGATTGAAATTGATTTTGGGTGGAATTGAATTGGACAAGAGACTACTAAGACTCTCCAAGTATTTTATCAAAGAATCTAAAGGTGTATCTACTCAACAAGGATGATTTCTAACTTACCGATTCCAAGCAAGGTTACTTGTAAAATCAAAGGTCACTAATTCAAGAGGTCAAAAATACCAGAATCCCAAGTGAAAATAGGTTTCAAATAGTAGGGTGAGTAGCGTGATCTATTCTGGATCAACTAAGGAGGACTGAAAATGGCCGCTTAATCACAAAGTTTGTAAACTCAAGAACTCCATTTTTTTTTTTGTTCATTTTAAAAGATTAACCAAGCATAGTAACAAATTTTCAGTAGTTATCAAGCACATAGAACAGCAACCATGGAGTTTCAACAAGAAAACGTCTTCAAACAATGGGTAAGGGACAAAGCAACCTTGCTCATGAACATGAATATTGACTTAGTGTATTATTCCTTAAAGATACTAGCTATGTATATTCTCCAAAATGTTTTTCTAATCACACACATAGTCCTAAAAAGAAAAATTTGGCTGCACTATGGTTTTTAATAATGGCTTGACTCTGCAACTTTTACAATTTCAAGAAGGCAAACTCCAATCCAGGTGCACTGGGGTTTTGACACATTTCAAGAATTTAATCAATCAGAGATGCTAAGGAGATCTGATAGCCCATCAAGAAACTGTACCCGTGGAGATTTCTTGCACAAGGACATTTGTATAGCGGTTGTCACTACCACGGCAAAAGTGGCTATTACTGTTTGAGGTTCCGTCAATGTGGTTTACCCAATGAAGGGAATGTCCACTATGGTTAACCCTCTCTAAAAGGTGACTCACAACAAGGACCACATGGGGACTTGGCTTAGATCCAAGGGTCTGAGTTTCTATTACTACCCAAAAAAGGAGTAGAGCATAATCCTCTATCCTTTTCTCTTCACCCAAACATAGAAGACAAATTCATTCCGACACGCTAAGACTAAAACTATCTTGCCAAGATTCGTAACGTTAATAACTCATGATCTATCAACCTCTCCAAAGAGAGAATGCATCAATCAAAAAGTCAAAGACTAAAAATCTAGTAGAACGCAAAGACAGTTCTAGTAACCTCCCTACCTACAAGGGTTCTCTCATTGAGAAGAGTTTCGCTAGAAACCCACTCTCTCAAGAACCATGAATAGTGTTAATAGGGCCTACTTATCTATGTGGAACACTTATGCAAGAAATGAATCTATATTCTTTTTAAAATCTGAAATCAAAATGTGGTTTATGAAAGCGATAAATCCCTCAAGCCAAACACACAAGAGATTAATTTTATGCCCAAAACCAAGTGTTATAGAGATTGTAGTAATTCACCTTAGGTCCAAAGATCTATAATCCAGAATTTAGCACACATCCGAAAGTACAAAATCAAGACAAATCAACAGCAAACCATAAGTGTTAGAAATCAATAATCTGAAATTACAAATCTACAAATTCTTTGTCTCTGTTGTCATGGAATTCAATAGAAAAATTAGATAATCTGCAAGTAAAATAGCTGAGAAAATGGCAAAATTTGAAAATGAAACCAATATGGTTGGATTAGGCTCGGAAAGAGATTTCCAACGATATATCACACTTAAAATTTCAATACCATATGTGAAAATTTCTCAAAAATGGGTGCCAATTTTCCAAAGTGGCACGGATTTTGAAAATGCCAAAATTTTCAAAAAAGTAGGAAAACTAAAAACAACAAACAAAACTGACAAATCTGGAATTCCGGTCTTTGTTTGTCACAGAATTTCACGTGAGACAGTACTCAGGGCCACATGAGAAATTACAGAACCACGTGCAAGAAAGCACAAGCCCGCGTGAGAATGTACGATGGCTCATGTGAGAAAGTACACTGGCTCGCATGAGAAAATACACAGGCCCATGTGAGAAAGTACTTCGTCATGCGTAGAAGTGCTAGAAACAATGAATCTTCATGCGACACGGTGAGAAACCTCACGCGAGATTCTGTAACAATGATGCACAGAAGTACGAACAACATACAAAAATCACAAAAAAATAAAAAATAGTCAAAACCTGTAGTGAAAATGCAAGAAAAGAAGGACAAAACAAAGCAGTCTTGCCCCACGGTGGGCGCCAAAAATGTGTGCTAGAAAGTAGTCACACTTCTGTGAATCATTACATTCAAGAACACTCAACAATGAGGTCTCAAATATCGATTCACAGCTCTCTATTCGTGGAGTGCAAGGGTTATATTATGAGGCCCTCAGATCGACCTAGTTACACCCATGCAAGTACACCAAGAAATGAGAGATTCCAAGATGAGAAGCAAGAGTGCTAATCTCCATTGATCTTCAAGTTATTGCATGTAAATGAAACTAATCTAGATGATAGCAATGCAAAGAAGCAAACTATTCTATTGAAATGGAAGTTTTACTCTCCTTTGCTAATTAAACTATATGAAGATTAAGCTAAAACAATGAAAGAGACTAAGCTAAGATGCTATGAAGATTAAGCTAAAACAATGAAAGAGACTAAGCTAAGATGCTATGAAGATTAAACTAATATGTAAATGTGAAAGCTAAAATGAAATGATCTTCAAAGCTCCAATGTCACCAAGAAAACCTGCAGCATAAAAATATTATGAAAATTCTGGATCTGAAATGAGAAGGAGAGGGCTCCTTATATAAGAAATTGTGGAAGAGAATGCATATCCAAGAGCAATGTGGGATAAATGCAAAAAGAGGAAAGAAAGCTCATTTTTAGAAAGTGTGGAGAGAAAAGGAATTTTCTTTATTTTATTTATTTGTTTCCCTTTTTCAACACAAAAGAGCTTTAAGAGGATTATTTATTTATTTATTTAAAAGAATGATTCTCTATTAATTAAATAAGATAACATTATTTATTTAAAAGAGAGATATTATTCTAAATAAGATAAAATCATTTAATTAAAAGAGATTTTAATTAAATAAATTTATTTCATTTAAAAGATATTTCTTTCAATTAAATAAGGTTATTTTATTTATTTAAGAGGGAATATTTCTTTTAATTAAATAAAATTATTGATGAAACGATCAAACCTTAGGGAAAATTGAAATGATTGAATTATTTAGCATTGATCAAAGAAATTGATTTGAATTTTGCAAAGTATTGATTCAGGAAATTTGATAATTTTAATAAATGGGGCCCAAAGTCTAGGCGACCATTTTAGGGTGCATACAACTATTGTGATGTCAATATCAAAATTAGTGTACCACAACAAGGACTTGTGTAGTTGATTTTATTGAATTTATATTTTTCCTTGTGTATTCTCTTGCAAATACTTTTTCAACCCCATTGGTAAAATCACATTTCTAGGTTGAAAATGAGCATTTCTAGTACATTGTTTTTTGGTTATAATGCACATAGTAATTTGTATGTATAATTTGTCCTTTCATCTGCTTAAATGTAAAATGCTAGGTTCAAGTGGTATCTATGATAATGCTATATTTGGAACCAAGCCTTCTTATTGACTATGATATCAATCCATCCCATAGAGGATCTAGATCCTAGTCCAGTTCGACCTGGGTTCAAGGTCTAAATTTGGTCATTCATAGGTTTGGCTAGGCCTCACCATTTCTCCTATGGTTTCATCTGATCCCAATGAAAATGGGAGAACTTGTGATGAATTTTAGAAGTTTTTCTTCATTCTCTTTTGGCATCCATTCGTCCCCAAGTATTGTTTGTTATTGGTAGCAACTTGGCTCTAGGGATTAGAGGGTAGAGAAAGTTGGTAGTGAGGTTTCCTTTAACAAAGGAACAAGGGAGAAATTAACATGAGACACCATTATGTGGTCGAGACTCCCCGAGCTTCCTTCAACACAACGAGCACAAATTGGCCACTCTTGAGCAATCTGAGCAACGCTCTCTTCCTCTCCTTCCCGTTGTGCTCTTCATCAATCTCATAAATGATTGAATTCACTCCTGGCTTATAGAACAGCTACTTTACAACATGGCACATACAACGTGAGCTAATGTTGAAGACCACCACAACATTTTTAGAGGCCAAGCACTGAGCCTTGATATATAATAGTTATAAATTAATTATTTATATTAATATATTAATATATTATATTTCATATTTTATATTTTTATATAATGATTAATAAATTAGTTATTAGTACTAATATTAATATATATTTATTCATTATTATTATATATTAATATATGTTTAATATGTTTTTATAGGAATGAACCCAAAATGAACCCAAATCCCCAAAAAAAATTGCCAAAACCCTTGAACCCAAGCCTAAATCAAGACCGGCAACCTAGCTTATTGATAAAATGGGGCTATCAGATTTGGCTGCAAAGTTTTCAGTCTTTGGGATAGTCATCAAAAGTGTTTGCCTTCCTCCAAATTTTGTGTTTGATAAACCTTTTCTTCTTGTGGGCCCTCAAACTTATTTTTTATCTCATTCATTGCAAGTGATAAGGTTAGTGACCAATCCACAATTTGATAAGTGATTAAAAAGATACCAATTAAGTGATTTGTAGGCCAATATTAAATTGCACACACCTTGAATGTTCAATGGGGGAAGATAAGAGGAAATCTTGTCTCCAAATTTAGGAGGAAAAAATAGCAATTCTAGGGGTTCATAAAGAATGTATTTATGAAGGCTAGAAGCATCGAAACTCACATCAATAAAATGCTAAGTTGTCGATTTGGGTTCGGGTTCAAGTTCAGGTTCGAAGAACCGGTTCGCCGGAATGACAAAATTTTGAAATGGAGGTTTGGATTCGTTTGGGTTCGTTAGTACAGAAACATGTAAATATTATATATACACACACACATATATATACGTATCTATATACATATATATGTGTGTGTGTATATATATACATATATATTATGTATATACACACACACACATATATATGCATATATATACATACATACATACATGTGTGTGTGTGTGTGTGTGTGTGTGTGTGTGTGTGTGTGTGTGTGCAGCCTAGAAGCATGAATTAAGATTAGAATGTCACATAGCATCATAAAAACAACAAAAACACCATAAACTTGTAATCATAGCATCATATCAACATCAAAATATTAAAATAATAATATTGAGTTTAAGTATCATTGTTTTGACTTTCAACAATTGGAACTTTATACTAAGTTTCAATCATCTAATGGATTATCTAAATCTTTTTCTTCTTCTTCATCATCATCAAAGGCATTAGTTGTTTCAAAAACAGTGTCAATGCCAATAGGATTAGCTGCATCAATAACATTCTTGCTTTCCAAGTCCTCAAATGCTTATTACTTTTTCACTATACAGAGAGCTTGTTTGTTTGTAATTAACATCCTGCTTGACCTATTGAAGATATTGTTTAATGTTTAAAATATGATTTATCACTATAGAGAACTTCCAATTAGTCACACAAGGGTCATTATCAGCAATTGGATATAAAAATTTCACTGGAAGAAATCTTGAGGGCTAGTTTAATTTGATGTGATAAATATTTGAACTTCAGCAAATTTTATTTTATAATGTTAAAGATCCTATTCAAATTTTGTAATAAATTTTTTTTGCACTAAATTATAGAATGTTTCTTAGTGGAAATGTACCCGGTTCGCACTTGGTCTTTCTGGGTATGTCCTGGTTCAACTTGGGTTCAACCCAAATGAACTAGCCTGCCTAGGTTCAAACCCTGGGCAAACCCACAAGTGAACCGAACTAGAACCAAGAACTAGTTCGAACCCAACTCTGATCCGATCCTAAAACAAGCGAACTGGGTAACCTAGATAAAATGGAATAGAAAAATGGGATCTAAATAATAAATTAAGGAGAGACAAACAACATTACTACAGTTACAATAAGAACTGTAGAAGCTACAACCATAACCAAAATCCCTATAATTAATGCAATTGGGATGGAAACTCTAATGGAAAGCCTTGAGATCGCTACACAAGGGAAAACTAAACAAATTGTTAGATCAATATTACAGGATTTAAATGGAGAAACCTCAACATTCATTATGAATTTTGGGTTTGAGATGTTATTTGTTGAATTTGCTAAGTTGTAAAAAAGTGATAGGATTGTTGGGTGGTCACACCATAATGCTCCATACAGATTCTAAAAGCATATTTGCAGCTTTGGGAGCTTTGTGTATATATCTTGGTAATTTTTACTAACCTAGAAACCCTTTTCCATATTAATACACAATTCCACATTATGTTTTATACACTAGGTGTTTAGATAAGCTAGAGTTTAAAGTTTCCATTGTATACACTATATTGTAACAATTTTTTTTTTAAGCCAAAGTGGACTAGCACCATAAATATATTAATAATAGAAACTGATTCAAAGACTCATCCGGGGAAGAATCAGAAAGAAACCCTAGAATCCTTGTCATATACATGCATAATATTGATAATTACATTTGATTTTCAGCATGAAAACTATGAAATCCCTGAAATATATACAACCATAAACCCTCTTACAAGGGAAAAACAAAAAAGGGTGCCAATAGCAAAAATTTCAAAAATGCCCAATACGATGAAGCACTGTCACTCCTCCATATCCATTAGAGAAGAAGCACGCAGCACAAAATCCCACGCCCGTTCCCAACCAGTAGGAGGAGACAAAGGGGATTCTGTCACCCAGCTATCTAACTCCTCAGATGAGCATATAGTAGACAAATCAAGTGATGGCTCAAAGGGAGGATTAACCAGTGAAAGGGGCAGATGTAGATTAGGAACCAACTTGACAGTAGTAGAGGGCACAACACTGGGTGATGGCGGCAGAGAGTGAAGCAATGACAGAGGTGAATGATTAGGCAAACTTAGCAAATCCAACACTGCATTGGCACATCGTCAAATGTTATCAACTAACTCTTTACCAAGAGCCATACCCACAATTTGCAAATTGGCAGAAATAATGCAAAAACTTTGCCTCTCCATAGCCCATTTGAAACAATTGTACACCATAAAATGCTCATGGCTAGACATCAATTGATGACGAGAAAATAGACCACCCTCCAAGGCATTGCCAGACCAAAGGTCATATTTTTGCAGATAAATCATGAGTTTTTTATCCGCTATAAACTGAGGACAAACCACCTTGTCTGCAATATTATTCACTAATTCTATTGACTGCAATAAGTCCATGAGATTGGACAAGAAGATAGACACCAATTGTGCTGGAAATAGGACAAGTTTCGTTCTAGGCGATAACATATGCTCACCTATGATCTAGCGAATTTCCATGTATAGTGACATAGAATGGCACTTGAAAAAAAGATCAAACTAAGGATCGTCAATTCAGCCAGGCATCAGGAGCTCTACTACTAAGGGTGAGATAAGGACCCTATAATTCTGAGGTAGCATTGTATAAAATTTAAATATGGTAATAGCCAATAGTAATGGACAAGCATGAGGTTGTTTGCTTACTTCAACCTCAACATTAATGACGATCTAGTTATCTCCAACTACTTCACTTCTCTTTGAACATAGAAGCAATGGAAGAAGAGGAGGTGGGGATGTGCAGGTTTCAAATCTTGGAGGGAGAAATGGAGGAGGTGGATCAATAAAGGTATTGCCTAATTCTTGCCATATAGTTTTATTCTTCCTCATTCTTGAATTGCTTCTTATTTATGTGTGTTTTATGACCTACCAATAGTAGAAAAAAATATTGAGATATCTTATCCTCTCTTGATCAAAATCATGTGTATGCTAAGATTGCGAAAGATCGTACAAATGATTCCAAGGTTCCTTTATGTCAGTTCTTGACTATGGATAAGCTCAATGGTAACTATGATGTGTTGTTATAATGAGGAGCCTTACGTATATGTCTCTCAAGTTGACTTCAGATGATAATGGATATGGGAGTTGTCAGAAGATATTGCAATGGAGTATTTCATTTTGGGTTTTTACGAATATGTAGAAAGTGAAGAGAGTAGGGTTTAGGAATTCTATTCTACTCCTAAGGGTAATAATATCAATAGGTAATGCTTTGATGGAAAAATTCCAAAACAACCAAGTTTTGCTTCGCCAAGATCAACTACAACTCTGCAAGAACTAGTGCAATTTTTTGTGGGTTATGCAAAGGATTTTCATACCACAACGAACACCATCAAAATGAACAATGCACATTTAATGATGAAGTTAAGCATCTATAAAAGGGAGGGCTCAAGCTAACTTTACACAACAACTTACAATCAACAAACTATCAAAAGTATGATCCATAGAATTCATTAAACATCATTACATTCTCCATTGAAATCAAAACACTTTATCTAACAAATCTAATCTAAGTGAGGGAACAAAGAGAACATGTAAGCACTAAGATACGTTAAGAGATGACCAAACTTCAATGATAACTTTATTATTTCAGTAGCTCATAAGCAACAAACTCCAAATTTTGTCCAAGAGGTTTACAAATGAGAAACAAGGCCTTTATATAGGTCCCCGATTACAATGAGTGGCCCGGATTGAAACAAAATCCATGGCCTATATTTTGCCACCTCAACCCTAATTAGGGTTAGGGCAAGAAGAGAGAATCTAAAATTAATTTATGGTTCCACACGGACCAATCAAGAGAAAATCACTTTCTTAGTGGGATAATCAATGCCCACTATGCTAGCCCATTTAGTAGGAGAGTGGGGTGACATGAATGCCCACTATGCATTAAATGCTCCTACCTTGAATAGATAATTCCCAGTTCCCTTCCTTAAATGTAATGAATTTTGACTTGGAGATCTTTGATTAGTTGGCGGAGATGATTGGGCACCATGTCAGTATGCTAGGTGTTGAGCAATATTTTTTTATTGCATTATTTTGTAACCTAGTTCCAACTTTGATTACTGCTTTTGAAATTATCTCACTTTGATCATTTTCCTCCTTTCATGTACCTTCTTGAGACTTCATCTTCTGAAATTGGATTGAACTCCCTCATTGTTGATTCAGTCATTCTAGATTTTCTTCACATAGAACTACTTGATTATGGTCTTGGACTTTGGGAGGAAATTCAAGATGTGACATTTTTCCCTTTTTATATTTGCACTTGATCTTTGAACTTTGAACTGGATCGCTTGGTACTTGGACGTCTTCAACACTGGAATTGGGATTCTAGGACTTAAATGTCTCCCTTGAGCATCTGCAACTGGAATTCTTCCTTTAAAATAAAATGATTGACATAAGAATCATGTGAGGAATTAAAATAGAAGGCATTTTTACATCTCATTCCAAACTTGGAATAAAATTTAAACTCAAGTAATCCTGAATAGAAAACTTTTTCTCTCTCTAGAAAGCAACTTTCCCTCTCCAAAATTCCTTCACCTCTTTCTGATTTCCAATCCGCATTAGAATTACTTCCTTTGGAATTTTTCTCTGACTTTTCTATCTATTTGCAAATTCACGTCTTTCTTCTCAAAAGCTCAAGTCTTCTCTTGCCATAAACTCTTTCTCTCTCTCTTCAAAATTCTCGTGCCTTCATTTTCCTTTTCTCAAAGTCACTTGTTATGCCCTTTTCCTTGTTCAAAGGTTCTTTTTCTCGTTGTTTATCTTCATCAACAGGCTTCGTCCATGTGTGTGCACTTGAACAAGTTGGAATTTAAATATTCCACCAATTAAACATTTCTAACATTTTAATCAAATATTGGTGAGAAAATCCTAACATTTAATTATTTTTCTAGATAATTCAAATATTTTCTAATGCATTCCTCACCTTGACAAATTCATCATCGTATTTTCAATCTTACCAAGATAAACGTAACCAATTTCAAAAAATTGCAATGTCAGACTTGAACTATTTTCACCCTTAATCATTTCCACCATTTAAATATTAGATACCGACAAAAAATCCAACACTTAATTTATTCCCATTTTTATTAAATAAATATTAAGAATATATGCTTGTGATATTTCTCAATTTCTCACTTTCACTTACCAATTTCCTCATGGGTCAGAATTACTCCTTATTGTAGAAATCTTATAACATCCTCCCCAACTTATCAAACCACAACCGTTAAAACAAATTATTTCCATAATCATCACCACTTCGAGTGCACATTTCTCATTTCTTTCAACCTTGTAATTCTCATGGACATTAAAATTTTAAAATTTCCATGTTCCTCGTATCCATGACTAGGAACTTTAATAATTTTTGAACTTAATCCCCCTTCCCCCTTCGCCCACCCTTTTCATTAGGGAGTGTACACATAATCGATGTTTCACCATTTCCACGAGCTTCCTTCAAATGAACTTCACTTTGTTTTCAATGTCTTATTTTTAAAGCATACCTTGTGGAGAGTGTTTGCCTTGACTGTATATTAAGACCAATGAAGGAATATGAAATTCCCTTGTTGTGTAGAAATTGTACTTCAAGTGCATATTAACATCAATGAAGGATTATGAACCTTTATTGTATTTCCTTGCTTGCACCTGATTTGCGCTTTGGGCGTGAATTGGACTCTATTCCAGACTTTCCCCCTTTTAGCATATTCCTTGACCTTGTAATTTTCATGCTTTGAGGGCGTTTGGAGGGTCATGGATTTCATGATTCAATTCTTGTCATCTTCAGACCATGGAGTTCTGTATTTTGCAACCGAGGACTTGTGCTTGTATTTGTGGGTGAACCCTTATGGTAAGTTTTTTATGCTCTTGAAAACTTTCAATACCCTTCAACGATCTGCATTATTCTGCCTTAACAATGGATTCATGTATTTTTAGGAAATGGAAATGAGCACTGTGGGATGCACTGACTATGATCATATGCAGGTCTTGCAATCACTATGTTCCATGCAGTGATATCCCTTTAAGGCAATATTTGGTCAAATAGTTATAAGAATTGTCAATGGTTCCACATTTTTTCATAGACTTCTATCATAGAATTTCCAACTGTAATATCAGACAAAATCCTATTGATTATGCTCTGACGAATGTTAATACTGTGTTTCAAATTGTCCATTGTGGTAGAACAGTAAGATGCTGCCAAAGGTTATGGGGTTCAACCTTATGCATTTCAATTGGATTCACTAGATACTTCACCCAATGTTATGATTCTCTATCAGAAAAAAAAATTTCAAAACCAAAACCATAAGAGGCAGGGAACAATTCTTCAATCTATACTTCACCAATTTTGTCACTTCTTATTGGAAACAAGAGGGAACTTTGAGACCGAGACCAAGGCTACAAAAGAAAACACAAGCCGAAAAGGGGCAAGCGAACAAAAGATAACGTGTCCCTTTTCGAATGGGTGATGTGGGAAAGAGGTCACAACATTTCTAACCATAGAAATGAGACTTGGATTTGGCATAGACTTGACAAAGGTGACTCGACTTGGGACTTGAGACTCTACAAAAACTCGGCAAGTCTTGGCAAAGCGAGAAACCCAAGAAATTTAGAGATTTTTAAGGATTTAAAACTTGTTTCATGCACCCTTTTTAAATAAACCTTAAAGACATGATAACATCATCAAATAGAAGCTAATTTGATCACATACACAAGTATACATCGATCACATAATTATAAATGCAAATTGTAGCTGAAGGAAATAGCAAACTTAGATGTATTAATATTGTCAAATGTATACAAAACTCATGGAATATGATATCAATGACATCAAATGTTTCAAACATATATCAAAACAAAAACTCCAAGTCTATGGCTTAGAGGAGCCTACATCAAGGCATCTCAGGTAGGTCATGGATGACTCAACAACCATAGTCTTTGCTTGTGACTCCATGTCATGTTCACCAACATCAGTTGTGCCTATGTCTGCTTGTGCTCTATCCTCCTCTACCATGGCTATATGATGCAGGTCAAGGATGGTGGATCTAATTAAGGACAGTCCAACCTTGCAGCTTCAAAACAACACAATGGAATAACACAACAAAATATGTTTCAAAACATATTTTCCATTAACATGCCCGGCTGTAAGGCCTTCTGGGTTAGGGCCAATTACAATCAGAAACAATTCGGCAAGATCAACAAGATCCAATACAACTCCAGCTAGTTCAGTTCTGAAAACTATCAGCAACTGATGAAAACCCTAAGACATATCTGAACTTGATCTCGCAAGCCACCAAGCAATCTCCTTGTCTCCAAGTATGCAAACCACTAGCTCTACTATTACAAACTATCAAATAACAATCTAATCTACAAGACCTCGCAGGATCTTTTCCACAACTTCACTTATCTGCTACCCTCATATCTGCTCTCAGAACCCCCCGATCTGAATGCCTAAACAACTACCCAAACACCCTTAAATACTAATCATCAACGACAAGTCAACTGGATGAAACAATTAACTCCTCCTAACAAATATTAAATGAAATACAAGTCAGCTCTCAAATAGCCTTACAATTATTTAATTCAACATGTCGGCCTCCAAATCCACCTAGGAGAATCCAACAAAAGATACCAACATTAAGTGCACCAAGTCGGCCAAGAAAATCTTCAAGAACTCAAGTCGATAAACCAGAACTACCAAGCGCCAGAGAAACAACTGAGCACCAGTGAAACAACCGACCAAGCCAAGCAACACCGAGCAACATAGACATTACCGAGCACCAGTTCCACTGAGCATCAGAAGCTTCACCGAGTTCCTTCAGCGACCAAGCTTTCTTCAATAACCGAGACCATCGGTTAAGGCTGCAACCGAGTAACACCAGCCAAATAACACACCACCATGCAGATTCACCAAGGACCCAAGAATGCCCCTACATCAGACACCCCAAGTTCAAAAAGATGTTCATATCTGAGAAGAACATCTTCTAGGATTCAGCACATAAAACCCGAACTGGTTCTTCACATACAAGACCTCCACCTTTTCACTTTGCATACTCTTCCACTTCAGCTTCCTCTGTCTCTTCAAGTCTTTCCTTGATAACACACAGGTATGTTCTCCAAACTAATCATTCATTCTCTCAGCATCTACCAACTCAACTCGGCTACCAATACTCAGGCTTCTCCTAACAAGTTTTGTATCCAGCAAAGGCATCAAGGAAAACTTCTTGTCATCCTTCTCAATAGTAAACACATTCTTCACACAATCATACATAGCTCTGCAATCATATTGTCAAGGTCTACCGAGCAATATATCACAACTATTCATCTCCACAATATCACATAACACAAGATCCTTATATTGGCCAATCTAAACATCAATAAAGCATTGTTCTCTTACTTCCAGAGCATGATCATCTTGCAACCAACCAATCCTATAAGGATGTGGATGTCTCATTCTACTCAAACTAAGTTTCTAAACCATGTCCTTAGCAACAAGGTTATCAGTACTACCACTATCAACAATAACATCACAAAGTCTACCTCTAGACTTGCACCGATTCCTGAACAAGTTACTCCTCTAACAAGGTTCCTCCTTTGTACTGAGCAATGTTTGTCCAACCAAAAATTTCTCAGATTCAAGTTCATTCTCAACATTTTCATTCACCACAGCAGTACGTCAGTCACCAAGCTTCTTCTATGTACACTCAAAAGAATAGTGTCCTTCTTCACCATAGTTATAGCAAGTATGTTTAAAGATAACTCTACCTGTCTTCTTCGGTTCTACAGGTTTCTGTTCATCTTATGCAGTCAGTTTATCCTTCACCGAGTGATCAATCTTTTCCTTCCCTCGGGAATTACTATGTTGTTTCTTTTTCAACTTATCTTCTTCCTTCAGAGCATACTAATAAGCATCTTCGACAGAATCAATCTTCAGTATACCAAGCTCATCCTGAATATTGAATCTCAAACCATTCACATATTGAGCTACATTTTCCTTAACAAGTTCTCTATGTCCAGACCGAATAGTAAGCTTGTAGGACTCCTCGGTATAATCTTCAACAATCAAATCCATTTATTTTAGATTCTACAACTTCTTAAACAAGTCAAGCTCATAGTCAGCAGGTATGAACTTAGCTTTCAACTTAGTCACCATCAACCTCCACCGATTGATCTTCATTTCACCTTCATCTTCTCTATCTCTTTTTAATTCTTTCCACCAAAGAGCAGCATGTCCTTTCAATTTTGTCTGTGTTAATCTCACTCGAAGAGGATCTTCAATTTCTTCTAGCTCAAAGAAATCTTCAAGTTCACCAATCCAGTCAATCAAGTTCTCGGGCTTCAAAGTACCAGAGAAAGTAGAGACTTCCATCCGGTAACTATTACTTAACCGAACTCCAGATCTATGCAACCGAGCAGTTCTGTCTTCACTAGATCTATCCCTTCGATCATCACCACTAGATCTGGCAGCTTCAAAGTCTTCAGTAGCTTCCTCATAACCATCCTTAGTACCAACATTCTAAGGTACACCAGCAACATCTCTCATGATCTCAGTGACCATGTCATTCTTCATCAACTCCATCTCAGATCTGAAATCAGATTTCACCTTCTCTATAATCCTAGATTCCACAGTATCACAGAGATCTGCAATTACTCTAGAGTCCAATCTTCTTGGAGGCATCCTTAAAGATAAGAAAACCCTCTGCAACAAAACCCTAAACTGACCACCTTATGACAACCTCCAAGTTGTATGCAAGTCAAATAAGCCTGCCACCTTGCACAAACAACTAGGGAAAGATTCCACAAGTTTAGTGCTACGGATCTGTAACTCAGATCATACGATTTCTTCACCCACAAGATTAACTTCGCAAGATCAGCCTTGCTAGGTCAACCTTCACTCCATAAGATCAACTCAGTTCTAATACCACCTAACACAAGTCAAGGATGGTGGATCCAATTAAGGACAGTCCAACCTTGCAGCTTTAGAACAACACAGTGGAATAACACAACAAGATATGTTTCAAAACATATTTTCCATTAACATGCCCGGCTGTAAGGCCTTTTAGGTTAGGGCCAATTACAATTAGAAACAATTTGGCAAGATCAACAAGATTCAATACAACTCCAGCTAGTTCAGTTCTGAAAACTATTTGCAACTTATGGAAACCCTAAGGCAGATCTAAACTTGATCTTGCAAGCCACCAAGCAATCTCCTTGTCTCCAAGTATGCAAACCACTAGCTCTATTATTACAAACTATCAGATAACAATCTGATCTGCAAGACCTCGCAGGATCTTTTCCACAACTTCACTTATCTACTACCCTCATATCTGCTCTCAGAACCCCCCGATCTGAATGCCTAAACAACTACCCAGACTCCCTTAAATACTAATCATCAACCACAAGTCGGCTGGATGAAATAATTAACTCCTCCTAACAAATATTAAATGCAATACAAGTCGGCTCTCAAATAGCCTTACAATTATTTAATTCAACATGTCAGCCTCCAAATCCACCTAGGAGAATCCAACAAAAGATACCAACATTAAATGCACCAAGTCGACCAAGCAAATCTTCAAGAACTCCAGTAGGTAAACTAGAACTACCAAGCGCCAAAGAAACAACTGAGCACCAGTGAAACAACCGACCAAGCCAAACAACACTGAGCAACATAGGCATTACCGAGCTCACCAATTCCACTGAGCACCAGAAGCTTCACCAAGTTCCTTCAACGACCGAGCTTTCTTTAATAACAAAGACCATTTCTTAAGGCTACAACCGAGTAACACCAGCCAAATAACACACCACCATGCAGATTCACCGAGGACCCAAGAATGCCCCTGCATCACTATAGCCTCTGCCTCTTTATCTGCTTGGTCAATCCAATCAAGGTCCTCATCACTAAAGCCAAGATTCGCAGGCTTAGTGATCCACTAAGATTCTAGATCGACCTCCTCTCGTGTGATCGGGGTGGCATCATGGTTTAAAACCTATCTCTATTTAACCTCCCCACTAGTAGTCTATTGCGCCTCTTGGAGTGTTTGTGCTCAAACATACTCCAATTGTGTTCACAATTGGAAGCATTGCATGGTTGGCTCAAAATGTAAATGGCTATCCTCTAAAGATTTGGTGTTTTAGTACCAAATAGTTGTCGCCATCTATTTGAGATAAGAAAAAGATAAAAAATCAGTCTCATTTCCAACTTTAAGACTTTATGTTATAAAATCAAATTATTCACTTAAGATATTTTTTTACCTGGCTGCAATTTTGTCCAAATCTTTTCAAATTTGACAAGAGAAGACCTCCCCTTGTGCATTAGAAAAGGCCTCTACCTTGTGGATGATAGTGCTTTTATCACCACTACCATACAATGTATGCACTATTACTAAATAGAGCCCATCAAGAACTTCCTCATATGCCTTGAAATCAAGGCAAAAATGGAATTTTGGATTGAGGTAATAAATAATTGTATGCATGGGCTTGTGAAGTTGGAGGTGCCATCTCCTATCAACTATCTCCCAAATGGGATGATACTCTCATATCCTCTATAGATAGATCTGATGGCCTCCTCGGCCTTATCCATGTCCTCATATATGTAGCCAATCGTGGGCTTCTCTCCATTTGCAACTCACAAGAGAACTATCAAGGGCTCAATGAACTGCAAATATTGTGAAATATTAACAATTAAGTATGAATGAAAATAAGCAAAATTTTAAAAAATGAAAAATATGAATAAAATTAGAAGTAAAACATAATGTAGAATTAAAAAAAAAAATTACCTCTACAATCTCTGCACAAGGGGCCAAAAATCCTAGCTCATCAAAAATGTAATTTGTCACATCAATCCCTATAGTGATTGTAGCATAGGATGAGGAAGTCCACTCCTCACCAACAAACATGTGCCTCAAAGTTGCCTTTGACCAAATCAAGGATTGTAATGTGATGAAATTGGTGGCAAATCAAGTGATTTCAGGATGAGCCAAGTCCTTCTGCCTCGTATATTGCTTCGTTAGGCTAAGTAGCCATGCGTGATCGTACACAAATTTGCAAATATTTTTGGCCTTATCTACACATGTTTTGATCCATGAAATCTTGTCAATATCCTCCAATATGAACTCAAGGCAATAGGTGGCACATGGAGACCAAAATATACTTGGGTGTCTCTCCATCAAAAGTCTACCCACAACAACATAATTTTTTGCATTATTAGTGACCACTTGAATTTCATTTCCTCACCCACCTCAAGTATGACTTCCTCTATCGTCACATAGGAATTTGACATTTTTGGAATGTGTGGAAGCATCAATTGACTTGAGAAACATGGTGGCACCTAAAAATGAAGAAAAATCAACAATCAATCAATCAATCAGAAATTAGTATTAATCACTAAATCAAAATCAAATTACTCAATGCATTTTGGAAAGTAGAATGATCAATCACCTCCAGAAGAAACAAGAAATTTTAGGAACGTCATATTCCTCCTATCGGTCCAACCATCGGTCATGATGGTGCAATCTTTTTTGCTCCTTATCTCACATTGCTTTTGTAACGTGGAGTTTACATCAATCACTGTTTGTGTCAAAATTGAGCCACTTAACTCATATTCAGAAGGGGCTTTGAACCTCAACCCACAAATATTTATGGCATCAACAACACTCTGCCAAAAAGGAGACCAGTCACAAATAAATTAAATATATCTAATAAAAATTCATCAGACAAAGAAAAATATAAATTTTAAAACAATCAAATAAAAAAGAATTGCCTAGTTTCAAAAAATGGAATAGTGCAACAGTACCAAAACTTGATAAACACACTTTGAATACTAAGAGGGGGGATAAATCAAATTTTACAACTAACTTCAATAACCACCTCAAATAGTAGTGTGCAAGTAAAGAACAAAACCGTCAACACAAGAACACCAACGTTTATACGTGGAAAACCTAAATGGGTAAAAACCACTGTGAGCACTTGCCCACAAAGATAATTCATTGAAGTATATAATTTGATTACAAAATATTAGAAGCTCATTGCTCTAGAATACCAATCAGAGGCTCACTGCCAATGCAACAATGAATGTGAATAAAAAATAAGGCTCACCACCTTACAATACAACCAGGAGCTCACTACTTCAAACTTGTATATAGAGGCTCGTTGCCAAAGTAACAAGATACAGTAACAATCTTCAAGTACCCAAGAATCACTGTCTTAAAGTAGTTACAAATCTTCAAAGTAGATGAAAATATATTCTTCTGATCCGTATAACACTCTCCACACCATCAAAAAACTATTACTACCTTTTCTTCTTTTCCATTGTCACTAAACTTTGCTTTGTTTATTGTTGAATTGGTTCACACACTTCACTTGCTTCTCACCTTATACTTACATTTGTTAATATTTTTCAGATTATAGCAAGGAATGTACAATCTATAGAGGTTTTTCTAGACCAAGCATAGGATATAATAAATAATCACAAAGAAGGAGAGAGTACCTAGATAGTATCTCTGAAATCAGACTTAGGAGACTTCAAAACTTAGCCTTCAACTCCCTCCGAGTTAGCCCACCTAAGGCTTCTTTTGAATCATATTTGTGATGTCATCAATCAACACTATGAGATAGATTTATCCTTCAATGTTGACTTGATGAAGTATGGAATTCTCGCCCACAATCAGCCCCAGCTCTACTATCATGCCCAACCCTTGCTATGTGACAAATTCAATATTTATAGTAACTTGGATGTGTATCAAAGAAAAACCCTTAATATGTTGATCAATCTTGATCATGAATCTGATCCAATTACAAGTGCCAAATCTGCCATAGTTTGTTGATGTATAGATCGTACTATATATGCCCTAGATCTGCACTAGATCTGCCCTAGATCTGCACCTCATCAATAGACAAATCACCCAGATTTCAAGCCTTATTTGCACTATAATGGCAGAACTAATTCACCATTAGTGTGGATGATTATTGTCACCAATGCTTGTGTAGATCGGTCCATAAATACTGGTTTGATTTGCTCCATAATGCTGAACTAATTCACTCATTAATTTGCTCCAAGCATTGATGAAGAGGACATTCACATGTTATGTTTTTGATATGTTTGTCCTTCATCAAAAACTCCAATATATATGAGCATCATTAAATAAACTCTTCAACCTCAAGGTGGCCGACTTGGGCCCTCCCAAGTAATTTATTTTATTTATAATAAAAATAATAAATGTCTTATTATTTATTATTATAAAATTGCACTTCCACATATATATTAATTTACCAAAGGTGTGATAATAAAAATATATATCCATAATTTATTATTATCAACTTACTTGTCCTAATTGATCTTAGTCGAAAAGGCCATAATATTAACACTCCCTCTTGGACTTGAGGAAAAGATCAACCCATAGGACTCAACCTTTGAACCTGTTTATCATCCTTGATAGAGGTAACATAAAACATAACCATATTAGATATCGTATCCAATGATATCATACATCTATGAGGGTAGATCTCTATCTACCAGATATGATGAGAACACATATGTTCTTCATCATTGACGTAGGACAGGTAAGGAGGATCCAATTAAGGATAGTCCAAACATGCAGCCAAACACCAACAATGTGGAATAACACAACAAGACAATGTTTTCAACTTAATTTTCATTAACATGCCTGGTTGTAAGGCCTTCCAGGTTAGGGCCAAATACAATCATAAGTATTTCTACAATCTTCCAGCTAGTCCATCTCTGAAATAAATCAGCAAATGATGGAGAACACTAAGGTAGATTTGAACTTGAGCTCGCAAGCCTCCAAGCATGCAAACCACTAGGTCTTCTATTAAAACTTATCAGATAAACAATTTGATCTTCAAGATCTCACAGGATCCAAGTGTTATCCTTTTATCTTCTCACTTACTTCCACTCCCCCTAAACATCTACCCAAAAACTCCTTAAATATATTTCCTCAACCACAAGTCGGCTAGAAGAAATAATTAACTCCTAATCCAAGTTGGCTTCTATTACAAACAAATATTAAATGCAACAACAGTTGGCTCTCAAATAGCCTTACAAATAATTAATTCTCCATGTCATTCTCTAGATCTACATAGGAGAATACAACAAAAGCTACCAACAATAAATGCACCAAGTCGACCAACCAAATCTTTGAGAACTCCAGTCGGTAAACCAGAACAACTGAGCATTAGAGGAACAACTGAGCACCAGTGAAACAACTGACCATGCCAAGCATCACTGAGCAACATAAGCATCGTTGAGCAAGCACATCGACCGAGCACCACATACATCACCGAGTACAAGTTCCACCAAGCGCAAGAGGTTTCACTGAGTTCCTACAGCGACCAAGCTTCCTTCAATAATCGAGACTGTCAGTTAAAGCTGCAACCGAGTAACACAAAACCAAATCAACACACCACCATGTAGATTTTCTAAGTACCCTAGAATGCCCCTACATCAGACACCCCAGGTTTGAAAAGATGTTCTCATAGCCTGGAAGAACATCTTCTGGGATTCAACACATAAACCCCGAACTCATTCTTCACATACAAGCCCTTCAAGTCTTCACCTTGCACACTCTTCCACTTCTACTTCCTCTGTCTCTTCAAATCTTTCCTTGACAACACATAGGCTTGTTCTCCATACTGATCCATCCTTTTAGAATTTCTCAACTCATCTTGGCTACCAAAGCTTAGGTTTCTCCTATCGAGTGTTGTATCTAGCAAAGGCATCAGGGAAAGCTTCATGTTATTCCTCTTAACAGTAAACACATTCTTGACACAATCATACATAGCTTTGTAATCATATTGCCAAGGTCTATCGAGCAATATATGACAACTATTCATCTCCATAATATCACACAACACTAGATCCCTATACTGGCCAATCTGAAAATTAACAAAGCACTACTCCCTCACTTCTAGAGCATGAACATCTTGCAACCAATCAATCCTATAAGGATAAGGATGTCTCATTCTCTTCAAACCAATTTTCTAAACCATGTCCTCAACAACAAGGTTATCAGTACTACCACTATCAACAATTACATCACAAAGTTTACCTCCTGACTTGCACCATGTTCTGAACAAATTACTCCTATGACAAGGTTCCTCCTTTGCACCGAGCAATATTCTCTGAACCAGCAAGTTCTTAGGTTCAGGTTCATTCTAAATGTTCTCATTTATTACAGCAGTCCTTTGGTCACCAAATTTCTTCTGTGTACACTCAAAAGATCAGTGTCCTTCTTCACCACGGTTACAACAAGTACCCTTAAAGAGAACTCTACTTGTCTTCTTTTTCAATTCCACAGATTTCAGTTCATCTTCAATAGTTGGTTTATCCTTCACCGAGTGATCAATCTTTTCCTTCCCTCGAGGATTACTATGTTGTCTCCTTTTCAACTTATCTGCCACCTTCAGAGCATACTGATAAGCATCCTCAACTGAATCAATCTTCAGCATACCAAGCTCATCCTGAATATTGAATCTCAAACCATTCACATATCGAGCTACTTTTTCTTTACCAAGTTCTCTGTGTCTAGACCGAATAGTCAACTTATAAAACTCCTTGGTATAGTCCTCCACGTCAAATGTTTTTGCTTCAGATTCTACAACTTCTTAAACAAGTCAAGCTCATAGTCGGCAGATATGAACTTAGCTTTCAATTTAGTCACCATCAACCTCCACCGATTAATCTTCATTTCACCTTCATCTTCTCTATCTCTTTGTAATTCTTTCCACCAAAGAGCAGCATGTCCTTTCAACTTAGCATGTGCCAATCTTACTCTAAGAGGATCTTCAATTTCTTCAAGCTCAAAGAAGTCTTCTAATTCTCCAATCCAATCAATCAAATCCTTAGGTCTCAAAGTAGCAGAGAAAGTAGAAAATTTCATTCAGTAACTAGTACTTAACCGAGCTCTAGATCTATGTAACTGACCAATTCTATCTTCACCAAATCTATGTCTCTGGTCATCTCCACTAGATCTAGCAACTTCAAAGTCTCTAGTAGCTTCCTCATAACCATCATCAGTACCAATATTCCTTGACATACCAACAATAGTTGTCATGACCTCAGCGATCATGTCATTCTTCATCAATTCCATCTCAGATCTTAAATCAACTTTAACCTTCTTTGTAATCTTTGATTCCATAGCATCATAGAGATCTGCAATCACTCTAGGGTCTAATCTTCTCATAGGAATCCTTCAAGATTTTGGAAAACCCAAAGCAATAAATCACCAACCAAGGTCCTGGTGCAAATAGCCTCAACTCGGAGATCAGTTTACACACTCAAGAACTTCAAGATCTGATACCACCTGACACAGGACAGGTAAGGAGGATCCAATTAAAGAAAGTCCAAACATGCATCCAAACACCAACAATGCATAATAACACAATTAGACAATGTTTTCAACTGAATTTTTATTAACATGCCCGGTTGTAAGGCCTTTTGGGTTAGGGCCAAATACAATTACAAGTATTTTTGCAATCTTCCAGCTAGTCCAACTCTGAAACAAATTAGCAACTAATGGAGAACACTATGGAAGATCTGAACTTGAGCTCACAAGCCTCCAAGCAATCTCCTTATCTCCAAGCATGCAAACCACTAGCTCTGATATTACAACTTATCAGATAAAAAATCTGATCTTCAAGATCTCACAAGATCCAAGTGCTATCCTTCTATCTGCTCACTTACTTCCACTCCCCCTAAACATCTACCCAAACACTCCTTAAATACATTTCCTCAACCACAAGTCAGCTAGAAGAAATAATTAACTCCTAAGCCAAGTCGGCTTCTATTACAAACAAATATTAAATGCAACAACAGTCGGCTCTCAAATAGCCTTACAAACAATTAATTGTGCATGTCAGCCTCTAGATCTACATAGGAGAATACAACAAAAGCTACCAACAATAAATGCACCAAGTTGGCCAACCAAATCTTCAAGAACTCTAGTCGGTAAACCATAACAACCGAGCACCAGAGGAACAACCGAGCACTAGTAAAACAATCAACCATGTCAAGCATCACCGAGCAAGCATGTCGACCGAGCACCACAGACATTGCCAAGTACAAGCTCCACCGAGTGCAAGAGGTTTCACTAAGTTCCTTTAGCAACCAAGCTTCCTTAAATAACTAAGACCATCGGTTAAAGCTACAACTGAGTAAAACATAACCAAATCAACACACCACCATGAAGATTTTATGAGTACCCTAGAATGCCCCTGCATCAATCATTCCCCAACCATTCATCTCATATCCATATGAGAATCATCTTTCCATGGTAACATCAAGTCATATGATACTTACCAACTGGATGTGGATTTCCTAGATCCACGAGTCTCCATAACTCAAGAGATAGAATATCAAGTCCATGATGTTTACCAACCAGATGTGGATTTCCTAGATCCATGAGTCTCCATGACTCAAGAGATAGAATATCAAGTCCATGATATTCAAAGTAACATCAAGTCCATGATGTTTACCACAAGTCAACATAACATCAAGTCCATGATGTTTAGAGCATTGGTCTAATGAATATCAAGTCCATGATATTCATGAAGTGCTTAGAGTAATGGTCTATCAAAATCAAGTCCATGATGTCCACCAACTACTCAGATGTGGATCCATGATCCATGAGATATCAAGTCCATGATATCATGAGTATTGGTCTAATGAATATCAAGTCCATGATATTCACCAAATGCTCAGAGTAATGGTCTCTAGACATCAAGTCCATGATGTCCACCAACAACTCAGCAATGGATCCTTGATCCATGTGAAGAATATCAAATCCATGATATTCTCTAATTCATAAGTGTAATTGAATGAATTATATAAGAAAAATCTTATCTCATGAATCCTCATAAGCATAAGAATAACCAACATAAATCTTATCTTATGAATCCACATAAGCATAAGAATAACCAACATAACCAAGTACAAAATGAATGCAATATAATCATATCATGAATATAGTCTCAACTATAAAGAAAGTATGCTCCCACACATAAAATATGCAAATGTAATCACATACCAACATAAGCCAATGCTAGCATATATCATATAGTTTCCCACTATAAAAGAAATGTGTTCTCATATGTATATAATATAAGCAAGGTAATGTAAAACATATGCCAATGTAAAGTATGCTTCCCATGCATACAAACAAAGCAATGTATGTTGCCATCCAAGTTAATCATCCATGCGCGTAAAGTATGCACATACATAACATAAATATGTCAATGTAAGATACACTGCAACATAATGTATGCTTCTCACAAGTATGTGTCAATTATGCCAATGACAGATAATCAGCTAGATATGCAAAGAAACAACTATGCTAATTAGTTGTGTATATTCCCATACACACATAACATATGTCCAAGAAAATTATGCAACCATACTTAGAGTATGCTCCTCATATATGCATAAATATAGCAAGTCATAATGTATCTATCCAATATAAAATAGTTAATGTCCTCACACATTTACAACATATACCAAAGTGAAGTATGGAGTCACACATACATAATGTTGTAAAGTATATCACAATATACTAAAGAAGAGAATGTGTTTCCTACACATTTATAATCAGCTAATAACAAATAACTAGCTATATCAAACAACCATGTCAATAGGAATGATCCTGCACATTCATACAAAGAGCAAGGAAGGAGTTTATACCATAAAACCAAATTTAAGTGAGCCCATGATTAAACTCCCTCTTAAGCTTAGGTTTACCTTATAATGTTCACAAGGTTAGACTCCATCTCAATGTATGTTTCCAGATATTTTAAAATTTACCCTCAGAAGGTCAATCGTAAAATTTCAAAACATGCAAGAATGTAATGACGCAATTGTACCCATATCTTTCAACCAATCATGAGATGGTTTCACAACATAGAAACTAATATTAGGTGTAGAAGGATAAAAGACCAATGAATTTGCATAATAAGAATCCTAGATCTTGATGCAAATCAAAACCCTCATAAGATGTAAGGTTAAATTACTATTTCCAAACCAACTCCTAGTTGCCATAGATTTCTTAATTTTGAAAGAGTTAGACTGAATTCCTAAATCTGAAAATGGATCTTTTACTCTACCTAGGCTCTAATACCATGTTAATATTTTCATATTATAGCAAGGATTGTACAATCTATAGAGGCCTTCCAAGACTAAGGACAAGATATAATAAATAATCACAAAGAAGGAGAGAGTACCCAGATAGTATCTCTGAAATTAGACTTAGGAGACTTCAAAACTTAGCCTTTAACTCCCTCTAAGTTAGCCCACCTAGGGCTTCTTTTGACTTAGATCCATGATGTCATCAATCAGCACTATGAGACAGACTTGTCCTTCAATGTTGACTTGATGAAGTATGGAATTCTTTCCCACAATCAGCCCCAACTCTGCTATCACGCCCAACCCTTGCTATGTGACAAATTCATTTTTTATAGTAACTTGGATGTGTATCAGAGAAAAACCCTTAATATGTTGATCGCTCTTGATCATGAATTCGATCCAATTACAAGTGCCAAATCTTCCATAGTTCGTTGATGTATAGATCGCACTATATATGTCCTAGATCTGCACTAGAGCTACCCTAGATCTACACCTCATCAATAGACAAATCGCCCAGATTTCAAGCCTTATTTGCACTATAAGGGCAGAACTAATTCTCCATTAGTGTGGATGATTATTGTCACCAATGCTGGTGTAGATTGGTCCATAAATGTTGGTTTAAATCACTCCATAATGTTGAACTAATTCGCTCATTAATTTGTTCCAAGCATTGATGAAGAGAACATTCACATGTTATGTTTTTTATATGTTTTTCCTTCATCAAAAACTCCAATATATATGAGCATCATTAAATAAACTCTTCCACCTCAAGGTGGCTGACTTGGGCCCTCCCAAGTAATTTATTTTATTTATAATAAAAATAATAAATGCCTTATTATTTATTATTATAAAATCGCACTTCCACATATATATTGATTTACCAAAGGTGTGATAGTAAAAATATGTATCCATAATTTATTATTATCAACTTACTTGTCCTAATTGATCTTAGCTGAAAAGGCCATAATATTAACAACATTTTGCCAAAGCACCAACAATCCTTATATACATGATAGATAGTTGGATATTACAATAAGGTCGATCGAACCAAAAGATATTACAAATAAGTTCCATGTCAGGCAAGGCAATAGAAAAATGCAAATAAGGTCAATGTCAAAAGCATCTGAACCGAGGACCCAAATGAATAAGTGATAATCATTAAATACATAGGTCCCATATAGCATGATCCCATTCGGATAAGGTATAAGCATTAAGTATAAGACCCAGACCTAAATCTGATATTTCAACAATTAATGAATACACCACCAAGATCTAAAAATGAAAGCATGATCCATCCCAGGAGAAGGATGAACCAAGAACACACTACACATGTCCCAATGCCAGATTCGTAATAAGCGGAACAACTACCAAAGATAATTCAAATGTGTAGAAGAAAACTGCTAACTTGCCAGTTGTAACCAAATCTCCACATGTTATGGAGAGATCCATACACCAGATTGGGAGCCATGTCAACATGTGACATCATAAGCCATGTCAACATGCCACGTCAAAAGTTATGATAACATATTTTTGGATTAGAACAAAAATTGGAAAGGATGACAAAACAAGATGATACAGTCTCCACACTAATACATTTGGGGTGACATTGCGACGGCCATTTGCGACGGCAGGCAAATGTCATGTGGTTTTGCTCTTTTTTTTTCAAATATATCCCGACACCGTCGCAATTTGCGACGACAATACATTTGTAACTGTCGCAATTGCGACGTTGTCGGGATATAAGCACAAAATTTAAAAGGAATGTTGTCATGTGTGTTTTGAACAACGCCGTAACCCTCCGTGAAATCACATCAGGATATAACGGCAAAAAAAATAAGAACGTTGTCATTTGTGTTTTCAACAGCGCCGTAACCCTCCGCGAAATCACATCGGGATATAAGGGCAAAAAAAACAAGAACGTTGTCATTTGTGTTTTCAACAGCGCCGTAACCCTCCGCGAAATCACAGCTACAATTTCTGAGTACGTTGGGTTTATTTTTCTTTTGTCATTATTATGTAATCTGGTATTCAGCTGTTAGAGAGCTAAAATACCCAGAAATGAGGACATATCTATGTTGAATTTATTGTTAGCGGCTTTGGTTATTTAGAAGTTTAATTTTATTTGTTCATCTTTCAAGCACAAACATTTTGTGGACCGTAACGTCTTCATTGTTTCGGGTATGCAGTGAAACAGCCCTAACTTGCAATTGCGATGTTGTTGGGATATAAGGGCAAAAAAAAAAAGGAACGTTGTCATTTGTGTTTTCAACAGCACCGTAACCCTCCGCGAAATCACATCGGGATATAAGGGCAAAAAAAACAAGAACGTTGTCATTTGTGTTTTCAACAGCGCCGAGAGAGATTCCCTCTGCGAAATCACAGCTACAATTTCTGAGTACATTGGGTTTATTTTTCTTTTGTCATTATTATGTAATCTGGTATTCAGCTGTTAGAGAGCTAAAATACCCAGAAATGAGGACATATCTGTGTTGAATTTATTGTTAGCGGCTTTGGTTATTTAGAAGTTTAATTTTATTTGTTCATCTTTCAAGCACAAACGTTTTGTGGACTGTAATGTCTTCATTGTTTCGGGTATGCAATGAAACAGCCCTAACTTGCGACTACCTTCACGGTACTTGTGTACATTATCATGTTGTCTTTACAGTGACTGTCCTCATTCAAGTGGCAATTACACAAGGGACAGTCACTGTGAGATGTCCTCATTTGTGACAAGGACAGTCACACTTAGGACATCTCATAGTGATATTCCCTTGTGTAATTTCCACTTGAATGTATTGCTATTGAACCACATTAATGCTTTTCTTCTTCAACAAATGAGGACAGTCACTGTAAAGACAACATGATAATGTACACAATTACCAAAAAATGATCTTGTTAATTGATGTAACACTTTGTCTTGATCACTCCCTATCCTTCACTAGGGTCTCTTTAGGCCAATGTTTTGACTTGATAGGGTACTTAACTATCCCTACACTCTTTAGGTATCTCTACCCAAGATCCCACTCCTTCAACTAGTGCACACCAACAAGAAATACAACGAACTATGCTCAATACCAATCTAGCTACTAGGACACTCCTAGTCTTGTCTTCACAAATTGAAACACATTCAACTAGAACTTTACTCCATGGAGAGGCTGGCCACTAGGACCTCTATTGGTTTCAATATTACTCCTTCACCTATACTTTTCATCAGTACTTCAATCCGGTTCATCAAACCATGCATGCCAATTGCACCCAAAAATAGGCTGCTAGCAATTAGGCCTTTGTCAAGCCTTTTTGTTTATATTAAGCCACCTAAAGGGCTTAGGATTCAGATGCCCTTTATTGAGAACTCCAAGATATCTAAGTTCTTCTCCTCCTATATTTTTTGTACACCAACTGCTACAGCCATGCCTGAAAACAAGTATTTTGACACAACTTGGACAGTCTGACTAAGAGTTTGTTTTCTTAGCAGCCAAAGAAACTCACCCAATCTTCTAATTTGACTTGGGGCTTCTTTAGATGTGTGTCTACCTCTCCATGAGATTTTAGTTGAAGCAACCAATGCATTCAACTTGTTGTAATCTTCTTGTAATGATTTGTCATCCCTAACTGTGCTCAACTGACTCACCTAGGACATCATTGCAAACATAGAAAATGAGCTTCCCAGGGCCCCTCCTTCCAAACATATAGTACATGGACTCTCCTCACCCATTCCAAGAGCCCGTACAAAATTGACAATGGAATGATGAGCTAAGACTCCATTTGTTCAACCTGCCTGGTTCAAACCAATGATAGGGTACTTAACAAAAGAATTAACAAACTAGTTGGAATGCTTCAAAACTCAAAAAAAACACAACACAGAATAAAAAAACAACTTGTACTAACTTTTCCAATAGACACTGCGAGCTATCTAATCCATTAATCAACTGAAAACAAAGAAACAAAAAAACTCAAGAATTCACTAAAACCGTGTTACTCTACAAATCTTCTTAATTCCAAATGTTTTTCCCCCCAACCTTTTGCACAGATCGATGGAGGCCTCTTATAGTTGATCTGATGCCTAATTCAATGGTTTCATATAGTTACATAACCATCTTACTCGAAAATGCTCCCTTGCACAAATGTTGTCAATGTTGTGAATGACAACATTGACAACTTGTTACAACCTTTGGGATTTTGGTTCAAAACTTATTGTTCAAACACCATAAGACCCTAACCATGACTTAGTTAGGCTATTTAGACCTCACATAGGCCACTTCTACACTTCTTTGCCCAATTTGACCCCTAAATGCTTCATTCCCACTTTTGCCACAATATTGGTAACTTGGGTACAAATTGGCACTTGCCTTCACAAAGGTCACACATGAGGACATCTCACAGTGATCGATTGTCCCTTGTGTAATTGCCACTTGAATGTATTGCTATTGAACCACATTAATGCTTTTCTTCTTCAACAAATGAGGACAGTCACTCTAAAGACAACATGATAATGTACACTCACTGTAAGGACAGTCACAAATGAGGACATCTCACAGTGACTGTCCCTTGTGTAATTGCCGCTTGAATGTATTGCTATTGAACCACATTAATGCTTTTCTTCTTCAACAAATGAGGACAGTCACTCTAAAGACAACATGATAATGTACACTCACTGTAAGGATAGTCACAAATGAGGACATCTCACAGTGACTGTCCCTTGTGTAATTGCTGCTTGAATTACACAAGGGACAGTCATTGTGAGATGTCCTCATTTGTGACAAGGACAGTCACACATGAGGACATCTCACAGTGATTGTCCCTTGTGTAATTGCCACTTGAATGTATTGCTATTGAACCACATTAATGCTTTTCTTCTTCAACAAATGAGGACAGTCACTCTAAAGACAACATGATAATGTACACTCACTGTAAGGACAGTCACAAATGAGGACATCTCACAGTGACTGTCCCTTGTGTAATTTCCGCTTGAATTACATAAGGGACAGTCATTGTGAGATGTCCTCATTTGTGACAAGGATAGTCACACATGAGGACATCTCACAGTGATTGTCCCTTGTGTAATTGTCACTTGAATGTATTGCTATTGAACCACATTAATGCTTTTCTTCTTCAACAAATGAGGACAGTCACTCTAAAGACAACATGATAATGTACACTCACTGTAAGGACAGTCACAAATGAGGACATGTCACAGTGACTGTCCCTTGTGTAATTGCCGCTTGAATTACACAAGGGACAGTCATTGTGAGATGTCCTCATTTGTGACAAGGACAGTCACACATGAGGACATCTCACAGTGATTGTCTGTAATGTCCCCTTTTTGGCTAACTTGGAAAACAGGAACAATTACTCCACTTCTCAGACTTACTCTATCAGATACTTACAATTAAACTAAGTAATGGAGGTTACTTAAGATATCAACCGCTATTTCAGATTCAATCACAATATGTGTGCAAGATGATATTGATACCAATATGTTTAATAGCACTGTCGGATATAATGATATGAAATATGCTATGAATATGATGTTTCCTATCACTTATAGTGATAGTATAATGATGGTATGTCTGATATAAACAATATCGATATACAATCAATATGTATTGCTTATAGCAATGTATTTGCTGTGTCTGATATGATGATGTAATTATGCAAATGTGTAATATCGCTATGAGTGATATGTTGCTATTTCAGATTCTGAATTATATGCTTGCAACTTCAAATATTGATGCTGTTTCTGACTATCCTTTCTATCTGTGCAATCATGGTGTTGTCTCTGATCTGCAATGATAAACTTGAAACCAAACTGCCAAAGGCAGATGCTCTATTGAGTATATCCAAATATGGATAAGTAAATAAAGTTCTAATGATGCCTTGAGTGACTGACGAGAATGCATTCTTATATTGTCTTTAACAAATGAAGAGATGCTATGAATGAGACGTGTCTTGTTTCTTCCTCCATGTCCCTTTGTTAAGCACACCTTTCCATAATCCGACAGTTCACATAATATTATTTCATTATTTTCTGATCATAGATAACTCCCAGATTGACTCAATATCAAATCTTTTTATGAAGGTAATCTTCCCTAATTGGTAGTGCAACCAGTAGTTAACATCCATTGTGTTTGTATTAGTTTGGTCTAACTATCATTAGTATTTAGTCAATCGATATTAACTCTTGCCTTATCCCATATTGTTATGATGATATCCAATCTTTCTACTCTGATATAAGTCGATATCATTTTCTGATAATTGTCCATTTATTGGTTGATTGCTGGTAATGGAGTTTGATCTTCAAATTGACTTCCATTCCTGTTAATACTTAAGGATACATTGTACTTATTATCCATGACTGATGCCTCATTCATCAATAGCTTGTGATATAATCACTGATGCTTTTGTGTTTCTACAAGATGTGGTTTATCTCAGACAATCGATAATCTTTCAATCCTTTAGTCGATATCCTCCTATGTGGTGTCTATTGATATAGATAGTAGAATTCAATCTAGTTTATGTTATTGTCATGATAACATAGGAAGTGATGGTGCATATTTGCTAGCGGGTCTTCATGTTTGATATTGCTTTATCGGATATGTCATTGTCTAAACTTGTGCAATTAATGATTATTTATAATATATGAATGGTTATCCTTCTTGCTTATCAATACATCTTCTGAAACACATAGCGACCTATCCCTTATTCATATCATGTTGATCTTGACTTCATAGTATTTGGTTCATTAATCATCCTCTCATGGTATCGATGTGTAATGACTAGTGATTGTTGTATCACTTCTTCGTTCCTCATCGTGATAGATAATGCAGATGTTTAATGTAGATGTATATCGATTACAGATATTCGATATTGCTTTAAACGTTATTATTATTATTATTATTATTAATGTTATTGTTATTATTAAATATTATAATTAATGATGTTAGTAATATTAATAATATTATAATAAATATTATTATAGTGATAACATATTGTTTTATATTGAGAGGTTTATTAATATTATTTATATATTAAAATTATTATATCAATAATTGATTTAATATTATTACTTAATATATTATTATAATATAATATATATAATTTATTAATAATTATTTATTATTAATTTATATTATAATTATAATCATAATTATATTATTTATTAATATTTTAATATTATTTAATTAACATATTACTTATTATGCTAACTATATATTATTATTATCTTTTGATAATAATTATATATTATTGTTATATACCGTTAATAATAGATTATTATATATCATCTAATCATTTTATTATTATACTAAGTTCAATATGTCACGGCTCATGACATTGTCCCTTGTGTAATTGCCACTTGAATGTATTGCTATTGAACCACATTAATGCTTTTCTTCTTCAACAAATGAGGACAGTCACTCTAAAGACAACATGATAATGTACACTCATTGTAAGGACAGTCACAAATGAGGACATCTCACAGTGACTGTCCCTTGTGTAATTGCCACTTGAATTACACAAGGGACAGTCATTGTGAGATGTCCTCATTTGTGACAAGGACAGTCACACATGAGGACATCTCACAGTGATTGTCCCTTGTGTAATTGCCACTTGAATGTATTGCTATTGAACCACATTAATGCTTTTCTTCTTCAACAAATGAGGACAGTCACTCTAAAGACACCATGATAATGTACACTCACTGTAAGGACAGTCACAAATGAGGACATCTCATAGTGACTGTCCCTTGTGTAATTGCCACTTGAATGTATTGCTATTCAGCCACATTAATGCTTTTCTTCTTCAACAAATGAGGATAGTCACTCTAAGGACAACATGATAATGTACACTCACTGTAAGTGTACATTATCATGTTGTATTACAAATGGACCTTATGTTGGTCGGGATATAAGTGCAAAAAAAAAAAGGAACGTTGTCATTTGTGTTTTCAACAACGCCGAGAGAGATTCCCTCTGTGAAATCAAGCGGGTTATCATTTGTGTTTTGAACAAAGCGGGTTGTCATTTGTGTTTTGAACAGCACCGAGAGAGATTCCCTCCGCGAAATCAAGCGGGTTGTCATTTGTGTTTTCAACAGCGCCGAGAGAGATTCCCTCCGCAAAATCACAGCTACAATTTCTGAGTACGTTGGGTTTATTTTTCTTTTGTCATTATTATTTAATCTGGTATTCAGCTGTTAAAGAGCTAAAATACCCAGAAATGAGGACATATCTGTGTTGAATTTATTGTTAGCGGCTTTGGTTATTTAGAATGCTTCCCCACAATACTTAATTACACAAGGGACAGTCACTGTGAGATGTCCTCATTTGTGACAAGGACAGTCACACATGAGGACATCTCACAGTGACTGTCCCTTGTGTAATTGCCACTTGAATGTATTGCTATTCAACCACATTTATGGGCCCGTTTGGACCATGACACACAGTAGCATCTACAGAGAAGAATATCCCAGGTGTAACAAGTTGTAAGAATATACCAACAGTTCTAAGAAGTTCCCTAGCACGTAGTAGCATCTACAGAGAAGAATATACAACATGAGGGCAGCCACTGTAAAGACAACATGATAATGTACACTCATTGTATGTGTACATTATCATGTTGTCTTTACAGTGACTGACCTCATTCAAGTGGCAATTACACAAGGGACAGTCACTGTGAGATGTCCTCATTTGTGACAAGGACAGTCACACATGAGGATATCTCACAGTGACTGTCCCTTGTGTAAGCCACTTGAATGTATTGCTATTCAACCACATTTATGGGCCCGTTTGGACCATGGCACACAGTAGCATCTACAGAGAAGAATATCCCAGGTGTAACAAGTTGTAAGAATATACCAACAGTTCTAAGAAGTTCCCTAGCACATAGTAGCATCTTCTAATTGTCTATACCACTTCACAAGGTATTGTTTGCACACATTGTTTTTGGTTCTTTTGATGACCCTTGTTTTGAAATTGCTATTAGGCCTTGTAGCTTATATGTTTTGATTGCTGGAGAGCTTCTAAAGCTAAGCAAGAAGACCATTGCACGAGTTATAGCCGCGCGCTCAGGTTTGAAAATTGTATATTTTTTAATCTAATGTATATTTTAATCCTTTTGCCATGTCATGTAATATGTCTTTCCTTGTAGCTTATATGTTTTGAAATTGTTGTTAGGCCTTGTAGCTTATATGTTTTGATTGCTAGAGAGCTTCTAGAGCTAAGCAAGAAGGCCTTGTAGCTTATATGTTTTGTGTACTTTTGACAATTTTGCTTAGTCACTGAAAGTTGTAGACCGAAGTTTTCATAGCCCAATTTTTGCTTCCTGCGAAGAACGATCATGTCAGATAATATAAGTGAAGAACAAAATAGGGAGACAATCGCTAGATTGTGGTCTAACTTGAAAAGAAAAGGTGATGGAAAATGTTATTGTCCCTGCAAAATTTGTAAGGGCTTAAACCGTAGAAGATTGCTAATCAAAACAGTTAAGAGACATTGTAGGGAGAATGGTCACATTGAAGGGGGGCATGACTATCATCCACTGGTAAGTTGTTCATTATATCATTTTAACAATTTATATACATATGAAATCACTTGATGATGAGTTGAAGATCATGGTTTATTTATGTTAATCAATTTTATATAGGTTGATCTCCCCAGGGAAGTACATGATATGGAGGAACATGGGGGTGCGAATATCCAAGGTGAAGATAATGATCCCATGGAAGATGACGATCATGCGCCAGAAAACACAATTGAAGATGATGGTATAAATACATTGATCCATGACACATTTAGTCCAAGCGGATCTGATCATGATGATGATGATAGCCTTGATGTACCTCTACTTGAGAAGGCATATGAGCCCCTATACAAAGACTCCCAAACAACTCTTCTCTCTGCTGTATTGTTGTTGTTGAACTTGAAGGTTATGAATGGTTTATCCAACATAACAATGTCACGTATGTTAAGGTATGTCATATATGTCTTTATAGTTAACAAAGGGTGAATAATGTACCACTAATATTGTTTATATTAACAACTTATATTTTTTGCTGTAGATTGATAGGCGAGTTTTTGTTACCACCATCAAATATTCTACCTCGCTCATATCGAGAATTATCTACTATTATGAAAGATATTGGAATGGAGTATCAAGCAATACATGCTTGTCCCAATGATCATATTATATATTATAAAGAACATGAATTTGCAACACAATGCCCTGTATGTCATACGAGTAGATATCGAACAGATCGAATAACAAAAAAGGTGCCTCACAAGGTTCTTCGTTACATCCCCATTATTCCACGGATGCGACAATTATTCAGGTGTACTAGCTTGGCACAATTTATGGATTACCATGCACGCAATAGAAGTCGAGATGACATTATTCGAATCCCTGCAGATGGTTCGGCATTTATGCACATAGAGGAAAAGTGGCAACACTTCAAAGAAGAACCTCGTAATCTCAGGCTTTCATTGGCAGCGGATGGTGTCAATCCATTTGGAGAGATGAGATCTGTTTGCTCGGTGTGGCCTGTTTTTGTTATCAACAATAACATTCCTCCGTGGATGTCAATAAAGAGGGAGCACATTATGTTGGCAATGATTGTTCCAGGTATTTTATCATTTGATAGTTATTAATTTACATGTACTTACAAATCTTACAGTAAAATGGTCACAATAATTATGTAATGTTACTGTTCATTCAAGTAGGTAAATATCAAGTTAAAGATATGAATGTATATATTGAGCCTCTTATTGACGAGTTGGTGGAGTTATGGAACGGTGTCACTATGTATGATGTGTCTAGACCAATAGGACAAAGACAATTTCAATTCCATGCAATACTTGTATGGACAATACATGATGCCCCAGGGCTAACACATTTTTGTGGTATGTTATAGTGAATTCAAGTTGCGCATGATAATTCTAATTATAAAAATCAACATATTTAATAATCCAATTATATCATTATCTTGTAGGTCTTCAAACAAAGGGAAAATTTGCATGTCCAGTTTGTGGTCCAAAGATGAAATCTCGTCATTCAAAAAGTTTAGGAAAGCATGTGTTTGATGAGTACAGACACTTCCTCCACAGGAATCATAAGTATCGAAGTATGGAAAAACATCTTTTCAATGGGAAAGAAGAGACTACATCAAAGCCACGAAGAATGACACCTCGCCTATGGAAGTTGGAATATAATAGAATTAATCGTCGAGGTAATGTCGTTCCACTTAATGGTTTATGTTTGTAATTTATATATTTCTATTGTGATTTTTGTTTACTAATTATGTAATTGATGATTGTGAAGGTCGTCAAGGCACTACTGACAACCTTCCAAAGGGACTAAAAAGCTATCCCAGACAATTTAGTAGGTTGCCCTACTACAAGGACCTACAAATTGTGCATTTGTTTGATCTTATGCATGTTGGAAAGAATATAACAGAGACATTGTGGAAAATATTGGATGGAAGGCGTGACAAAGAAAAAATTGTCAAAATTTGTAATGACATTCATGAATCCAATCATGCACTGAAGAATTTCATTCACTCAAATAGCAATAGAGATCAGATTAATATAAGTGCCCTTCCTTGGTTATTAACGGAGCAGCAAAGTGATGCCATAAAAGAAGTCATACGAAAAATTTGATTTCCCACAGGATTTGCTGGGAACATAAGCAATCTCATATCAAAGAAAAGTGAATTTGGGCCAGGGCTCAAAACGCATGATTGGCATACTTTCATCAAGGTAAGTTATGTTCTTCTGTATTTACAATATATTCATAAACTACGTGTACTATTCATTATGTTATGTTAGAAAATAATGAAATGATTGGTTTATAATTACTGCAGTACGTGCTACCTCTATCTCTCCCAGAGCACTTCAACAATAACATCAAACAAGTGATATATGATCTTGGAAAATACATGAGGTAAGCAGTAATATCTGTTTAATTTGTTGTATATATTTATTATATTCACGATTTGTTTTTCTTGCTATGTAATCTATTGTATATTATTTTGTAAAGTCTCGTATTTATATATTTTTTGTGACTTGAATCTCTTAATGTAGGTGGTTGTCATCTAAAGAAATCCATAAAGAAGATATAAACTATTGGAAGAGAAGAATTCCTCATTTATTGTGTGAAATGCAAAAGTGTCTACCTCCAACTTTTTTCAATGCACAAGAACACTACCTCATACACCAAGTTGAGGAGATTGAATTGTGTGGACCTACACACACTAGGTCAATGTGGATGGTTGAGAGGCACTTGAAATCTTTGAAGGCTTTGGTTCGACAAAGAGCACATCCTGAGGGTTCTATGGTAGAGGGATACATGGTATACCAGACTATGGTGTACATTACTGAATATCTTCCTAAGTTTGCTTCAAATATCCATGTAGATCGCATTTGGGATCTCGACCCTTTTAAAAAATTCAAAGGGGAGTACTTGATGGGGAAAGGTAGATTGAGGAAAGTGACAGGTAATAAATTATAAGATGTTATTGTAATAAATTATTTCTTAATCTTCAAAATAAATCGGTTGTAAGTCGTCTATTTTTTTTTTGTACAGTTGCTCGAGAGTGGGATGCACTACATTTGTATATTGCAAACAATCTTGATTGGATGACGGTATGGATTGAACGATGTCAACATTCTGGTCACACATTAACATGGGAAGGTGTATCTTCATTGGTTAAAGAAGCTCATCGTAATGGAGATTCTAATGTTACGCAAAGGGAAATAGATTTAGCATATGGTTTAAGAGATTTCCAGGTATGTACAAAATTATTAATCACCCGTATGTTTATCAACTCACGATATAATAATTTTGACATGTTTCACATATTATTGCAGGTTAAACACCACAAGGGTATGTTCTGTAATGGTCAAAAATTTCGCGTCAAAGTGTTGGATGACACGAAGAAAACTTGTGATTCTGGAATAACTACAGTCTTTCAAGTGACTAATATTTCATCTAGAAATGACTTAGATCCTCAAGAGTCTAAAAATCAATACTATGGCATTTTGGATGATATATTTGAGTGCGACTTTAGTTCCTTCAAATTAGTACTCTTCGTTGTCAAATGGTACAGGCTACGACTTAATCCAAATGATCCTAATAGAACTGTTATTGAACATGATAATGGATTTACAATGGTTAATACAAGGTCGTTTGAGCCAGTTGGGGATGAGCCCTATGTTCTTCCAAGCCAATGTGAACAGGTATTTTACTCAGAGGTTTCACATAAACCGGGTTGGTCATTTGTTGTTAGACATGAACCGAGAGGAAGGCTGATAAAGTATAATGCGATGGAAGAAGAAGATACCGAAGAAGTAGAAGATGATGTAGATGATGATCATGATCGACAATTATTGGATGATGTTCCTGAGACAAATTTTCATGAAGAAGAAGAAGAAGATGATGCTGCTACTGATGATGATGATGAAGATGATGTTGATGTTGATGATGATGATGTTGATGATGACGACAACGACGACGACGACGACGACGACGATGATGATGATGACAATGACGAGGATGATGATGATGATGATGATGATGATGATGATGATGATGAGGATGATGATGATGAAATTTAAAGGTATGCCATCAATCCTTAATGTATTTAATATTCATTTCTTGATAGAAATATATTTGTCTTAAATGGTTACATAGTTTATTCATTATCTATTTAAAAGCTATAAGTGTTATAATGTGTACGTTTTAATGTTTTTAATTTTTATGTGATGCTTATGATGGATGTGATTATGATTATGATGTGATTATGCTCACGATAATTGAATTACATTTACAGGAAATTGAACCCCTTTCAAGAGCATCCCGCACAGTCTCATGGATCGACAGGTATAAGTCAATACACCTTATAGAAAGTCTATTTAATACACTTATCAATAGTAAGATTGATGTCTTCTAAGATCTCTCCCATTTGCAGGTACCAGCAAATAGGTATTTGTCAGAAGTGTCTTCCTCGAGTGAGGGAAATATAGGAATAGAAGAGGAAAGTGAGACATGCAGTTTATCTAGAATAGGGAGATTAACTAGAGGTCAAAGGACTAGAAGGAAATTCAATAAACACATGAAATTTTTCCTTGCTCAAGGGGGGTCATGTTCTTATGATGATGAGACGAAAGGCGACATCGAGGTGCCCTTGAGGTACCAACATCTACAGAAACATTGGGTACCCAAGGAACTTCCTCCAATAAACATTGATTTTTGTGTTAATGAGAGGATATATCGCATAGCACCATCATCATTACATGGTTTGGGCCTATTTTCTATGGATGGCATAAAGGTGTCTTACAACAAAGTTTTTGAATTGATGGAGTATGTTGGACCATGTTACGATTACAAAATTTGGATGCATATTGTTCAATATAAAAAAAGTATGCGTAGGTATGCACTCTCGGCAAATTATATACAACAGCAAGACAATAATCAAAGTAAAAGTGTGGCTATATACATTGATGGAAGGCCAAAAGGAACAGGGAATATTGCGGGTTTTATAAATAGTACATGACCTGGGTCAACTATAAAGCAACCCAATTGCATATTTGAGGCGCGCGAGGGAAATCGTGTATTCATCTGTGCGATAAAATCAATACGTGCAGGGGAAGAGCTGCTTATTGATTACAATTTGAACCGCATAGATACAAACGAGGCTACTATCATGGGGGTGGTACATACTATTAAACCAACTTCTAATCAATGACTCCAACATACCATTTAGTTATTAAATTTTTGGCTAACATTTTTATACTTGATCTTTGACACAGGGGCACAATATGGAGCAACCGCCCGAAGGTGATGGTGACGATATTCCTAGCTCATCTACACATGAGCAGGTAAAATTCATTGTAATTGTGCAAACTAGATGGAAGCAAAATGTTATTTTTTTTAATGTTATTTTCTTCATTGTTTTGGAGTAATTTTGATAATACTAATACTATTGTTGTCACAGAGGGCCGGTGGTCGGAGAGAGGGAAAGCAACCTGCAGTCCCTCAGGAGTCCCCCCTTGTGGACCCTTTTTTTATTGATTTAGCAGAGACCGATGACCCGATCGGTTCCATTAAAAAGCTGCTAAAGAAAATTGGGAAAGAACTTCTACGTTTGGTATCCATACATCCTCAGACTCAGGAAATAAAAGACAGGGCAGCTGAGTTGTTGCGCACTTCTGAAAACTTTAAAGTAAGTATTAATGAAATTTTTAATTATTACAAGAGTTCAATAATGGTTTTTATGTTATGCTCTTTTATGACATTAATTAAAATATGGATGCATTGTCTTTACAGAGTTATTTGCGTAATTTTGAACCCCATTCCCATGATGAGGCCGGTATTGCAAGTGGTTCAGGTAGATCACATGTTCCATTCCCCACTTGTGTTTTCCACTGAATATATATAGGAATGATCATAATCATTGACAATACATGCTCGAACAATCTTTTTTTTTAATGCTCTAACAATCTTGTCCATGCTAGTCCACGCATTCTATATTTATGCATGCTCTAACAATTTTATTCTTCAGCTCCTTTCCATGATGATATGACAATGCCGCCTCCATCCAGGACAGCCACAAATGTCTTGCCGACTGCCATGTCAACAACACACAGCCTAAATGCACCAACTGTTGCACCATCTACTGGTACACAAATCCCTCTTTTTCTCTCTTTTGTTATGTGTTTAAGTGTTATGTGTTTACGATGTAGATCCCTTGATTGTGTTTGTGCCATGGGTGCTCTGCACCAATTTATTTCCCTTGAAGTATTATTTCTTGGAGGCATTTGATAATGGTTTTCATTTTTTGCAATAGGAGATGCAACAAGTCCCGATGCAACATCATTTCCTGGATGTTCCCGTGTTCCTAGTACAGGAACGGTGAAGGATTGCGTATTGATCATCAGCGACGATGAAGGCATTCCCTTAAAAGTATCCAAACTTCCAGGTACTTTAAAGTTATTATTATTCTATAGTGATATAATAGTAATTTAGTTTTTGATCACTCTTCATCGACTAATGATCCCATGATTATTTTGTAGGGAATGATATTTTTTGGCGAAAACTTGGTGACGAGTGTTTGCGGATATTCGGGCCCACCATACGTACATGGTGGAACATCATATCCTAACTAAAACCCCAAACCACTATTTTGATTTCATATCATTGCTAGAATAGTTTTCCTTTTCATCAATTTCTTGAACTATATTAAAGGTAGCTTCTCTTCATTTATGAGTCTAACATGTTTTTTTTTACTTAAAAGGTGGAATAACCAAGATAAAAAGTTGAAGGATGATCTTGTACATAGTATGACCCAGCTTTTTGGACCTCGTGCATTCGAGAGAAACAAGCTCCTTGAAAGAGCTGGTTTATGTTTGAAGTATATTAGGGACCAGTACAGGAAATATTTAGAGGTTAACCCAAGGCACGAGCGTCCGCCCTGTGTTCTTGAGGCTGAGTGGCAAGGTTTGATTTTGGATGGAAAGTATAAAGCCGACATGAAAAAAGGAATTACGCCAGTAGAGAGTAGAGCAAGGTATGTGATACTTTTGAGAATGTAATTATGTACTAATTAACCTCTAAATTTTTCCTATACTGGTCTCTAACATATTTCAAACTTTTCATAGATTGCCTGACACATCAAAGGAAACAAAGGCAAGATTAGAAAAGCACGGGACACACAAGCTCGGCTCTGGTGGTTTTTCCAAACTTCAAGCACGAGTTGTAAGTATTAGTAAATGAAAACTTGTATCAATTTTTTTATATATTGCAAGGAAATTTTTTTTGATCAAACAATGCAAGTAAAATTCACCATACCAAGAAAAAATGTAGGGGTCAGAGTTCAATAGATGCCTCACAGAAGAGGACAAGAGAATTGGCTTCCAACAAGGCTATAGAGCCGTGGCTGAACGGCTACGAGATGAAATCAGTGTGCAAGGTTCAAATAATGATGCATCTGAGCCACAGGTAAATAAGCTAAATGAAATTTATTTCAAATTGAATACTTTACCAATTAGTCTATTTGATATTAAGTTCTAATATAAAGTGAGTATATCTATTTTAAGAAAGCAATGATAACAATGTGTAGGATATTGGAATGCAGCCTGACAATCCTTCTACACAATCTATGCATAATGAAGGTTCGCATGATGTGCATCCTAGTGGTGGAGGTATACATTTGCTATTAAAATTTTTATATGTAATTACAATTGGTGTTTGGATTAATGTAACATTTTGTATAGCAACTATAGAGGATCGAGGGGTCGGTGCTCATGAGCATGTTGAGGTTGAGTCTAGACAAAATGATGTGGCCAGATCAGGTAATTAAAGAGCGCCACAGTTATGTTCTTTAAAATAATTAAATACTTGTAACAATTATAATTAAATATTTTAAATTTAACTCTTTTATTTGTTATTGTAGAGGACCCCCCTTTGCAGCAGCATAGGAATTTGAGATCATCAAGAACAAAGAACAAAACAACTGATGAGGGGGGTATTGATGATAACACTGATGCTCCTCTTAGAGCTTACATAGAAAAAAAAATTAGAAAGAGAAAAAAGAAATGATTGTCATCTAAATACCTTAATTGATAATGACTGAATTTTATGTCTCAATGAATTTAATTATGTGCTAATGAATGTTCATGAATTATGTGTTTATTTTCATATTGATGAATGTTGTGTGTTAACGAATCTAATGTGTTAATGAATGTTATCATGTGATATTGATTGAATGTTACATTTTATTAATAATTGAAAGAATGAATGAATGTTAGATGTTAACGGGGAATGTAGAGTGATGTTAGGGGGAGGGGGGTGGGGCCAAATGAGCTTCCACCTTCACGTGGTTGGCCCTGTTTAGTAGAGAATATTAAACTATATTCTCGAAACAAAGTGAAGCTCAATAAGATACTAAATGAGTCAAAATGGTTATCAAGGTCCTCTATCCATAAGATACTTGTAGTCAAAATGGTTATTAATAAGATACTTGTAGTCAAAATGGTTATCTAGGTCCTCTATCCATTCCATAAGTTCTTCACCATTCAAACTTCCTCCATAACAAGGAATGTGCTCTAGGTTAGTCATGAAGCCTAGCATGGACTCTCTGTCAGATAGAGCCACTATTTCAGAGCCTTTTTTGTGCATTTCCTTCAAGCACTGTACAGTGTACGGATGTGAAAGGGAGGGCAGACCAGTGTGGAAGTTAGAGTATTTATATCTTATGCTTTGAGAGTTTATTTGGTAGATTCAAGACACCTTATATCAAAGTTATTCCTTTTTCTTATCTGTTGTTCTGTCAAACCCTCATTTTTTGGGTTATTGCATTCAAATGGCCTTAACTTGCAAATAAACCATAGGATATCCTCTGTTCTTTGTAAAATGCAAGTTAAGGGGGTTTATTTTCATATTTTAAAAGCTTTGGAACAGGATACTAAGCCAGAGAATTTCAAGAGCAAGCCCTAGGTCAAGAATCTCAATGTTCTTGACTAGGAGTTGATGGATTATGCAAGATCAGAGGGTAGCGGCAAGTAAAGGACCTCAAACCTTGTTGAATCTAGATCTTTAGAGCATGGTGGACATCTTCAAACTCTAATCTTGGTTTCATGCACCCATTTTCAATGCCTTGTTTTGGAACCCACACCCAAAGGCATGCATTAGGTCTGTGGACTCAATAAGGACATTGATATGCTGGAGTGGAGTCAAGGTCTGGGAGTTGGAGGATTGTTAGAACATCAAAAAGGGTACTCAAAAAACATATAAGTTCATAAGGTCCTTTGTCAAATTGAAGAGTTATTGCTGCAGAATAGGTTTTGGAGACCTACTAGAGTCACTAGGTCTATTTGGACCCGTTTGGACCACGACACACAATAGCATCTACAGAGAAGAAGTTTGGTATGCAATGGTCTTGAAACCTCCTGAGAAATTCTTGGTATGCATTTGTGTGGTGCAAAAGCTTCGTTGAAAGAGAAAAAGAAGAAAAGAATAGAAATGATTTTTTTTCTTTTTATGTCATATACTGTAACCAGCTACTTATAACTTGCAAAAATTATTATAACCATTTGAAATTGAAACTTAGTTTAATGTGAAACTGAGAATTGCTTTATTAGAGCTTTCTGTGATTTAGATTCAGACATCAAGAACATTGTTTGCCTAATATTGTGATTAATGTTTATTTATTAATATCTCATACTGACAAACAATTGATAATTGTAGGGAAAACGTCATTGGGGGTCTTTGAGGATCCACCAGAAGCCAAGGAGAAAATGTATTCAAATGCTAAAGATGGTGTAACAGTCCTTACAGCTATTGAACCTTGCTGTGTAGATCATCTCCGATTCTCCAAGTTCAACAGTACTGTGGTATTCCTTTGGATACTTCTAATGGTAAATTTCAGACATCAAGTTCTTTTCGTATGAAACTACTACATTTGTAATCTGTAGTTTTAAACTTTTAGTTTATAAATGTTCATCAGCTTTAGTTCGTATGCTGCCATTTCAAGTATGATTAATGAAGTTACCTTTATCACAGGATGAAAGTGAGCAGTCAGCATACTGGTACGGAGCTGGCAGCATTGATACGGTGACTAGGGCATCGTTTAATGGTGGTATTGTGTTTTCCCGTATTTAGGGCATTGGCCTTTTGAAGCATTGCCTTCATCTTCCTTAAGTCTGAGTTTTAAGTTTGTTTATCTCTCTCGGCGCTGTTGAAAATACAAATGACAACGTTCTTGTTTGTTTTTCCCTTATATCCCGATGTGATTTCGCGGAGGGTTACGGCGCTGTTGAAAACACAAATGAAAACACAAATCCCTTGTGTAATTGCCACTTGAAGGAGGACAGTCACTGTAAAGACAACATGATAATGTACACTTACAGCCCGTGTACATTATCATTGTGTCTTTAGAGTGACTATCCTCATTTGTTGAAGAAGAAAAGCATTAATGTGGCTGAATAGCAATACATTCAAGTGGCAATCACACAAGGGACAGTCACTGTGAGATGTCCTCATTTGTGACTGTCCTTACAGTGAGTGTACATTATCATGTTGTCTTTAGAGTGACTGTCCTCATTTGTTGAAGAAGAAAAGCATTAATGTGGTTCAATAGCAATACATTCAAGTGGCAATTACACAAGGGACAATCGATCACTGTGAGATGTCCTCATGTGTGACTATCCTTGTCACAAATGAGGACATCTCACAATGATTGTCCCTTGTGTAATTCAAGTGGCAATTACACAAGGGACAGTCACTGTGAGATGTCCTCATTTGTGACTGTCCTTACAATGAGTGTACATTATCATGTTGTCTTTAGAGTGACTGTCCTCATTTGTTGAAGAAGAAAAGCATTAATGTGGTTCAATAGCAATACATTCAAGTGGCAATTACACAAGGGACAATCGATCACTGTGAGATGTCCTCATGTGTGACTATCCTTGTCACAAATGAGGACATCTCACAATGACTGTCCCTTCTGTAATTGCCACTTGAATGAGGACAGTCACTGTAAAGACAACATGATAATGTACACATACAATGAGTGTACATTATCATGTTGTCTTTACAGTGGCTGCCCTCATGTTGTATATTCTTCTCTGTAGATGCTACTATGTGCTAGGGAACTTCTTAGAACTGTTGGTATATTCTTACAACTTGTTACACCTGGGATATTCTTCTCTGTAGATGCTACTATGTGCTGGGGTCCAAACGGGCCCATAAATGTGGTTGAATAGCAATACATTCAAGTGGCAATTACACAAGGGACAGTCACTGTGAGATGTCCTCGTGTGACTGTCCTTGTCACAAATGAGGACATCTCACAGTGACTGTCCCTTGTGTAATTGCCACTTGAATGAGGACAGTCACTGTAAAGACAACATGATAATGTACACAAGTACCGTGAAGGTAGTTGCAAGTTACGGCTGTTTTATTGCATACCCGAAACAATGAAGATGTTACGGTCCAGAAAATGTTTGTGCTTGAAAGATGAACAAATAAAATTAAACTTCTAAATAACCAGAGCCGCTAACAATAAATTCAACACAGATATGTCCTCATTTCTGGGTATTTTAGCTCTGTAACAGCTGAATACCAGATTACATAATAATGGCAAAAGAAAAATAAACCCAATGTACTCAGAAATTGTAGCTGTGATTTCGCGGAGGGAATCTCTCTCGGCACTGTTGAAAATACAAATGACAACGTTTCTCTACATTATCATGTTGCCTTTACAGTGACTGTCCCTTGTGTAATTGCCACTTGAAGGAGGACAGTCACTGTAAAGACAACATGATAATGTACACTTACAGCCCGTGTACATTATCATGTTGTCTTTAGAGTGACTATCCTCATTTGTTGAAGAAGAAAAGCATTAATGTGGCTGAATAGCAATACATTCAAGTGGCAATTACACAAGGGACAGTCACTGTGAGATGTCGTCATTTGTGACTATCCTTACAGTGAGTGTACATTATCATGTTGTCTTTAAAGTGACTGTCCTCATTTGTTGAAGGAAAAAAGCATTAATGTGGTTCATTAGCAATGTATTCCCAGCATCTGTACCTGCATCTCTCTTATATACTACAAGTTACTTGCCATCAGAAATTGCAGTTCCCTCACGTGACATTGATGGTGAAGTGTTCTTTTCAAAACCATCATCTGTGGTTACCAATGCTCCTGTTTTAGGCAATAAGTTTGTTGCATTCCATGAGCCATTGGTTAAGTTTCTTCTACGAGCTTCTGATGCCTCAAAATCTAAGCAGCGCCTACGCATGCCTCATTGTGGTTGATTATCATTCTGTACATGAATTATAATGAGTAATCAGTTTTGGGCCTTGGAATCTTGTATGTAACATGCACAGGCATTTCATGGCTAAATGAATCTATTTAAAAGCATCAACTTTTCTTACATGATGCTGGATACATAAGTAGAACAAGCGTATATCAAATTGGAAGCAATCAGAACTCCACAATGACATATTATTTAGAGTACTCTTCAGTTTAAGTAATAATGCATATATTGACACTGTAAAGACAACATGATAATGTACACTCACTGTAAAGACAACATGATAATGTACACTCACTGTAAGGACAGTCACAAATGAGGACATCTCACAGTGACTGTCCCTAGTGTAATTGCCACTTGAATGTATTGCTATTCAGCCACATTAATGCTTTTCTTCTTCAACAAATGAGGATAGTCACTGTAAAGACAACATGATAATGTACACTCATAGTGAGTGTACATTATCATGTTGTCTTTACAGTGACTATCCTCATTTGTTGAAGAAGAAAAGCATTAATGTGGCTGAATAGCAATACATTCAAGTGGCAATTACACTAGGGACAGTCACTGTGAGATGTCCTCATTTGTGACTGTCCTTACAGTGAGTGTACATTATCATGTTGTCTTTACAGTGGCTGTCCTCATTTGTTGAAAGAAAAAAGCATTAATGTGGTTCATAAGCAATGTATTAAATTAATTTATTTTTTTTAATCCACCCACGGGCGTCGCAATTGCGACGGAAACCCATCGCAATGCGATGCAGGCGCCCGTCGCAATTGCTTGGGAGGTCCGTCGCGATTGCGACGGCCCTCTGAAGCCATGCGACGGGGGGGCGACGGCCATGCCGCTTCTTAAATCTTAGCCACATTGCGACGGATAGGTGTCGCAATTGCGACGGCTACCCATAGACGTCGCAATTTGCGACTAAAAAATAGCGACGTCTATGGGTGTTGCTATTGCGACACATAGCTGTCGCAATTGCGACACATAGCCGTCGCAAAATGACCCCAAATGTATTAGTGCCAGAACACTAGGAGCACATTTAGATCTGAAGGTTGAATTAGTTCGGTAGACTCTTGTATAAATTTAGTTGTTTGGTTGTAGTTTAGAGGGTAGTTTTGGAGAGAAGATAGGAAGAATAGAGATTGTTGGTAGATCCTTGCATGTTTGAGGACTTCTGTAAATCATTGTAATATCTGGCCCTAATCGGGAAGGCCTTACAGCCCAACATGTATGATTCTATTGGTTGAAACTTATTGAAAGATCCTGCATTCTCTCTCTCACTGTGTTGTTGTTTGCTTCCGCATATTGTTGAGCAGGCTTGGATCATTAGGGTGTGCCATTGTTTGGCCCCTCTTGACCCTAGCCTTGCATTAGGTGGTATCAGAGTGAGGTGAGATCTTGATCTAGGTCAGTGGATCTAGGTTTGCAGGTTCCTCTTGAAGCCCTAGTTGAATTGTTGTGGGGTAGCAGATTGTGATGTAACCTGCAATTGTAGAGGGTTGTCAAGATGGTTTGTGAGAGGCGAGATGCAGATCCAGGATTGGTAGATATGCTAAAGTAGATTACTACTAGGTTAGTGAATAGATGTGATTTGGAATCACCTCTATTCATTTAAATGTGTGTGGGGAAAATGTAAGATTCACTCCTAAATCCAAATTCTCAAAGGAGAGATCCAATTTGATCAACCAAGAGGTTAATACACAATCGAATCAATCTATGAAGAATATGAAAGAAAGAATAAATCCTATACTTCCCTATAGTTGGATCAAGCTTGAAATCTAAAATAATTGAAGTGCAAATACTAACCTTGAATTAGGGCAGATCTAGAAAATGCTAAATTTTGGCTTCTGTATGAACTTTCTAAAGATTCCATCACTTGTTCTAGACTGGAAATGTCGAGGCGGACAAAACCCAGAAATCTTTTCTCCAAATTCACACAGGTAGACTTTGACCTTTTAAAAGGTCAAAGACCACATTATTTATTTGAAGTCTGATTCCGATTCTGTTTGCAGATCTTGAAAGATTGCTGAAAAGGGTATCCGAATTCACTCTCAGATCTAAGATTTTGCACCTGCACCTACAAGAAAATGGGGGTTTTTGGTTGTATGGGGGGTTTGCCTTGGTCAAACCCCAATTTAGGAATTAACCTTGAAATTGAATTGAAATATATGGTGCATAAACAAAGTAATTGAAACAAATCACCTCACTTATGTTGAAGTCCTTGTAGAGGATTCAAATCCTCAAATCCACAAGTAAGAATGCTTTAATGAATGTAAGATGTCTCCAATCAATGGTATTTTGATCTTCAACACCAATCTTGATTTGATCTTTTCATATGAGAAGGTTTGAATGAATGGAGAAGGATGAATCTTCAAGGGGGCTCCAAAGAGATTGAATCCTTCAATAGCTAACAATGGAACTCCTTGATGGATGAATACTTGAACACTTGAATGCTTGAAGACTTTCTTGCACTTGAGAACTTGAGAGCTTGATTGCTTGAGATGTGATGTAAACTTGATGATTGAGTGATGTGAAAATGAGAGAGGAAGGCCTCCTTTTATAGTGATCTAGGGCACACTCCTCTAGATGGGCCACCTTGAAGAATTAAATCTCAATTAGGTCCTCACCTTTAGAAAATATACCTTGATTAAATACAATTAAAGGATTTACCATTTTGGAGCCCAAAACAGCCGACCCGAAGGCGAGAAATAACTTTCCCGAAAGCTAAATTACCAACAAATGAGATTTTAAAATCCTGGCAGGAAGAGGTTAAGGTCAAGATTGAATCTGACCTGGTTAGGGTCAAGGTCAACTTTGACCTCAAACCCTAACTTTGTCAAGATTTGCAACAGAGGTTCCAGGAGATGCCAGAGATGCAGGATTTGATATCAGAACAGGACCCAGTGTCAGGAACAGATAAAAAATCCTTGGAATGATGTGATGAAGGACTAGGAGGTCTCATTTCTGAACCCTACCTAGAAAATAGAGCCATGGAAGAGGGAAAATTAGGAAAGTCCTTAAGACCTTAACCCTAATTTCACCTAGAATGAAGAAATCAAGTGTAGAGAAGAAGTGGAAAGCAGGGAGAAAGCCAAATACATGCAAAGACCCAATCAAGGCACTTAACATGACCCCAAACCACTTACTCGAAGGGCTAAATGCTCTTATCATGGAAGTACTTCCATTTTAAGATGATACAGTTAGAAGTCATTGAAACAACCCAGAGAAGAGGCAGACATCTTGAAGATGTTAGTGATGATGAAGTTGAGGAAGAACAGGTGAATGTAGAACCTGCACCTATTATGGATCAAGGTGAAGAAAGATTTTTGAAAGCTTTAACAAGTCTAAAGTCTACACCACATTTCAATCCTCTTGAGTACGGTGGAAAATTGGATTCTGATGAATTGGTGGACTGGATCACCGAGATGGGAAAGTATTTTGAGTATGAAAACATACTTGAAGACAAGAAAGTGAAGATTGCGAGCACAAAGTTGAAAATCCATGCATCCTTATGGTGGTAAAATTTGCAATTGGATCAGAAGAGGAAAGGCAAAGACAAAATCAAGGTATGGAATAAAATGGTGAATAAGTTGAAAGGAAAATTCTTACCTTGTGATTATCAGATTAACCTAGTTCAGCAAATGAAAATTTTAAGGAAGAAAGATAGCTCGGTAAAGGAATACACTGAGGAATTCTATAGATTAGATATCAGATCTAGACATGATGAAGATGATGTGGAAAGAATTGCTAGATACCTAAATGGTTTGAGAGTTTCCATCGAAGAGGAAATTAGTTTGTTCAAGTTGGAGAATATTGAAGAGGCTTATCAATTTGCATTGAAGGCTGATGAGAAATTGAACAAAAGACATGAGCAAAGACAAAGAGGTTGAGGTGGTAGATTCCCTAGAGGAAGAGGTAGATCTAATGGTGAAAATGGTAGATCTGAACCAGAAAAGACAAATCTGGACAAAGGCAAGACCGAGTGGAAAGGTGAAAGTTCATCCAGAGGCAGAGGCAGTAACTACTGAGGTGGTTATAGTAGAGGAAGTTTCTGAGGAACTTGTTACAATTGTGGAGAAGAAGGTCATAGATCTTTTGAATGTACACATACTAGTAAGAAGGCTGGTAGTAGTAGAAATGCTTTGGTGCAAGAAGAGTCACCAAATGAACCTGAGAAAGAAAATAACTTGATGGTAAGAAGAGCACTATGGAATGAAAGCAAAAAGGAAGATCCGGTAAGGAAAAGTTTGTTCAAGACCAGATGTATAGTTTCTAATAAAGTTTGGAAGGTAATCATTGACAGTGGTAGCTCGGGGAATCTGGCATCGGAAGAGATGTTCACAAAGTTATAGTTGGAAAGGTTGGAACATTCGAAGCCCTATCAAATTTCATGGATCAAACATGAGCATACACTCCTGGTAAGTGAACAATGTTATGTGAATTTGAAGATTGGAAAGTACTATGATAAGGTGTTATGTGATATCATGCCTATGGATTGTTGTCATATTTTATTGGGTAGACCTTGGCAATATGATAAACATGCTATATATGATGGGAGATCACATAACTATACTATTGTGGCCAATGGAAAGAAACAAATCTTGTTACCATTGATGGAAGAACCTATTAGTAATGTTTGCACATCTGTGAAAGTTTGTTTGATGGAGGGAAGAAAGTTTGCTAACTCTTTGAAAAAGAATGATGTATGTTTTGATGTGATCCCTAACAAACCAAGTAAGAAAATAGAGGATAATGTCCCTAAGGAGATTGATAAGTTACTCACCAATTATAGTGATATCATTTTTGATAATGTACCTTATCATTTGCCACCGAAGAGAAGTATTGATCATTGCATGGATCTAATCCCTGGAGCTAGTTTACCAAATAAGGCACCTCATCGGTTGACACCTACCAAGAATCAGGAATTGAACCAATAGATTCAAGAGTTGCTGGAGAAGGGTTTGATCAAAGAAAGTTTGAGTCCTTGTGCAGTACTTGCTATATTGGCACCAAAAAAGAATGGAGAATGGAGAATGTGTACTGATTCCATAGAAATCAATAAGATAATAGTGAAGTATAGGTTTCCTATACTGAGAATGGATGACATAATGGATAGTTTGACTAGAGCAAAGTATTTCACCAAAATTGATTTGAAAAGTGGGTATCATCAGATCATAATTAGAGAAGGTGATGAATGAAAGACTACTTTCAAGACAAAAGAAGGTTTGTATGAGTGGTTGGTTATGCCTTTTGGTTTAACTAATGCACCAAGTACTTTTATGAGGCTGATGAATGAAGTTTTGAAGAAATTCTTGGGTAAGTTTGTGATTGTATATCTTGATGACATTATGATATTCAGTAAGACCAAAGAAGAACATTTGTTTCATGTTAGACAAGTTTTGTAGAGATTGAAAGAGGAAAAGTTGTTAATAAATTTGAAAAAGTGTTCATTCATGAAAGAGGAGATTGTGTATTTGGGATTTGTGATCTCGGCTGATGGTTTGAAGATGGATCCTGAAAAGGTTGAAGCTATTTTGAATTGGCCTACACCTGTGAATGCTAGTGAGGTAAGATCATTTCATGGTTTGGCAAGTTTTTGCCGAAAGTTCATAAGGAATTTCAATTCTATTTGTAATGCTATGACTGAGACTATGAGAGGAGACAAAAGAGAATTCAAGTGGACACATGGAGCTGACAAAAGTTTTGAGACTCTGAAGCAAAAGGCTGATGAATTACCTATTTTGGCATTACCCAATTTCAGTAAGGTATTTCAAGTGGAATGTGATGCAAGTGGAAGTGTAATTGGAGCTGTGTTGAGTCAAGAAGGTAAACCTGTTGCTTTCTTTAGTGAAAATTTGAATGATGCAAGAAGGAAATATTTTGTGTATGATCAAGAATTATATGCTATTGTTCAAGCACTAAAGAAATGGAGACATTATTTGATACCAAGTGAATTTGTGTTGTATACCAATCATAAGGCTTTACAATATTTGGGTAGTCAAAATAAGTTGAATCGGAGACATATGAAATGGGTTGAGTATTTGCAGAGTTACACATTTGTGATAAAGCATAAGAGTGGAGTCACTAACTGAGTTATGGATGCATTGAGTAGGAGAAGATCTTTGATGAGCGAGATGAAAATTGAAGTTCTTGGTTTTGATGAGATGAGAGATTCTTATGAGTTTGACCCTGATTTTTTTGAGCCATGGAGAAAGTGCAGAGCACCTATTCAAGATCAACAAGATACTAAATGGGATGAATATTTTATTCAAGAAGGTATGTTGTTTAAAGACATTTAGTTATGTATACCAAGAGGAGTAATGAGAACTAATTTGATAAAGGAGAAGCATAGTAGTGGTTTGGCTAGACATTTTGGTATTGATAAAATGTGGAATTTACTTAAGGAGAAATACTATTGGCTGTAGTTGTATAAAGACGTTCAAAATTTTTTGAAAAGTTGTGGAATTTGTCAAGTTGCAAAAGGAGTAAGTCAGAATACTGGATTGTATATGCTGATTTTTGTACCTGAGAAACCTTGGATTGACATCAGTATGGATTTTTTCCTTGGCTTACCAAAGATAGTAAGAGGTAATGATTCTATATTTGTTGTTGTGGATAGATTTTCTAAGATGACACATTTTATACCTTGCAGAAAGACATCAGATGCAGTACATGTAGCAGATCTTTTCTTTAAGGAAATTTTTAGATTGCATGGATTACCGAGGAGTATTATCTCTGATCGAGATAGTAAATTTGTTGGATACTTTTGGAAGACCCTTTGGAAGAAATTTGGCACTGAGTTGAAATATAGTTCTACATTTCACCCACAAATCGATGGACAGACTGAAGTTGTGAATAGAATTTTGGGAAATCTTTTGAGATGTTTAGCTGGAGACACACCGAGTAATTGGGATTCTGTATTGGCATAAGCAGAGTTTGCATACAATAATTCAGTAAATAGAAGTACTGGAAAGACACCATTTGAGATTGTGAATGGCACACAACCAAGAGTTATATCTGATTTGAGAGACATTGCTGATGAAAATAAGAGAAGTACTAAAGGAGTAGCATTTGCTGAGTACATGAAGACATTGCATGAAGATGTGAATCTGAAGCTAGAAGAGAGTAATAAAAAATACAAAGACAGAGCTAATAGATCTAGGAGACATAAAACTTTTGATGTTGGTGATGAAGTGATGGTTCATTTGAAGAAAGGTCGATTTCCTGTTGGAACATATGGGAAGCTGAAAATGAAGAAGTTTGGACCTTGCAAGATTTTGAGGAAATTTGACAGTGGAAATGCATATGAAATTGAGTTATCTGATGACATGGACATATCACCTATTTTCAACATTGCTGATTTGTATGAGTATCATGAACTTGATGAAGAAGTGATAGTACCAACAGAGTATCCTAAGAAGCAGAATGAAGAAGTTGAGCAAATCTTGAAGCAAAGAGTTGGCAAAAGTACAAGAGGAAAACAATATATGGAATATTTGGTAAAGTGGAAGAATAGACTGATTGAAGACAATTCATGGATTTCATAGTCTGAGTTAGATGTAGCTCAGACTAGACCTACCAAATGATTCGGAGAATCATTTCAAAAAAACCCCAGGTGTCTAATGTAGGAGCATCTCGGGTCCTTGGCAATCCTGTGTCACCAAAAACATTTTGGAGTTTGTCTGTGTTGCTCAGTTTCTTCTTTGACCGAGTTGGTCGGTAGTTGGTCAGTTTCCCTTGGTTACCGAGTGTGGTCAGTTATCTCCTGGGTGGTTAGTTGTTTCATTGGCGCTCGGTGATGCTTGTCTTTTGCTCGGTCATCCTTGCTTGCCGAGTAGTTTCTTTTGAGTTCCTGTTGAGCTGACTTGTGCATTTATTATGGGTCATGGATTTAATGTTGGAATCCATCATTGGGAGGTGTGTGGTCCCAGATCTGACCGTTCCTTCCATTGATTATGGATCTGAAGGCCGACTCAGTTCGGTAGACTCTTGTATAAATGTAGTTGTTTAGTTGTAGTTTAGAGGGCAGTTTTGGAGAGAAGATAGGAAGAATAGAGATCATTGGTAGATCCTCACATGTTTGAGGACTTCTATAAATCATTGTAATATCTGGCCCTAATCGGGAAGGCCTTATAGCCCGGCATTTATGATTCTATTGGATGAAAGTTATTGAAAGATCCTGCATTCTCTCTCTCACTGTGTTGTTCTTTGCTTCCACATATTGTTGAGCAAGCTTGGATCATTAGGGTGTGCCATTGTTTGGCCCCTCTTGACCCCTACCTTGCATCAAAAAGAATGAATTTTTTTCTTAAAAAATACAAAAAATAATGAAAAACCCAAAAAAATCTATCTTACCTCTTAGAAAAAATTTGAAATGAAATGCACTTTCTTTCTAATTGTTGGTATGGAGCTTTTGATGCACCAAATCTAAGTATTAAGCTGCCCCAATGTGATTTGTTAACAATTTTTTGGTCTTTCTCCTTGTTGGTTGCCCTTGAATGCACTCTTTATTTTCCTCACAACTCACTCTTCTCCTCCTATTTGGCCAATACAATGAAATGAACTCACTTTTAGGGTTCTAGAGGCAATCTAGATGAAAAAAAACAACTTAAAATAATGACTTTTTTTATAAAAAAAATTGATTGGTGATAGCTAAGTCTGGGTATCGGAACTCATCGGGTCTGGGCTGAGTCTTCTTGTTATGAGACTTGGTGAGTCTTACCCATGACTTGGATGAGCCTGAGTTTGGGCCTTTAGGACTCAACCAAGGTCACCTGGCTCAGATCTCTTCGAGTCTTAGATCTATGCTTCTAACACATTTTAATTGATGATATCTCAATATTCATAATTGAAGCCTGCAGAGGTATCACTAGTACTTGTGGATTCATCTATTTAATCAGACTGAACAACATTATAGACTTCATCCGTATTGATCTTTGATATGGAGTTTCCATTTTCAATAAAGTGAGACTCAATAATATATTAACTTGCTTCAATCGTATTGGTTGCGCCTTTTCTTGGATACAAAGTTATGAATTACTACTTGCCTTAATATTTATAGACCCCTGATTTCTCATAGTAGTGTTATTGTTTTCTCTCTATGTTGCTTCTTCTACCAACTTTTTGCCTTGAAATAAAGCATTATTTTAATTTGCTGAGTATCATCCAGTAGTTGAATATCTTTGGCTAGCATGGGTGTGGAAGAAGCATATGTTCATGTTCCTTTCTTCAACAATCAAACTCTCGTTTATTTTGTTTTGGTGAACTGTATCTTTTATTCGCCTGATGCCCAGATCTTCATTAATATTTTTTCTTTCGCTTATAATTTGTGACTCAATCTTTGATTTTGTATCAACACCTAAATTATGGCCTCAATAGCTACCTTCCTATCATTTCTATTTCAAAATTTCTACTTATTTCATTCCTAGAGTGTTGGTTGCTTCAGCTTCAATTTTGGAAAACTATAGATATCGTAGACCCCAAGAATGAATTTAAAGGTTGTAGTCAATAGGGTAGGAATCATCAAGAGACTAAACCATCCAATGTAAAGATGGTTTTCAATGCTAGTGATCCAATTGCAAAACAATTCCACAGGCTTGCACTTTAAGGTCTTTCGAGAATTGTTGTCATGGTTATAACTTGGATTATTTAATTAGCCGATAGGCTTTCCTTGCGAGGTTGCTTGTGTACGACCATAGGGAAAACCTGTCTCATGCTCCCAAACCACCCAATTGCTTTTGAAAATATGTCTCATAGCATGGAAGTTGGAAATGGGCAAGTGGTAAACCATGCTCAACAACATTTCACATCGCATTCGACCTGCATCTCTCAAAAAATCTCTACTATTTTATATTATTTTGACGCCATGAATAAAATACACATCACAAAGCCCGCCCCAATTCTCTGCAAAAGGGTTATCCCATTTATGCCCTTGCTCATTCGCCTCATGAATGGCACGACTACTCTGTCATAGAATGGTAAGAAGAAAGTGAGCGCCAGCATTGTGAAGATGCTGAATGAACCCACGGGGACTTGGAACTTCTTTCCCAAATGCCTCTCCATTACTTCTGCCTGCAATACAGAGAATGTGTTTAGCTGAGCCACGCACACCTGGATGCTTATTCTAGATAGCCAAATGGGTTCTATTCCTATCACTGACTTTAGCTCTTCCACTTGATGAAGGCCACACAGTCTCCATGGATCTACCATCGAACCCTTTGAATTCATGTCTTGTTCGACTTTTAACGCAGCCTTGTTCAGAAACCTGAATATTACAGATCAGTTGGACACAACAATTAATCAGTTGATATGGAATCAAATATAATTAGTTTTCAATTCTATACATCTCCATGCTCATGTCAAGGTAGGGCTTTCAAATTAATTATGTTGTGTGTGGACCCTCCTTCAATAATGTCATATGTATAAAAATTAAGATGTAAACTCTACAGCTCACAGAGTATGTTTTGTTGTTCCATGTTTCAAGTACATTCAGTGGTTTATTATTGTAAATACGAAAGTAAATAATAAGATTACAAATTTAATTACGAAGGAAAGAAGATGGATGAGGTGAAGAAAATAGATGGAAAATAATAGAAAATTAAAATAAAGGGAGGGAGAAAAAGTTTAAACATATTATTTATAAATATTCTCTTGAGATGGTTTAGATTATTAAAAATTTAATTTTTAAGGAATTAAAATAATGTGAGACAAGAAAACATTTTTGGAGAGATAACAAGTAATTTACTGTACAAAATAAAGTTGAGATATTATACATTTTTTATTAATTGATAAGTATGAGATATTTTGCACAAGTCAAATTGTGATATTGTCATTAGGATTGGTTTTTGACTCAAAATCATTTATCTATAGAATTAGCTAAAGGGGCTCTATAATGAATGGTTCATAAGGAAAAACACTTGCTGAAGGTTTTTGCAAATGGGGTAGCAAGGTAAGTGGGCTTAACCTTGGAGGACATTCCATGGTTAAACATGTTTAAGTTGGAGCAATACTATGATGGGTGACCTTTGATGAGGGCTCAATGCTTCACCCATATGAGCATCACCTAGACATTTTTCCACCCACTACTTTTTGTCTCCGTTTATTCTGTCTCCCAGTTTTTTGCCATTCTTGTGCTTTTTTTCCCTAGACGAAGAAGGGTGTTGGCCTGCCTAATAACCTCAACCCAAAATTTTTCGTTATCTAATTCTTCCTCAAATTTCACTAAAATTGCATTAGGTTTGGTGGCTTTGGTTTTCATTGTTTTCACCTTCTTAGAAAAGTAGGGGTAGAAAGATATGTATTTCTCTTGTCAGATGAACTTTCTTTCTTAGTCTTCTCAACCTTCACAACTGGAGGAGTGGCTATCTTTATAGTGGTGTTGGATGAGCTACTAGTGGCACTTTGAATGATCCTTTTAAGAGAAGAAAGATCTTCATCTGTCAATCCTCCTCTTGCCTCAATGTCCTTAATCTATTTCTAAAATTTCTTCTTAATACCCTTGGAGACCTATTTTTTATAAATCTCATTGGACTTTTCTTCTATAGCACCTAACCTCTTTAAGGTGTTGGCCTGCCTAATTTTTTGCAGAAAATGGTCGAAGAAGTCTCCGACAAGGGACTTGAGATTGCATCAACCATTTGGCACTACCTAGAAATCGTCATTAACCGGGTTATTCAACACTACTGCCAATGCTACCCGCAGCTCCAGTTGCAGATTATATCTTATTAATAGAATTATAATTTATTTTATATAATTATAATAAGAAATTTGAGAAATATTTGATTTCTTATATTTTATTGGTATAATTCTATTTAATATAAAATTATATAATTATAAATATAGTTTACTTTATATAAATTTCAGGTTTAAATATAACTAGTATTAAAATTATGAAGAAGTTATAACTAATTATTGTAATAAAAAATAATTGAATTAGTTTAACATTTTAATTTATAAGATATATGCATTTGCCCAACAAATATATAAATTGTTTCATTATAATTATACTAATTTTAACTAGATTTAAATTTTTAAGAAATAATTTATCATAATAAAACAAAATATTTATTTACTACATTTAATTTAAATTATAATATTTTGCAAGGAAAAACATATCACACATTTTTTACTTAAATATTTGTTAATGCATAATTAACATATAATAAAATTAAAAATAAATATAAATGAGAATAAATATATATTATATTGTATCATATATTTGCAATATTTTTATTTACATTATTATTTATTTATTTATTAGAAAAGTGAGATATAAACTAAAATAAACTCATGCAATAATTTTTTAATTAAAATTTTTTAATATATAATTAATATAAAAATAAAAAGCTTAATGAAAACCCTAATTAAATATAAAAACAAAAATTGTTTCCAACTTTCAAAGGAGCTTTAAAAAAACATTCAAATTTTGACATGGTAATGCTCTCAAATGTATGCGTGAAACCTGGAAGCACACAAATATATAAAAGTGGTAACCTTTAATTAGTTAAGTATGGTTTTAATCACTAGTGGAAGGAATTCAAAAAATGGTACAATAATACTTGTTTGGCCTACTACAAGTACCGACAAGTTATTCTTTAATCAATTGGAGTTCTATTGGAAGCCCAGGTAAGACACAAATACAATATAAGTGTTTAATTTAGTAAATCATTTAGATGTGACAATATCCATCATAAAATGTGAGTTTGCATGACAAGAATAGTTCCTTGTTATTTACTAATAAATTGTAAAAAAAAGAGAGAAAAAAACCTATTATTATTATTATTATTATGTATTTATTTCTAATTTGATTCATGGTGGCTATAATGGTTTTAGTACATTAAGTACTAATATCTTAAATTATTATAACTCAACCTAGGTAATAGAAATATGAATTAATGCAGATTTTGAATTAATATGAAGACTTTATTTTGTTTAGTCATAGCTAGGCATGACATCACTCCATGTTACTTGATATTGGTGTTGGTTTTCATTGTTGCCTTCATTCTTTTTCATCTTATTCTTCCAAATGTATCCCTCTTAATCCATGTGACATAGGGTAAAATGTAACAAAATGATGTACCTCTTATTTTGGACAAAGAAATAGATATAATGATGATACTAACATGGAATATAGTTAAAGAATCGATAGTAGTGTTGTTTAGTCATCATGTTGATGTGTCAACTTCAACATGGTAACAATGTGATCAAGTATGTGACTTTGTTAAGAGATTTTTTTTAATGTTAATGTTAATCATTTACATCATAATAATGTCATAAAAAAATGTACTAATTTTTCCTCAAGAAAACTTTGGGGCATGAAAGAGTCATTATTTGGAATGGAAAGACATGTACCATGTAAAGGCATTACAATTTAGTATGTTGTATGTCTCATATGGGCTTAACTAATGCTTAAAAGAAAAGGTTGGGTTTTTGTCATAAAATTTTGGGCAAAATATGGGTATTCCTCCCTTAAAGCTTGCCATGCAAGTGTTTCCATGACCTAAGCCATGCATGTAAAAAACATGTTCTCCACCACACTGAAGAGGCATCGTACTACCACTCTATATTTAATCGAAGGGAAAACTATGCACGAGATGAATAAAGTTGGAAGGTGGCAAAAAGAAGAGCAGAAAGATCTGAGCATGGCCAATCCTCCTAGTAAGCTTTGGAAATATTCTATTTTTAGTTACAATTCTTGTTGCTTTAAGTGTACATCTAAAAATAATGAATTGTTTATTACATCTTTCCAAAATAGGCACAACATACACTGGAGCATTGAAACATGTACGAACTTTGTTAGGATTCTTGTTTTTTTTAAGTAAACTATTTATAGATACTTTAATCAGTTTATTTTGGTATTTGTTCAACCCTTTTCATATAAATTATTTATTGACTTTCTTTTAACTGGAGATTAAAGTTGCATCTTGATATATCAGGTAAAAAAAATCTATTAGATTGTACCTTTTTCTATGATAAGAACAAGTGGTCCTAAAAAACTCTTTTTCAAAGTACATAAAAACTTTTTATTTCATGGTAAATAGATTTATATAAACAATTATTTATGTATTTTAAAAATGTATAAAAATAAACTAAAGTGATGTATCTTCTACTCACATTCAAATTATTCTCTTTAATATATTAACTTATATAGAATTTCCTATCAGCTAACCCTTGCACCTCTTTTTTGGTACAAGTGCTAGTTATTAGAAGTTGTCAAGCATACACATAAGGCTTGTTATTCGACAATATTGTGTTGTAGCATTCCTATATTTCATCTTTCAAAGATTCATCTCTTAACTACATTAGTTCAATTTTCAAAGAGGAAATTTTGGATTTACTTTCAACTAAAACTGCTCAGAGCCAGTGATCATATTATGCCTTATGTAGGGTTGTATATATTTAATCAAGGAATTACTTTTTATCAAGTCACAAACTATGAGATCTCCAAGAATATAAGTGCTCAAAAACTAGACATTCTATTATTTTTTGACAAAGTAGTTTAGGCTTGTCATTCAATTAGAGATAGGGTTGGAGTTAGTGTTCAAATTGGGTTGGCTTAGCGATAGAGTTCATTTAGGGTTATGTTTTGGTTTAGATAATGCTAAGCATTTGATTACAACTACAATTTAATTAAGGTTAGAGTTCAATTAATCATAGCTAGGATAAGGGTTACAGTTCAATTAGCACTATGATTACAGTTACACTTAGGGCTCAATTAGGTTATGGTTAAGTTAGGGTTGCAAATACATATAGGATTTGAGTTAGAGTTTAACTTAGGCTTCAATTTGGTATAAATAAAATAACCACGACAAAACAAAATAGGCACCTCAAGAATGATATATCTCGGTGTATATTTAAAATTTTTTATGTAAATGACATCAAGAGATATCATTATAGAGGTAGCTATTTTATTTGTTCATTATTACTTCTAAAAATTTAACAGAATATTTTTGTATTGTATTTTTATTCTAAACTAACAACCTATAATACAATTCCAAAACATCTTAAAAAAACCTAAACCAATCAAATTTCAAAATAGTTAACATTTGAAAATGTGAATAAATTTCCAAATTCACTATCAAAAACAACTAAGAAAGTATAAATAAAGAAAAAATAAGCTTACTAAAAATCTCTTTTCAAAACCCACGAAGCTAAAAACACCAAACTATCATGATTTCACATGTTTATCTATATTTCTACAATATACATGCAATCCATAGGATACAATAGGTGTTGGAGATGTAAGGGACCTATTGCATTTTTTCATTTTCCAAATTATATAAAATAAATAATGAAAAGAAAACCCTAGTGACAACTATTTATTAGCTTGTTACTTGACCAGTATAAACTAAAAAGCAGTAAGTCTTATTTAACTTTACATTGTAGAGCTTAGGAATTGAATTTTAGAAAACCTAGAGCTTAGCAATTGAATCTAATCAAATCTTGCTTTCAAATGAATAATCAAATAGTTTAGTTTTTATGACAGTGCACTTAACCCTTTCTTCATTATTGAAGTTTCTTCTTTCACTTTAAGTTTAAATATGTTTTTTCATATAATGTCTTCAAACTTGACATCATCTTGTTCTTCATGGTTCATTATGCTTAATTTCTTTGTCGTAACAATCATAATTCCTTCTCCCACTGCTTCAAAAGCATTAATCAAGTCAAGGTTGTATGGTCTTGTACTTGGCATTGAAGCAAATATCTATAATCACATTTAGGGGGAACTCCTATCACATATTTCACATACCAATTACCATTTCAATTCTTGTTTACCTTTTTCTTTGCATTGTCTACCTTTAATTTGCAAGGGGCAAGTGTTTTAATAGAAATATACTTATAGTACTTGAAAATATATAAAGATGTATAAGTGTAAGAATTACAAATGAAACTTCGGCAAATTGGTAAAACAGAAAAACTAGTAAACTTTGAAGTGAACATCAACAAGTTAACATTGAACAATGTGTCACAAATATACTTTTTTTTGGAGCAAAGCGAGGGAATCATTATATGCTAAATCTCAATTCCAAATCTTACTTTAACATTAAATCAACTTCTCAAATGATAAACCTAAACACAAATCCACACGAGAACACCAAACGTGTGGAGACCCATAAGGAAAAAACCACGGCATGAATATTTGCTTGGGTCTATTGTCCAAATCTAGCCTCACAAAATAATAGATCACTTGCAGTATGAAGTAGGCACCAACCTATTTGAGACACCAATTCCCTATTGTGTTTGGAGGCACCAACCTACTGGAGACACCAATCCCTTGTTAGGAATAGTCCTAAGAGATAGGGGGGGAGGGGGGGGTGAATCAATTATCTACAAGTTTCAATTATTTATCCAATTAAGTATACTTGAACATAAAGCATAAACACAATGAAAGAACACTTGAAAACAACACCAATATTTTGGTTATGGGGAAACCCAAATAGGTAAAAACCCCAGTGGAAATTGACACCCACTAATAATCTGCACTAGTGTTTTATGATCCTTGTTAGAAGATCCTTAACCCTGTTAGGAGTTGCTTTACAATGTATTTAGTATAGTGACCTAGTCAAGGGTCAGACCCTGATAGGAGTCTTTTACAATTAGCCCTGTTAGGGGTGAGGACACACTATCCGAGAGCACATTGCTCAAAGGGGTGAAGGCTACAACCTTTTGAATAACAGATACACACTATATCTGGATCTTGGTGAATTGCACTTTGACCTGCTGTCTGGATCAGTTCCAATGTATAGCATAAACTTTTCACTTGGTCACATAGACCTTCTATTGATGGCTCAACACTTCACACACTCTACTCTGCTCTTCACAAGCAACTCTGAACCATACTTTAGCAATCACAAATGACTGCCAATAAATATCTTTCGTCTAGATGATATAATCAAGTCGACCTATTAGAACCACCTTGAAATCATAATAGAGAAACCATAACATGCTCCAATAATAATTCTATCAGCTCTACTAAGCACACAACACAATCTGGGACCTGTCCAATATTAATAAATGTAGACGCATGCTATACACTGTCAGCTCTATCAAAATAACTGATACTTTCTTCTCAAGATAAATTACATCATGCGCTCTTAACTGAACATTGTTGACTCTTCTTCAATCACTAATCCAAGGGCGCATACCGAAATGATAGGCGCAACTCCTGAACCAATATAATCTCTATCAGCTCTTCTGAACAAACATAGGAAACTACTATTGGTGAATGGCGACTGCATAACTTCACTTCTACTAATCATCAGACTCTACATCCATTCTTGTAACATCACTAACATGTCTTCATCACATATCCAAAGGAGCAAGGCTCCATGATGACTGTATGAAAAATCACTTATAGAACTCTATTAGGGACACTGTCGACACAAGCTGCTACATAACTGTATGTACTAACAGTTGACCTATGCGTCCATGATATCATGCTGATAACATGTCCATGCTACATATACTCAAAGCTTACTGTATAAGTCTTCACCGCATGCTACTTACCATATGTTGTCATCAATGACAAACATACAGTCAGCACTGGCTAATTGGCAAATCTCCAACATCCCTTACACCAAGATTTGAGCCTCAACTCAGCAAGTGAGGCACCAGTTCCACTAGAATACAAGAGATAAAAATCTGGACCTCCAAATTGAATACACAACTTGTTCTTGATATGAACACCCTTCAGATCCTCCTCATACAATGCATATGATCTGATAAATCCACACAATGATTGGAATGCGACTTACATTGCATAGATCTGACTGTGCATCAATCATAACACATAATAATTGATATACCCTCCTAGGAATTAACCTAGATCTAATATATATTAATTACAACAAATATTGCATTCACAAGTTGGCCTAGAATAAAATAAATGCATTTGCAAGTAGGCCACAAGAATATCCCTTAACCAAACGTGCGGTAGGCCAAGTCCAATAGCTCACACACTAGACCAAAACAAGGGATAATTTTTTGTGTTACCCAAGGTAGATTTATTTGGTCCCAATGGTCATTCACACACTATCTCTGGTGGACACATGCTACAATCCTTTGGTGCACCAATTGCCTAAGTCTTAGGAGCATCCTCACCCCAAAAATGTGGGGTTTTTGGTGGGGATGTGTCCCTGTGGAACGATGAACAAGTATGAAAGTGTAATACCCCAAAAATGGGCTATAAGTTCATTAACCTCCTATATCATCAAATCATATGAAATCGACATCAAAGTCCTAATCTAAGGCACATCTAAACATCATCAAATCTAATTGATTATCTTAAATTTTGCATCGGAGAATATTCCTAGTAATATTCCTAATTATCTTAATTATCTTTAATTTTATAATTATTTGGCAATAAATCACATTTATCCTAAAATTTGATTAATTGAATATTTTCATATTTAATTAATTAGATTTAATATTTGCCACTTAATTATGTAATTAAATTTAATTCTATCTATTATTAATTGTATTATTTAATTTTGACAATAAATCAAAATTCCTATCTTTAATTGATTAAATTCTTATTTAATTAATTAAAGCATGTTGTCATTATTTAATAATATAATTTTTAATAAAAGTTTGAATAAATAGTTAATTAACCCATAAATTAATTATTTATTTTCAAAAATCAGTTGAGTTGAGGATAAATCACTTTATTTATTTATTTAATTCTTAATTATTATGCATATTCAAAAGAAACAGTTAAACTCCAAATCAGAAAATCAATGCAAGTTATTGACTTTTTGGAACTTAACATCCTTTTGGAGTTCAAAAAGCTGATCTAAACTCTAATTTGAGTTAAAAAGCTGTTTTTGCATGTTTTTGCATGATTTTGAGAATTAACTATCTTTTATGATCAGATAACTCAAAAATCAAGATGAGTTAATTTGAGTGATTTATGGCTTTTATTCATGCACCTCCAAAGCCCTGGATTTCTATAAATTAAGGCTTTAGCTCTTCACAAATCATCTCATATTTTGCACAATCACGCTGGAGAATTGGAGACTGAGGAATCAACTTGCGAATTCAAAGCTTTGTGAGATCAATCTTATTTTTTTTGCATTCATATTACATATCATTGTTAGATTCATAGCATATCAATTTTCAATAGCATTCATAGCATATCAATTTCATTTAGCATAGATTTCATATCAGTTTTTACAATTATTATTGCATAGAAAAATCCAAAAAATAGCTTAATTGCATTTATTCCATATCCATCTTTTGCCACAAATCCTTCATTTAGGTGTCGTCTAGGTCACTGATCTTGATTACAATCTGAGAACATTAATCTCGCACCTATTAGAAGGCAGTAAATCGCTTGGTTAGATAGCTTTCAATTTTGCATGATTTTGATTATAGCTAACCTCTAATGTTTTACTGAGTGTTGTGTCTACAGATCAGGTATAATTTTCACACACACAGAAAGTAGCTTGCTGAAAAAGGTGATGCCAAACAAGACTTGGCAAATAAAGTAACATAATATGCTTAGTTTAGATAAGGCTACCCCATACATCAAGAAGGGAACTAAAAAATCTGACGAATTAGTAAACTAATAACAACATCAAAAACTTAAAATATCATTTGATAAGGGCTCTAAAGAAGATAAAGATATCAAAGGGCATAGACTCCTACCATATCCACAATGTGTTAATCTCTGACCATGCATTGTCAATATGCTATCCCTCTAACCACCTATAAACATATTGTTGGAGATTTGCCAACAAGCCAGTGCTGACTGTATGTTTGTCATTGATGACAACATATGATAAGTAGCATGCGTGGAAGACTTATGCAGTAGGCTTTGAGTATATGTAGCATGGACATGTTATCAACATGATATCATGGACACAGAGGTTGATTGTTAGTACAGATAGTTATGTAGCGGCTTGTGTCAGCAGTGTTCCTAACAGAGTTGCAGGCAGTGTTCTATGAGTGATTATTTGTACAGTTATCATGGAGCCTTGCACGTTTGGATATGCGATGGAGACATGTTAGTGTTGTTACATTTATGGACGTGGAGCCTGATGTGTAGTAGAAGTGAAGTTATGCAGTCGTTATTTACCAGTTGCAGTTTCTTGTGTTTATCTAGAAGAGTTGACAAAGATTATATTGGTACAGGAGTTGTGCCTATCATTTCGGTATGCGTGCTTGGATTAGTGATTAGAGAAGAGTTAAGAATGTTTGGTTAAGAGCATATGATTTAATTCAGCTTGAGGAGAAAATATCAGTTAATTTGGTAGAGCCAATAGTGTGTAGTGTGTGTCTACATTATTGATTTGGACAGGTCCCAGTTTGTGTTGCGTGCTTAGTAGAGTCGACCAAGATGTTATTGAAGAGTGTTATTGTTTCTTTAATATGATTTCAAGGTGGTTCTAATAGGTTGACTTGATTATATCAATTAGAGGAAAGATACTTATAGTCGGTCATTTGTGATCGCTAGCAGCATGGCATGGAGATGAAAGATTAGAGCAAAGCAGAGAGTGTGAAGTATTGTGCCATCAAGAAGAGGTCTATGTGACAAAGAAGATAGAGTGTGCTATTCATTGGAACTGATCAAGACAGTAGGTCTACCTCGCAATTCACCAAGATCTAGATATAGTGTGTATATGTTATTCAGAAGGTTGCAGCCTTCACCCCTTTGAGCAGTGAGCTCTCGAACAGTGTGTCCTCACCCCTAACAGGGTCAATCATAAAAGACTCCTAACAAGGTCTGACCTTTGACCAGGTCACTGTACTAAAAGCATTGTAAAGATCAACTCCTAACATGGTTGCAAGATCTTCTAACAAAGATCATTATACACTAGTTCAGTTTATTAGTGGGTGTTAATTCCCACTAGGGTTTTTACCTATTTGGGTTTCCCCGTAACCAAATTATTGGTGTTGTGTTCAAGTGTTCTTTCATTGTGTTTATGCTTAAAGTTTAAGTATACTTAATTGGATAAAGAATTGAAACTTGTAGATAACTGATTCACCCCCCCCCCCCCCCTCCACTCTCAGTTATCTCTTGAGACTATTCCTAACACATATATCCTAATATTGGACAAAGCTAAGCCAGGTCTAAATCCTGAAATGTCCATTCTGCGGTGCCCTTAACCAAATCATATGATGTGGATTGCCTTTATTTTAGGAACAATGTGTTGAAATTAGTTCTTCTATTGTATACAATAGAAGATTTTATTCTCTGTAGAATTCTATGAAGTCATCTTTATTAAAAGGAAAAGAATGTGAAGTTAACCTTCCATCTTTTTTTAAAGCCAGTTCCCATAGTTTCAGTGAATGTTGGAATTCATGCATGGATTCAACATTTAACTAAAATGACCTTTTGATCCTTGCAAGAACCAAAAGGGTCACAAAATTTTCCCTAATAGTCTAACCAGTCTTCTTAATAGATAAGAGAAACTTAACCTAGAGATTAATGGCTACATGTAGATGGCCACATGAACAAAAGAAACACATGCGATAAAAGACAGAGCATATGACCAATTTTCCCTATACAATGACTTTCATCCCAAATAACGAATATGACTCATCCAATTTTAGTTTCATCTCATTTCAACCAAACAACACTTACAAAATGCTCAAAATTTGTATATTCAGGAATGTTGAGAAGAGTAATGTTGGGAAGAAGGTGTAATGTCCTCATTTTGAGCGGGCATCAGAGTTATTGGATTTAGTCTATCACTGGGTCCTTGTAGGCTAATATTGGTGATTAGAGGAACCTGTTAGGAGTTTTGGACCTCTTTTGGTAGGTTGTTGTAAGGGTTTATCTCACTAGATCCTTCATTTGTTCTGAGGCATTTACATTCAAAAGTTTCTAGTTCTGTTTTGATGAACTTACTTTTTATAGTAAGTCGGTAGATGTTAGAGATCAAAAACCTTTATTATTTTTACTTTTAGTAAGGCAGATGGATGCGTAGTAGATGCAATGGTTATAAATTGACTTTATAATAAAGTGGGGGCCATATTGAAAGTAATGAGTAATTAATACTCCTAGAAAAGTATGCATTATTAATGATGTACTATAAAGTTAACAAATGCAAATATTATATTCAATAAAGAGCCTTGCTAGTGAAGATTCATGGTTAAAATATTATAAAAAGCCTTGGGAGAGAAAGCAAACTCATTCTATTATCCATTTGATATTTTGGTTATTGTGTTTGCTGAAGAGTGTTTGCTGAAGAGTGTTTGGAGCAAGGGTTTTCAGATTTCAAGCTTGTAGAGTTGAGAATTCTATCAAGTCTTTCAGCACAGTGAATTGGTGTGATACCCAACTAATTGTGCAGGGCGCTGCTTTCAAACAGAGGCCAGGATTGATTTATTTGGTCGCAGAATTTGATGGGGTAAGGTCCATCAATTCTCAGAGACATTGCATGAACAGAGAACCGCACCAAACTGCAGCTCACTGCCTGCAATAGGATCAGCGTTTAGAGAAGGAGACATCTGCTGGAAATACAGAGACGGCAGTCACTAAGGGCTGCGATTTAATTACCAGAGCCAGTATTAGACATCCCCGCGGCTCGTTTTGGTTACCTAGCGCCTTCATTTATGGTTTACGAGCCTTAGAGACAATTTGTGTTCATTGCTAGAAGGTGGCGAGTCAATCTGGAGAGTTAAACAGTTAATCACATTCAGATTACCAGGTTCCTTGTTTAAATTAAATAATTTGTTGATGCATATAAATTTGGCATTGTAAATGTTTCTTTGGGAAATAAGGATTAAGCTTTTCCTGTGAATAGTTGCAGCAGTTGGTTGTATGCAAACTGTTTGTCGAAATGCCTTTCCTATAGCTATTCATTTCAGTTCATATTGAATCTCTAGTATGCATGCCAAGTGTTTGTAGAAATGCTTACTGGCTGTAGGAATCAGCTACATTTATTTTCAGTCTTCATAATCCATCGGAAATCCAAACAAGAGGTCTTGCATTGCACTTCCATTTCAAATCAGACATCTGCATATATTTGTTTCGGACCTATGAATGCATATGTTTATTGACAACACCAAAAACATAAAAAAGGGAACTACAACAGCAAGCATAGACTCCGCATGACAAGTGTTTGACGGAATTCCTAAGAGCCCAAAACTAAAATTCAAGTCAGATTTAGTAAGGAAATTCAAGAAAAATTCATATAATTATTGGATTCCAAGGCAAACATATCATTTGCATTTGGCAGAGTTAGAACCTGCAGGGGTTCTTACAGAAGGCATGCACACAACCCACCAAACAGATTTTCCACAAAATGATTGAAAAGCAGCATTGCGACAACAGATGAATTCACTCAGAGTTAAGGTCAAAATAAAGCTCATATGCATCTTTAAGTGATGATGGAGGATGTCTAAGCTAACTGTGTTGAATTTCAGATACATTGAGAATGGGATATGTTACACTCTAGTCTCACAGACACACCATATATATCTCACAAAGCATAAAAAACACAATACAGAGCACAAAACATAGAGTACAGTTTACAAAAAGATGCCGTGAAACTGTAGAAACTACATGCCTTACTCACTTGTCATTTCCTAAGTGTGCCTGTCCTGGTTTGATGAAGAATGGTTCTGCTGCAAAAGGAGATGTCTGTGCGAATTCAGACTCAGCATGTTTTCATTTAAATGTAAAGGCATTCCTAAAAATACAATGCTGCAATTTGATCATGCAGCTTTAAAGCAGAAAGGAAGAGTGTAAAAGCCACACATATACACAGAGCTTTAAATCAAATAAAAGCTGTTTGAAAAAGCTATGCTTATCCACCCCTTCCTTTTTTGCACTGCCAACCGTAAAAAATCTTTTTCTGCTGGTGAATTTTAATTTCACGATTCTATCATGAACTGCCGTTTCTGTGTCTTTACAATGGTTTTGCAGAATTGTGGGTGTTTTTTTTTTGCAGACTTCTGAGTGCATTTTTGTTGACATGTGCATCCTTTCACTCCCACAACTTTGATTTGTTGCTTGTCAGTTATTCGGAGGGAAAAGCACAGATTTTGATGATGATTTTTCTAGTGATTTTTTTAGAATCTCCATGGCGAATTTTCAGGGTGTCTTATCTTTTTTCCATATCAGGAACAAGTAGTCTGGACTTGCTATATTGGAGGAAAATCATGACATTCTTTTTGTATTGAATATTTGTTCAGATTACAGAGTGTGTTGTGCCAGTCAAGCTTTTACAGATGCAAATGTTGGATTTGTGTCGCAAATGATGCTGTGGAAATTTATTTTCTTCTTTACAATTCCTGTGACTTGATGCCTTCTGGCAAGTTAAATCTAAGGTAAACTAAATTCCTGAATAACTTTAAGTGTTTTGGGTTTCCTGTGCTTCCATAATCAGTCTTCAAGGCTGATTGAAATATATAGACCTAAGGATGAATGCTGAAACGTCCCTTTCTAATTCTGTGATAAAGAAAACAGCAACTGCTTCTCTGTTTCAGAAATTGAAGACTTTAAAACTGTCAACATGTATTTTTGTTTTCTCTTCTTTGTTTTTTTTTATATCAACCGGAGATCTTGTTTGCAACCCATTGGGATCAAGAACACAAGTTTAAGCTGATAACTCTTTGGTTGAGAGTGAAAAACTGAGGGGCATGGATGGATTCTATCAAAGTTGCCCAGGGCATGATCTCAGCCTTATCCCTTCTAATTGCATCTGTGAGGGATTTGAACCTTGGTGTATGGTGGAATCAATTAAAGCTACAATGCATTGGTCCAACACAACATTTTAAATTTAATAACTTCTAGAAACAAATCATCAGTCCTAAGATCTAGTTTGTACAAAATGATTGGCAAGTTTTGATACCAAGTTTTTGCTCCTCCATTTGGCTACAGGAAGACAATAATGTTAATTGCAGACCTGATAAAAGAAATACATTCGTAATAGGCAATAATTGCACCTTTGAAACAGCCATAAACACTCAAATCTTATAAACTTTAGGCTTGAGTACATTCAAAAGGTGTGTTTTGCAATTAAATATCAGCAGGCATAGATCTTATTAAAAATGATTGTCAAAAAACTTAAAAGTAAAACCAAGACTAATTACCAAACCCTTCAGGAAAAATGTTGAAGAACATGGTTCATTTGTTTAAGTGGTTATAGGCAAAGTTCTTTCCTTAGGATTGAACTTGTTCATTTAAAAATTTGAAAAAAAGACTGTCAGGTAAGCCTAAGAGCTCAACCTTCATGTTGGAGGCCTTTTGAAAACTTTCAATCCCAATTTACGCTAGCCATAGCTTCACTTGAGACATTTATGATATAAATTTGGACAAGGCTTGGATGACTTGGATGGTAACCTATCAGTCGATTTCAATTTACTTGGTAGCATGTAGAAGCTTTGAAGGCCAAGAAAAAGTTGTTTTTTTTGGATCAGGATATCAGTCAACTTCAGAATTGAATGTATTAAAATTCTAAAAGCTTATGTTCAAGCTGTATAGCAAGGACAATAAATGGGCTGTTACCTGAAAATACAGGGTTTTATCCCAAATCTCATCAGTCTGCTATCTGAATTTCCACACCTTGCTCATCTTCTTAGTTCTCCTCTCTTGACATTAGTTGCTGAATCGTCCATTTTAACTGCTGATTCCAGGTACGGTACGTACCGGAATTGGGTACTTCATGGAATCCCTGCAGAATCTTTGTAATTTTTTATTTAAGTTGTATTTATTTATTTTTCAATTTAAATTGTTATATATTTTAATATTAACATTATATAGTATATAATTGTTTAATTATGTTTATTATTTCTTGTTATAATATTAATTTTTTAAATTGTATATGAAAATTGAAATAATTAATATTACAAGTATACTATTTCTTAATTCTTGTTTTTAGGCTGCAAAATATGTATATATTTATGATTTCTATATATATTATAGTACGGATGTGTCTAAACGTACCCAACCCCTTAAAAAAATTATGTCGTATCCGCGTATCGTATCCACGTACCTATACTCGTATCCGTACCCGATTCGGCAACTTAGTAGGAAAGGTAGTCAGAAATTATGTACTAACAAAGCAACGAAGTGCTAGGAGCCAAGTTTATCAAATATAGTCTGAATTCAATTTTATTTTCTTTGACACAGATTCTTATTGAGGTTTTTACTTAGGGTTTCTACTATTCTGATCCCTATTTATAATCAATGCTTTTCAAAAGCCAAGATATAGTTCATGATGTGGGTCTCACATCAGTGTATATTATTAAGCTTAGTAAAAGTGAAATTAGGATTTTTCTGTATCTTCAAGGATGCTCTATCAAGATATCAGTTAACTCTTAAAGGAGAGTTTGTGGATATCATGAGAACACATAATTGTTTGGGAGTCCAGCTTACTGGTCCATCTCTTAATATGAAGTTTAATTTTGAGTACTTTTGAAGGAGATGTGTCATTCTCATTTTGGATAGTCAGTGCATTCCTTTGTTGCTGGTTGGATTCGGATTTGTTGCTTCACCAGTTTTTTATCTTTCTCAGAATCAGTAGGCTGGGGTAGGCTGTCCAATATTAATATGTAGTATGTACATACTACATATATTATTGTGACTTTTGAATATATATATATATATATATATATATATATATATATTCACAAATTTGCATAAGGTTCTTTCTCCAAAAAAAAGAAAATCAAATTTTTCATCATTTTTGCATTGATTTTTTTGAATTCTAGGAGCTGTGTTTTTTTTTGAGAATTCAAGCAGCACCATGAAGATTGAACACTGCCTTCAGCCCTCAAAAGCTGGGACTCTGCCCCAGAGCCCCATGAGGGGTACTGCCTCTTCACCCCCTTGGGGCTCTTCTCCCAAACATCCACAAGGGATCTGTTGCACAATGCCGCTGAGGGCTGCAGACCCCAGACCCTACACTGGTCTTAAACAGCAAAAAAGTAAAAAATGTTTTGGACCCATGTCTACCACAGGTCCACAAATGAAATTCGAATTATTGATGTAGATATATAATTTATAATCACATTGGCTCGTTGTGAATTGAATTTGTTTTTTATCTACAAAAGGAGCACTACTTTGGACCTTCAAAAAATCAGTTTTTTGGATGTTTTAAAGCAATTTTGCATATTTATGCATTTTTGAATGTTCAAAGAGTTTGTGAAGATATTGCCGAGTCCAAATTTTTGGGTCTACTGAGTTATTGCCAAATCCAAATTTTTCAATTATTATCATGACTGCAATTAACCTGTGTTTGGTGCTTTGTGCATACAGGAATATTTTTTTCTAATGCTTGTAAAATTGGTATCCATCGAACAATCAAGATCAAGGTAATCTGTATTATATTGAGCGAAACTTGTACACATATTAGTCATGGAGATGCAGTGTAAGGACGGACCAGCACCATTGGGAAAACTGTTCAAGCAGGGTGCAGAGGGTGTGAGTGCTATTCCTTGGTTATGTAATTATTTCCTTAATCTTGTTTCAACCTTGCTCTTTTATATTCTCTCTTTTTCTTAGGTAAATTGGGTTCTTGCATGCAGAGAATATTTGAGAGTATATTTATGGGAAGAAAGGCCATTATCAAGGAGCGTTTTTCAAAGAAGTATAGGCATCCTATTTTGGATTCAAAGTTGACCCTAAAACGTCTTTATGGGGTCAGGATATACAAAGAATTTCCAAGTTTTAATTTTCTTCATTATGTTATATTGACAATCATGCAAGACAACTGAAATGATTTGAATTAAAATGTATAGGAAGCACGATGCATGACCAAGGCTAGAAGGCTTGGAGTGGCAACTCCCACTCTTTTTGCCCTGGATTCTGAGTTGCATACGCTTACATTTGAATACATAGATGGCCCTTCTGTCAAAGAGGTGCTTCTGCAAGCAGTGTCACTTCCTGGTTATGGTACACCTTTTTAGGAATTTGCACATCCAACATGATTGATTATTTCACTTTGATGATGTCACTTATATGCATTTCATAATTGCTTGATTGATAATTTCTTATATACATTTCACGCAATATTTGCTTACTTGATTCTATTTGATCTTCCTTTAACTCCATATTTTAGTAATTTTCATGCCCTTTCCAGGCTGAAATAAGTAACTATTGAGTAATAAGGTTGGTCTTGACTTCAGGGGAACAGTTAGAGGACATTGCTGTGCAGATAGGTAGAGCTGTTGGACAGTTGCATGATGGAGGCTTGGTGCATGGCGATCTAACCACATCAAATATGATAATTCATGGTGATTCCAAACAGTTGGTATGATGCTGTTTTTAAAGATTCCTCATTGTATTTTGGGAGAGCAGTTATTGCAGAGAGAATGAAACACAAAAAAAAGTTCTCAAGAATTTGCATCATGAATTGTGAGGAATGTAGTAATGGTTATGGAGTTGGGTCACACATGCAGTAAATTACAATCTTGATGCCCTCCACCCTTGCATGACTACTTACAACCTATTTATTGTCTTTGCCTATGGCCTTTAACCTCTCCAAGAGTCCACTTTTGTTCATGTCAAATTGCATGCGTTTGACAATTTACAATAGACCAATGTCTTGTTCCTATTTTAGTTTAGTGTCTGATAGCTTATTGGAACACTTATAGGATGTTAAAACCAGATATGCTATTAATTGAACAATCTATCCCTATCTAGTGTGATACTTAAATGCAGACCCCTGAGTTCTATAGTTCTATGCCAATCCCGAGTATGGGCAGCATGCGCTTGACAATTCACAAAAGACGAATGACTCATTACCTATTTTAGTTTAGTGTTTGATAGCCTATTCAAATATTTCCCATTTAGTAAAATTTACGTTTGAACTTATAATAGTACAAGATTCCCTAAAATATTTCTTGAAATTGAATTTGCTATCCCTATCTCTATCTCTATCTCTATCTCTATCTAGTGAGAATGCTCAAATGCAGACCCGAGTTCTAGAGTTCTTTTTCAATTCTGAGTATGGGCATTCTTTCAAGGATTCCCATCACTTGAATGTCTCATTTGTTTCTAGACATTTATGTTACCCCAAGTTTCCGGGACGGGGGATGGGGAAATGGGTTTCCGGGATGTTTTTTTTTGGCCGGAGCAGAGGACGGCAGGGGACAGATAAATTTGAAAATTCAAATTTCCATATATATATATATATATGGAAATTTGAATTTTTAAATATATTCATGAATTTCAGAATTACATAACATTGTAACATTCATCATAGCAACATAATTATCAATGTCATTCATCAAATCATCATAGAACTTAGCATCAAATCAAATCATCATATAATAGGAACATAGGATGACATCAAATGATCAATGATAATTTTTAAATTAATAATAATCAATATCATTGATTGATGATTAAATGGTTAATAAAATTTAACCATTGATTATCACTATCAGAGGTAAAACTGAAGTCTAAAAATTTAGACTTTAGTTTTACCTCTGATAAAACTATATCAGTGATTAAAATGGTTAACAAAACTGACAGAGATTAAAACTATGATCTTAAAACCATTGATTTATGATTCAATGGTTTTGTTAACCATTGATTATCACTGATAAATTGATAATCAATGGTTGACAAAACCATTGAATCATTAATCAATGGACATTTTTACTTTTTAAGTTAAACTTAAAACTTAATAATATTTACTATTTAGTAATTATCCCTGAGAATGACTGCTGAATCCTTAAACTGAAAACGGGCTGAGAAATTTCTTAATTCTCTGCAAGTGCAAACCCTCTCATGTGAGCTGGGTTTTCCTGTAAAATGGAAAATGCTTTTAAGTTTTTTCTCTCTCCAAATACATCAACCGCAGCTTCAAAGGAGCAAAAATTCCTGTGATTTCTCTGCAACTGCAAAGACCCAGTGTGCAACAGCAGCATGTAGATGGCAACAGATATTTCAATGTTTTAAAATATAAGTTTATGCCTTAAACTTATAAGTAATAATATATTTTAATATATTAGGGTTGCATGCACTGTAGGGTCCGCAGAACTAAAAAAAATGCAAATAATTATAAGCACTGCCAGAAACTGCAATCCGTGCCCGGGACGGTCAACGCCATCAGGAAACGGTCAACAGCGTTTCCAAGTTTCGGAAACAGTTTCCAATTTTTTTGACCGATTGGAGACGGCTTGGAAATGTCCTTGGCCGTCTCCCTGTCCCCGAAACCATTTCCGTTTCCGAAACAGTAAACTTGGCCATTAGGGGTGGAAATGCGTTTCCAGGTAACATAGCTAAACATCTATATGACTAACCGCTTCATGTTCTTCACCACCTCAGGTGTTACTGTAACATGTACTCAAGTAGTTATTGCACAAAACATTGTATCATTTCATGCTAAGTTACCATATTCGCCCAGGCACATGTAAATTTGACATCTGATTCGCTGTAAATTCGAATTCGATTCAAATTCGACATTTCCCTGAGTAATTCGCTGCGAATTCGCTAAAACAGACCCTGGTTGAATTTCGTTTCGTTTGGAGCGAATTTCGGAAATAATGTGTGAGCCCAGGATGAATTTGGGTTTGTTGGACCGAATTTCGAACGAATTTGTTCACATTTCGCTTTTGTTGACTTTCAACAGCAGTTTTTAATTATTTTTAAAATTGTGTTTCCAGATTAATCCAAAATGGAAGGGAGAGTAGATAGTTTATCCACTTTCCATCATATACCCGCGAATTGTTTGAGAGCAGCAGTTTTATATTTATATTCTTTATTGGTTTGAAAGGCAGTGATTAACGCGATAGACATTAGATACACTGCGCTGCGATATTCGCCATTACTCCACGGCTGCAATCATTCATCCTTGTTGATAATAGTTCTAATGATTATGACCCAATTTATTAATTTATAGTTCTAACAAATACAGACCCAATTTATTAATTTATAGTTCTAATGAATACAGATCCAATCTATTAATTTATAGTTCTAATGAATAAAGACTCAATCTATTATATATAGAGCAATACATCATGAACGCTGATACTTTAGTATTTAAAATAGACAGTTTAATGAACAATATGGGTGGCTGGAATTAATCTATCCTCACACTTATTTGTTATCAGTCAGAAATAGTGAACTTCCTTAATTTATTTATTATAAATTGTATCAAGAAAGACATTTTGTATAAGAAAGAAGGACGCCTAATTTACAGGTGATTTTCCTACAGAAAGACAAATATATACGAAAGAATCAGATTAAAATGTCAAAGGATATTGAAGCTGCATACTTCACATTGTGAGGTAATGCATTTGGTCAACCGTAAATTTTTTATTTTAAAATAGAAGTAAAAATTTACAAGTTTTCGTGTGGACGAGGTCATGGAATCGCCTTATTTGAAGTGAATTTTCATTTTATAACATGTCAAGAGTGTCATTGATTGTCTTTTAATATATTTAAAATAACTGTCTCTTTCAGACTTTTGTTTTTCAGTACTTCTAATAATTTTAAAAGGTTCACAAGGTTTTCATGTCATTTATTTATTTTATTTGTCAGATTTCACTTTAAAAACATTAATATCTAGAAGATTATATTTCTTATAATTATTTTGAGTCCTACATAATTAAGAAAGCTTTTGTTAGGAGAGCATATAAACATATCTATATGGTAAAAAATTACTCATTTATTTAACGTTGAATTATTTGAAAGCATCCGATAATAAAATAAGTGTTTTGAAAATACAAATATAAGTGTAATTATTTGTCACTAATTGACAATTGAAAAATTGTAATATTACATCATCATTGCATTAAGCATAAAACAGAGAATTGATATTCAATTTGATTCAGCAAAATGTATGAACTTATTTGTTGCTGCATATGTTTATATATATATATATATATATTTTAAAAAAATTCTTGTATGGACAAACCCAAAATGAATCGAACTCAGCCCAAAAAAATTTTGGACGAATTTCAAACCCGAATCTCGAACCCACATCCGAACCGGAATCCGAGCCGGCAACTTAGATTTCATGCAACGTACGATGCTCTATTGATAATAAAGCAGTTAGTTGGACAACCATAAAAATCTATTTACATCCATTTTCACTCTCATGTACATCAACTTTTTAAGAAACTGGAGACCTTGAGTTCTAATTTTTAAATTGACCTTTCACCTTTTTATATTGTCTCCTGTTCATATATGAACATCAATGTAATCAAATTTGAAATATATTCTTCTTAAAATTTTGCCTAAACACTCTAAAAAATCTTCTGACATGTTTTATTGTCATCCTAACTTGCTTGCAGGAGACTGTCTTTTTTCACTAATATTCGACCCTTAGCTTCTGCAATATATCATGGTGTGATTAATTGCTTGAAATAACCTCCTAAAATATATATACATCCTTGATTCCACTGCACTAACTAAAAGATTTATGTATTTCTGGTTTATGATTCCTAGATCTATTCCAATTCAATGAGAAGGCTACTACTTTAGAACCCTTCCTAACATCCATGGGTGATGAACCAACAGAGATAAAGGAAACTGGCAATGCACACCTGCCTCAGTAGCTTGGTCTATGGATGATTTGAGGGAGAAGTATATCCATGATGGCCATTATAAAGAGGACTGCAATACCTCAGCAATATTATATGAAGATGAATCTCACCTGATTGGCATGTCTACATCTGTATGCGAATCCTTCGTATCTAAAATGTGCTTGATACCTCCACTGTTGAGACAAGGATGAAAGGAGGTTCTTGGCTGGGTAGCTCTATGGGTCCCGTTTAGAGATTTATTTCTAGAAAGAAAGAGTCAAGCAACTCAAATTAAGTTAATGGGTAGCTGATATTCAGAGACTTAGGAAAACTTATTTGATGTTTTAGCATGATGAAATTGTCCTTGATTCACATGATGCTCAGTGGAAATTAATCATCAGTATCTTATCATGTTTCTGGAACAGGTCTTGATTGATTTCGGTCTTAGTTTCACCTCTACATTGCCTGAAGATAAGGCTGTGGATTTATATGTACTTGAGAGAGCATTGTTGTCAATGCATTCTTCTAGCGGGAATGTTGTAAGTTAGCATGAACATAAATACTTTTCGATGGGACATGCTTGCTTTCTATTGTCAATGTATCTTATCTTTTTGTTTTGGTGTAGTGGTTGATAACTTGATTTAATGTTTGTTGAAAGATACTAATTGATTTCATAATTTGTTGGTCTGCAGATGGAAAGAGTACTTGCTTCTTACAGAAAATCATCAAAGCAATGGTCTGCCACCCTTAACAAGCTAGCTCAAGGTAAATCCGAGTTCCATGAAAACCTATGACGGTTATTTATAATTTAGATGTAAATTTCCAAATTTGATATCCCAGTAATAAATAATTATGTTTTCTTCTTTTTTTCTTTATTTTTAGCAGTGTATCAAATTATGATATTTTATCATGATTCAACTATATAGTTTTTGAGTCAAAGTCATTTACCTATATTCCATATATAATTTTTCACATGAATCCATCTCTCATGAGCATGAATCCATCTCTGACTCGAGCATACTTAGTAATCCATCCTAGTACAATTCTGACTCAAGTGTGCTTAAGTCACCCATCCCAATACTAAAGATCAAGCCCATTGAGCTTGCTACCCCATTTGCAATAAATTGTGCCTTATGAACCATTCATTATGGATTCCCCTTAGCTCATATTTGGTGTAACTCCATGTTTAAGTGGTATTGAGATGGATGACCTCCTGGGAAGTCCTGATGCTTTCCTCTATGAGCATCACCTAGATACAATGAGTGCTAAGTAGGCTTGAGCTTGGGAATTATGAGAGATGGGTTCATGTAAAATATAGGTCAAAGAGTTTGACCCAAAAACCATGGAGTTGAATTCTTATAAAACATCATATTCTTTCTGCTAAATCTACATGAACATTTTTTGAGGTTGATTTTACCTCATTTAGTCCAATGTGTGCTGAACAGGTTCTTAGAATAAAAACCATTTCACTGCTGCAGACCACCTTTGTTTCCAGCTCTGTGCTGAATAGGTTTTAGTATACAAAATTAACCATTCTTGATTCCTGCACTCATGTAGATATTTGTGGTTTGTTTTGCAGTTCGTTTGCGTGGTAGGAAGCGAACAATGGTGGGCTGACAATCACAAAACATTATAAATGCTATTCTAAGTGTAAATTTGTTAGTGATATGATTGTTTGCTACCAATCTTCAAGAAGCGTCTAGTCTGATTCCAGGCTTTACATCTAATTTTAAAAACAAGAAGCTTTTGTTATAAATATCACAGCATTCAACATTTTCTCACCAATTATGCTGAGGTTTTCTATCAACAAAAACTAACCATTCTTGAACAAATAATTGGGAAAAGTTATATTGTTAAGATTTTCAGAATGTTTTGTTTCTGTTGTATTTTGATATTGTTGTACATCTTTTGTATAGTGTAAACATTATTTCATCTCAAGGGATAGACACCTATAAGGGTGGAACTGCTTCTTGAAAAATGAGATTCATTCTTGCTTTCCCGTAAACATAATAGAGAAACATTTGCATTAGAGTTTATTGGGTTGTCTTAGCCACTAATGATTAGTTAAATGAGGATCATCCTTCATCAATTTACTCCTGCTTCTCTCCCACTCTCCCTTTCCAGTCTTCATTCTCTTCATATCTGGTCTAAATCTTTCCTTCCACTCTAAACACAGCATCTCTAAAAGCACCCTCTTGATACTTATTTTTATTATCAGAGATGTTTAAGCAGAAATTAACAAATTAAAAAGAAGAATAAGATAGAATTACCCTGGGAAAACCCTCCTCGATGGAGAAAAACCCAGCAACAATATTTCTTATATGTTGAAATGACTGATTACAATATAGCCAAATAATAAGGCCTCTTCACAAGATCAATCTGCAACTATAATGATACTGTAATATATATCACTGTATATATATAAACCCTCGTCTATATGCTCGATCTGCTTTATATAAGTGATGGTTGAAGATATGTATCAATATGTGATATATATATTGTAGTCTACTCTATCGATCTGTATCTTTTCTATCTGCTATGTTTTTTAATATATATATATATATATATATATCTTGATCTGCACTGTATATGTGTATTTATATTGATCTGCCTGAGGTAGAATATCGATCCACCTTAACTTCATACACCTTCGTTTATATATATGTATATGTTGATCAGTATATTATTATCATCTTCAGTGATATATGAAAGATTGTGGACCGCCTTATATACCCCCCTACATGTCTTGGGTGGGATGTGTCTATTGGAGATCGCACCCTTTGCCATTATCACGACTCTTGGCTTTTACTTGCACCTCTTTTGTATGGAATCGCTGCTGATAGATAATCATAATTATATTAGTTATTAAGATCATGCCCTTCTTAGTAGATATTAGATCGATATTGTTGAAGATAATTTGATATATAGTAATTATTGATTCGCCCTCCCAACGCTAATCATCAACACTCCCTCTTAGCTAGGAAGGATCTTCTTAGATTTTTGAGTTATAGAGTAATGTCCACCATGGTTACTCTCAGAGGGTGGCTCCATCATGGCTGCTCTCATGAATGAAATTACAAACGAACACAAGTGTTCATCATGGAATCACTCAACGTGACGTTGTCATCTCATCATGACATTCACCATGGCTACTCCCAAAGGGTGAATCAACACAAGTGTTAAGTCATGGAGTCTCTCACATGACATCCACTATAGTTACTCCCAGAGGGTGGAAAGAACGAGCGCCCATCACGGAATCACTCAATGTGATGCCGTCATCTCATCATGATGTTCACCATAGCTACTCTTAGAGGGTGGATAACACAAGTGCAAAGGCATGGATTCTCTCTCATGACATCCACCATGGCTACTCCCAGAGGGCGGAACAAGGGCTTTCACCTCAAAATTCACAGAGAAGAATGCATTAATAAGGGCTTGCACCTCAAACTTCTCCCTCACAGAGAATAATGCATTAACAAGGGCTTGCACCCAAAACTTCTCTCTCACATAGAAGAATGCATTATAGTACATCTCTAGAAATCACTTGTACTATGATTCCCTCTCTAACTCTAAGCACTAAAATAAACCTCTTGACATTCTCGTCCAAGGTTGCCTCTGTAGGTTTGTCAGAGTCCCTCTGAATTTGATTCTTCCTCTTTGAAGAAGTAGATCAATTTTAGAATAGAAAACCTTCTTAATCAACTTTAGAGTTTGGCTCCTTCTGAGATGCCCCCATGGCAAGTTCCAGAATAGTAACAAGTTGTGTAGATCTAAATTTGCAATCTCGAGCAAAGTGCCCATACTTGTCACACCTGAAACACTGAATGTGAGATAGATCCTTCTTCTTTGGTTCAGGGATAAAATATAATTCTTTGTTTCTATTCTTCTTCCATTTGCCTCTTTCTCTAGAAGTATATGTAGTAAGAACTTGATTTTCTACATCCTGATTGTTTTGCCCAATTCATCTTGTTGTCAACTTGGACTCTTCTTGAATACAATTAGTTCGAAGACGATCAAACTTGGGCAACTCAGATCTCCCACTGATGCCTTGAATAAAGAGCTCCCAAGATAAGGGAAGACCATTTAGTGCCAACATAACAAGATCTTTATATGCAATTATGTCCCCAATAGTGCTCATCTAATCTCTCAAATCAACAATCTTCATAAAGAAAGAGATGACATAATCTTCTTTATCCATTTTAACATGGTGAAGTTGTTGTCTTGAGGCAAGGGCTTTGTTTGTATTGTTGATCTCATACAATCCTTTTAGAGTATCAAACATTTCTTTCGCAGACTCCGACTTGGAGATGATTGGTACTAGGTGATTCATTACAGAGTCTATCAAGATCTTCTTAGCCTTAATATCATTTTTCTTCCATTGGATTTTCTTAGTATTATCTGAAGGTTGGGCCATATTACTTTCCACGAAATCAAGATCATTCTCCTCTAATGCAACGAATACCGAGGGTTTCCAAGAGTTGAAGTTTGAGGCTCCATCAAGCCTATCTTCTACTTTGACACTATTTACCATCTTTTTCGCACGAATTGCCCTTCAAGGATATGACCTAGATGATGGTTTGACTTTTTAAACAAATTTGTTTGGATCTTTTCTTAGACCTGCTCTGATACCATATTTTTATTATCATAGATGCTTAAGCAGAAATTGACAAATTAAAAAGAACAATAAGACACAGAATTACCTTGGGAAAACTTTCCTTCCTGAGGGAGAAAAACCCAACAACAATATTTCTTGTATGTTGAAATGAGTGATTACAATATAGCCAAATAATAAGGTCTCTTCACAAGATCAATCTGCAACTATAATGATACTGTAATATATATCACTGTAGATATATAAACCCTCATCTATATGCTCGATCTGCTTTATATAAGCGATCGTTGAAGATATATATATTAAAGAGCATAGCAGATAGACAAGATTCAAATCGATAGAGGGGACAATAATATATATATATATGTGTGTGTGTTGAAATGAGTGATTACAATATAGCCAAATAATAAGGTCTCTTCACACGATCAATCTACAACTATAATGATACTATTATATATATCATTGTAGATATATAAACCCTCGTCTATATGCTCGATCTACTTTATATAAGCGATCGCTGAAGATATATATATATATATATTGAAATGAATGATTACAATATAGCCAAATAATAAGGTTTCTTCACAAGATCAATCTACAACTATAATGATACTGTAATATATATCATTGTAGATATATAAACCCTCGTCTATATGCTCAATCTACTTTATATAAGCGATCGCTGAAGATATATATATATAAAATCTTCGGTAATATAGGAAAGATTGTGGGCCGCCTTATATATTCCCCTCCACGTCTTGAATGGGATGTGTTTAATGGAGATCGCACCCTTTGCCATTATCGTGACTCTTAGCTTTTACTCTCACCTCTTTGATATGGAATCATTGTCGATAGATAATCATAACTATATTAGTTATTAAAATCATGCCCTTCTTAGTAGATATTAGATCAATATTATTGAAGATAATTTGATACATAGTAATTCTTGATTCGTCCTCCTTATGCTAATCATCAACAATGCTATCATTCTACCTTACCAAGCTTCTATATCCCTAGATATATTCCAATAGGGAAAGAGAATTTCACACAGTAAACATCTAGGAAAAAAAAATCTTCCATAAAACTTCCCAGCAATGAAGGAAACTCCTCTAGAAGTCCAATTTGTCATGGAAGAAATAGAAAAGTGGGCTTTGGCTACTTCAACAAGGAGGATCAATCTATCGAGTCGTGGGAGCTTTTCCTAACCAAAAAACTAAGTATGTGGTTTAAATAAACTATAAAATTGGAAGCCCTTAAGAGTAGTGGAACTTCATATGATACAATCATTTCCTCCAACCACGAGGACCCAAATTTCAAAATAAGTTATGATTTGTGAAAGCATTTGGCCTATTTATGAAGCAGTGACATGCTGCATTCAAAGGAATAGAAATGTCCTAAGTTGAACGATCACCATGCTAAGTATTATTGAGGAATACATCACTGCATGTGATCTTACAAAACAGTTAAGATACTGTTAAATTTGGGAGTTGTTGAAGGGAACAACTAGTAGACAATTTAAATTTGCACCAAAATCCTTATGAAGAGCTCTTTGTAGGTTGCCAACGCCTTAAAGTTCCAACATTCATCACATAACTACCTTAATAATCTCTAGTCACCCAAAAATAAAGCATAAGAAACACTTGAAAATATAATTTTGTTGTTAACCCAACAAAAACTTGAAGTACACGAGTTGTGTTATTGGGTCCCCCAAACACCTCCGACCCCTCCTCCTTCATACCTACATCAGTCTAATTTGGGGCCAAGTATGAGGCTGGTTTTCCATGGGTTCACCTAGAGTCTTACGTGAGTACCTCAAGTTTCTTGTGGGCCTTTCAAAGGACCCACATGCCCAAGCAAGACCTAGGGCAAACCAAGGTGAACCTAGGGTAAAATCCAAGGGCCACTTAAAGAAAAAGCAAAAGAAATTCATTTTTTAAAGCATTTTTTATAAACAAATAAGAGCCAAATGCCTAATTTAATCTTTAGAAATTTTTTGAAAATGACATGCACTATGAAAGTTTTGTGTGGTTTCTAAGGGCTTCATTTGGGCTTAGTGGTGGGTGTGTTGCCCCTTGGCTTCATTGGGGTTGTTATACAAAGACCTCTACGAGGGTGCTGACCCTCAAATATGTGAGGGGCTCTTACCTTGAACCTTATTGGAGTCTTCACTTTCAAATCCCAATTAGCTATCAGGATCTTGTCACATAAGCAACTTGAATACAATGAGGGGGTGATTGTAATGTCTTCAAATAAAGCCACGAGGCTTAATGGTGCATTGGTTGTTCTTTCCTTGGACTACCCAAGAAGAAGAGGACGTAGAACATTATTGGGAAAGTGTTAAGTGTCTTATATTTTATTCTATTATTAAGTTGTGGGCTCATCATTATATGCAACTTAAGTGACTCTTAGCCTAAAGACTTAAGCTTTCTCCCTTTCCTAACATATGTACTTAAAGTGATTTTATTAAGCATGTGCCAAAAAGGTTAGGAGGTGTGTAATCCTAAGGAGCCTATTAGCTCATTTTTAGGGATTTTATTTGGACAGTTAGATTGAGCTTGCAATAGATCTATGGTTGAGATTAAATTGGGGTTCATTATATACCATTTTAGGGTTCTCTTGGTGCCCATTATGTGATCAATCTTTTCTCTATTGATGTTGCAATCTTTGGCTTAAGGTTCGAAACCTTTGGGTATCCCTAGTGTTGGAGAAACATATGGGCTCACTGTAGTTAGAAGGGTGTGTTTTGGTGGAAAATCTTGGGTCTGTGATGCCCTAACACATCATTTTCAGAGATGCAATTCTTTATCAGGTTTGGAGGCCATTTTATAGGTGAGTTTCAGAGTATTGGGATCAAATTTGGATAATTTACAACAATGTGTATTCATATTTCTAAGCATAACTGAAGCTAACAATAGAAAGGACAAGTTGGACAACCCTATTGTTGATTTTCCAGGGTTTTAGCAAGGACGCTATTAGTGCCTAAATCTAGATTCTTTTAATCATATTCATCTCAAAAAAATAAGGAAAAATCAATGTAAGTCATTTCTAAAAATTGTGGGTAGATTTAAAGTGTGTTTCTATAACTTTTTTATATTCAGAAATGCTAAAAAAAATATTTCAATTAACAGAAAAATCAGGTCAACAATCTGAATCTAAATCTGAGTTTGTTGAAGAATATCTTATTTACAAATAAAATTTTACAATTTTCTATTTCATATTTCTAAAAATCTTTTTTTCTACCCAATTTGGAGATATTATAGTGACACAAAATGAGATTTAGCTCACAAATGTGTTGACTTAGACACAACTTTCTAAAAATCTCTGTAGATGAGGCAAAATATCAATTGAAATATTGCAATCACATTAATGTTGATATTCATAGAGAGCTTTCAGATATTGGATGTCAGCTGAGAAAAAGGATAATGCCAGTGATACAACAATAATGAGTTGAAAGAGGAATTTAAGAAAAAAAACATAGATGAGCTATCCGGTGAAAAATATGAAGAGACTGACAAATATTGATGTGGATTTGTCTTGGTATGAGAACCACTCAACAAACTTCACTACCAAGATAGACAACATCCCTAGCAACAAAATCATTTTGAAGTTGAGGACTAAGAATGTCACGATTCCACAACATACAAAAATACCTATTGTCACTTGGGCGCTTAAGAATTACACAGCTAGAGAAACGACAACACAACAAGCATCGGTGGAAGGAGCCAAAGGGGGTCCATAGGACCCATCGCCATAGTTTTAGTTTGTTTGTTGTTTTGACATTTTGAGAATTTTATGAAGTCTCATTGTATTATACTTTTTTAATTTATATTTTATTATTTTAAAGAAGCAGTTTCAATACTCTTGGGTGGTTACTTTGCATGTCTTTAAATATGTAACCAAAAGACATTTGAATGGATCTAAATTTTTTATCTCCTTCATACTGTGGCATGATAGTGAGACAACAATGAGGACGAAATAATAAAGTTTTGCCTATTTTGAAAGGAATTGCAAGTTTGTGGGCATGTAAATTTGAATGTGTATATAGTAATATTTGTTGTAAACTTGTGTGCTTCAATTATCATCTTTTTGTGCGAGCGTGATATCCATTTACTAAGCATTCAACTCCTTTCTTAGTATGGTGATATATTAAATTTTAAAGTTTTATATTTTCTTCTAAATTTTCTGTTCATAATTATTGATATTTCAACCTCTGTATTGGTAGTTATCTTAACGATCTATTTTAAATTGTTGTTAATTGTGCTTCACATTTATTTCATGTCTATGACTAAATTTTAGTCACCTTTCCATGCTTTCTGGTTAAAAGTACACCTAATTGTTAGTTAATAGTTTGTCTTTGTGCCTGGGCAAAATAGAGTTAGAAAAGTTACTCATTTAAAAGGGACAAATATCCCGCCAGTTCAATGTGGTATTCTTAGTTTCATTATTGGTGACACTATCTTCTTGTTGTGACGTATGTTTTAGATCCTTCCCCAAATTTGCCTCAATCAAAACCATCATTGGTACAAAGAAAGGTTGAATGTTCTAGTACCCAAAACATTCCCTAGGTTGGTTATTAGAGGGTTGACAAACATATTCTTAAGAGTTGTCGAATGGTCCAAATAAGACCTTGCAATAGCTCAATTCTATGGGATTTGAAGTAGAGATGTTTTTAAAATGTACTATGTATTGTAGGCTTGGGTTGAGTTAAAGGAGTCAAAAAGCTAAAAGTAGAATCCCTAGCGTGAATGGGTGGGAAGTAGGATCACATCAACATATACATGTGATCATAGATGAGGATCTAGTCGTGATCAACTAAGAAGAGGATATGTCAAGGTTGTTAGGGTGGTGGTATCATGGTTTGGGTGACAAGCTTTTACCCTTGAGTCTTTTTGATGATGTGTTCATTGCCCCATGGTTCCATGGTGATGTTGCCATTTCAACACTTCTAAGCTATTGGGGTGGACTCTCTTCTAGCACTCCTTGTACAATTTTTGTTTTCTTTTTCACTTGAATCACTCTCATCTTTCCTCTACTTGAAGCATTGGAATTAAAAGTTTATTTTTTCTATTAATATGATTGATTTTTTAATACACAAATCTTTGTGATATGAGACTTTTTTACCCTTTTCACTACAAATTGCATTGCTACTTGTAGATGGTAATGATTTAAGATGAGAAAAAGAAATAAGATAGTGACCATTTAGATGAGAAAAAGGTAAGAGAGTAACCATTCAATTACATAGGGAAGAAAGAGAAATTAAACTAAGCTTTCATTATTAAATCATTTTATCTGAAAATTAAAACAATATAATCTTTTTATCCCATTCCTCAAGCTGAACATTTTTAACAAATAATTTCAAGTCCATAATAAACTTCCCAATTGTCGAGAAGTTTAATTTAAATGGTTGTCATAATTTATATAAAGTTAATGTAAAATTATTTGTAAACTTGAATTGCTTCAAATATAGTTTGTGCACAAGAAAAGAGTTAAGATCTTCATTTAGATCTAATATTTATTACTATATTTATAGTGTTCCATTTATGTCTTTAATAGGAATTTGAGCCATATAGTATCAAACTTAACTAAAAGTCAACATTTTAAAGTCATACCACATGATCCAATTTTTATTTTAAATGATCATTTTCCACAAGTATTATGTACTTAGACTAAATATTTTCTAAAAATTAACATTTTAAAGTCTTTTTGCATGACCCAATAATCGTGAAGAGGGTAGTAACATTTTGGTTAGAAACTATCCAAGTTAAACTTATTATAAAATATTAATTACAAGCACTATTATTATTTTCTTTAATAAATTTAATTCAACATTTTTCGACTAAGTTCAAATTATATAAATATTTAAATCTAGAAAATAAAAATAAAAACATTATTAACTTTCTTGCATCTTAATCTTTACAATATCATAATTGTAGAGGAGATTAATGGGGATGAAGTCCTCACTAGTATAGTGCATTATAGTCTTGAAATGTCAAGACAACCAATCACAATCACACTTCAAATAGAGTTAGACGAGATTAAATTTAACATTATTATTATTATTAGATGTTCTCTTTGGTGGGAGTTATTTGGTTTAGATGTCACAAGTGGATGGTATTCCTTGTGTGAGATCTTGATAATTAGAATATGCAACACAAAAATGATTATATAAATGTCACTTAAAAATTTGATCTCGAGTGTCTAACCTAATCCATTATATATGTAATTAGCATATTAAATTTATTAATTACTTTCCATGTGGAAGGTACATAGATTAATATTTACATTATTGTGATATTTTGGTTTCAATTAATATATATAAAGATGGAAGCCATCACATCATAACATATACAATTCACTGAGGATGATAAGAGCACTACATTTTTCCATCAATCTATTATGAAGAACAGAAGTAGGAACATTATAAGACATCTTATAAAAGATGATGGAATAGTCTTAAATGAGGATATGGAGATAGCAAAGGAAGCGCTTTCCTTCTTTTCTAAACATTAGGGAGATGATATTCAAGATAATACAAAATTGGAGGAGCTCCTAGACATAATGTCTAAAGTAGTTATTGCTCAAGATCTTAAAGAAATGGTGAAGCCAATCTCTATTAATGATGTCAAAAAGTTGTTTTCTCATTCAAAGCATACAAAGGATGGATTCTCCATGTTTTCTTTCAAGATTTTTGGGAATTGATCTTCTGGGGATTTGTTGAATGTTTTTCTTCAAGTTTGAAATGCTTTTGAATTAAATAATTCCACCTTCATAGTCTTTATTCCTTAAAAATATAATGCTTCTACTATTCAAGATTGCAAATGTATAAGCTTAAGCAATACCATATACAAGATTCTCTCCAAGCTAATTATTAATAGGTTGAAATTAGTCCTTAGTAAGATGATAGCCAATAATAAAAAAAGGCTTTGTGAAAGGAAGACATATCATGGATGCACCCTTAACTACTCATGAAATTATCCACTCCATGGATTCTAGTAGGAAGTTGGGAATGGTTTTGAAGTTATATATTCTCAAAGCTTATGATAGGGTATCTTGACCTTTTTTGCACCCTTAACTACTCATGAAATTATGCACTCCATGGATTCTAGTAGGAAGCTGGGAATGGTTTTGAAGTTAGATATTCTCAAAGCTTATGATAGGGCATCTTGACCTTTTTTATGACAATCCTTCAAAAATTCAATTTTAAAGGCAAATTCCTTAAGTTAATATTTTCTTGTGTTGCCACTCATAATTGCTTTGTTTTGGTTAATGGGGTCCCTATATTTTTCTTCTCTTGTGGGAAAAGGATAGGCAAGGTGACCCCCTATCCCCTTGTTCATATTTGTTGCAAAAGTTTTGGAAAGATATTTTCAAAAAATGCTTGCCCAAAAAATCCTAAAAGAAGTTAAGATTGCTTCTTGTATTCCTCCAAAATCCCATCAACAATTTTTTGATGACACTATTTTATTTGGGAAAGCTTCTATTGTGGAAGCTAGACATGGAAAACCATGCTTGAGGACTATGCTAATGTGTTTGGACAATAACCAACTATAACAAAAGAAAGCTCTACTTTTATAATGCTAACAACATAATTATAGATCGGGTTATGGAGATTCATTGTTACCAATCTACTTATCTCCAAACCTCTTATCTTGGTCTTCTCCTTATTTCTAAAAAGCCAACTAATAACTATTGAAACAAGATTATAGAAATATTTTAGAGGAAAATGGTAGGATGGAAAGGGAAATTGCTTAGTCAAGTTGAAATAACTTTTTTGGGATTCCTTACAAAATATTCTTGTCTATTACCTTTCTCTTCTTAATATCCATATTTTTATTGCGAACAGAATTGGGCAAAATTCAAAGATATATTTATGGGCAAGAATAAAAGAATGTTCAAGAGTATCTCTGATAAGTTGGGAAAAGGTGTGTATCCCTAAACAACATAGCGACCTTGGAATAAGGAGAATAAAGTTGTTCAATAATGAACCAAAATTGGTTGGTAGTTTCTTGAAGGTAATAGAGACTAAGTTAAAATCCTAAAAGACAAGTACTTGAATAGTGGGGATCAAAGTAGTTTTACCCATGTTAGTCAACTTCCCCAAGTATTTTTTATATGGAATAATATCCTTAAAACAAGGTTCATAATTAAATAGGGAGCTAGAAGAAGAATTGGGAATGGCAGGAAAACTCTCTTTTGGGAAGATTCTTGGAGTAGTGGTCCCTTGTTTACTTCAATCAATAAGATAAATAGTATAAAAGAAAGGCTATCATGATCTCTTGCGAATAAGCTACATGATTATACTCAATTGGAGGGAGAAGTTCTAAGTGAAAATATTTCAAAGTGTGGGTGTAGGGGGAGAGACAACCAAGAATTGGTAGTCATGACCTTAACCAATTGATGGGGGATTGTATTTTTTATTATAGGGATAGGAAAGATGACCGAGTTTGGTCTTTGATCCCTTTTGGTGATCTCTCAGTTACATTTGTCTACTCCTCGCTGGAAAAAGCCTCTCATAAAATAGTATGAGTTTGATTGGAATAAGGTTTGGAATCCTAAACTTATCCTAAAAGTTAACAATATATGGTGGGTTGTTTCTCATATCAATATCCTTACTATTGACAACCTTAACAAAATGGGCTTCAAATTGATCAATTGTTGTTCTTTGTGCTATGAGAATTTAAAAAATATTGATCACCCATTCTTTCATATAGCTTCACTCAAGAAGTGTGGTCCCAAACCCTTTCCATTCTCCTAATTAAGTGGGTCTTTCCTAAGTCCATCTTGAAGTTAATTGAAAGTTGTAATAATTTTCCTTACAAACACAAAATCATAGCTAATGTGTGGAGACAAATCTCCTAATTTTTGTAGCATGGAGTGCAATGCCCCACCAAGGAACCCTTGGACAACAAGGACAAAACACATGCTAACAGAGACGAACCGGTTTTTTTGTTAAACCGACTAATGATCCATCATAAATTGCTAACATTGCAATTACATATAATAGTTACTCTATACATAACCATCAAGTCCTATAAAGAATGATCAAACACGAAAAACAATATATCTTATCTAAGGGTTCCACGACACTTAGCTCAATACCAAAAGCATCATACAAGTTTCTCTACAACATTCGTGGCGTGAAAATTGATGAAATAGAGGGTTTAGGGTGAAGGTAAAACCATAAAACATCATCCAATAGGGCCTACTCTCAAAACTAGGCACCTAGCCCTTACATTTTGCTATTCTAAGAAAAGGTGCTTAAGTCCATTGTTAAGGTGCCAAAACACATTCAAAAGTGCTAAAAGATAGAATGGGGCGCTAAAACTCAAATTTTCAACCTCTAGACTATCTTAGTCTAGATAGGCGAAGACACTAATGTGCAGGTTGAGACACCAATCTAGCACACACACTAAAGTATAGGCGGGAGCGCTAAACTAGCTACTTAACCCAATTTTCATGGTTTGGCCTCATGAACTTGATTCAAATCGGATTCATACATAGTTCTTAGCCTAGTATAACACATTTACATCATCCACATCAAGGTGAGGTCCTATTTTCTTAAAACTAAGCTATATACATGATTACATTGTACATCTTATTACATATTGATACAAGTGCAATACAAGGATTATAAATACATCAATGAAACATCATAAGTGCATGAAGAAATGAGGTAACATCCCAGAACCACTTGATATATGTACATAGGTACCCAATAATGATTAACCATGCCACCTGACCATGTGATACCCTCAAGCCCACTTCACCATTCTTGCAAAGATAACCATATGGTCCAGAAATTCATACAAGAAACCATGCAGTAGGGCTTACAAGAAAACTTACAAGCATGAAATTCAATCAAGGAGGTAATACCATAATAGGGTACATGGGGTGTCATGACCTCTATACATTCCACATGGATGTGCAATCCTCCAAGTAGAACAATATCAAGCCACAAGTATGCATTGAAATCATGTAAGCAATCTAAATAACTCAAATGCGGCAAAAAGTACAAGGGATCCATCAAATGCACCATTTTGAGGGTCACTAGTCACAACTAGACGAGGTATATGTGGAGAGTCCAAAAGTGGGAGCACCATCAATTTTTTCTTGTTATATGTATTTACCCTCATTTATTTTATTGGATTATTGTGTTATCACTTATATTTAGAAATTCCTCAATTGGCTTTCCCAGTAGCCCCTTTGTGTTGTGAATCCCAATTGAGATATTAAGTAACTCCTCAATTGGCTTTCCTAGTAGCCCCTCTGAGCTAGGTCATCCTAATTTAGCCAACTCCTCAATTGGCTTTCTTGACAACCCCTTAGAGTTGTGACATCTTGATTGAGAGTTTATGACTCACGTGTTACTCCTAAATAGATTAAGTGTTGTCATTAGTATTCAGTTGTACAGTCGGTAAACACAGAAAGATAGTTCAGTCAGTTATTAATACATAGTAGTCACCGAGCAGAGAGATCGCCGAGTATAATAGTTACCGAGTTCAAAGGATTACCGAGCGCCAGTGAACACCGAGATCGAGAGACAACATTTACCAAGTAATCCAGAGTTCACATGAAAGATTGGAATGGCACATAGTTCAAGGTGAACAAAATTTTGTTGAGCAAGAAAATAGTTTACCAAGATCGAAGTGAATATTTATTGCGGATGTAATCATTTAATGAATAATGATTCCTATGTAATGGTGATCTAGGTTAATCTTATGAATCATTGATCTTAGGTTTTCTAAGATAATGTAAAACCCTAATTAGGTCAAGGTCAGTTTGATATAAAATTTGTAAAGGTGTCATTTTGACAAGTATCTTCAAGAAGTAGCTGCACTCAAGGACATCTGAAGTTCAGATAGGGTTTTGATAGAAGAATTTCTACAAAAGTATTCAATTTATCAGAACAGTTATAAGGCTACCGAGCAGTTCAGAAGGATATACTCATCACAACAAGGTGATATATTTATTGTATTTAAAGGATCTGATATCAACAATTTGAGTTGTATTTCATTCAGGTCATATATCACTGTTACTCTCTAACAATTGTAGGAGATTCAAAATCTCCTAACAGAGTGGACTTAACCGTTCTTAGTTAAATCTCTTAACCGAGTGCACACATGTATTGTGTTGCTAAAATCCTTTAATCGGGTAGATCTAGCTGATCTTTTTGTTACTCCTAACAGGGTAAGATCACCAGAAGTGATCAATCTTTGTAAGCCTTAACTGACAACTTTATTTCTGCAGAAGTGAATCTTTGTGGGTTCCATCCCCAACACAATTTTTACTTTCTTACAAGGGTTTATACAATACCAAAATACATGTGTCATGTGTATTGAAGTTTCATCAATGTTTTATTGATTTACTTACATGCATTTACATTTCAGTTATATTATTGAATGTATTTTGGATACTATCTACACAGTTAGTTATTGAAATTGATGTTTACAAGGATTAGTTTGAAATTTTTTAAGGGTGTTGATTCACCCCTCCCCTCTCAATACACACCTTTCCATAATTCCAACATCAAGGTTACAAAAACAATGTTGCAACAATTTCTAGCTCACATATTGCACTAATCCCATTTTCCACACTTTATACTTGTCGACAATGGTCATGACATATGCTCCACTGGCAGCATGCCAAGAGCTCAAATTCACGTTGATCCCACTATGGTTTCTCACGTGCCATCTCATTGATGATCACATGATCATACTCATTTCACATGAACCATTATTACAATATAAAATATATGACTCATTCATTCCCAATAGGAAAATTACCTAAAATCGGGTGCATTCACACCACCCAAGCCAATATCATCAATTTTTTAAACTTAACAAATTGAAAATCTAGAAGAGCCCATTGGTTCCTTGATAAACCCCATCACAAAAATGCATTAAATGAAAAATTCATCCAACCAATCAAATTATGATAACATAAAATCATGAAAACCATCATTTTCACATAAATATAGAAAAACAACCAATTCTTCAAACAAATATGCAATTTAACTAAATTCACAAATCAATACATTTCCCATCAATCCATAGCAATTAAATCAAATTTCAAGAGGAATACGGGAAGAAATATCAAGAACTTACCTCAACAAGAAAAAATCCAAGGAATGGTAAGTTGAGAAATTCTCCACCAAACAAAATGAGATTTCAAAGGCAAGAAGATTTCAACGAGAGGAATCCAATAAACAAAGGATCATAGTTTTCTTTTCACTCAAATCCATCCCCCAAGAACAAGTTCAAATTAATGAAGAAGGTTTTTGAAGAAAACTCATGACAATTAGGAAAAACAAAAGATGACTTAAAATAAGAATGAACTGTTTTCATTATATAAACGTTTCTTAAAAAATAAAATATTTTAACTCACTTAAGTTAAAACCACAAAATAAACTTTTAAACTATCATATCCAAATTAAATAAATAAGCCCCAATTTGATTAAAATGCCCATAGAATATTTGTCGGCAACAATAATAATAATATACTAACCAATGACATTAGTTATTAAATATATATACTATTTTACTCATGCACTTGATGGCAACTATTACAAACAACTAGAATGCACAAACACTTGTTGCTAGTCTCATCACATTATGCAAGGGTAGCCAGATGTTACCATGCAGTAGCCAAAGGTTATCATGTGTTAACTGAACATGTAGGAATAAGGGACATGACGATTGTTGCCTACAAGTAGGAATGACAATTAGGCTAGACACATGCATGGCCATTTGATTAACTCCAATTTAACCACTATTGGGAATATTATAGGCACACTCAGACCTGTGAAACTAGGTGGATTCAATGCCTAGTACCTACAATCACTCAAACACCACATGCCAAGTGTACTATAATATATATAAATAGTCAAAGGACATACAACATCATCAAATAACACTAGTCAGTGAAAGGGAACTTTAGCAACGTAATCATTCTATAAATGTTACAACACCACCCCTTCTCACATAAAATCATCATCTATCTATTTACATCAATTAATCACTAAATAATATTAAATAGGACCAATATCATTACATCATTTAAGAATCACAATTATAAACCCATCTAAGCTAACATGTCAACCATCATTAATTATTAGTGGTAACATAAAATTTCATAAAAGGTCATGAACTACCACTGGTTAGCAACAATCATCATGAAATAATGTAAGAAATTATTTAACAACAACAATGAACATGTGATAGATCCCTGAACCAGATTACTAAAAAATACATGAACAACCATGACATGCACATCAAATGACGGGCACCATATCAACACTCATAAAGAAATCATCAGCAATGTCATAAGGCCATAACACCATCTATGCATGGAAAATGTAACCATACACCATCACAAATTTATTACGCAAATATGATAATCTCTACAATCACAAGTATAATCTACTATTTGCATCAACAATGTCATCCCAAGAAAAAAAGAATATAACAATAGTTGAATCACCGACATGCTACTATCAGGAGGATGATATGCAAATAGACATATGGTAACCAAACACAAAGTCCATCTTGAACCATAACAAGCAATGTGCTAATGTAACTGCATAATCCAAATCATCAAAAAGGAACCATTACATCATGATCCAACATAGTCAAACAACATATGTCCATCTAGCATACAACAAGCACACAAAATTACATAAGTCAATAAGGCAACAACCAAAACTTGGTCATGGCATACAAAGGTCTACATCCAACCAAACATGGTGCATAAAAGAAAATGTGAGAGCACTACATGGAGTTTGTGGAAGGAGAGAAGACGTAGAAATTTTAGAGACTATAAAAGGATTAACAAGGGCGTGCTTATGTCGTTAAAGTAAAAAATTCAAGAAAGTATCACTGCTAGTATCTATAGTTTTTTTTTGGATTAAGGGAAAAATAGGTTTTGAAGGGGCTACGAAACCCTTTAAAAAAGAAACAAGATGTAAACAATAAACACCCCCAATGAAAAACACTGCTGGAAACAACTCCAATCAACAGAACCCAGAAAACCAGCAACCAACACGCTAGCATTAAACAAAAAGAATTCAACATTGTTACTTGAGATAACCTAAAGCTCCAGACAACCTGAAAAACAAGAGCTCAAAGTAGCTAACAAAAAACTAACTTTTAGCCCCACGCTTATGGGAGCGAAGAGTCATATCAAAAGAAGGTGAATATTTCTTGTGTTTCTTTCCTTTAACAACAGTCCAACCCTCTTCCACCTTGGCAATAGCTTCCTACCAATCCGAAAATCCCAATTGAGGGAAATCCCCAGCTTGCAATAACAAACCAGCAACAACAACTGACACAGAATCCAAAGCAAAAGCACTGATAGAGGGTGTAGACACAAAAATCCTACACCCACCCCTCATAGGAGAGGCAACATGGGAAGTGAGAGATGAAGATCTTTCCTCAGCAATCAAACCAAGAGACGGTACAATCAGAGAAGCAATAGCAAAAACATACTGACCCACAAGAACCTCAACAACTCCAACATTAGAAACTAGAGTCGCTAAAGGAGAGGGAGCAGAAGGAGGGACTTGCGTAGCCACCTGGAAGAAAATATTATGAGAATCAGATTTCTTCTCAACCATATAGTGTTGAACAGAAGCTCCATTCCACCAAGAGACCACATATTTCTTTTTCCCCAAACCACACTGAGCAACCATATGCCCAATTTTAAAACATCTTTTACATCTAAAAGGAATCCCTTCATAATCCAATGTTTGAGTCCAACTTCCTTTAGGGCCTGTTTGGGTGCTAGAATACCAAATGCCAATTCCAGTCAATTATGGAAGATGCTGCAATTTTGGAAGATACAAATCCTAAAAATTATTTCTGGAATATGGGCTGATCCGTTTGGTTCACTTGGAAGATGACTAAGAAGATGCATAAGGAATTTTAATTCTTTATTTTAATTTCTTTAAATATGGTGTGTATATGTTTGTATATATACACACATACATGTGTGTGTATATACACATATGCACACATGTGTATACATGTGTGTATATACATACATGTATACACATATACACACATGTGTATATATATGCATGTGTGTACATGTGTGTGTATACACACATACACACATATACACATACATGTATTTATATATACATACATGTATATATATACATACACATGTATATATATACACATACGTGTGTGTATATATACACATATATGTGTATATATACACATACATATGTGTATATATACACACATACACATATATATACACATACATGTGTGTATATACACACATGTATATATATATATATATATATATATATATATATATATACACACACACACATGTGTGTATATATACACAAATACACACACGTGTATATATATATTTGTGTATATATACATACATGTGTGCATACATACACATGCATATACACATATGTGTATATACACACACATGTATATATATACACACATGTCTATATACACACATGTATATATATACATCCTTATAGTCATGGATCCCACAAAATATTAAATTTGGTTTTATAAAAATTGGAATTGGAATTCAAAATTCCAATTACACCTATTTGAGTGGAAGATGAAATGACCATTTTGGGGGCAAAATTGGAATTTTGAAATTCCAATTCCAATTTTTTGGATGGACACAAACATGGAATTGACATTATCTAGAAATCTAATTCCGGAATATGGGCTCTAATTCCAACACCCAAGCGAGCCCTTAGAGGAATTGAAAATAATCTCTGCAAAAAGCCAATTAGAAGGATCAATGTCAACAAGAATAAGAGCAAATGTAGAATGAAAAATATTAGAAGAGTCTTCATCCACCAACAAAAAGTCCCCTAGGGAATTAATAACCCACTAAAAAAGAGAATCAACCCATAAATGAAGGGGGAGATGTAATGCCCATAGTTTGATTTTCTATATGTTATGGTTATTTTAGGATGATGAATTATATGTTAGGATATCATTGATGCTTATGATTTTACTGACCCCATAATTGCATGTGTTGTAGATCTCTATAGTTTTGTTGATCATTAGTGCTTCACACTTAGTCATATATCTAGGCAATGATGATCGGTCACCACTGCGACTGAGTCATTTTGTAAAGGCCAAGTTATATATTGTATACTTACCGAGCAGTAGTACTGCCGAGTAAAGTCATGGTCACTATGTGTTTGTATTATGCCGACTATAGTTTTCGTCGAGTTACATATATCAATGATTACCGAGTGACAGAGAAGTTTAACCGATGCCGAGTATAGTTAATGTCGAGTACCAAGAATAGTTTTTGTTGAGTTAGCCAGGAATGACATACAAGTTTGGAATGGCACAATGATCAAGGTAAACCATTTTTGGTGATAGTAATATTTTGTATTTCATCTATTGAGGTAATTACGCATCCATTTTATTATCATTGATCCCTATGTAATACCTAGAGCTAATCAGAAAATTGTATAGCTTAGGTAGCAATAGAAATAATTATGAACCGTAGATCTTGAATCGGTAAAACATTTTTGTTATTATATAAGGTCAAGATCTAAAACCAAGAGAAGTGTGTGAATCGGAGAGATAAGAGATATTGAGATCAAATGAGTATGAGAGAATGATTAGAGAGATATATTCAAAATAGTTAAGTATTCAAACAGAGTCCAGTGACCAAGCTAAGCAGTGAAAGGGTAGAATCAAGAAAGATCAGATAGAAGAGATCAACAATATACAGTAAAGAGGAGATCTGTAATCTGCATGTGAGTGCAAACTGAAAGATCAGGTACTGAGATATTTTGACCAGTGTATCAGGGTAAATCTCTTAACTGAGTAGTCTTAACAAACTTTATGTAAATCTCTTTACCGAGTGCTTACTTTGTTGTAAGTTTATAAATCCTTTAACAAGGTAGACTATATAAGTCTTTTAGCTTTTGACAGAGCAAACCTTTCATATGGTAGATCATGAATTGATCACATTTTGTAAGCCTTAACAGGCAAAACTTATTACTGCAGTAGTGAAGATTTGTGGGTATCATCCCCACTCTAGTTTTACCTTTCAAGGGTTTATGGGTTACCAAAACTATGGTGTTATGAGTGATTTCATTTATGCTACTTTATATGTTTAGTTACTTACAATGATCAAGTTTTGTTTATGTCATGCATAAAGTTTTATCAGATTAAAAAGGTAAAGTAGGCAATATTTGATTCACCCCCCCTCTCAGTATTACTTTCCCACTTATATTTCCAACAATTGGTATCAGAGCCTCATCAGTTTAGCTGCCAATTTAGAAGTGCAGACAGAAGTTTTAAAGATTGCTTCAATAGCTTGGACAAATGCACTCTACATGATCATAGTGCTCCATAAACCTTTTCTGGAGAAATTTTGTGAGCTACCTACTGATGAAGAAATTCATCATGTCAAAAACAAGGGGGAATCATCATGACACGAGTACGGACAAGGACTGAACAGAGACAGGTAACAAAAATTTTGAATGTATATATATCTCAGGGGGAGTATTAGGCTAGTACAAACATATTTTTGTAATTGTAAATACAAATATCATGACAAAGTGTTTTTGCCACTAATGTCAAAGGGGGAGATTGTAGATCTCTATAGTTTTGTTGACCATTAGTGCTTCACACTTAGTCATATATCTAGGCAATGATGGTCGGTCACCACTGCGACCGAGTCATTTTGTAAAGGCTGAGTTATATATTGTATACTTACCGAGCAGTAGTATTGCCGAGTAAAGTCATGGTCACTATGTGTTTGTATTATGCTGAGTATAGTTTTTGCCAAGTTACATATATCAATGATTACCGAGTGACAGAGAAGTTTAACCGATGCCGAGTACAACTAATGTCGAGTGCCAAGAATAGTTTTTGCCGAGTTAGCCAGGAATGACATACAAGTTTGGAATGGCACAATGATCAAGGTAAACCATTTTTGGTGATAGTGATATTTTGTATTTCATCTATTGAGGTAATTACGCATCCATTTTATTATCATTGATCCCTATGTAATACCTAGAGCCAATCAGAAAATTGTATAGCTTAGGCGACAATAGAAATAAATCTGAACCGTAGATCTTGAATCGGTAAAACATTTTTGTTATTATATAAGGTCAAGATCTAAAACCAAGAGAAGTGTTTGAATCAGAGAGATAAGAGATATTGAGATCGAATGAGTATGAGAGAATTATTAGAGAGATATATTCAAAATAGTTAAGTATTCAGACAGAGTCCAGTGACCGAGCTAAGCAGTGAAAGGGCAGAATCAAGAAAGATCAGATAGAAGAGATCAACAATATACAGTAAAGAGGAGATTTGTAATCTGCATGTGAGTGCAAACCAAAAGATCAGGTACTGAGACATTTTGACTAGTGTATCAGGGTAAATCTCTTAACTAAGTAGTCTTAACAGACTTTATGTAAATCTCTTTACCGAGTGCTTACTTTGTTGTAAGTTTATAAATCCTTTAACAAGGTAGACTATATAAGTCTTTTAGCTTTTGACAGAGCAAACCTTTCATAGGGTAGATCATGAATTGATCACATTTTGTAAGCCTTAAGAGGCAAAACTTATTACTGCAATAGTGAAGATTTGTGGGTATTGTCCCCACCCCAGTTTTACCTTTCAAGGGTTTCTAGGTTACCAAAATTATGGTGTTATGAGTGATTTCATTTATGCTGCTTTATATGTTTAGTTGCTTACAATGATCAAGTTTTGTTTATGTCATGCATAAATTTTTATCAGATTAAAAGGGTAAAGTAGGCAATATCTAATTCACCCCCCCCTCTCAGTATTACTTTCCCACTTATATTTCCAAAATGTGTATGGTTGATGTGTATGTTTTGTATTTCTGTTTGACATGCCTGATGTGGTTGAGGGATGGAGTCATAGTTACTTTCTTGAAAGATCCACATGATCGGTTGATCTCCGCCATTTCTTATTTATATTTACACACACACACACATATATATATATACATGCTCATCTTTTATGCAGGTTTGCAGGTATCGGGCATCAACTTCCCTGAATTGTTAGGATGAGCGCGCTCTATCGCAATATCTCAATGGTAAGAGAGGGGAGATAACATACAAATCCAAATCCCAACCCAAGCCATTGATTGTCCTAAAAATAATGGACAAGTATATATTTTCTACCCATCCAAATTTGTCAAGATGATGTGAATTTGTGAGCCCTTCCTTGGTGTTTGTTTTTTGTTTAAGTTAGTTGATTTTTGTGTTTTGTGAATCAAGTGAATTTGCTTGTGTGGATTATTTAATTTAAATAATTAAATTAAGAGTAATTATGAGATTAGAGTAGTTTTTGTTTTTAGCAAGCTCTGCGTAGGGGGAAGTACCCATTATATTGCCAGATTAAAAAGATACAAAGGGAGATGGAGATACAACTCCAAGAACAAAACAGAACAATCAAGGATCAATGATACAGATACATGATCCCGTTACCAATGGAAATCAGCCTAGCCACTACTTCCAGAAAAAGATTATCGTTAGCCTGAAGAAATACCTCAAATTTGGACAAATTGTACTCCTTCACGATGTTTGCCTTGTAAATCGTCCAAGCCTTCCGCATGAGTTTTTTCTTCCCTTCTGCCCCAAGACAGAAGTGCCCTAGCTAACAGTTGTCAAACATCTTGGTATCAATAAGGTCCAGTGCTAATACCACCTATGTGTACAAATCATATGTTATCATTTTGCGCACCATTCCTACCACGGGCAGTGAGTTACCGAGGACCTGTATAATGGGCTGAAAGAGATCCGCTATTAGCCTCCCGTCATAGATGTGGCCTCCAGACCAGTATTCAACTCCCAAAATGACCACCATGGTCACCTGCTCCCGCTCATTTGCCAGGTTGAAAATTCAGTGAATCTGCTCCTCCAACGACTCCACTTTCTTGCAACGACAACTGATGCCCAAGAAACTCGCCATATTCTCGCTGTTGAGAAATGAAAACAAAAGGTCCATTTAAATGACAATATTGTCCCACCTCTATTGAGGCTCTACTCAAAATAATACATCATATCTATATGCTGGATATGCAGGACTGAAGATCGAATAAAATTGAAAAAGACTGGAGCCATGTGACTGGTACTTTGCAGTCTCCTTTCTGTTCAAACTACCATCTCCCTCTGCCAGTATTGTCTAGTTCTGCCAATGTTACCCAACCCTTGTCCTCGAGAGAGATTCATTGTCTACAGAAATGATGTCCTGTAGTCCATTCAGGATCTGATCGTCCTACCCGAAATCTATTTCAGATTTTGCATCAATTCCCATATTTGTCAAGTGGTCTGTCGTTCTATTACTTTCACGAAAAACATCTTGAATACAATAGTCATCCAAATTTTTTAAAGACTCTTGGATCCGTGACAACTAGCTAGCCAACCTCCAATTGTTGAAATCAGCTTTTGAAACTCCATTTAGAATGATTTGTGAGTCTCCTTCTATAACTAGTTTTTTAATACCATTACTAGCACACCAACTAAGCCCAGCCTCCAAAGTAGAGATCTCAACCACATTATTGGTAGTGACACCTGTACTCCTTGCTATGCCTCATAGCATTTCGCCCTTGTCATTCCTGGAGATTAGAGTGGTTATATTTTATAAATATGGAAATATTAAATATAAGGAATATTTAATTATTAAGGGTAATTAAATACCTTTGTTAATTAAAAGATTGAATTAAAAGTCTAAAATTAGAATAAAAGGATTTTAATTAATTATTAAATTCAAATATAAAAATTAAAGGGCATGGTTGATTTATTTAATATCTAATTTATCAGTTTGCATAGTTAATTATGTGCTAAAGTATTTAATGAGTAATTAAGTGATTATATGCAATTTAAGTTCCACATTCGGTTTAAGTGAAAACTGAATTAGAATTTCAAGTTAAAAGTTGAGTTAGAAATTATAATTAAAAGTGCATTATTTTATTATTAAGTTATTTTAATCATGTAAGTGATTTGATGTAAACTAGGTAGAGAGAGTTGGGTTCTGCTTTAGGGTTTGCATGTTTTAGAAACCCTAGGAGGAATATGTCTTCTTTATGAGGAGTTTTTGGGTAGTATTTTTCAATTACCTCTATCAGATTTTGGAGGAGCTCTTGGATGAATTTAGAAGATTTTTGGAAAGCTTGGTTTTGTGAATGTTGTTTTGAGATTTGTTGAAAGCTTGGATTTCAAAGGTTAAATTGAGTCTTTCTTGGCTTCATTTTTCAAGCGTTGTTTGAGGTAGGGTTTGAAACTTTCCTTCTATAAAATTGTTTCATTTGAAAAGATTGTTTGCTTCGTGCCTGGATTTGTTTATGAAATGGATTGGTAATTGGATTTATGTTTTTAAATTAGGTTCGCTCTTGTGAAAATTTGGATTAGGTTGATGTTAAATTTGATCTGGTATTATGTTTGGGTGGTTGAAAAATCCTAGAATGGAACTTTAAGAAATTGAGTGAATTTTCTCGATTAGCGTATTTACCCAGAAAAGATTGATATTTTGTTCTCGATATGTTGCATAAAGATTGAATTAGAAATTGCATGTGAAATCAAAATCAATAGATATTAGTTGTCATAAACCCTAATTCCATTTAAGAATACACACACACACACACACACACTTTTGTTTTAAAATAATTCAAAATAAAAATATACAAAAAAAGATTCACTCTAAAACAAAAATTCATTAATAAAAGGTTATTTAAAAATATATTTATATGTAATATAAATTTTATATATATAAAAAATTATTCAATAAAAAAATTAAAAACAATACATATGGGTGGGAGTCACGCCATGCAAGGTGGCCTTACCATCGATATTATTGAGGGGGCAACTTTAGTTAAAAAGTGCACCCCTTATTCTTAATACTAAGGTAAGAAGGGGGAGGATAGGTAGGGACCAGGCACCCCATGCACTTTTTCTATAAGTCTTGTTATATATGCATTCAAAAGTTAGTGGGTTATGTTAAGTCATTTTAGGATTTACTTATTCATTATTTTATTATATTTGCTTTCTAAAAAAATAGATAAATTAGTTTATAACTAATATTTATAAATCTAATTTTTTATTTATATTTAAATTAGTTTGTTTAGTTTTTGTGTGTGTATGCTAAACACCTTTATGAAATTAGGATTATTAACTAACAAATCAAAGCAAATACAATGCAAATTTAACTAAGAATTAAAACTAAAATCCATGACATCTCATGGTTCCCTAATTAGATGTGGTAAGTAGAGCTCTCAACTTTGTATTCCCTACTAGTGACACTTCTAAAATGAGAAAGTATGATGCTAAAATACTTAATCTAGCTCACAATAATCCATTATGCAAATGATAAATTGAAATACTAATGCTAAATGCTCTCAATTGCTATCAAATGCTCATAAAATGCCTATAATAACAATGCTTTTGCTCTCTAATTCTCTTCTATATTATTGCTCTCAAAATGCCTTTTATTTATAGTAAATTCCCAAGGGTAGGGGGTAGAGTGAAGTAATCATGATTTAGCCTTGGTTGAGTCAAAAACTTTGCAATGTTTTTAAATGGGGGGACAATTTAAATGTTTGTCTCAAAGCTTTGGACAAAAGGACAAAATTGAGTGGATGAGATTGAAAGGTTGGAATGAGTGATTGAGATTCATTCTTTTTGAATGATTTGTCTTTTTGTCCTCAATTTTCATTGGTTGCTCAAATTTGTTGAAAGATATTAGGATTAATTAAATTCAATTAATTAATTAAATTAGCCATGTAAGGAATAGGTTCATTTTGATTTTTTATTTAACAACTATACAATTAATTGATTCAAATCATTTATATAGTATTTTTCACCCCTTTAAGCTTTGATTTAATTATTTAACATCATTATTTGATTTTTCCTTTGATTTAATTATTTAACATCATTATTTGATTTTTCCTTTGATTTAATTGATTTTGTCCAATTTGATTTAATAAATGTCCATTTTGATGTGAATTAAAACATTTTGATGATTTTGAGCCATTTTATTGATTTTAAAGCACTTGCCCATTTTTTAGTGTCTACAAATGCCCCTCTTTGAATTGATGTGCGAAGAACATTGATTCAAAGAAAATTTTAAGTGCTGATCGCTTTTAGGTCCTGGTTTACTGATACTTATATGATTGCTAGGTCCTGATATGAAACTGATTGCTTCTTGATATGATATGCCTCTGATCTGATTTGATAAAATGATGTGCCACTGATAATGATTCCAAAAAATTTGATATGTCCCAGATTTCCTTGATGTTTGATACCAATTTGATACTCTAATGCCCCCTCAGAAATGAAACATATTGATTGCTTGATTTGAAAAATTTTTATGATGATTGATCTAATATGTTTTCATTTCTAAAAAACATTGATGATATGCCATGATTTACAATTTGCCCCGATTGATTGGTAGGTTAATATAGGTCAAAGTCAAAATTTCACCTCTAAATTAGGTCAAAATTAGCTTAAATAGGTTGAAAAACCTTGATTTACTATTCATTTTCACTTTTGACTATTGAGATTTTGTTCTGATCCTACCTTGATTTTCATGATGGTTGTCCCTATCAGAGAGCATCAGTTCAAGAGGATTCATCGGTATCAGTGGCCACCTAACTATGGATCTCCAGTAAGTCATTGCTAACTTCCTTTTTGCATTTATTGATCGTTTATAGCATTTATTGCATTTTTTCCATATTCTTGTATTTTTTATTTTGCAAAATCAAGCCTAGGAATAGTTAAATGCCGCATAGTCCTTTTAAGTCACACATCCGCACTTTTTACTCACGCCTCCACATAGTTAAGTGTCACCTAACAATTTTAAACTCTCACCTGATAAAAATCCTTTTCTACGTAGCAATGGAATTTTCATGCCAATTTCCATATAGTTTTCCGCTTAGGAAACCCTAGTTTAAAAATGCCGCCTAGGCTCCTTAAAATTCCGCCTAGCATTTTGAAGTGACGCGTAAATCATGAAATGACGCTTGATAAGAATAAAGTACCACGTGATAGATTTTCTGAACCGCGTAAGGTAAAATGCCGCATGGTAATGGGCAAATGACACCTGCAGGTTTTTTTAAAAATTTCAAATTTTTGACTTGATTTTCTTATTAAAATTTGATGTCGTTTACTAATCGTTTGAATTCCAAGATAGTTTAGGTCTGTTGTAATTAAGAAAAGAAATTGATTAGGATATCAGGATAGTGGTACCAATGAATGTTTGATTACGTCAATCTAATAGGTAGGACTTGTTTGATCAGTGTGAAAATTGATGTTGATAGGTAGGATTAATGCTTCGTTCTCAGGATACAGAGACATGAACAAATGGTACTAGGTTGGATTAGTTTGATTCTGATTTTGATAAACTAATTGACTTAGGATAACTCATTGATATGGTACACTGATATGATTCCTTTAATTTGCAAAATAGGCACATTTCTGTAGATTATATATACGGACCGTCGCTTCCTGGGTTATTGATTTAGGTCAGGCTCTGACTCCTACAGAGTATCGAGTTATTGAGATGTGCGATCTTAGTTTCCTCCTGGACATCTCATAGTTTTAGCTGAACCATGGTTTACTTACCACAGTGGCAGAGCGATAGCACTCTGACCACAACACATTTCACCTTCCTTTCGGAGAGATGACCATCACGCCGGAGGATGTGTATAGATTGTTATAGATTCCTTGTCATGGTGAGATGGTGTATTATGATTCTGTCTATGATAGCACAGTCTACAGATGAGTGTTTGGAGACAACACTATTGATCATGATATTATCACTTGGGCTTAGTTTTCTTCGTTCCCCACATTGCCAGCAGTACTTGGTGCATTGATCAGTGGTTTACTACTTCCCGACCGACGAGGTTGTGGTTTCTCAGTTGGATGAGATAGGATACTTGAGGATCTTCTTGCACAGCCTCGATGCTTTGATTGGGGCTCATGTGTGTTGGTACAGCTTTACCATGATTTACATGAGGTTGTTTACAAGGAGAGTGCTTCATTGTCAGCAGGTGCAGTGATTTTGCAGCTATGGGTATGGGAGTATCTTCCCATCACCAGGCCAGTTTTAGATAGGATTTGGTGGCGTGGTTTCCCTTATGCTTTTTTTGTATAGCGGCATGGTTGTCCAGCATCATCTAGGCAAGACTGAGTATTGGCGCTGACAGATTGATGATCTTGATCAGGTTCAGTGGCGGCCATATATAGGATGTGAGTGATGGAGGGAGGACGATGATGAGCTCCCCTATATGTTTACTCCTCGATGGATGATTGGCAGGTCTACTACTATTATTGAGCATTTTTGCTTTGGTCGAGTTTCTCGTCAGTATGGAAGAGTACAAGATATGCCATAGGGTACAACACTATATGCTAGAGTCCAGGCAAAGAGATCCATGTGGGGTGCACAGATTGATTATTAGTTTTCTTGTGATCAGATTGCTCATTTGGCGTACTACAGATGGGATATGCTTGGGGGTATTGTTGATGCTGGTATGTCTCATGAGTATCAAGACTGATGGGCTCAGAATAGATTTCCTAGATTTACAGATCCAGGAAAGTCTATCCCAAGTCGTGATGAGAGATCAAAGGATGATGATGATGGTGGAGATGATGATGGGGATGGTGGGGGTGGTGGTAGGAGGAGATGTCGGAGGCGATGAGCATAGAGAGCTCCTAGAGCTATTGCTGGTGGGCAAGATGGATCATGGGTGAGAGGTGGGCATGCTAGGGATAGAGCTAGAGGACATGTTCGATAGGACCGAGCACCTAGAGCAGCAGTTGATAGGCATCAGAGAGATCAGAGACAACAAAGACTATAGAGACAGGTTCATGTGGATGTTGCTAGATAGATTCCTAGTGGATAGGATCCATTAGTTCATTTACAGAGAGTTGCCTTAGCATAGTAGGATCAGGCTCCAGCACAGCAGGATCAGGTTCCAGCACAACAGGTGCCTCCATAGGTTCAACAGTCACAGGATATGGGCCAGAGTTCACAGGCTACTCCTAGTATTGATAGTGTAGCATGAAATGTTCATTCATTGAGGACAGATGTATCTAATTTTGTGGGAAGATTGGACCAAGTGGCTCTTTTGATGTAGCAGTTCATGACTTATGACTCAGAGACCTAGCGTAGCGAGCACTTCTTAGGCTCCTCCTTCACAGGATAGACAAGATGATAGGGGTCCAGATGGATCAGGTGTTGGGGATGGATCGGGTGTTGCTACAGGCTCATGATGATTTGATGACTATTGTATCATGTTTCATGTTTATTGATCAGAACATTTGATGTATCACTCTGTTGACATTGTATCTTGATATACTGATTTGATGTTGATGAACACTTATATGATGATATACTTCCTTGATTCTCTTGATGAGTTTGTTATGAGATTATCTTTATATGCATCTATATGATGTTTAGGATGCATTTTAATTTGATTATGCTATGGATGCAATGTATCCCATTTATGATATAGATAGATGAATGCATTGATGTATGAATTTTTGATATATTTTTTCTATTTTTCAATGTATGGATGCAAAGTGTTTTATGGAAATGTGAATATGAATGCCCCTATATTTTTTATTTTTTTAATGTATGCAATTCTATCCTTAATCATATGTATGCAAATGATGGATGAGTAATGATATTTTTCTTTTCTCTTGCTTTTTTGATATATGGATAATGAATAATGATTAATGCCATGCATGAATGCCAAAGATAACCTCACTTTTATTGATTGATATTCAAGGATAAGACATTTGATTTAAACCCCCCATTTTAATGTTTTAACTAACCAAGATTATTAATATACCCCCTTGTTCGTGGAAAATAACCATAAATAAATGCAATTAATCTAACATGATAATGCAATTAATCTAAAATGATAATGCAATTAATCTAACATGATAATACAATGCAATGCAACTAAGTGTCACTAGCTTTTAGCAAAGAAATGTCATAGAGATAAATTTTCATCATTGAGCAATTTGGGACCGAAAAGAAAGTTAAACCATCACTGACCACATCATGATGATATGAATACCTCTTTTTTATCACTTTTGGTAACCTCTTTGGAAACTAGTACAACCCTCACTAGTTGGATGACCAAACTATGGGAGTATGAATACCAGTTTCAACGGATTCAATGTTGCAAGTGGATTTTGGTATTGAGATATGGAATATCTAAATAGCCAAGGTATCCATTTGCGTAAACAAGAAAAGGTCAATCCTTCATCTTATGTGATAGTCTTCGATGGTTCTTTGATGACCATGTCGTTAGACGAATTCTCATAAGTTGATGAATTTTCCTGAAAACCGTCACTCAAAGGCAAGAAAATATCATGTCTCTATCATGGCCAATCTAGTTGAAACATCCTCGATTAGCTAAAAAGATGTGATAAAAGTCAATTCCATAAAGATTATCAAAAAGAAAGCTTCAAGTGTTTTGCAATGTATCATGATTTTCAATAGGAATTTCCAAGTATTCTGATCTTTAAAGTGTTTGTCAATTTTTAATCCCAAATAATAAAGTCAATGAAGGCTCAAGGATCAAGTTGTAGGATCAAATAATTAGGTGTGAACAATGATATCTATCAAAGGTTCAAGAAAATCTCTCTCTCTGAAGCTCTGATGAGTCTCTCTCTGATGTGACTGAATGTAGCACTATTGAATCCATTTGGTACCAAATTTCCAATCCTCTTCTGCCCCCAAGTGATAAATATGATTGTGTGACAAACTTAAGGCCATAGGAAATGCAATGATGCAACTGAAAGCTTTATTATGACTATGCACAAATGACGAATGCAATGAAGGTTTACAAGTGAGATGATGGACATGCAATATGTACACATGTGACTTGAAGGACTTAAGGGAACAAAAGGTGCTTGATTGCCAAGTTTTCACCTTTTGGGTCTTTTTCTCTTCTTTTTTTCTACCAAGGTGCCTATTGCTAGGTTTTCACCAAGGCACTTTTTTTTCTTTTTCCATTTTTTTTTTGTATTTTTCTTTTTTCTTTTTTTTTCAAATGTTTTTGGTATTTTCAAGAGCTCTTTGACTATGTACAATAAATATGATGCTCCTCATCTAATACTCTTTATACTCTTTCATCTACCTCATGTATAGAACCTCTTTAGATGTATGCTATTGATAGGTTCTTGTAGTTCTTCTCCTTCACAATCTACCAACTTATAAGTTCCCATTCCAAATGATGAAACAATGATGAATGGACCAAGCCAATTAGCCTCCCATTTCCCTTTATTTTCTCTTTCAGCTTGATTCTTTGGGTTTTCTCTTAACACTAAGTCTCCTACTTGAAAGACTCTCGGTTTGATATGCTTATTGTAGTTCCTTGAGATTCTTTTCTGATAGACTTTCAAGTGTTCATATGATTGCGTTTGGTGTTCTTCTAACAACTCTAATTATTGAAGTCTAGCAACTCTGTAGTCTTCATCTGTTATCAACCCTTGCAATGATACTCGTAAAGACGGGATTTCAACCTCCAATGGTAGAACAGCTTCGGCTCCATAGACTAATGAAAATGGTGTAGCTCTCGTAGGTATCTGAATGCTAGTTCTATAGGCCCATAATGTCAGGTTAATTTGCACATGCCAATCTCTTCCTGACTTATTTACCAATCTCTTCAAAATTTTGAGGATGTTCTTATTTGTAGCTTCGACTTGTCCATTTCCTTGAGGATAATAAATGGATGAAGAGTGATGAGTAATATGGAATGTGCCACAAAGTTCATCCACATCTTTGTTTTTGAATTGATTTTCATTGTCTGTGATTATGGCATGAGGGATACCATATCTACAAATGATGTGATTGAGTATGAACATGGAGATCTGTTTGCCCGTAGTTGTGATCAAAGGAACTGCTTCTACCCACTTCGTGAAATACTCCATAGCGGTGATGATGTACTTGTGCCCATTGGAAGATGGTGGATAGATTATGCCAATCAAGTCAAATCCCCATTGATAGAATGGCCATAGTGTAACAAATGGGTGTAATTCTTATGCCGACACATGTATCATGTCGCCATGGTATTGACATTTGCTGCATATTTTGACAAAGTGACAAGCATCTTTCTCTAAGGTTTTCCAGAAATACCCCATACGAAGGATCTTCTTGGCTAGGTTTAATCCGCTTGAGTGCGACCCGCAAATGCCCTCGTGAACCTCACTTAAAGCTAACTTAGACTCCTCTTCCTCTAGACATCTACGTAACGTCCTGTCAAGACCCTTACGATACAATGTTTCGGAAAGGATTATGTAACGGGCTGATTGTCGAATAAAATTTCATTTTTGGGCTCATGATTGGTCTATAGGTAACACTTGGTCTTTGAGATAGGTATATATAGGGTCGTACCAAGGTGAGTCATGTCCATGAAGTAGGGCAACAATTTGGGTTTCGGGAAGGTCAAATGTCGGTTGTGCTAACTCTTCCACCAAGAATTCATACTTCTCATTTTGATCTGGTTTTTGAAGTAAGGAAGCCAAGGTTGCCAATGCATCAGCTGCTATGTTCTTCTCTCTTGGAATTTGCTCAAAGGTTATCAAAGAAAAGTATTTTTTCCAAGCATCAATCATAGCCTTGTATGGCATTAATTTTTCATCTTTGGTATTGTATTCATCATTGACTTGATTGATTATTAGTTGAGAATCTCCATATACTTGTAGCTCGGTGATGTTCCATTCTAAAGCCATCTTAATGCCAATGACTAAAGCCTCATATTCTGCTATATTGTTTGTGCATGGGAAACAAATCTTGTATGACTTGGGAATGGTGTACCCTTGAGGGGTAATCAATAACATGCCGGCCCTGGAACCTCCTTGTGTATATGAGCCATCGAAGTACAACTTCCATGTCTTTGCTTCTATGATTACAATTGTGGAATCCAGAAATTCCACTTGAATAGTTTGTGTAGAAGTCAATGGGTTTTCAGCTAAGTGATCTTCTATCACTTGTCCTTTTATTTCCTTCCTATCTACATACTCAATGTCTAACTCACTTAATATCATGACCCATTTTGCTATCCTACCCATTAAGGCAATTTTGCTTAGCAAATACTTCAGAGGATCAATTTTGGCAATTAGTTTCACCTTGTGCATCAACATATAATGTCTCAATTTTTGGGATGCAAAGACAACCGCTAGACAAGATCTTTCCATGAATGTGTAGTTGAGTTCATACTTGATCAAAGTCCTACTCAAGTAGTAGATTGCTCTTTCTTTTCCTTGCTCATCTTCTTGGGCCAAAAGAACTCCTAGAGACCTCTTGGTAGCGGATATGTACAGTAGAAACGGTTTTCCCTTGATTGGTGGCATTAAAATTGGCAGATTTATTAGATAAGTCTTTAATAAAGTGAAGGCTTGGTCATAGTCTTCATCCCACATGAAAATAGTATCTTTGTGTAGCAACCTTGTGAATGAATGACATTTTTCAGCCAATTGAGAAATGAACCTTCTTATGGATTGTATCTTGCCTTGTAGAGACCTCATTTGACTTATGTTCTTTGGAATTGACATATCCATTATAGCTTGGACCTTTTCCGGATCTACTTCAATCCCTTTTGCTGAAACTATATAGCCTAATAATTTTTCGGATTGAACTCCAAAAGCACATTTTTTTGGATTAAGACTCACTTTGAATTGTTCCAATCTTGTGAATATCTTTTCCAAAATTTGTAGGTGATCTTCTCTTTGGTGTGACTTTTCCAATATGTAATCCATGTAATCCTCTATAAAGGTGTGCATCATATCATGGAAAATAGTTGTCATGGCCCTTTGGTATGTGGCTCCAGCATTTTTAAGGCCAAAGGGCATTATGTTCCAACAAAAGGTACCCCAAGGGCATGTAAAGGTTGTCTTCTCTGGGTCTTCAGGTGCAATTTTTATCTGATCATATCCGCTAAAACCATCCATCAATGAGTACATGGAGTGACATACTGTCAAGTCAAATATTGCATCTATGCTTGGAAGTGGGAAGTCGTCCTTAGGACATGCAAGATTCAAGTCTCTAAAATATGTGCATACACGAATGGATTTGTCGTGCTTGGTGACCAGTATAATATTAGATATCCATTTAGCATATGCTATTGCTCTTATAAATCCCACCTTCAACAATTTTTCTAATTCTACCTTGACTAGGAGAGCTACATGTGGGTGCATCTTTCTCAACTTTTTCTTGACGGGCTTAACCCCTGGTTTAACATTCAAATGGTGCATAATGAAGTTGGGATCCAATCCGGGCATGTCAGCATAGGACCATGCAAAGTTCACTTGTTGTTCTTGGAAGAACTTGATAAAATCCTTTCTTTCTAAAGGTGTAAGTGATGCGGCCAAGTGTATAAATTTTGGATCCAATTATGTCCCAATGTCAACCTTTTTTGTCAGCTCTATGAGAATCGGTGACCTTTCTTCCTCATGTTTGGGTAGGGTATCCAATCTCTCTTCCTTTGGTGCCATAGTTGGGTTTTCACCATAGGAAACATCTTTTATCTTTACTTTTTTTGGTTCTAGTGCTACCACATAATGGTTTTCATCACTAGAACTTTTCATTTTTTTATTTTTTTTCATTTTTTCTTTGGATTAAGAGATTGGACCCCTGCTACTTCTATCATGTTCAATTCAAATTCATTGGTGAAAGAGGGGTCAACCGCATTAAGGTATTGGTTCATTGCTTGGTCATTTGGGAAATAGAGTAAGTCACTTGGCTCATTTAGGTCCCAGTCAATAAGTTCAAGGTTTATCAAGGATAAGGTTTCATTTGGAAAAGTATCATCGATTGGGTTTATGGACATGACTTCATTGGAGGGTTCATACATTGTATCATTAAGGTCTATGACGTGAGCTTCCTTGAGATGGTCCATGGAAGAAGGATCAAAGTCCTCTTCACTTGAGTCCTCAAGGACTTCTACAAGAAATAGCATGGGAAATAAAACCCACGGATTAATCCTAACATTTGAATCATCTTCCTCTAAAGGTTCCCAAAATTCCTATCTATGGTCAATTAACGGGTGCTTGTCCTATATTGAGTTCTTGTATGATGGGCTCTTCATGCCTTGGAGTTTGTTGCCTTGGAACATTAGCATAAGCATGTATGGTGACAATTTCTTTATCATGGCATGATTCATCAAATAAAGTATCCCATTCATAATCCTGGGAGTCATCACTATCTGATGCAGGAGCATCCTGGGTGTAAGAGCAATCTTGCATCACCCAAAAATATTTATGTTTTTGTATTCAATAAGGGCTATCTTGTGCAGAGTTGCTATTTATGGAAACTGGCTATTTTTTAGTAAGTTGGTCTTACGATCTCGGAATGTTCTAATTTTACATGTGGAGGTTCATCTCAGTCATATCAGCCTGCCAGCAAAGTTTCATGGCTAGATCAGGTCTAGTTTTGAAGATATTGAAGATTTTCGGTATTGGCAGCAGGGTACAGAAACTTTGAACTCAATTTTGAAGGCTTTAGAGGCCCCGGATGAGGTCTAAAATTTGGGTGATGGGTGTTTTGTGTGAATCAAGCCTATAGAGCACTTCGTGGCATTTCCAGAATGGGGTTATAATAGCCAATCGGGTCAACGGGTGATGACTTATGGTCTTCGGAAGTTGGGTCATCTGAAATGGCAGAAAATAATTTTTCTTCAAAATTTATGTTTGGGTTTCAAAACTCATTTTGAGCCGACTTTGATGTAATAAATTGTAAAATAAAATAATTCTAAGTTTGGTCGGCCCTAAGGGCTAAATTTCTAGAACCTTCTCAAGCGGTGGAAATTGCCTATATAAAGAAGGCCCGTAGTGTTGTCTAGGGCAGTTCTGGGTAGTAGATCTGGGTATTGATTCGAGGCTTTGTCCTACAGAATATTGTAAGGGAATGCCCATGTGGCTTTGCATATTGTAATTCTGAAAGTTTGTAATTCCACATTTGTGGAGATAATAAGAAGCCAATTTTCTGTTCTTGCATATTATTGTTGTTGTTTCTCTATTTCTGTTAAGTGTTTGTGGTATTAAGGGGAGCACCCTTCATCAAGTGGTATCAGAGTAGGAGTTCTTGAGTGTGTAAACAGATCGCCGACTGTGAGGTAGTTTGCAATAGGACCGTGGTTAGGGTTTCAGCGCGCATCGCAAAAATGCCTCCACGAAGAGAACATGGCGGAAGAGCTGGTGCTATGACACCTGAGGTTAGAGAGCTGCAGAGACAAGTGCGAGCATTGCAAGAAGAGATTCATAGAGGAATGAATCTTAATGTCAAAGACGAAAGCGAGGATGAAGCCGAAGAAGAATATCAAGAAGGAGAAGCTGAAATTGTGAACCAGGAGGAAGAAAGACTTTTTCGGGTGATTTCCAAGATTGGGAAAAGACCTAAGATTGATGTTCCTACATTTTCTGAAAATCTTAACCCAGAGGAATTGATCAACTGGATCAATGAATGTGAGGAATATTTTGAGTATGAAGATGTTGAGGATCCTGATAGGGTCAAATTTGCGAAGGCCAGATTGAAAGGTCATGCGAAGATCTGGTGGCAAGAAATTCAATTGGAGTGAAATAGAAGAGGGAAAGATAAAATCACAAGATGGGATCGGATGGTGGATAAATTGAGGCGACAGTTCATTCCTGTTGATTATGAGCTTGACCTACTAAAGAAAATGCAAAGTTTGAAGCAAGCAGGAAGATCTGTTCAGGAGTATATAGAGGAGTTCTATCGACTCCTCATCAGAACAGGCCATGCAGAAGCTGATAAGGAGAAAATTGCCCGATACCTTAATGGGTTAAGGCCAAGCATTCAGGAGGAGTTGAATCTGGTTCGAATGAACAATATTGAGGAGGCATGCCAGTTTGACCTAAAAGTAGAGGAAAAACTGAACAAGAAGTTTGAGAGCAGACAAAATGGAAGAGGTCGTGATGGAAGATCTGGCGGATGGTCATATGGTGGCCAAAATGAAGATCCAAAAAAGAAGGATGAGGCCAGTAGCAGTCAGAATCAGAGAGGAAATAATTCTAATCGTTTCCAAGATCAGAGTAATAGAGATCAGAGAGGAAGAGGAAGAGGACAAGGATCTGGAAGAGGAGGCTTCCATGGAACATGTTTTCACTGTGGAGAAGAAGGTCATAGGGCATTTGAATGTCCTCAGTGCCAAGGAAAAATAGACAGGAGAAATGAAGGCCAGGCCAGAGTTGCACATGTAGATGAAGATGCTAGATCATCAAATTCTAAAGATGCTGAAAGAGGAGAAATGCTAATTAACAGAAGAGTCTTGCTGAGTGGTGAGAATGAACCTGAACAAAGGAGGAGCCTATTTCGCACTAGATGCAAGTGTGAGGGTAAATGCTGTGATGTGATTATCGATAGTGAAAGCACTGACAATTTGGTGTCAGAAGAGATGGTGATAAAGTTGAAGCTCAAGAGATAAAAACACCCACATCCATATCAGATTGCCTGGGTGCAGGATGACCACAAGGTCATGGTCAGTGAACAGTGTCTGGTAAAGTTCAAGATCGGCGGGTACCAAGATGAGGTACTATGTGATATCATCTCTATGGATGCATGTCATATGTTGTTGGGTAGACCGTGGCAGTTTGACAGATGTGCTGTACACGATAGTCGTGCGAATACCTATTCCCCGACAAAGGATGGAGTGCGACATAAGATAAAGCCATTGAAGGAGACCGAAGAAAAGGTATGTGGTAATGCAAGAATAACATTTGTTGATAGAAGAAAATTCCTAGATGGTATGAGGCATGAGCATGTGTGTTTTTCTTTAATTCCAAAAGTTGGTAAAGAAGAAGTAGAGGATGTACCTGTAGAGGTTGCAGATTTGTTGAATGAGTTTCAGGATATTGTATCTAATAATGTACCTGATGGATTACCACCGGTAAGGAAGATCAGTCATCAAATGGATTTGATTTCAGGAGCCAGTTTGCCAAACAAGGCAGCACATAGAATGACACCAGCAGAAAGTGAAGAGTTGAACAGACAAGTATATGAGTTATTACAGAAGGGGTTGATTCGAGAGAGTTTGAGTCCCTGTGCTATACCAGCAGTATTAGCACCAAAGAAGAATGGAGAGTGGAGGATGTGTACAGATTCTAGAGCAATAAACAAGATCACAATCAAGTATAGGTTTCCATTGCCACGAATGGATGATATTATGGATTGTTTGAGTGGAGCTGTGTATTTCTCAAAGATAGATCTGAAGAGTGGATATCACCAGATTCAGATCAAAGAAGGAGATGAATGGAAGACTGCCTTCAAGACAAAGGAAGGACTGTATGAGTGGTTAGTCATGCCTTTTGGGCTAACCAATGCACCGAGCACTTTCATGCGGCTCATGAACGAGGTTCTGAAAGAATTTTTGGGTAAGTTTGTCATTGTTTACCTAGATGATATTTTGATTTTTAGCAAGACATTGGAGGAACATATGATGCATATTCGTATGGTGTTTGAGAAGTTGAGAGATGAGAAATTGTTGATTAATTTGAAGAAGTGGAATTTTGTGAAGAAAGAGTTAGTGTATTTGGGATTTATAGTTTTAGCAGAAGGTCTAAAAATGGACCCAGAGAAGGTACAGGCTATCCTTGAATGGCCTACTCCAAGGAGTGCTACTAAGGTAAGATCTTTTCATGGTTTGGCTAGCTTTTACAGAAATTTTATCAAAAAATTTAGCAGTATTTGTGGACCCTTGACTGAAACAATGAGAGGGGATAGAAAAGAGTTTAGGTGGACTAATGGGGCAGAAAAGAGTTTTCAATTGTTAAAACAAAAAGTTACAGAACAACCTGTTTTAGCACTTCCGAATTTTAATAAGGTGTTTCAAGTAGATTATGATGCTAGTGGTACTGCAATAGGAGCTGTTATGAGCCAAGAAGGTAAACCTGTTGCTTATTTCAGTGAGAAGTTAAATGATGCCAAGAGAAAATATTTTATCTATGATTAGGAATTTTATGCTATAGTTCAGGCATTAAAGAAGTGGAGACATTATCTGCTTCCTAAGGAGTTTGTTTTGTATACTGATCATCAAGCTTTGCAATATTTGAATAGTCAAGGAAAGTTGAATCAAAGGCATTTGAAATGGGTTGAGTTTTTGCAGAGTTATACATTTGTTTTGAAACACATAAGTGAAAAGTCTAACAGGGTTGCAGATGCTCTTAGCAGAAGGCAACTATTGCTGACAGAGATGCAGATTGAGGTGGTTGGGCTCAAGGAACTCAAGAATTTGTATCTAGAGGATCCTGATTTTGGTGAAGCTTGGAAAGCTTGTACAGACCCTGTTACTCTAGACATGATGAAATGGCTAGATTTTATCATCCAAGATGATATGCTATTCAGAGGGAGTCAGTTGTGCATTCCACGAAGTTCTATGAGGGAGAATCTCATCAAGGAGAAGCATAGTGGAGGATTGGCTGGACATTTTGGTCGTGATAAAACCCTTGCTTTGGTTGGTGAGAATTATTATTGGCCACAATTGCAGCAAGATGTGAAGAAGTTTGTACAGAGTTGCAGAGTATGTCAGATGGTGAAATGAGTGAAGCAGAATACAGGGTTGTATCAGCCATTTCCTATACCAGAGAAGCCTTGGGAGGATGTCAGTATGGACTTTGTTCTTGGTTTACCGAGAACTCAGTGGGGACATGATTCAATTTTTGTGGTGGTTGACAGATTTTTGAAGATGACACATTTCATTCCCTGCAAGAAGACTAATGATGTTGTTCATGTAGCAGAATTGTTTTTCAGAGAAGTGGTGAGACTACATGGTTTGCCAAAGACTATAGTTTCAGATCGAGATACTAAGTTTGTTGGATATTTTTGGCGGACATTGTGGAAGAAGTTGAAGACAAATTTGAAATTCATTTCATCACATCACCCATAGACTGATGGACAGACAGAGGTGGTGAATAGAAGTTTGGAAAATCTGCTGAGATGTTTGGTTGGAGATAAGCCAACAGGATGGGATTTAATTTTACCACAGGCAGAATTTGCATACAATAATTTTGTCAATAGGAGCACTGGTAAATCACCATTCCAGATTGTATATGGAAGTAGTCCAAGAAATGCATCTGAATTGAGAAAGATAGATAAAGGAGAAATAAGTAGTGCTGAAGCTGAGGATTTTGCAGAACACTTGAAGAACATCCATGAGGAGGTGAGGAAGCATATTACCAAGATGAATGCGCAGTATAAGGCTAAGGCAGATGAGAAAAGGAGGCATAAGGAATTTCAGGTGGGAGATGAAGTCATGGTTCATTTGCGGAAGGAGCGATTTTCGGTTGGTACATATAACAAGCTGAAAATGAAGAAGTTTGGACTGTGTAAGATATTGAAGAAGCATGATTCAGGAAATGCATATGAGGTAGAATTGCCTAGTGAGCGGAATATTTCACCAGTGTTTAACATTTCAGATTTGACAGAGTATCACGAAGGAGGTGTTGAAGATGTGGTTGCAGCAGCACAGTGGAGTATTCCAACAACCAGTTCAGATATCAAGGAGATTGAAGACATACTGGATAGTCATGTTGGCAGAAGCACAAGGAACAGGACATATGAAGAGTATTTGGTCAAATGGAAAGGACGACCTGTTGAAGATTCATCATGGCTAACAAAGGAGGAGGTTAACCGTCTTGGTTTTCCTCTACACACCTAAGTCATGACAGGGTCACTTCTCAAATTACCCCGGGTGTCTGATGCAGGAGCATCTTGGGTGTAAGAGCAATCTTGCATCACCCAAAAATATTTATGTTTTTGTATTCAATAAGGGCTATCTTGTGCAAAGTTGCTATTTATGGAAACTGGCTATTTTTTAGTAAGTTGGTCTTACGATCTCGGAATGTTCTAATTTTACATGTGGAGGTTCATCTCAGTCATATCAGCCTGCCAGCAAAGTTTCATGGCTAGATCAGGTCTAGTTTTGAAGATATTGAAGATTTTCGGTATTGGCAGCAGGGTACAGAAACTTTGAACTCAGTTTTGAAGGCTTTAGAGGCCCCGAATGAGGTCAAAAATTTGGGTGACGGGTGCTTTGCACAAGTCAAGCTTGTAGAGCGCTTCGTGGCATTTCCAGAATGGGGTTATAATAGCCAATCGGGTCAACGGGTGATGACTTATGGTCTTCGGAAGTTGGGTCACCTGAAATGGCAGAAAATAATTTTTCTTCAAAATTTCTGTTTGGGTTTCAAAACTCATTTTGAGCCGACTTTGATGTAATAAATTGTAAAATAAAATAATTCTAAGTTTGGTCGGCCCTAAGGGCTAAATTTCTAGAACCTTCTCGGGCGGTGGAAATTGCCTATATAAAGAAGGCCCGTAGTTTTGTCTAGGGCAGTTCTGGGTAGTAGATCTGGGTATTGATTCGAGGCTTTGTCCTACAGAATATTGTAAGGGAATGCCCATGTGGCTTTGCATATTGTAATTCTGAAAGTTTGTAATTCCACATTTGTGGAGATAATAAGAAGCCAATTTTCTGTTCTTGCATATTATTGTTGTTGTTTCTCTATTTCTGTTAAGTGTTTGTGGTATTAAGGGGAGCACCCTTCATCACTATCCATATCGGATACCAACGTGTTCACTTGAGGATATGAATCATACATTGGGCTGGAGCTTTCTCCTTTGTATTGGTAGCCTACCCCTAATCTTTCTTCTTTTTCCCTCCAAGAAGGTTCAATGGGCTCTAGTAAACCTCTATTTCTTCGGCCTAAGGGTCCTCTTCCCTTGTACCCCATTTTTAGCATTATCTAAAATCGTTTCCCATATTGATCGGTTTGAATGTTAATGTGTTGGATTCTTTCTATGGGAGTACTTGAGGTATCATCTTCATCATGATAAAGCCATTGAAGGACTTCATCTTCTTCTTTGTCAAATGCTGCTTTGTCACTTTCTCTTATGAAGTAAGAGTTATACTTATGAGGGAGATGTTCTTTTGATGGTTTCCCATGCGTTCTTGGAGATGTGGGCAAGTCAAATAGGGAAACGGAATATTCTCGTACTCCTTTGGAACTGATTTTACATTGCTTTTCAAATGTATGCATCATTTCACTCATTTTCTTGTAATGATCTTCTTTAACTTTATCTTTCTCTTCTTTGTGGGTTTGAAAAGTACTATCTCTGATTTAGGTTCTTGATCTGAATCTTTATTTGGAGTTGGACCCTTGTAACTCACTTTTTCCTTTCCTTTAGTTGATGTCATTGAGCTAGGTTGAGGAGGGTTTGAAGTGGCACTTAATGTTAACATAGGATCATCCATTTTGATATCTTCAATGGTGGCTCTTTGGATAATTCCTTCTCGGTTATGGGGAATAAATAGCTCATGAAGGGGTTTAAGTGCATTGCAATATTGGAACAGATTTGAGTCACCTCCAATCGTGATTTCCTCACCCATGTACAAAAATTTTATGCATTGATGATACGTGGATGGAACCGCTTGCATCTCATGGATCCACAATCTCCCCAATAAGATATTATAAGTTAGTTTCATATCCAGGACTTGGCAATTTGTGTCCTTTTTGACATGTCCCACTTGAATAGGCAATACAATCATGCCTTTGGAGGCTCTTTCAGCTTCATCATAGGCCTCTATGGTAATTCTTGTGGTAGGATCAATGCATGACTTGGATAATCCTAGAGATTTGACAAGGCTCAATGTGCAAATGTTAAGACCAACTCCCCTATCTATGAGAGCACTTTTGACTCTATGTCTTTCAATCAAGACCTCTATATGCAATGGTAGATTTTGGGGATGGGTAATAGACATGTCATCATGGTCCGAAAATGAAAGGCAATGAGGTGCAATGAGGTGCCCTACCATGTTCTGAAACTTCTCCTCTTCTAATTTAGTAGGAACATTAGTCTCTACTAGAGCTTTCTCTAAGATTTCCTTGCGGTTTGGAGAGAGTTTCAATAACTCCAAGATAGAGATTTTTGTTGGAGTCTTTTGTAGCTGATATACCAAACTATACGGTTTTATTGTTGTAGAAGATTGCTTGATCACAATGTTGGATTGTGGAGGACCAATGGGTTTAGGATCAATACCTTGTAGGGTAATCCTTGAGGTTTGCCCCCTAGTGACAACATTAGATGTCTCTTTTTGGGGCTGTTCTTTGATCACTATAGCATTCACAAAATTATCATAGGGTGGCGCAAAATTGATGTTATTGTTGCTTTCTTTCTTGCCATTGGATGATTCACCTTTGTCATGTTTATAGAAGGGTTGTTTGAAAGCCGTGTGGTCTTCATTACTTTGAGGTCCTTCAATGGTGATCATACCACTATCAATCAAGTCTTGCATCACGTTCTTTAGTTGCAAGAAATCATTTATCGTCTGCCCTCGAATTCTATGGTATTCACAATGGCTATTTTCACTCCACCAGCTGGGCTTGTGTTGTGGCTCATAAGGTTGAATGCTAGGTAAAGTAATGATGTTGTTAACCATGAGGATCTTAAATGATTTTTCGAGAGGTTCACCCAAAGGTGTGAAGTTCCTCTTAGGAGTTGGTACCAAGAATTTATCAGATATGTTACTTCTTTTATTGTTTCCTTGATTGCCACCATTATATTGTTGTTGAAAGGTGCCTTGGAGGCCTGATTTGCATTGTTCACCTAATTAGGTGTTCTTGTGAGAGAAAATGGAGTCATCTTTAAATTACTAGAATCAACAACACCGTCATTGACTACTCCCTTATTGTTGTTCTTCAATCCAAACTGATTATAGCTATTGGACCAATTCTTATTCTGATTGTTGTTGTTATTGGAGTTATTGTTGTTAGATTTATTGTTGTTATCTTTATACAATTTCAGCTCTCCACTCTTAACCAACACTTCTTCTGTGGTCATGTCATTTTTTTATAAGATCTTGGAAGGTCTTGGGACATTGCATTCTCAATCGGTAGTTCATCTTGTTGCTCAAGCTATTGATGAAGATATCCATCTTCTCCTTTTCGGGTACACTCATAGGATACCTAGCAAATACCGTCCTCCATCTTTGTAAGAAAATGAGGAATGCTTCTCCATCCTTTTGTTTGGTATTACATAATGTTATCATTGTGACTTCGTGCTTGATGTTGTATGAGTAATGTGCCACAAATTTTGAAGCTAGTTCTTCAAAGGTTTTAATACCGGAAGGTAGTTTGGAAAACCACTCCATGGCCATACCTCCTAAGCTTCTTGGGAATAGTCTCATTAAATAAGTGGTATCCTGCATTAACTCCAAGCTCAATGTACAAAATTCCTGTAGGTGATCTTGAGGATTCGACATTCCTTCATATTTATCATACTTGGGAAACACTACATTGATCGGGAATGGTACCATGACTAGACTTTTAACAAACAGAAATGGACACAATGCTTCGATAGAAAAGTGTTTAGGAGCCCCGCTTTGCTTGATTGTATCCAATTGCATTTGAAATATCTTAAACTACTTGTTCATGATGTCAATGGGACTCTCTTCAACTTCTGGTGGTCTAAGTTGATTAACGTCATAGTCACGGGGAAGCTTAAGACCTGCCCGGGCTAGGTCTAGAAAGTACTTTTCTTTATAATGCTTCGATAGAAAAGGGTTTAGGAGCCCTCTTTGCTTGATTGTATCCAGTTGCATTTGAAATATCTTAAACTGCTTGTTCATGATGTCAATGGGACTCTCTTCAACTTCGGGTGGTTTAAGTTGGTTAACGTCATAGTCACGGGGAAGCTTAAGACCTGCCCAAGCTAGGTCTAGAAAGTACTTTTCTTTATCTCTTACCATTGCTTTTTCCATGAGTTTTATGAAATAGGGGCACTGAATGGCTTCATCAACCTTGTCATCGGTTGTGTAGTGCTCCTCTAGTTCAGATTCGGTAAGGAACTAAAAAGGTAAGTAAACCTTTCATCTCTTATAGTAAATTGTTAGTTGATGTTTCTAGATGTAAATATGCATAGATGTAAATATACAAATAATATATGTGGTTGTATGACTTTCATAAATATATAGTTTAATTGTTTGTTATTATTATATGTTAAATATGTTGTAGATTACAAACAATGTAATTTAATTTATGTAATATTTCTCTTTATAAATTTAAAAGAAATATAATAAATATTTTTAAATCAAATATGTTATTGATAAAAAAGATCTTTATTATTTTATTATGTATTTTTTTAAAAATACATGTATATAATTTTTAATAGTATTTACAAATTTTAATTATTTTGATTATAAAATAAAAAAATTATTTATTTTATTATATTCTTTTATCAAAAATAAATTATTATATAAAATGAATTTTATAAGAAAGAAAAAGAAAAAGAAAAAAGCTCTCATTATAATAATAAAAAAAAAAGATAGTAATTGAGTTAAAGAATCTAATTCCTTAGTAAAGAATCTTAACTTTAAGATAATAAAAATCCCACGTATGAAATTAGTGGAGGGAATTTAAAGATAAGTCTAAAAGCATAGTTGGTAATTAATAATAGAGATCTCTCGATAAATTTTTTAGAGAGAAATATTATTCAAATTTATTTTGAGGTAGAGATTCGTTGGTTATTGAAAAGGTTTTGATAGTTTTCTGAAAACAGCAATATTAAATAGAATGTATCATGTTAACATGGGGGGAGGACGCTTCAGATTTTAGAACCAAAAATTCTGATTTTCAGTGGGAGTGCTCTGTCTTCAAGATGCATATTAATGGGATTGGATTTATTCGATCATAATTTGCCAAGGATGTATTTGAGGTGTGCCTATTTAATTTGTGTTTTTTTTATCTACTATTACTCACATTTAAACAAACTTCACTGTTTACTACTGTGTCTCCATTGTTGCAGCATATTATAATAAATTATTTTGTATATAATCTTTTGTTTAGAATATACGGTTTAGGCTAAACAACACAATTTTGATTCAATAGAATTTTAAAATTTGAATATCTGGTTTGGATTCAGTTAGATAGAGCCATACATTTTCAAAGTTGGAACAAATGATATGTATTCAATACTTTCAATGTCTGCAATGATACCTCTGGAGATGTCGCCTTCCATTACACTTAAATGTGAATTAATAATGACTTCTAAATATATCCAATTTCCTCAATCTCCATCACTAGAAATGTAGTGGTTATAGGTTTAGAGCATAAATTCATCAGAACCGTTTTGGACAGTATGCTTATCGTTTGAGATCAGTGGTATTGGGCTAATTGGGAACCATTTTATATTCCTGTAATTGCTATTCAAATTTTGACTCTATATTTCTACGAGTCACTCACACCTTGTGAACAAAACCTTTCCATAAACTTACTTTGCTCTGTAGTTTGGAAAACGAAACCATATAACTATTTTATAAGTTATTTTAGAAGTTTGATTTATTTTGAAATCAATGGTATAGTTCTGTTAAAATGCCAAAGTCTTTATACACCATTTTGAATTGGATTCCATATTCACACTTTACCTGGAATATAAATGACATCTTTCCATTATAATTATTTACAAGTCAAAGACAATTTGGTCTTAAACTCCTCTTTATATGTATCCCATCTTTTAATTCTAAATTATTTTTATTAAAATATAGAATAGATTCTTGTTAGAATTTTAATATTTATTTAACTTTGTCTTGTTAGTCTTTCAAATAAGTTGTCCTTATTAATTTTAAAATTAATCAGAATCTTGGATGTTAATTAATAGATTATTAGAATAATTTTAATAGAAAATTTATAGATTTAGTTATAGTTATTTTGAGGATGTTTAATTATGGATATTTTATAATTAGTCTTAAAATCAATTTAAAATTGTTAAATTTATTTTAAGATTATTATATTAGAATGGCTCGTAAATTTGATAGTTTATTTAGGAATTAGTTTTGAATTTATTAATTAGGTGTGATATTTGGGGCAATTGTATATATATTTGGTTTGGAAGCCTTGCCCTTAGTATTTTGTCATCCCTATTGAATTGACTAATGGTGTAGAATCGTAATTGTGGAATAAGGATGTTACTCAAGTTTAAAGAGTCTTAATTAATACTTGTGTATAAATCAATAATTATTAAGTGTTAACATCTTAATTGAACCACTCTTCTACTCGTTTTTCTCATTGAATGGTGTAATCAAACCTAGAATATTTAACTACTCCAACTCTTATAGTTAAACAGGAATAATCAATTAATAAAATAGCAATGTGATATTATTTTAATATACTATATTTAACCTTGAGTGTAAGAATCCATTCAAGGCTAGAATGGAGGATGGTTCCTTAATAATGGTCTTTAGAGATGATCTACCTAGTGAACTAATGTATGTAAGACCTTTGAGGGGTATATTGTTAGTGGTTTTGTGAGGGGGTTGTGTTACTCATCTGTTTTCTTGAGGGTACTCTTGAGTAATACTACACGTGTTTCTAGTAACTATTTTGATCTTAATACTATATTCTTCCTTGTCATTGAGTGGACTTGTAATATTAGGGATATTGTAGAAATGGTAGTGATGGGCGAACTTAAGTAGTAAGATAATATTCTATTACCTTCATTCAAACTTATTTCAAGTTTAAAAACCCCTTGGGATACGTTCATATATTAGATACTTAACTGCAATTTCATCTTGGTTTCACCTAAGTGGGTGCCAGCCGACAGAGAGACTGTCTAGGGGCTCTACCCTAGAAAAGGTTGTGTACTTGCTATTTTATTTTATATGATGTTTTCTACCCTTCTTATGGTGAACTAGTATGATATGGTTCAAAACTAAAGTGTCAAACTACGAAGCCTCTGAGCGTGAACGTAGGCAAGGCCATCAATGATGAGCTCCCGAGGCTTAGGTCCAGTCCCATAGGGTTTGTCTTAAAGCTTTAAATGGAATTATTTTACACCTTCTCAATAATGATTTGCATTGCTTGTTTATGATCATGTATCTAATTTTTGCACCTAGTTGTTTAGACATGTGTGTAGATACAGGTGTTGGACATGGTGGTTATAATGAAAAAGAAAGGTTGCAATATTCAGGTATGTATTGATAATCATTATTAATTGAGTATGAAAAGTAGTATGATCTATAGTATTCTTGACTTATATTTATATAATGTCAATGAGATTATGTTATGCTACTTTATTTCAAATAAATAAATAGAAATTCCACATGTTTGGTTGTGTAATTTTTGTCCTTGTGCTGAGGGAACCTCAGCGGGGCATTACAAGTTGCATCATCGGTAGTTGGTTCGACATTAGCTCTATGGTTAGTGGTATCAATCCCTTGAGTATTTTGATCCATCCCTCCACTATTGGTATTACTCTGATTATTCAGGTCAATCCCTCCATTGGGATCAATACCTCCATTGTTATTATTACCCAAGCCACCAAAGTAAATCATGTTGGTTTCTTTTTCTTGAATAGGCTTTTTGGGTACTCTTGGAGTGGTAAAGGTATCTTCCAGGAAATGAAGCTCTTCTCTTAGGTAAGTCTCGTCTTCTTGTAAAGTTTTCTTGATGTAGTAGGATCTAGTAAAAGCAGGCATGAACAAACCACTTGTAAAATAAGAGTCGATCATGCCCGTGGTCAAATCTTTGTGAAATTTTCAAAAATTGTGTAGAACCAGGATTTTTGACTGGGCAGGATGTTGGAACAGTAAGAACACGGAAAAGGGTATCTGAATATGTGATCAAAAAATTTTGAACTCCTCGATAAGTACTCAATGTTTTCCCTTTTGTGTTTCTGGGTGTCACTTGCCTGAGTGTAGGCGTGACTTAAAATATGGTACGCGTTGACCGGAATTAAGTTAGGCGGCACACTGCAGGTGTGCAGGCGGCATTTTACTGTTGATAGGCATTTTTCCAATTTTTACAGGCGTCACTTAGTATGTCTCAGGCATGACTTCACAATTAATACGCATTTTTTGAATAGGCACAGGCGTGACTTTGTTGTTGACAGGCGGTATTTCTTTGTGCACAGGCGGCACTTTGCAGATCAGGTTGTAAATTTTTGAATTTTTTTTAAAACGTTGTAAGATCAAGTATGTGGAATTTTCTTGTTTGAAAATGAAACACACACATCAATTTTTAATCGTGTCCCTAAAACACACTAAAGTGTATATTCTCGATCGTTTTCCACAAGTATTGCACAAGAAAGTATTCCAAGCAGTCTACCTATAGTCAAATTTGGCTTTTAACATTTTGGCTTTATGAGGTAGTATGCTACTTATCAGGTTTTTATTGAACAATTCCATTCTAAACTATGTCAAGTTCTTATACCCACTTGCAGGCTTCCCACACGCACAAAAGCACGATTTGGCGCAATCCGTGAGGACTACTAAAGGAAGTGAAGAAACTTGTACACAATCTAGCCACTTCCCTTTTAAGGAAAAGTGTATCTTTATTATAGTGGGTTGGATATTACCACGGCAAAGGCAGTTGTCTCCCACTTGGGTCGTTCCCTCTCATCGGCCTCATTAAGGAAATTTCTCGAGAGGCAGGCCCTTTAGTGTTCTAGCATGTTCATGTTTAAAACAAGGAAATGGAGTTAAGAACAAGTTTTTGGGAATTTGGTTCACCAAAAGGTGAAGAGCATATCCCTAACTTTTCCTTAATTTCCCAAACACAATTAGCAATGTTCAATTTCTTTCACCCACTAACTATAGGGATTTGAGTATTTCTACTCTCCTCCACAAACAAAGGGGCTTTGATTTTTATGTGTTTAATCCCTCAACCTTTCTTATTAATCAAAAAGTTCAACACCTTTGGCATTTTGATTCACTAGAAGAAGTGAAGAGCATAGACCTAAATGCTAAACTTTTCAAACAAAGAAAGATTGCTTTGTAATTACTAGATTTTGGAAATGCTTCAAATGCCACAATCTAAGGGAAAATATTGACTAGTTTAAGGCTTACCTCTCCTTGTAGCTAGCATAAGCTAGGGGCATTTTTAAGTAATTTTTGTCATTTTTCAACCTTACCTTGGTAATAGCTTTCCTTTCCAAATGTGCTTATCCACCAGCAAGTTAGTCAACACAAACAATCACAATGAGGGAAACCAAATCAAATTTGAAGAAGCAAACTTTTATGTTGAATCTTAAAACCTTATTTGCAAATTTTGATGAAAACTTGAACTAAGGAGAGAAAATCCAATTGAGAGATACAAATTTATTTTTGTAAGCTTCTACAATTCTGAGATAGTTCTGATATATCTTGTTTTCTTCTTCTTGTGACTCCTCAAGAACTGCTTTGATGTGTGCAATGTTTTCCTTCTTGATCTTCCTAACCAAAACCTTGCTTTCTTGGTTGAACCTTCTCTCTGGCTTTTGAACTTTTCTGTGCCTGCTCATTTACAGTAAAAACATATAGACAGAGAGTAAGATAATTGAATTTATCAATCTAATAGCAAATTAAAACAACAGATAGTAGACGTCATTGTCCAGCTAATACGCGTAATTAAACTATTCGCAGGCGTAACTTTAACAATAGCGAGCATCACTTTCCAGTGGCTCAAGCATTATTTAAAGTTACTCAGGCATGACAATTTATTTACTAAGCGTAACAATTAATGTAAACTACATAAAATGAGCTATTAAAAGCAGCAATTCACAAAAATTAAGCGTCGGTTAGAAGATACTAGGCATGACTGTTTGTGTAAATTGCGTCGTAAAGGCTATGACAAGTGGTAGAAGTCAGCTAACACGCGACACTTCTCCCGTCGCAGGCGTTTCTTTGCAGTCCCGAGCGTGACAATTTATCTCTCAAGCGCAACAATTTATCTAGCAGGCATCAAATAACTGCTTATGAAGTGGCAGAACAGTAGGCACATGTGTCAGTTAATTCTTTGTACGCGTCATTTTACCTATTTTCTGCATAAATTTCACGTAAAAGTGAAGATACAACACACACATAAAAAGATAGAAATGTTAGAAATGAGGCGTAGAGCCCCACGATGGGCGCCATTTGTGTGTGTATGCTAAACACCTTCATGAAATTAGGATTATTAACTAACAAATCAAAGCAAATACAATGCAAATTTAACTAAGAATTGAAACTATAATCCATGACATCTCATGGTTCTCTAATTAGATGTGGTAAGTAGAGCTCTCAGCTTTGTATTCCCTACTAGTGACACTTCTAAAATGAGAAAGTATGATACTACAATGCTTAATCTAGCTCACAATGATCCATTATGCAAATGATAAATTGAAATGCTAATGCTAAATGCTCTCAATTGCTATCAAATGCTCATAAAATGCCTATAATAACAATGCTTTTGCTCTCTAATTCTCTTCTATATTATTGCTCTCAAAATGCCTCTTATCTATAGTAAACTCCCAAGGGTAGGGGGTAGAGTGAAGTAATCATGATTTAGCCTTGGTTGAGTCAAAAACCTTGCAATGTTTTTAAATGGGGGGACAATTTAAATGTTTGTCTCAAAGCTTTGGACAAAAGGACAAAATTGAGTGGATGAGATTCAAAGTTGAATTTGTGTGATTGAGATTCAATTCCTTTGAGTGATCCATGTGCTTTGTGTTCTCAATTCTCATCGGTTCCTCAATTTGTTGTTGAAAGATATTAAGATTAATTAAATTCCATCAATTAATTAAATTAGTCATGTAAGGGAATAGGTTCAATTTGATTTTTTATTTTAAACTATACAATTAATTGATTAAAATCAATTATATAGTGTTTTTCACCCCTTTAAGCTTTGATTTAATTATTCAATGTCATCATTTTTATTTTTTCTTTTGATTTTATTGATTTTGTCCAACTTTGATTTATTAATGTCCATTTAAATTTGATTCATTTTAATGAGAATTAATGCATTTTGATTAAGATTTTGTCATTTTAATGATTTAAAGCACCTGTCCATTTTTTAGTGTATACAGTTTTAATTTAATTTAATTTTAATATTAGTTTAGTATATATATTTAATCTAATTTAATTAAATTTTTAAGTTAGTTTATTTTTTTAATTGTATTTAATTGTTTAAATTATTTGTTTAGTATTTTTATGGGATGTGTTTGATTATTATATATGGGTATGAATTTAGGAAATTGACCTTGTATGTATACCTTTTAATGATGTTAAAATCAGGTGAGTCTTTAGAAAATAAATATACACTCTTTCCTTTTTATATTTGTATTTATGATTTATTTGTTCATTTCTTAAACCTAGATGTGATGATATTTTTATTAGGGGTCATTTTCTATGGTTGTCTATGTGATCTCATGTCATGCATTATGATGTTTTATCAACTCGATTAGGTTTACCCAACCTTGTTCTATTGAAACTTATGATTATGAAAGAACCTTGAGAGTTTGTTTTATGATGTTTTGATTTGAGGACTAGTGTGTGTCCCTATTATCCTTTTGTGGACCAAAATTTGATCATTATACTTTTATGAGACTTATGTGATTATTTATGACTTGTGAGCTAGGGGACGTTAATTAGGAGCATCTTAGGGGAGTGGCTTACAATAGGGATCCAAGACTCAAAGTGGTCAGTACAAGGGTAACCTATCATAAGTTTTGTTAATAAATGATAACATAGTAATTAAAATTTGGACAGTTCATTAAAAAGATAATTTAGAGATTATTCATCAACTATGTTGTGAGCGTTTGTTTAGGCTAAGGATGGGAATGAGATGATACCTAGAGAGTAGGTAAGAAGGGGGAGGGTAGGTAGGGGCCAAGTACCCCATGCACTTTTTCTATAAGTCTTGTTATATATGCATTCAAAAGTTAGTGGGTTATGTTAAGTCATTTTAGGATTTACTTATTCATTGTTTTATTATATTTGCTTTCTAAAAAAATAGATAAATTAGTTTATAAATAATATTTATAAATCTATTTTTTTATTTATATTTAAATTAGTTTGTTTAGTTTTAATTTAATTTAATTTTAATATTAATTTTTTATTAAGGTAAAAATAGGTTTTGAAGGGACCCCGAAACCCTTTACATAACTGGGACGAAAGATAAAGCTATTGAGGTACCATTAAAACAACAGTCCAACCTAAACATAGGACCAGACACCATTAGAACACCCGAAAGATATTACAAATCAAGCACCCGAGACGGAACAGTCCTACCAGAAGGAGGGAGGACACACAAACCACAACACATTGAGAAGCCAAAGAAAAGGCTAATCAGAGATCCTCTTTTTTATGAGATCGGAGGGTCATGTCAAACGATGAGGAGGATTTCTTTGAATTTTTTCTTTTGACAGTTATCTAACCATCTTCGAGATAATTTAGAGATTATTCATCAACTATGTTGTGAGTGCTTGTTTAGGCTAAGGATGGGAATGAGATGATACCTAGAGAGTAGGTATGATTAGAATTCCTCATTTGCAAGAGAGGGTATTCTAGTTCCGTGTGGATCATATTGAGGGTCTGGGGCCCAAAGTAGCCAGTCTAGGGTAACTCAATGCTTGAGGGTCTGGGGTCCAGTATGACCAGTCTAGGATAACTCAAGTAGATGGCCATGTGATGACACTCCCATAGTTGTAGCCTAAGTCTCCTCCATAGTTTTATGTATTTGCCTCTAGTGGTGTATCTTTGTTATCTCATTATTACCTGGTGATTTGTTTTGTATTATTTAGTGATTGTGTGTTTGTTCGATATTCTGATATTTGGTGTTTTGGTACGTGTTGGTTATTTGATGTTTATTTATCTTTAGTTGGTGGTACCCTTTGAGTTAGAAAGCCTTCAGGACCTTTGCTTAGTTATCTTTAATTGAGTTTGTTATCTGAGTGGGGTTTGTTGTTATCTCTTTAGCACGATGGGAGTGGACCTTTGGTTCCACGAGGTCAGGTTGTAGTGTTTTCTTTTACCATTTGAGATTTTGACGTTCTTGTAGCGATGTTGGATGATACTTCTTGTTGTTACTTCTTCTTCGTGTTCTTCATTGGAGGCTTGTTCGTACCTATCTTTTAATGTTCGTAATTATATCTTGTATCAGTGCTTTAGAGTTGTAGATACTGTACTATATTTTGTATTTGATTATTATGGCATACCCTGCGACTTGTGCAGGGGAAGTTGCTTCATTATGTATACCTTATGGTATTGGATATATTTTTTATTCATATTAAATAATTGTAATTATTCTTAATCTAAAATATTAATTAGTAATACGTAATTCATGGGACCCTCGAGGATTGTTAATTGTAATTGAGTTGTGCATATGTACTTGTTTATATCTTATGATTGTATTGCTTCCGCATTGTTATCATCATTGTTTGTAATCACTTAAGAAAAAAATATTTTGCAAACATAGTATTATGTCTTAGTTTAAATTCTCCTGGGTTCCCTGACGAGGCATTACAAGAGATAACAAAGATGAACCCAAATAGGAAACTTGATGAAAGAATCAAAAGAAGGGTTAAAATCAAGATGCCAAAGTTTTACCGTAAGCATAAAGTGATCCTCCCAACTAAAGAAATGATCACACAACATATTATTTCTGTCATAATTTCTTCAAATTTTTCTATAAAAAAAAACCCCTTAGCCATAGGGTAAATATGCATAGTACGAGCAAGGAGAGGCTCCCAGTGACAAGAGATCCATTCATGTAGCTTCGAAAGACTGGGCTAGAAGCCCCTAAACCGACAGCTCAAAGCATGGGAAGAGAAAATAGAAACATGCTAGTATTTATAGTTACTCCAAGGATCTGTGTACTTATCAAGAGCTTAGAATAAAATAGTTATGGGAACTCAAACAAAACTTAACAAGAGTTAATTAGTTGATGTAGTTTCTAAGAAAGAATAATATTTGGTCTCCTCCTAAATTAGGATAGACCAAATGCAACTTTGATGGATGCTCCAAAGGAAATCTTGGGTAAGTTGGTGCAAGAGGAATTCTAAGAGATCGTAGGGGAATCTAATTGATGGTTATGACAAACATTTGGGACATGCTACCAACAATAAAGTTGATGCTATGGAAACATAGATGAGAGTTAAAAGGATGCAAGAGTTGAGATTTCCTAAAGTTATCATTGAAGGCAATTCTAAATTGATATCACTCTGAAAGGAGTAGTGAATGAGCCTCAGGAAATCAAAGATTTAATGGAACATAGTAAAAGAATGATTTGTAGCTTTCTTTAGTCCAAAGTTTAACATATATATAGAGAAGGAAATGAGAAGTGGCAGATATGGTTGCTAATGGAGGTTTGAAATTCCAAAATTGGAACCATTATGGAAATAATAATGTCCTGTCGTATATTTAAAAAAATATTTCTAATGAAAAGAATGTTGATACAATTGGTTTTCATTAAGACACATGGGGAAAGGATATTGAACCAATTGTGCAAGCTAGATTTTTGTCTCTTCAATTATGTCATTTCTTACTTATGGTGTCGTTATTGTTAGTACTAAAGGTACTAAACTCTTTGAAGTCGTGACCATTACTAATGATATTAGTTTGGGAACCAACATGCTAAATAATGCTAAAATCCATGGCATTTGTTGTAACGAGGAACCTGTCGTCTCTCACCTGTGGACAATTGGATATGTTGAAAGGCCATATTATAATCTTTATGACCATAAAATGAAACAAAAAAGGTGCCAATACAAATATCCTAAAATTGCTTTTCGTGTCCAAGAAAGGTCCTAGGCTATACAAGTCTTTCCTTTTATGCATTTGAGTTACAAAAGTTCTTTCTATTAGGTTGCAAAAAATTACAAAAAATCTTCTCTAGAGTAATCTTTGGTAGGTTAAGTCTGAGTATTGTAGAGCGAAGAAAATGGGTGGCCCATGAAAGTGATTAGAGTTGGTTAATTGTGAGTCTCTTAGCAAAAATGTGAATTTGTGGGACCTTTTTGTGCAGGCTAATTTAACATTTTTCTTCCAAGCAATATAAGGATAAAATAATGCCTTGACCTCTAAGCCTACCAATTCTGGATGAAAGGCCAAGTAACAATTAGCAGCCTTCATTTCATGGTAACCCCTCAAATGATTGGGGATGCTACAGGTTTTAGAAAATGATGGTATGTGCATTATGGAGAGCACTGGCAAGTACCAAAAAAAAATCAACAAGTTCTTGGAAGAAGAAGAGTATCTCAAGAGATCTCATTATGTGTATGACTGTCTTAACCTACCTTCTCCTTACACCCTGGCAAGCCTCCATATCATGCAATATTTTACTTTAGAAGGGTGTTATATGATTGTGCATGGTTACCTTTTCCTAGTTCTTAACCATGTTAGGAATCTTGAGAAGTTCAATATTTTATTTTATCTATTTTCTTCTATGTAAGTATTGAGAAGGGAGCTTCCCTCCCATGCACCAAGGATTAATTATAGCCCTTTATAAATTTGGCTTGGCCTCTGACTGTCATGATTACCCTTCATTGTTTCCTCATGAAAATCCTCCCACTATCCAAAGTGCTCTGAGAATTCAACTTATTGCTAGTAAAACTCCCTCTCTTGACATTGGTAATTTCTTAGGGAAGAAGAAACCTAGCAAAATCTGAACCCATTTCCATCCCCCTTAGTTAATGAGCTCCTAAAAGTAACCCCAGAGAAAGGAAAACCCTCCTCTACCCTTCTAGGAGCTTCCAAAATGCATAATATGGAATAAAAAGAGCTTAAAAACAAAGGTGTAACCATAACCCTCATTGATGATAATGAGGACAAAAGGACCGAGAAAAAGAAAAAATAAAAATGGGTCGGGTGTTATTCTATCTAGAGGACGTAGGTCAGCCTCTTTGGCTAAGGTGGCTACTTATACCCTTGGCCCAAAAGGAAAGAAGGTAATGGAAGAAGACGAAGAGGATGAAATCTCCTGTGAAGATGATTTTGTTCTAGTGAATGAAGAAGAGAATATGGAAGCAAATTCTGATGAGGATGGGGGAGGATAATGAGGATGTGGGGATCCAAATGGAGGATATTGACTCTAAAGAAAATGAAGGCAACATTGAAAAGGAAGATTTAGGAAATGATGATATAGAAGACTCAAATGATAACAATAATGAGGTCATGAATAATCAAAATAATGTTGATGATGATACAGCAGTTCTATGTGATGTCCCCTTACCGAAATAAAAATTAATAATGAATAATAATTAAAATTAAAATAAATAATAAATAATAATATTAATAAAAATTATAATAATATAATTAGAGAATGATATGAGTTGTTGCCTGCAAGTTGTTAATTTTCTTAATAGTTGAAATTTGAGAGGGTGTCATAAGATATACATTACTCATGAAAGATTCATCTTATTTAAGACTTTACAATTTTCTCACGGCAAATATCACCAACGTTTACACAAGAAGTAAGAACAACACGGTCGACAGCATGGGAAGGATGTAACACCATGAATATTATTGATGCTATGAAAGGAATACTACGATTTAGGAGTATAAATAGCAAGTAAACAAGGGAGCTATAAGAGTCGTTAAAGACTAAAGAAATGATTTGATAGAGCAAAACTCCCACGATGTATGAAGGAGATTAAAGTAGCGGTTGAGATTGATGAATTATGATTGTGATATTATCTTAATTAAGCTGTGGTAATAATTATGGGTGGGAGATGTGTAGAAGGCAATAACATATTAAATAAGTTACAATTAAAACTAAGCCCAATCCGTTGCTTAGAAGAAATGTCGGACCATAAACGACAATTATAAGCATAGTCTAAGATATAAAAGTCTCAAGGAAGCAACTCCAAGAGTCATGGGATCACCAGCAGAGAAAGAATAATATGTAAGAAAATAATCAGATCAATATAAGCAAAATATACATAAAGGATCGAGGTAAAAGGAGGAAATGTACTGACAGCAAGGAGAATAATAGTGAGAAGACAATCAGGTCAATATAAGCAACACAGATAAAGGATCCGAATAAAAGAGGAAGAGAGGTACCAAAAAAATCATCAGAGAAGATAAATGAAAATTCATATTTACCTGCGATATCTGGCGTGAGTACCTGAGGTACATTCATGGTATGATAATTATTATTGCTCATCACTAAATAGTAAATACATGTGGATCAATACCCGTGATTACTTAAAACAGACATCCATCTAGGATAGAATGCATCAGATCAATATTTAGAAAATTGTTTATTCAATTGACATATGGATTTAGGCAGATTGCTATGGTATTTACATTCTTGACTACGTAATACTAACATATACAAACTGCATAAATCTTATATATATGAGCTGCATTGGATTAGGTTTTGTACATTTTATATGCAATATATGATGGAATCAAGCTCTGTATATTTTGTTTGCAATATATATATATACACGCATACATCATATTCATCAGTCTGTAATGATTAGACATAAATGTGTAACTTGGGTAGAGCACTATGTGTATTTATATTTTCAATTGCATTAAATTAATACCTTATAAACAGTGGAATGGACCGTGCTACATCATACAAAGGCAAAGAATAAGGCCTGCGGTGGAATGGGCATGGGTTACATCATATGAAGGCAAGAGATAAAGCTTGTTGTAGAATGGGCATGGGTTACGCCATACAAAAACACTGTTTGTGAAGGATAGTCCATTGGACGTTAGATGCCATTAGTGAATTTCTTTCATATGCATTAGATATTGTAATCTAACCTCTACGTTACCAATTTATAATGCAGAAGGCAGATTATATTATACACTAACAATATAGTCAGTTGTATATGCACTTGTTCCCTATTTTGATGATTGTATGACCTAAATCAGGGTTTACCTTGTTAAAAAACATTTTTATTGGTAAGGTTTCTCTCTAACTGTCTTACAATTCTTATTTTAATGAAATTTATGACTCTAGGACAAAAATTAGGAAAATTCTAAAAAGGGAATATTACATTCTCTTACATCTTGATGATGGATCTCATTTTTCTCTTATAATTTTCTCTTACATCCTAACCACAGAATGTGATCCAAAACATTGATGCAAAAACAATTTACTCATTTGAATCCAAAATTCACTTACAATCAATATCATGGAGAATTTTAAATACCATTTCTTGTAGGAAAGCTACAAACACCCTAATGAATCTTCAACGTCTCTATGACTTCTACAAAAAGTCTTTTGATGCCTCTAACAATTTGTTTTCTTCTAAGCGTATTCATTCTTAATCATTCAAATTACATATTAGCAATGTTTTTCACTAGTAAGCTTATTATAACACATCCGAACAGCTCCAGTAGCTAGCAGTTTTGGGGTGCCCTCTTCGAGCAGCTTGGTGACTGGGATACACGAAGAAGGCCTCTAATGGTCTCCACTGGCAATTGATCCAAAAATACCTCCTCCGTTTCTTATGAGTTATGAGTAATAAATGGTGCCAAATAAAGCCTTATTCATTTGTTTAAAGTCATATGATTACATAAACGAAAAACATGGATAAGATTGATAATGGTAACAATGAACAAAAATTTCTTCACAGTGATAAGACCAACCCAACAATCTTTCTTGCTTGTTAAAGAAAGACGAAGCCATTTTTGGCTTTCACTGATTACGAGGAAACAAAAATGACAGCACCTTGGTTTTATAACTATATCAAATTCAGCAAGCGAGGAATGCTTTGATTGTGAGATTGTGAAGATGGATTAATTATATCAACAAAGCATCAACATGACTAAGAGAAGAACATAGTAGGTTTTATAACAAAATCAAATTCAGCAAGCAATGAAGGTAAGAACATAGTAAGGTTTTATAACAAAATCAGATTCAGCAAGCAATGAAGGTAAGAACATAGTAGGTTTTATAACAAAATCAAATTCGGCAAGCAATGAAGGTTTTGACTGCAAAGTTTGTGAGGAGGAAGGATTAATTATATCCACAAAGCACCAACATGACTAAAAAGATAAGAAAATTAGAGGTTTTATTCATTTTTCTATACAGTACAAGAATTTTCATCTTACTTCATGATACATCATTATAATTTAAGCAAATGATTGTAGAATTGCAAAAATAGTCTGTTATGAAGTGCCAAGCGATGTTGAGAAGCAAATGGGAACTAGAATAGAGGAGGAAAAAGATAATGCATTATATACTATTTTAATAATTAAATGTTTCGTCTTTGTCTACATTCCTGTCCCCCAAGCATTTGTTTGCACTTACACGTCCGATTAAACAAAATACACAGTTTTCCATAAGATCTATAAAAAATAAGACTTCAGTGAACAGTACATTGCAAGGAGACTAAACCAATCCTTCTCAATTCTGGGAATTTCAAGAAATGTAAAATATATATCCTTTTGCAAAACCACAAAATCACTTTGGGGCAGTATAAATATTGAGAAAAATAACTGTTGTATGGCAGTGTGTTACGGATGTGTACCTTTCCAACATGTCATCTCTCTGTACTGAATGCCTACCTGTCTCATACCAGTATCTTTGGAGATAAATAATTATCCATTTCAGAATCCATTCTTTGCTCTATATTTTTTATCCCCGTCTTTATAATCTTAACATATGTTTATAATGTCACCCATCTATAACTTCACATAGATCGACAAAAAAATCATATATTCCTCCCACGTAATATATAATTTTTGGTTTTCCGTTGAAACCTCTGAGATTTAAAAAGGAAAGAAATGATTATGCTAAGTGCATTATATCAGAGTTATATTAATTATACATAAATATTTCCAACAACAAACAATAGAGAACTCAACTGAAGAGTAGCAGTACGAGTAGATGATTCAGTGTCAAAACATTCACCCCTACTTAAAGGCCCTTTATACAAATATATTGTGCATACTATTAGATGCCAAATTTACTTGGCATTCAGAGGAGCTTGTTGCTGGAGGATAAACAACTCTGACTGCACCTCCAAAGAAATGTATTGATCATTAACTAAACACCTGTATTCAGTGTTTTTAACATATGATATGCTTCTATACAATAATATGTGCCTGGCACAAGATTCAAGAACATGAAAATTTTGCAAACAGCACGAACTCCAGTATTACCCTTGAATTTTTTGGCTTGGAGACTCAGTGCTTGGAGGATCTACTAGACCCTCCAAAACGACTAGCTCATCCAAGAGTGCAAATTTCTCCTCTTCTAGCTTTTTCACATCAGCATCAACTTGTTCAAGCTCTTCCCTAAGAGCAAACCCTTCTTCTTCCAGAAGCAAGTACTTTCGCCTTAAGGCACGATATTCATTACCAGGTTTTGCAGTCAGTGGTGACGATTCAGGTAGACCACTATCTTGTGGAGATCTTGAAACTTCAAATCTTTTTAAAGGATTCTCAGCCTTCTGACTCTTTTGTGATGACTTTGGCACCTTTGGTGCGTCTTCTTGCCATGCCTCATTGTATGCCTGAAGTTGACTTACAGGAGGTGTTTGGGCTGATGACTTCCGTTTTTGCACTTTTGATTTAGAAACATCCTCATCTTGCATTTTCGAGAAATCTTATGTCTCCTACAGAACCCGCTAATTTGAAAAATTTACAGGTCCAATGATCTGTATGCAACAGAAAGATCTGGCCTTGCTTGCAGTCTTCAGAATGAGACTCAATGTATTTCACTGTTTTACATAACCCACGAACCAAACAAATAAAGAACTGCATATAAATAAAACAAATGCACATAAGGCACATTTTTGCAGAGAGCATACACATCTTCAACAAGATACTGCAATAGCAAATTTCCTCCAAGGCTTTTGGCAAAATCTACAGTAAGTATTAGATTCCCCAAATTTAAAAGACAAGCTTTAATAGCAAATTCTATTATTTCCCTGAACATTTGCCCATGATACATATCTTTCATATTTATTGAAATGCAATGTTTGTGAACTATCATATACTTTTAAAAACTACATCAGCAAAAATACCCCATCCCTTAAACTTTCACTGATCTGCAAACAGATTAGCTCAGACACTTCCAGATAGATTTTAATTAAAGTATCCCGATAATAAATCCTAAAAATAGAGACTAAAAAACCAAACAAAAGAAAAAATTAAAATCTTTCACTAGATAGTAGATTTAGATGAAAGCATCCATGTGAAATGATGTTCACTCTCTGGCAAACCCCACCTAGTTTTAATGGGCATTTGAAATGACTTTAGTTTCTTAAACCCTGGATGCTAAACCTGATTCTCGCTATATCAGAAAATTTAGACACCAATAACTACCTCCTAAAACTACAATCAATCCCATATTGATGTCTAAGCAGTTGTCAGGTGATTAGTTAGATTTTTATCTGGCCATAATGATACTAAGCAAACATGTAAAAGCATGAGCATTGTTCAAATTCCTTTTACAACATGGCAGCCAAGATTCTCCAGACAAATAGGACAGATGTGGTAGGCTATAATGTACTAAATATGAGGTACATTCCAGTGGGGCCCATGCTTACTACGACGCAACAGGGCACACAGCAAGGCTTAATAAATATCTTATGCATTCAAGCATGTACCAGTTTTAATTGGCTTTCATCAATCTTAAGCAAAGAAACAAGAATCGGAATCGGATCGGAATCGGCAAGGCCAAATCGAATTGTGAATCGGCCATGAATCGGAATCGAATCGGCCACAAATCGGCAAATTTAAAAAACCCTTGAAATTTAAAGATTTTAACAATTTAAAACTTATTTCATGCACCCTTTATTGAATATAACTTAAACACACTATAACATCATCAAATAGAAGCTAGCATACATAAACAAGGAACATAAATGATAAATCCATCACATACGTTACACGTAAAATGTAAATTGTAGCTAAAGTAAATAGAAATCATAGGATCATAATGAGTCAAATCATAGAATGTATGTAAGATGAAGATCCATAAGAAATCAAATCATAAATGTATGTAAGATGAAGATCCATGAAACGTATGCCTATCAGTATCTGTAAGATCCATAAAACTAAATTGTTTCATAGTATGAATCTATGATGCTTGATCATTGATCAATGCCAAATGTCAAAGTCTTCATAACTAGATCTTAGGTAGTCTTTGTTGGTGGCTGTTTTCAAGTCCCTAGGTCTGGCAAATGAGGTTTGAATGATTTTGGCATGTTGGGAAGTCATGTCTGTCTGGGATTTGGGCGAGAGCTAAGCTAAGTTTGTCATAGAGATGGGGTCGAAACCAAGTGATTTGTGATAAAAACGAGTTAAAACCCTTTGAGAATCCTTTTGCCAGCTTCAGTTTGACCTTAGAAAGCCATGATGGATTGTGGGAGGTAACCCTGCTGAATCCTGAAATTTGGCTAAGTCTGGAATTTTTCGAAAACCCCCAAAATCTAGAATTTGCATCTTAACTCCTATGAAGCTGGAACATATCTCAAACATCCTGGAATGTATTTACAACAAATAGGAAAGGCAAAAAAAAACATTGAAAATATTTGTATTTTTTTTTAAATTTGACTTGACTTTTAAGCAGTCCGCCGATTCACGTCTGATATTTTGGGGCAATTCATGCGATTTTTGGTATGAATCGCCGGTTTAGGCGATTCATGCCAAAAAATCGGCTGAGCCGATTCACGATTCACAAAAAATCGTTTGCCTTGAATCGACTCGCCAAACCGGCGATTCTCGTTTCTATGAGATTCTTAAGCAATCCAAGTTTAAATCAAATGCGGCCAAGCAAATTTGTAATGTAACCATGAGATACCTTCAAGCATGAGTCCACTATGACATGCATCTGAACATGCCAAAGCATTAGATCTTCAAAGAACCATGTTTAAGTATTAGTGTTAAAAAAACTTGTCATTATGTTCATATAAAAAATGCAAAATAAGTTTGCTATTTGGATGTGAAAACAATTAATTAAAAAATTTGAAAGAAAAAGAAAATACCCACTTTATGTTGTGTTTTGTCTTTAATAAGATTGCATTGAAAAATAAATAAATTAAAACTAATACAAACAAAATAAAAGAGTTTCCTGAGAAAGGAATTGAAAAGAAATTTGGCAAAAACAAAACAAGAAATTTGAAGTATGTTGCACGCAGAACTCTTAAGGGAAACATTGAAGGGGCTTCTAAAAGCAATCTATGTTGGCTAGTGTGGAAGGCATCGTTATGAATTAGAAAGAAGACATGATTTTCATTTATTATGAAAGTCTGCAGATTGCAACTAATAACCTAGCCCAGGCTAATTTGTGAAGATGAGGATGGATCACATGCGAGGTTGAAGGATATACGGAGATTATAATTAAAGCTGTGGAAAAGCCACATTAGAAAACTAGCCACTGAAAAAGATTATGGTTGGCTGTAAAGGAATGTTTTAGAGTTTGATGATAACAATTATTGGGTATCATATGTAAAGTTCAAAAAGCAACTACACATGAAAGGCTCTGGCTCAATGCAAGATGCTAAAGCACTTTGTGAGACGCCACAAATTGACCAGAAATTCTATGGCGTGACAAGAACTGATGTTGGCAACCTGGAGGTACTGTTGGCAGAATATTTCTTTGAACATACAGGAACCCCAGACCAAGGTTTCCAGCAGGGAGAACAAGGACAATGGTGCAGAATGACGCAACACTAAGGACCCTGAGCCTATAATTTTATTTATTTTCTATATCTATCCTAAGTTGCTGAATCGGGTACTGACACGGGTACGGGTATGTGGATACGGTAGGCAGATACGACATAATTTTTTTAAGGGGTTGGGTACGTTTAGATACGTCCATACAAAAATATATATAAAAATTGTAAATATATATATATATTTTGCAGCCTAAAAACAAGAATTAAGAAATAGTATACTTGTAATATTAATTAATTCATATACAATTTAACAAATTAATATTATAACAAGAAATAATAAACATAAATTAAACAATTATATATTATATAATGTTACTATTAAAATATATAACAATTTAAATTGAAAAAATAAATAAATGCAACTTTAATAATAAATTACTAAGATTCCGCAGAGATTCCAAGAAGTACCCAATTCCGGTATGTAACGTAACCGGAATTGGCAGTTAAACTGGACGATTCAGCAACTTAGTATCTATCCTTTTTGTTTAGAACAGGTAAGGGAATAGCAGGTTATCAGCTACATGTCGCTCCTTCCCTTGCCTTGTAGTTGGACATGTAGTTAGCTTGCCTGGCTGTGGCGGTTCATTTTGTTATAACAAAGGTCATACTAGCTTGCCTTATATAAGGCATTTTTTGTGCATTTACTTGTGGAGTTTGATGCCTCTATGTAAAATTTACCTGATCAGAAAAATAAATTAGGGGAATGCCAACACCATAGGGGTCTTTATTCCTAAACCCAATAGGGTTTCAATAAGATGAGCCCCCTCCAGGGATAGATTTTTGAATTAAATTGTGATTGTGTCTCAAAAGATAGCCCTGGGAATGCTGCTGGAGCTAAAGGCCTACGAAGGGATCATAGAGGTATGTGCCTCTAGGATTCTTCTATAAAATCTGATAATGAGGTGGGGTTATTTGGTCTTGATATTGTTGTGGGTCTGAGGTTGGTTTATCAATAGCCTTATTGTTAATGGTGACTTCATCCTGATCTTCATTGCCATGCTCAGAGTAGCAATCCTTAATTAGCTTACCAACAACATTCTTTCTGAGACAAGGATTCTAGGATAACAATGGTATGCTTAATGAGGTGATGTAATGTCCCTTGTCAGGACTTTACTTAATTTATCTTAAATTTCTTGATTAGGATTTGGATTGTAATGTTTCTTGATAGGATTAGTTATTTATTTGATTTAAGTTATCTGTACAAATTATTATCATCCATACCTACCTTATTACTACTTCAAATTATTATCATCGCTGATCCCCACCCTATTTTGGGACAAAGATCCATTGCTTGGAGTTATACAAGTCCCTCCTTGGTTACATTTCAGCTTCCCTTCTATAAGTCAATAGTAATAGGGTTTGGATATATATATAATCTTGATTATCAAAAATGATATATATTGATTGTCATTATAAGAATCTCTCTCTCTCTCTCTATATATATATTAAATATTTTCTATTATAAACATTGAATATATATTTCTGAGTTTATGATTATTTCTATATATGTAAGACCATATATGGGTCCCTCACTCATAATAGAATTTAGATATATTATTCAGCAGTCAGAATTACTGCTTGATTGCTTGCCAGCAATACTAATGCTTTATTCTATTCCTTTATGATGAGTAACAAATGTATTTATAATCTACTATTCTTCCATAGAATAGCAGATATGATATGTATAAAAAGAAAATAAGAAATGTCCCATGATGAATTGAATGGTGGAGAACGTTCTCTTATACTGTGTAATTCACTTGCTGAAGACACATCCCATGTCCCTTCAACTCGTCATTCTTCATAACATCTATTAATTGCCTCTTTCATTATCAGTATCAGTTCATTATATAATAGTCACCGCACCCATTAATTACAACTAATCTCTAACTAGCAATCCCTGCTAATGGTTGCCATCGTGTCTCTTCCTAAGTTCTAAACATTGTTTACATACCTCTCATTACTCCCTTAATCTCTGCTATAGTTTAGCGATATTAGTAGTTTACAACTTGTATAATCGTTTCTCCCCTCTGAGACATGGTTGTCTATGGCCTTTGATTAGTCTCTTTACTAATCGATGCCTCCATCATATACTAATAATCGAACATTTGTCTCCTTGTTGTATCAACAGCATGCCACATCATCGACTATGGTGCTGTTTATTCTTATGATGGTCTTGTCTTTGACTAACCATGCTCGTACTCCTTGGTCTATGTATTCGTGTGCCCAGCCATGATTGTCATCATGTCATTAACTATTATTTATGGTGAATCAATCATATATCTGGTTGTATGTTTATCTGTCGCTAACCTAGTATATAGCTGTTTATCTGCCATGATCTCTTGACCGTCATGGAGATTAATTTTTGATCGTTGGCATATTACCTATCGTTTTACTAGCAAAAGGAATGATCAACAGTAGTACTTGTCTTGGTCTATTTGTAGCCTTATGGTTATAGCACTGTCATTGACTAGCTTATTAGATTTATCCCATGGTTCATTATGTCATCATATTAATCTAGTTTTACTTCCATCATATTAATTAACCAAAGTTCAAAAATGGGATTCATAAATGGGATTTACTAATAAATAAGATTGAAAAATAATTAATAAAAATAAAAAATGAATAAATTATAATTTAATTAAATGACAATTAAATATCTCAATTGGAAAGTATGGAAGGACCCTCATTATAGATGATTAAAAGATGGAAGTAAAACCAGATTAATATGATGACATGATGAACCATGGGATAAATCTAATAAGCTAGTCAATGACGGTGCTATAACCATAAGGCTACAAATAGACCAAGACAACTAATACTGTAGATCATTCCTTTTGCTAGTAAAACGATAAGTAACACGACAACGATAAAAAATTAGTATCCATAATGGTCAAGAGATCATGGCACATAAACAGCTATATACTAGGTTAGCGACAGATAAACATACAACCAGATATATGATTGATTCACCATTAATAATAGTTAACGACATGATCACAATCATGGCTGGGCATGCGAATACATAGATCAAGGAGTACGAGCATGGTTAGTCAAAGACAAGACCATCCTAAGAATAAACAGTACCATAGTCGATGATGTGGCATGCTGTTGATACAACAAGGAGACAAATGTTTGATTATTAGCATATGATGGAGGCGTCAATTAGTAAAGAGACTAATCGAAGGCCATAGCCAACCATGTCTCAGAGGGGAGAAACGATTATACAAGTTGTAAACTACTAATATCGCTACACGATAGCAGAGATTAAGAGAGCAATGAGAGGTATGTAAACAATGTTTAGAACTTAGGAAGAGACACAATAGCAACCATTAGCAGCAATTGCTAGTTAGAGATTAGTCATAACGAATGGGTGTGGTGACTATTATATAATGAACTGATACTGATAATGAAAGAGGCAATTAATAGATGTCACGAAGAATGACAAGTTGAAGGAACATGGGTTGTGTCTTTAGCAAGTGAATCACACAGTCTAAGAGGAAGTTCTCCACCATTCAATTCATCATGGGACATTTCTTATTTTCTTTTTATATATATCATATCTGCTATTCTATGGAAGAATAGCAGATTATAAATACATTTGTTACTCATCATAAAGGAAGAGAATAAAGCATAAGTATTGCTGGCAAGCAATCAAGCAGTAATTCTGACTGCTGAATAATATATCTAAATTCTATTATGAGTGAGGGACCCATATATGGTCTTACATATACAGAAATAATCATAAACTCGGAAATATATATTCAATGTTTATAATAGAAATACTTAAAATATTTTTTTATATATATATAGACATATATTCTTATAATGACAATTAATATATATCATTATTGATAATCAAGACTATACATATCCAAATCCTATTACTGACTTATAGAAGGGAAGCTGTAATGTTACCAAGGAGGGGCTTGTATAAATCCAAGCAATAGATCTTTGTCCCAAAATAGGGTGGGGATCAGCGACCCCAAGCACCTTGCGGGCATCGTACCAAGAAAGGCTTAAGGGCTTGGATCTGTAAACTTTGAGGGAATCCATTGTAAAGTTGGTGTCTAGGCAACTAGGATAACACCTAGTCCTTCCTTCATTAAGTTGAAGTAGTAATAAGGTAGGTATGGATGATAATAATTTGTACAGATAACTTAAATCAAATAAGATAAATAACTAGTCCTATCAAGGGACATTACAATCCAAACCCTAATCAAGAAATTTAAGATAAATTAAGTAAAGTACTGACAAGGGACATTACAAATGGTATCAATGATACTGCCATCCTGCAGGGTAAATACAAATTAATGAATCATTTTTTGTCAATAAAAAGGATCAGACCGTGATACACATATCTTACTATATCAGGGAATGTTGAAGCCTAAAAACATAATCAAATAAGTGATGAATATATATTCAAATATATAAGTAAATATACTAGAAGTATGGCTAAGATCCTCATATTGCCTTAATAATTAAGAAGGAAGGCTAAAGAAATTCAAAGAATGGCAATCTAAATTCCAAAAGGATAGTTCCCAAGATAGGGTGGGGATCGGCGACCCACTAATCCTTGAGGGCAAAAGTCCCAAGGGAGGGCTTGGATCTGTAAACTTTGAGGGAATCTATCAAGTGGTCTCTAAGCACCTTGGATTGTATTCACACATCCTCTCTCCCTAGAACAAAGTAAAATAGGATCAAGCTTAGCCAACAAGAAACATAGATAGCATATGAAATTAAATTACTTAATATGAAAGATGAGATTTAAAAATTGAAAGTAATTTAAATAATGTGTATATTATGTGTATACTTTGTGTATGCTTCGTGTCTTCCTGCATCAATGTGTATGCTTTGTGTCTTCAATGTGTATGCTTCGTGTATTCATGCATTAGTGTGTAGGCCTTGTGTATACTTCATGTCTGTATATATTTATATATTTTCAAATGGATGTGATTCTATATTTAATTGATCTAGAATAGTAAGAATACCTAGAGTAAACTTAAAGATACAAGTTTATTGACTAATATCTGAATTGCACCTACTACTCACAATGAAATATTTGTATAAATTAAACATTGCTCAAGGACAAGCAATTTTGGGGAGGGTAGTACTGTGATGTCCCCGTTCAAATATAAATGTAATAATAAATAATTTTAAATAGTAAGATTTTATTAAATAAATGAGTACTTGATTAAGGGAAAAGCCATTAATTAAAGTCTATATTAGATTGAGATATAAAGGACGTTTAAGAGGTTGACGATTACCATGACTGATACAAGGTTATCTTAATTAAAAGTTGCGACCAATATACAGATCAAAATAATAAGTAAAAACATTAAGGTCTGCGAAAATTACAGAGTCCTGGGGGAAGATGGTTAACTACGCTCTAATAATTATTGAACAAGAATATGATGATAAATATTCATATGCTTGGTTATAGTTATCAATGACAAACAGACACATATTAGTAATTGTCAACAGCAAAGTCAACAAATGGGGGTCGATGAGATACGATGATAATTGATTAAGACAAATGATACACAAAAGACAAATAGGAATCAAATCATGCCGATGACTCATCATACACAGGGCCACGTAGGAAGAATTGTCAGCAAGTCTAACCTGAACGCAAGTCTGAGACCAATCAAGTCCACATAGACAGATTACATTGGAGTTAATATGAAAAACAAACTCTAATTTGGATGCCGTCAGCTCGAACAAAGGACACGATCGAAACATATCGCAAGGGTGCATCCCTTGGGTGAAGAGGATATAAAGCGTCCATAATTAGGAGAAGATAAGGCACAGTAAGAAATTGTAAGACATTCACTCAGAATTAAGAACAGTCATTCCCTTGTTAATAATACAATCAGTTTGTAAGACAGAACATAAACTGTTAAATATATATATTCTGTGCCAGGTGCAGAAATATGAAACTCTTTGTTAAATAATTGATAAATATAATCAATACATAACGACTGTTATAATCATGCACAGCAACCATATTTTAAGATATGGATAGTAAAAAGATAAATTAGAATATATTAAATATTAATATTACTCCTCAAGGAAGAAATAAGAAAGGGAAAGGAATCATTACAATGCTGGTAAGCATTGTGAGACAGCAAATTATGCTGTAACATATCTCTGAGTTAAATACTAATTCACAGACTATTATATTTGAGTCTTATTAAGAATAAAGAACTATTATGAGATCATATAAATAAATATATATTTAATAATAGTATTGAGCTAAGAATATATATGAATATATATATATATATATATATTAGCCTGAAAAGAAAGGAGTTAAAATGTTTCCAAGCAGGGGCTTGTATAAATTCCAAGCAATGGATCTTTGATCCCCAAATAGAGTTGGAATCAGCCACCCTGAGCGCCTTGAGGGCATTGTACTAAGAAAGGCTTAAGGGTGTGATCTGTAAACTTTGAGGGAATCCATTGCAAGTTGGTGCCTAGGCAACTTGGATAACATCTACTCCTTCCGTTTTTGAGTTGAATTAGTAATAAGGTTGGATATGAGTGTTAAAGGTAACTTAAATCTAATAAGATGAACAGCTGATCCTATTAGGGAACATTACAATCCAAACCCTAATCGAAAAATGTAGGATAAATAAAGGTCGGTCCAGACAAGGGACATTACAGGTGAGGACTTTAATGCCAGTGTCTGATGAAATCATTTTCCAACATTGCTTTCAAGAAGCCAAAAGACAATCTAACTTATTAGAAAATACAGAGATTTTTTAATCTATAACGAACATATTTCAGCTATTTAGTGCAAGATTGAGGTGTCCTAGGCCGCCTAGTAAATTTCTCTGGGGGCTTTAGGCCCTCCCTCAAATCTCAACTATTTTCTATCAGGAAAATCATCATTCCAAAAGCCTTTGATGGGATTGCTTAAGACTTTGTTCAAGGCATCCTAAGTAACAACCGGGAATTTTGACTGAATGATGAAATCATTGCCATAAAGTAACTGCATTGACCGCACCACAGATGTACATGTTGAATGGTATTGATCACCGAATGCAGTTCAAAATAGATTGGCTAATGATAGAGTGGTTTCTCTCCTTCCAGTCCAAGATTTGTGTTCGACTGAAGGAGTGGGATCTTGTCCTGGTGGTTGTTAAACATGTGTTGGTTGAAAAAGGTTTTATTGCACCCAGCTTTAAATCTCCGTCTAGTGATCAAAGTGTAATCATTTTTCTTTTAGTTTGGGATAGCCAGCAGTTCTCCAAGTGTGTAAATTGATTCCCAGTCATTTGATCTCATGGCTTGGCCGATGCACCAAGCCTTTTTATTCCAACCCCGGCTTTGCTTTTTGGCATCACTTTCTGCAGTCATTTATTTTGGTTTTTCTGTCTGCAGGTGTTGGAGCTTTGGAGGTGTTCTCATGTCACTGAAAGGCTCTTTATAAAAATATATGTATTTAGGTCCTGTTTCAGAAAAGACATCTGCAGAATACATTCAATATTCCTGACATCTCTACCCTGAATTTGACTAAATCTGTCATTTTGATCAATGAGCTGGGGAATTCCGGGATGCTGTGCATCCATGCCTCAATTACAGAAGATTTTGTGGAAAATTAACTGTTTTGAGTTTCTGATATGGCAATTCAGTCGTGGCTTTTGTACTAGGTCATACCAACTGTTAACCTTATCCTGCTTGACGATTTAATTTTTTTATAGATAAGTACTCTGTGGAAGTGACTAGTGGTGGGCCTTAGTCCTTCTGCTGATATGTTTCAGCTGAAATGTGTTACTGACGCTTGGTAAAACTATTGTTAATGTTGACTTTTCCCGTGACGTTAGGAAGACGATAGTTGAACTGGGGTGTTTCAGTTTCTTCCACGGAGGATTGCATCCCAGGTTCTTAGGACTTTCAGCCTTTGTTTCTTCTTGCAGGGTTTAGTGATAGTGGTTTTAGTGGGGGCTGGCATTTTAGTTTCATGCTGGTATGCTTGATTTTGGTAACCCCCCGCTTCTCATTGGTGTTTACAGGTTTCATTTGTCTTATGTGTCTTGTATTTTATATTGGCAGAGATTCTGCATATAAGCCTCAGTTAATCTATTTAAAAAAAGCCTTGAAACAATAAAACAATATATATACCAAGAATTGCCAAATGTAATGGAAGAGTAATAAAAGCATTGGTGATTTTGTAAGGAAATGCCCTCGGTTCAAATTTGATGGGGAAAAATTAAACATATAGAGAACTTCCACGTGAGATTAAATGAAATGGTAAAAGTATAATTAATTCCATAAGTTTACACTCAAAGTTCAAATCCTAGAAGATAAAATATAAACCTATAAAGAATTGTTGAGTGAGATCAATTCAAGTGGTAAAAGTGTTGAAGATTTCATAGCAAAAGCCTCATGATCAAATCTAGGGAGAAACACAATAAATCAATGGAGAATTGTCCGATCTGTTATAACTTATAGAATTACAAAACACCCCATTTTCAAAACCCAGGAAACATAGAAAGTATAAAATTGGGTGAGATGCCGCATTGAACATGCCGGGTGAGGCCTATCGCAAATAACAAGGTTGAGGACAAGTCTCAGCTGAATTTGATCGGACAGTCACCCCACATGAGAACTTTATCAAATAAAAGAATGAAGGAGAACTGTGGAATGAGATGAACTCTAATGGTAAAAGCACCAGTGATTTCCTTATGTGATGCCCCATGTTCAAATTGCGCAGACACAATAAACTATTGAAATTGGATAAAATACGGCATGCAATTTGATTGATGCATATGTCCGAAAAGACAAGACCAGGCGTAAGTCTTAGGTACAAGGTCACCCAAAAAAGGGAATTCCCGAAATAATGAAAAAACAAGTACTCATTGTCAAGTCATAAATGCTTTAAAAAGCTGAACCCCAAGTTCAAACCTGTAAATGGTATGGCATAGCCAGGGGGCGAGGTCAGGTCCAGGTCTTGGGTGAATTTGACAAAGAGATATAGATCGATTGCAACAACCATACAGAGATTATTCAAATTATAAATTTCCCCAATCAATTTACATAAAACAAAGAACCAAAATCTCAGAGATCACAGGTATTTGCTTGCATTAAGTTCTGTGTTGAACTATTACGGAAATTGAACTGAAATCACGCAGGCAAACTGAAAGGATAATGCAGCCCATAAACCTGCACATATAAGGACGCCTGAAAAAATTTCACTGGACTGGAGCAAATATTACATACCGCTGAGAAGATGAATTGCTCGTTGGAACCCACGACCTGCCTTCCCTTTACGCTGTTTAATTTTGGTTTAAGATTGCATAGAAGGGCAGTTTATAGAGAGGATAAGGGTTGGAATTGTCGTCAGGAGAGGCAACTTGTATATTAATAGTAATAGCGGTTGTCGTGGTAAGTTGTTTATAAAAGCAGGTTGGAGGGGAAAATTTTTAAGGGGTATTTTAAACAATTTTTAAAAGATTTATGTAAGATATTAATATGAAGATCTCATTAAAAATGTATCTATAGATTATCGATAAACAATAGTTAATAATTATTTATAAAATGTGAAATATGAATTTTTAAATTTGTTATTGAGAATTATTAAATAAATGTATGTAGTTAAGTATAAATTATGTTGGAAAAAAAAAATTATTTATAAAATTTTGTGTTTATAGAGATAAAAAATTTATGTAAATTTGGGGAATACTCTACAGTTGCATTGTAAGTTGTGAGTCTCTCATCTAAGAGATTTTGAGTTCGAGTCTACTTGAGCCTCATATTGATATTGGCTCCGACCTATTATCAATCAAAAAAAAAAATTATTTAAATTTTGTTTATGATATTGATGAAAAAGGGTGAGGATTCTGATTTTTGTGGCACTCGACTCAAAAACTAAAAAAAAAATAGATTAACTAATTGTTTATAACAATTGGGAATGGAGAAATGAAATTTTTTTTGTTTTGGGAAATGTGATGAAGAAAAGTTTGATGCAAGATAATATTAGATCACCTTGGCATTAGAAAATAGGTAATTTTTATTTAGGAAATACATTGAAATCTAAATCATGGTAAAATCCTATGTATGTCAAATATATGATGTGTAGAATAAATCTCAGCCTCTATAAATTAACCTTGCATTCAGAAATGGTTATGTGAAAATAGACTATAGAAGCTTATATCACCCAAAATGTTGATGTTAGTTATATTAAATTAAAAACCAACAAGAAACAATTAAATTATGAGGGTTCAACTTTGTTATCTTGTGGTGACTGATCAGGGAAGTATTGTACACTTTTTGGCTATTTTTGGGTCGACATGTTGTAATCGATTCTAACCCTAAAGCGGTAAAATAAGCTTGTATAAAATTGCTTAGGGTTAGGGATTTCATTATGATGTATGTTTTTTAGTAGCTTATTATAGCGGTATTGAGTTGTAAGGGATTGCAAATTGTAATCAGGTTGTAATCATTGGATAATAAGAATATTGGACTCATTGTTGGTGGACATAGCCCAGGGATTGGGTGAACCACGTTAAATCTTTGTGTCTTGTGTTCTCTTCTATGTGGTTTATTATTTTCTGATATTGGTTATATTTGCATGTAACTGTTATTTCTGTCTTGTTAATCCTAACAACCTTTTCCTTAATCAACCCCTTATTTTATCATAATTATGGTATTTGGTGAATATTGATAGATAAGAACTATGCATGTAGATTCTCTAGATGAGCGTGATGCAAATTAAATTCCTTGTATTGCTCCTGTTGGTACCTCTACAAAGTTTAAGGTTTATGTGGGAGTAAAGATTGAGTTCTCATAGTATCTTGGAGTAGAGATTGAGCTACGATACCATGTTGAATTTTGCAACACAAGCACCTACAAAATCAAACAACAAACAAAGAACAACTTCCACAAATGAGAACAAGAAGAAAAATTTGTTATATTCCTCGAAAGAAAATGATACAAAATGAGAATTACAATGCACAAAGAATTTCTTTATAGAAGGCAAGTCCTCTAAAATTAGGAAAAAGCTAAATAAGCTAGAAAATAAAACTAAAGCTGAACTAGATAAATTAGGTTGAATTGGGCTCAACTAAAGCTCCACTAGGTTAACTTAAGCTAAGCATGCATGTGCTCAATTATGCATCAACATGTTTACAAATATGTAATGCAACAATATGCAAACTTGCATGATGCAAAAAATATGTGTATTCAATTCAACAAATATGTATGCACTAACACCCCCCCTAAAATGAAACTTAATGGAGCAATGCTCCAAAGCCATAATACAATAATGAGAAGTTCCATAGTAGAGAGAAATAAGAAATCATCAAGCAATGAATTGTATTGTTGAGATGATTTACAAATGTATAAAACTTTTCTTGTATAGGCAAAAAGCATAGGAAATGCCATGTGTCCCAATCAAATATGGGAGTAGGTAGAGTAGGTGAAAGAAACTAGCATCAACTACTCAACTACAAAAAATAATAGTCTTAAGAAATATGCAATGACGACTAATATGCCTAAGTGGAATTTAAGTAAGAGTAAATAATAATTTACTTCAACACACCCCATGAACACCCCACTCCCCTTAGGAGAAAAATGCAATATGCAAAATAATGATGGATACTAATGACTACGACATGTTAGTTACCCATGTATAAGCCAAATGTAATGCTATCTCTCACAAGTAGAGAAAAGGAGAAAATCTCATGGGACAAAACTCCTCTCCAAAAAAGAGATAATGCAAATAAATATAAGTGATAGGATGAGCGATGTATGGAGGTCTCAACATCAATGCCCTCCAAAGAACTACATCCATCACAAAGATCCAAATGATGTTTCCCTTGTAGGAGGAAAGGTGAGAGAATATGTAGCCCTCCCATAATGAATAATGTCATGTAGAAATGGTGAGTTCTTGAAGACAAAACATAGTCCAATGCTTGCAAACAACATTTATCCCCTTAGAAAGAAGATAAATTGAGTACAAATGCATGAATGCTTGTCATTCTAGATAGGAATTGGTAGGAAGTGAAATCCAAATGTACGATGATGTCTATAAAAATTATTTAGGTGTCTCCTTGTCCATGAAAGATTATGATACCACACTGCAATCAAACAAACAAGAAGGTGACAAACTAGAGCTATACAAAAACTGATATAAAGTGTAGTGCCTCCCATGGTTGCATTTTGTTCTTGTCTATTTTGATCTGAGTGAGACTATGTACTTGACTTAGTGTCTACTCGTATGTTATTATTTTCCATTGGCATTGTGAGATGCACCTATTATAGTTATGATTCTTTTTGTTCATAGTGATATCGCTACTAATGTAGATGGTAGATTACTTGTGTTTCAATGATGATCATATATGCATGATGAATCTATTTGACATGACTTGAGATTATATGATGATATATGGTTTATGTTATATTCAAGGATATTTTGTTATATTGATCTTGATGTGATTTCATGTGTTTCATTGATGTTTGTGTGCCAGCAGTTATTGAGATATTGTGGATTACTATGCTTGGTTATTATTTGATTTGGGGTTTTATTGATATATGCTCATTATTATCGCAATTGTTATTCAAATGTTTAGATTAAATGAATTTTTATTTATTGATTGATAAGTAGCATAAAACTTGGGTGTTGACCCCTTATAGTTTTACAACCCGAGGACGTATAGTCACAATACACTAACAGTAGAAAAACACTACTGTAGGGTTGTTGAGAGAATACCAGTAGGCTAACCCTTATAAAACTATAGCCCAGGGGCTATCAAGAGATCACAACACTTAAACAAGGGTGTTGGTTGTAACAAGTTAAGGCCACTAAGAGTACTCAGTCAAAAAGGCCAAAAATTGGCCCCTTATAGTACATAGGCCAGAGAAGGCTATTGATAGCACCAAGCCAACAACGCATAGAGTGGGTGTCCAAAAAGGGGATTTTGAGAGGCTACCCTATCCATAACATTGGGTAGAAAAATGGCACCCAAGATCTTCCAATAAAGAATAACATCACCCCTAAAGTAGATCCACTCCTTCACTGTGATCATCCTTTCCACCTCAATAGAAAAATAGTCCACCTCTATAGGAACAAGAAGAGAAGAGATTGGTAGAAGGGGGATCCTATCATGCTTCCAACCCTTGTTCTAGTAGCCGTAACAAGAAGACCACAAATAGTTACAAGCATCATCTTGCATGAACTAAGTCTCCACCTCTATAGAGGACTCAACCACATCCATAAGAAGTGTGGAAGAGGAGGAAGCAAACAACACGTGCCACACCCATAGTCGAGATATTAGAAGACATCCCAAATCAACACAGGCGAGAACAGTCCCAACGTCTTTGTTAATCCATAACCAAAAATTAGGTTGTGCCCTTGAAAACTATCAGCAAACGACTGGCCACTAGAGAAAACAAGATTGGTGCCCATATCGGTAAAGATAGACAATAAAAACAAAAAAGAAAATGAAAATTAAAAAATAACTCCAGAACCTAGAGGAGGCATCATCATAAAAATTTAGTACCAGGAACCACTTACAGGGCTCAAAAGGTCTTGTTTAAGATTTACTCCTTCACCATAGACCTTGAAGGAAAAGGCATAGTCTTCAATGTCATTAAACACAACCATAAGGTTGACATACTTAGCAACACTAAACAAATTAGAGACCTTGGGTCCATCAAAGTGAATATGATAATCCCCTTGAGGCAAATAGGGTACGATCCAAACACCATCAAGAGGTGTGAGGCCAACCTCCTTGCACTTGTTGAAAACCCTTTCCCCAAAGAGGGCTAAAGTTGCATCGATACAATGTGATGGCCCATTACCATCACTAATCTACAACAATAACCATAACACCTCCATAACACTATTGTAGACACGTAAAATTGGACAAGTACTTTTCAAAATGCAAAAATCAATTAAATGGCTCAAAATCATTAAAATGCATTAAAAGGGACATAATTAAATAAAGTTGGACAAAATCAATTAAAACAAAGGAATTATTAAATAATGAGGTTAAATGATTAAATTGAAGCTTAAAAGGGACAAAAATAATATATAATTGATTTTAATCAATTAATTGTATAGTTGTTTAATCAAAAATCAAAATGAACCTATTACCCTTCCATGGCTAAATTTAATTAATTAATTGAATTTAATAAATCTTATTTTCTTTCAACAAAGTGATCAACCAATGAGAATTGAGAACAAAAAGACATAATTCACTCAAACATTTAAATTGTCCAAAGATTTGAAACCATTTAAAGGCTTGTCCCCTCATTTGTCCCCCCATTTATGGACAATGCAAAGTTTTTGACTCAACCATGAGATAACCATGATTACTTCACTCCACCCCCCACCCTTGGGAAATTACTATAAGTATGAGGCATTTTGGAGAGCATTTCCATCTTGAAATTTCATTTGCATAGCATTGTTACTATAGGCAATTGAGATCATATCTAAGAGCAATTTGAGCAATTTGAGCATTTTTAAGCATTTAGTATCATAATTTCATCATTATTGAGCTAGAATCATCATAGAAGCATAGCATAAGCATTGTAGCAGCATCATTTCTCATTTTAGAGGTGTCACTAGTGAGGATTGTAGCTGAGAGCTTCACTTACCACTTCTATCTAGAGATCCATGGGATAATATAGATTATAATTTCAATTCTAGTTAAATTTGTATTGTATTTGATTAGATTGATGTTAGTAGATCTTAATTTCATGTAGGTGAGTAATTTCATCACACAAATGGCACCCACCGTGGGGCCCTAAGCCTCACTTTATCATTTTCATCTTTATTTGCATGCTTGGATATTCTATTTTCCGTGAATTGCTTGCAGGAAACTGGAAAAGTCACGCTTGTAGGAGGTTGAATCACGCTTACAGTCAGTTCTCTGTCACCTAAGAGCTCTGTATTAACACCTACTAGCTAGAGATCTACACTTTTGACGACAAAGCATTTAGCTTTTACGGCTTATAGTCATGCCTGTGACTCAGGGAGTATCGCCTTGCTTTAATTTGCTATCACTTAAGTTGACGCTTTGCTCCGCATGTTATAGTTTTAGTCACGCTTTTGCAATGAAATTTATCGCTTAGAACTGTTAACATGTCGCTTAGCATTAAATATTTTGTGCAATTTTAAGCTTTGTTCACGCCTCTGAATAAACTGTTCATGCCTATATAACTTTGAGTAACGCTTGAGCCGCTGCAAAGTGACACTCGCTATTATCAAAGTTACGCTTGTAAATAGTTTAATCACACCTATTAGCTGGACGATGTCGCCTGGTCTCTGCTATCTATTTTGGTTTTTAAATTGATAGATTTCAATATCTAATTATCTATTTATATTTTTAACAGTAAATGAGCAGACATCCAAAAGTGAAAAAGCTAGAAACTAGGTTCAACCAAGAGGGAAAAGCGTTGGCTAAAAGGATCAAGAAGGAAAATCAAGCACATACCAAAGCGGTTCTTGAATCAACATTGGATAAAGACGTTAAGGTACATGAAAAATATATTGCTGTGATTGAAGCTTACAAGCATAAATTTGTTTCATTAAATTGGATTTTTTATCCTTAAGCTCAATTGTTAAAAAAAATGCAAACAAAGTGCTCTAAAGTTTCATTTACTTAAAATCTTTGTATTGTCAAATTCAATTTTGGTTTCCCCTCATTGTGAATTGGTTGTGTTGGACTAATTTGTTGGAGGAGGGAGTTGGAACGATTGCCACTAGGTGAGTGAAAATAAAATTAAAAAAACCAATGATTCAAAAATGCCCCTAACTTTGTGCTAGCTACAAGGAAAGGTATTTTACTTGAGCAAGCTTGCATTCCCTTAAATTGTGGCATTTCATTTGAATCTAGCTTTAATAAGGAGGGAATTTATCCAAAGATTTCAATTTTAAGAACCTCCTTGTCAAGAGGTTGAAAAAGAACAATAAATTGCTTGAAGTGTTTGGGAAGAAAAGGGAAAGTTAGGGATATGCTCTTCACCTTTTAGGTGAACCAAATTCCCAAACACTTAACCTTGATTCCATTTCATTGCTTTCCATGAACATGTTATTTAAAGTAGAGATTTAGTGGGCTCACCTCCCGAGTTTTCCTTAACGAGGCCGGTGAGAGGGATAGCCCGAAGTGGGATACACTCACTTTTGTCGTGGGAATCCAACCCACTATAAAATGAAATACATGTATCCTTAATGGGGTGCATGACAAATGGATTTTGATTTTTCAACCTTTCTCTAGTAGTCTTAATGGATTGTGCAAAATCGTACTTTGGTGCGTGTGGGAAGCCTCCTTGGAGGATTGAGAGATTGAAGTCTATTTGAACGAAATATTTATTAAAACCTGGTAAAATAGCAAAGCCACCTTGTAGAGCCATGTTTACAAGCCAAAATTGACTTTAGGTAGGCTGTTTGGAATTCTTTATTGTGATATACTTGTGAAAAACATTGGAGAACATACACATTAGAGTGTTTTTAGGGACATGATGACAAAGTGATGTGTGTGTTGCACTTGTTTTTCTATTTTCAAACACATAAATTTCCAAAAACTGATCTTACACATTTTAAAAAATTCAAAATCTTATACCCTGGTCAGAGAAGTGTCACCTGTGCATGAAACACACTCGCTTATCAGAGGTTCAGTCATGATTGTGACTTGTTTAAACACGCATAGACATACTGAAGTCACGCTAAGAAAAATTCCAAACACGCCTGAAAAATCTAAAAACCTGCCTGAAAATAACAGAGTCTCGCCTGGTAACCTACAGAATATCACTTAACAAGAAACTAGTGCACGCCTACAAAAGTTTTAGTCACGCCTATGCTCAATTCAATGACGCCCAAAAACCTAAAAGGGAAAATAGAGAGTACTTACAGGGGGAGTCAAAAAATTTTAAGAACATATTCGAGTACCCTTTTCCATGTTCTTACTGCTCAAGCTTTCAATTTGGTCAAAAATCATGTTCTACACATTTTTCAAAATTTTGCAAAGGATTAGACTTCAGGTAGTTTTTACTTTCATTCTTCAAGGTTCATGCCTGCACTTACCAAATCTTATTATATCAAGCAAACCTTGCAAGCTGACGGAACGTACTTAAGCCAAGAACTCCCTTACCTAGGAGAAGAATCTACCACTCCTAGAATACCACAAAAGTCACCCGAACAAGAAGTAGAAGACAACATGATGTACTATGGTGGTTTGGGTGGCAAATATAATAGTGGTATTGATCTTACTAACCAGGGTGATGCCAATAATGGGGGCAATGATATGAATAACCAGGGCAACACTACTAACCAAGGCAATACCAACAATGGAGGAGTAGATCAAAATGCTCAAGGTATTGACCAAACTCACACCGAAGTAACGACAGAAGATGCCATGGATGAAAAAGTTAGTGAGGCTATCCAATGTCCTTATTTCTGAAAGCTCATGGAAAAGGCAATGGATAGAGATAGAGAAAAACACTTCATGGACTTAGCACAAAAAGGTCTCAAACTACCCCGTGACTATGATGTCAACCAACTCAAAGCATCGGAAGTTGAGGAAAGTACCTTAGACATCATGAACAAGCAATTCAAGATGTTTCAAATGCAATTGGACAACATTAAGCAAAGCAGGGCTCCTAAGCCTTTTTCCATAGAAGCATTGTGTCCATTCCCGTTTGATAAAAGCTTGGTTATGATGCCATTCCCAATCAATGTTGTGTTACGAAGGAACAACAGTCCTCAAGATCACTTACAGGAGTTTTGTGCATTAAGCTTAGAGTTCATGCATGATACAACATATTTAATGAGATTATTTCCGCGGAGCTTAGGAGGCATGGCTATGGAGTGGTTTTCTAAGTTACCCTCCAGCATTAAGACCTTTGAAGAGCTAGCTTCGAAATTCATGGCCCATTACTCATATAATATTAAACATGAGGTCACGATGATAACATTATGCAACACTAAATAAAAGGATGGGGAGGCATTCCTCACTTTTCTACAAAGGTGGAAGACAGTTTTTGCAAGATATCCTAGAAGTGTGCCTGAAAAAGAGAAGATGGATATCTTCATAAATAGTTTAAGCAATGAGTTGAACTATCAATTATGAATGTAATGTCCAAAGACCTTTCAAGATCTAATTGAAAATGGAGTAACAACGGAGGAAGTGCTGGTCAAAAGTGGAGAACTCAAACTGTACAAAGATAACAAGAACAACTCCAACAATGGCAACAATGGTAACAATGGCAACAATCAAAAGAATAATTGGTTCAATAGTAACAGTCGCTATAAGAACAACAATAAGGGAATTGTGAATGATGGAGTAGTTGAATCTAGCAACTTGAAGGTGGTCCCATTTGCTCTTACAAGGACACCTAATCAGGTGAATAATACCAATCAACTTCCCAATGCGCCATCCAACAACAACCATACCAATAATGGAAATCAAGGAGATAATTCAAGGAGTACTAAATTTGATAAATATTTGAGGCCAACCCCTCAAAAGAACTTCACACCCTTGGGTGAACCCCTTGAAAAGGCATTAAAGACTCTCATGGCTAATAATGTCATTACTTTACCCAGAATTCAGCCTTACAAGCCAAATAATAAGCCTAGTTGGTGGAGTGACGATAGCCATTGTGAGTACCACAGAATTCGAGGACACACAACAAATGAATGTCTGCAACTAAATAATGTAGTGCAAGATTTAGTTGATAATGGCACAATCACCATTGATGGACCTCCAAACAATGAAGATCATACAACATTCAAACAACCTTTCTACAAACATGATCAAGGGGAGTCATCTAATGGCAAGAAACAAAGTGCCAATAATCTTAACTTTGTGCCACCTTATGATAACATTGTGAATGCTATAATAATTAATGAGTAGCCATGAAAAGAGGCATCAAATGTCATTACAAGAGAGCAAAATTCTAGAATGACTCTACAAGGAGCTGCTCCTAAAGTCATTAGCACTCCACAGTCCAACATTGTGGTTAAGCAACCTTCTATAGCAGAAAAACCTTATAGCTTGGTTGATCAGTTGCAAAGAACTCCAGCGCAAATATCTATCTTAGAATTGTTGAAGTTATCCCTAAATCATAAGGATATTTTGGAAAAAGCTCTAGTAGAGACAAATGTTCCTACTAACTTAGAAGAAGAAAAGTTCCAAAATATGGTAGGTCATCTTGTGGCACCTCATTGTCTCTTATTTTCTAATCAAGATGACATGTCTATAACCCATCCTCAAAATCTACCATTGCATATAGAGGTCCTAATAGAAAGGCATAGAGTCAAAAGAGCCCTCATTGATGGAGGAGCTGGCCTTAATATTTGTACACTAAGTCTCATCAAATCCTTAGGGTTGTTCGAGTCTTGCATTGACCCTATGAAAAAAATCACCATTAAAGCTTATGATGAAGCTGAAAGGGCCTCTAAAGGCATGATCGTGTTGCCCATCCAAGTAGGACCAGTCAAGAAAGACACCAATTGCCAAGTATTGGACATGAAGTTAACTTATAATATTTTGTTGGGGAGACCATCGATTCACGAGATGCAAGCAGTCCCATCCACATACCACCAATGCATCAAATTTTTGTACATGGGTGAAGAAATCACGATGGGAGGGGACTCAAACCCGTTCCAATGTTGTAATGCACTCAAACCCCTTCATGAGCTATTTATTCCACATAACCAAGAAGGAATCATTCAAAGAGCCACCATTGAAGATACAAAAATGGATGATCCGGTCATAACATTAAATGCTACTCAAAATCCTCCTCAAGCTAGCTCAACGACATCAACTAAGGGAAAGGAAAAGGTGAGCTACGAGGGTCCAATTATTAATGAGGGTTCATATCAAACTCCTAAGTCAGAGATAGTATGCTATAAACCTACTAGAGAAGAAAAAGATGAAGCTAAAAAGGAAAATTATAAGAAAATGGATAAGATGATGGAGGCATTTGACAAACAATGCAAAATTAGTTCAAAAGGAGTAGGGGAATACTCTATTTCCCTATTTGACATGCCCACATCTCCAAGGACACATGGAAAACCATCTAAAGAACACTTACCTCACAGTACAACTCTTACTTCGTAAGAGAAAGTGATAAAGCAACTTTTGACAAGGAAGAAAATGAAGTACTTCAATGGCTCTATCACGATGAAGAAGATACCTCAAACACTCCCATGGAATGAATTCAGCATGTTAATATATGAACCAAGCAATATGGGAAAGGTTTTGAGATTATGCAGAAGATGGGATACAAGGGAAGAGGACCCTTAGGCCAAAGGAATAGAGGGTTATTAGAACCCATTGAACCTACTTGGAGGGAAAAACAAGAAAAATCTAGAGTAGGATACCAATACAAAGGCGAAAGTTCCAGCCCAATGCAAGATTTTTATCCTCAAATAAATGCCTTAGAATCCAATGGAGATAGTGATGACTCTCAGGATTATGAATGGGATACCCTATCAGATGAATCATGTCAAGATAAGGAGGTGATTGCAATACATACTTATGCAAAAATCCCAAAGCAAAAAGTTCAAATCAATGAGGAACCTAATATCCAAGATATTAACATAGGGCAAGCACCTACCAATCAAGCATGGATAGAGACATTTTGGATGCCTTCGGAGGAGGGAGATTCAAACGTTAGGTTTAATCCACTCATGGCTTTTCTCACGTTGTTTCCCGTAGAAGTTGAAGAGGACTCAAGTGAATGGGATTTTGACCCTTCTTCCTTGGACCATCTCGAGGAAGCTCACATCATAGATCTAAACGATACAATGTATGAACCCTCAAATGAAGTCATGTCCATAAACACTATTGATGACATTTTACCCAATGAATCCTTACTTTTGATACATCTGGATCTCATTGATTGGGACCAAACTAAGCCAAATGACTTACTTTACTTTCCAAATGACCAAGCAACAAATTAATACCTTAATGCGGTTGAACCCTCTTTCACCAACGAATTCGATATGGACATGATGAGCATAGTGGGGGTCCATTCTCTTAGTCAAAAGAAAAAAATGAAAAAAAATAAGAAAAAGAAAAGTTCTAGTGTTGAAAACCATTATGTGGCACCACTAGAACCAAAAAAAATGAAAATAAAAGACGTTTCCTTTGGTGAAAACCCAATTGTGGCACTAAAGGAAGAGAGATTGGATACCTTGCCCGAGCATGAGGAAGAAAGGTCACCTATACTTATAGAATTGACAGAAAAGGTCAACATTGGTACGGAAGTGGATCCACAGTTTATACACTTGGCTACATCACTCACACCTCTAGAAAGAGAGGACTTCATAAAAAATTTCAAAGAGCATCAAATAAACTTTGCATGGTCATATGCCGACATGCTCGGCTTAGATCCTGACTTTATAATGCATCATCTGAATGTTAGACCAAGGGTTAAGCCCGTAAAGAAAAAGTTGAGAAAGATGCACCCACACATAGCTCTTTTGGTCAAGGCAGAACTAGAAAAATTGTTGAAAGTAGGCTTCATAAGGGCAATAGCTTATGCTCAATGGATCTCAAACATTGTACCAGTTACAAAACATGACAAATCTATTCAAGTATGCATGGATTTTTGAGATCTAAATCTTGCTTGTCCTAAGGATGATTCCCCACTTCTGAGTATTGATGCAATAGTTGACTTGACAGTGGGTCATTCCATGTATTCCCTAATGGATGGTTTCAGCGGGTATAATCAGATTAAAATTGCACCTGAAGACCAGGAGAAGACTACCTTTACTTTCCCTTGGGGCACTTTTTGTTGGAATGTCATGCCCTTCGGCCTTAAGAATGCTGGAGCTACATATCATAGGGCCATGACAACTATCTTCCACGACATGATGCACACATTCTTAGAAGACTATGTGGATGATATCCTAGCAAAATCCCACAAAAGAGAAGAACATCTCCAAATTTTGAAAAAGATATTTATTAGGTTGGAGCAATTCAAGGTCAGATTAAACCCAAAGAAATGTGCCTTCGGAGTCCAATCCGGCAAGTTACTAGGCTATATAGTTTCCACCAAAGGAATTGAAGTGGACCTGGAGAAAGTACAAGCCATAATGGATATGGACATGCCAAGGAACATCAGCCAAATGAGATCATTACAAGGCAAAATTCAATCCATAAGGAGATTTATTTCTCAATTGGCCGAAAAATGCCATTCTTTCACCAAGTTGCTACATAAGGATACTATATTCATGTGGGATGAGGAATGTGATCAAGCTTTTACATTGTTGAAGACTTATTTGATAAATCCACCCATTCTCATGCCACCAATTAAGGGCAAAGCATTGCTTCTATACATATCCGCTATCGAAAGATCACTAGGAGTGCTTTTAGCGCAAGAAGATGAACAAGGAAAGGAAAGAGCTATCTACTATTTAAGTAGGACTTTGATCAAATATGAGCTTAATTACACATTTATGGAAAGAGCTTTCTTAATAGTGGTGTTTGCATCTCAAAATTTGAGACATTATATGTTGTTGCATAAGGTCAAACTAATTGCCAAAATTGATCCTCTCAAGTACTTGTTAAGTAAAACTGCCCTAACGGGTAGAATAGCTAAGTGGGTTATGATTTTGAGTGAATTTGACATTGAGTATGTCGATAGAAAGGCAATTAAAGGGTAAGTAATAGCAGATCATTTAGCGGAGAATCCCATGATTTCTACACAAACTATTCAAGTGGAATTTTCAGATTCCGCCATTATCAACATAGAAGCAAAAACATGGAAGTTATTCTTTGATGGCTCTTATACTCAAGGAGGTTCCGATGCCGGCATACTATTGGTCACTCCTCAAGGTTACACCATTCCAAAGTACTACAAGCTTATGTTTCCATGCACAAACAATATAGCGAAATATGAGGCACTTATCATAGGCATCAAAATGGCCTTAGAGTGGAACATCAAAGAGCTACAAATTTATGGAGATTCTCAACTTATCATCAATCAAGTCAACAATGAATATAACACTAAAGATGAAAAGTTGATGCCATATAAGACCATGATTGATGGATGGAAGAAATACTTTGCTTTGATCACTTTTGAGCAAATTCCTAGAGAGAAAAATAGAGCAGTTGACGCCATGGCCACCTTGGCTTCCTTGTTACAAAAACTTGATCAAAATGAGAAGTATGAGTTCTTGGTGGAAGAGTTGGTGAAACCAGCATTCAACCTTCCTAAAACCCAAATTGTTGCCCTATTACATGGACATGACTCCCCTTGGTATGGACCTATATACACATACCTCAAAGACCAAGTACTACCCTTAGACCAAACCCGAGCTCAAAAATGCAACTTCATACGCCAATCAGCTCTTTACCTAATCCTTTTTGAAACATTGTATCATAAGGGTTTTGATGGGATGTTACTTAGATGTCTAGAGGAAGAAGAGTCTAAGTTAGCTTTACATGAGGTTCACGAAGGCATTTGCAGGTCACACTCAAGCGGTCTAAACCTAGCTAAGAAAATCCTTCACTTAGGGTATTTCTGGAAGACATTAGAAAAGAATGCTTGCCACTTTGTGAAGACATGTAGTAAATGTCAATACCATGGCGACATGATACATGCACCGGCATAGGAATTACACCCATTTGTCACACCATGGCCTTTCTATCAATGGGGGTTTGATCTAATTGGCGTCATACATCCACCTTCTTCAAATGGACACAAACACATCACAACCGCAATGGAATATTTCACTAAGTGGGTTGAAGCGGTTCCTTTGATAATGGAAATGGGTAAACAAATTTCCATGTTTATCTTAAATCACATCATTTGCCAATATGGTATTCCTCATTCCATAATAACAAATAATGGAAAACAGTTCAAGAATAAGGATGTTGATGAACTTTGTGCTACATTTCATATCACTCACCATTCTTCATCAATTTATTACCCTCAGGGAAATGGGCAAGCTGAAGCCACGAATAAGAATATCTTGAAGATTTTGAAAAGGTCAGTCAATAAATCAAGAAGGGATTGGCATATGAAAATTAATCTAGCATTATGGGCCTATAGAACTAGCATAAGAACACCCACAAGAGCCACACCATTCTCATTAGTCTATGGGGCTGAAGCAGTTCTACCATTAGAGGTTGAAATCCCGTCTCTATGAGTATCATTACAAGGATTGATCACATATGAAGACTATAGAGTAGCTAGGCTTCAACAATTGGAGTTACTTGAAGAACATCAAACACAAGCTTATGAGCACCTAAAAGTGTATCAAAATAGAATCTCGAAGAACTAAACATATTAAATCGAGAGTCTTTCAGGTAGGAGACTTAGTGTTGAGGGAAAACCCAAAGAATTAGGTTGAAAGGGAGAAGAAAGGCAAATGGGAAGCTAATTGGCTTGGCCCATTCATCATAGTATCTTCATTTGGCATAGGAACCTATAAATTATCAGATTGTGAAGGAGAGGAGCTCCAAGAACCCATCAATAGTATTCATCTCAAAAGGTTCTACACATGAGTCAGATGAAAGAGTACAAAGAGTATCAAACGAGAGAGCATCATATTTATTGTACATAGTTCAAAAGAGATTCTGAAAATACCAAAAACATTTGAAAAGCACAAAAGATCAAAAACATTGAAAAATTGAGCATGAAGAAAGGAAAAACATTCAAAAAAGATGTTGTCTTGGTGAAAACCTAGCAAATAGGTGCCTTGATGATATGAAAAATAAAAAAATAAAAATACAAAAATACAAAAATACAAAAAAATTGAAAAAAAGAGAAAAAGTGCCTTGGTGAAAACCTAGAAATAGGCACCTTGGTAGCAAAAAAAGTAAAAAGCTTTAAAAATAGAAAAAAGAGCTTAATCCATCCAAAGGGTGAAAACTTGGTAAACAAGCACCTTTTATTCCCTTAAGTTTGTCTTTCCTAGTCACATATGTCCATATTGCATTTCCACCATCTCATTTGTACAACCGCCATTGCATCCATCATTTGTACATAGTCATAATAAAGTCGGTCAGTCGCATTGTTGCATTATCTATCAGCCCTAAGTTTGTCAAACGATCACATTTATCCTCTGGGGGCAAAAGAAGATTACAAATTTGGTACCAAAGGGATTCAATAAGTGCTACAATCAGTCATGTCAGAGAGAGATTTATCAGAGTTTCGAAAGAGAGGAAAGTTTATTGAGCCTAAGTATTTGACCCTACAACATGATCCTTGAGCCCTCATTGACGTTATTATTCGGGATTAAAATGGACAAAAACACCTTAAAGATCAGAATACTTGGAAATACTTGTTGTAAAATCCTAAAACATGGCAAAACATTCAAAAGCTTTCTTTCTTGGCAAAATAATGAAACATGGTAAAACACTTGAAATCTTCTTATTGATAAAATCTTGCTGAAATTGACTTTTCATCATATCTTTTGAGCTATTCGAGGATGTTTCAACTAGATTAGCCATGATAAAGATGTGATATCTTTTTTTGCCTTTGAGTGACTATTTTGAGGAAGATTCATCCACTTATGAGAGTTAGTCTAACAACATGGTCATTAAAGAACCATCGAGGACTATCTCATAAGAGGGCGAGTTGACCTTTGCTTGTTTACGCAAATAGATCCCTTGGCTATTTATATTTTATATATCTTAATACCAATAATCCACTTGCAACATTGAATCGATTGACACCGGTATTTAGACTCCCATAGTTTGGTCATCCAACTAGTGAGGGTTGTAACAGTTTCAAAATGAGGTTACCAAAATATGATAAAAAGCAGTATTCATATCATCATGATGTGGTCAGTGATGATTGTACTAGCTTTCCAGTCCCAAAAATGCTCAATGATGAAAATTTATCCTCATGACATTTATTTGCTAAAAGCTGGTGACACTTAGGTTGCATTATCATGTTAGATTAATTGCATGGCATTATCATGTTTAGATTAATTGCATTGCATTAGCATTAAAAGTTAATTGCATTTATTTATGGTAAATTTTCCAAGGACAAAAGGAGGGGCACATCAATAAATACTTGAGTTGTTCAAACATCAAGAAATGGGGGGGAGAGATTACAAATTCAAACATTCACTATAATCCTTGATTTTAAAAAACAATGCAAGTGAGATTATCTTTGCATTCATGTATAGCATTAAACATTATTCATTACTCATATATCAAAAGAAAAGAAAAGAAATCATGTTCCATACATCATGCATTCATATAAGTAAGAGTTCACATTGCATTCATCTAAATGCTTGAAAAATTAAAAAAAACATAGGAACATACATATGCATTTCCATCAAACATTTTGCATCCATACATTGACAAAACAAAAAAGCATCCATACATTATTGCACTCATTTATCTATATCATAAAAATAAGATAACTGCATCCATAGCATAAATCAAAAAATGCATAACACATCATATAGCTACATAAAAGATAATCTCATAAAAACTCATCAAGACGAACCACAGAGTATATCATATATATCATCAACAGAGTGTTCATCATATGATCATCAAATCAAGTATCAAGGTACAATATCATCAAAAGGGGTACACTAAATGTGTTGATCAGTCAAATATCATGACATATGAAATAAAGAGGACATCATCAATGAGTCACTAGATCAATCAAGAGCCTGCAACACCAGATCCATTTGGACCTCTACCATCCTGTGGGGGAGGAGCCTGTGAAGTACTCACTCCATCCTATCTCGGAACAACCATGGCTAATACAAACTATTGTAATAAAGAGGCAACCTGATCCAACCGACCCACAACAGTGGACATATTTGTCCTCAATACCTGCATATCTTGAGATAATCCATCAATATGATCACCCCGTGTACCTTGTGGCTATGGAGTTGGGGGAGGCATCTGTGGAGCACCATCATCCTGCTGCCCTTGATCCTGCTGAGCTGTATCATCATCATGCTGAGCCAAGGCTACTCTCTATAACTGTACCAAGGGATCCAATCCCCCAAGAATCTGCCTAGATACATCAATATGTGCATGTCTCTGAGCTCTCTGATGTCTATGAGCTCTATCATGCCTATCTGCTCTAGGCTATCTATCAACTGCATCATCCTGTGCTCTAGCTATTCTATCTCTAGCATCCCCATGATCATGACCCCATCTCAGCTGTCCTCTACCTGGTGCAACCTGAGGATGTCTACGTCCTCGTCCTCTCCGATGTCTATCATCCCTATCACCGTCATGACATCTAGGAATAGGCTCAACTAGATCGGTGAAATGAGGAAACCTGTTGCGAGCCCACCAATCTGCATACTCATGTGACATCCCTGCATCTGTGATACCTATCAGTATCTCCCATCTGCAAATAGTCATACCCGCAATATGATCTAATGCAAACTGATAATCAATACATGGACCCCATAGAGAGATCTCTGCCTGTACTTGAGCATATAGTGCATTGCCCTGAGGCATATCCTGTGTCTGACCATACTGTCTCAAAACTCTATCGAAGCAAAAGTGCTCAATAGTAGTGGAAGTACACCCAATCATCCAGTGAGGGGCGAACATGTATGGTAACTCATCCTCATCCTCTCTCCATCTATCACAATCAAGGAAGGGACGCCATGTAACCTGATCGAGATCATCAATCTGACATCTCCAATAATCCAAGTGACCCAAGTGGTGTTGAATCACCATACCAGTGTATAGGAAAGCATAAGGAAATCCCCGATGTCGAACCCTATCAGAAATGGGCCTAGTAATGGGAAGATGCTCCCATATCCACAACTAAAGAACAATGGCACCCGCTGATAATGATGCACTCCCCTGATAAACCACCTCATGTAAATCATGATATAATTATGCCAGAACGCAGGAACCCCAATCAAACCATCGAGGATGAGCAAGTAAATCCTCCATGATCCTACCCCAACCGACTAAAAAACCACGACCTCGCCGGTCGGGAAGTAGTAAACCACCAATCACTACACCCAACACTGCTGGTAATGTAGGAAAAGATGCAAACTGAGGCCATGTAATAGTATCCCAATCTCCTATAGTGTTGTCCCCGAATACTCATCGACAGACAGAAGAATCATAAACAGAATCATAATATACTATCTCTCCTCTACACGGGATCTGAAGCAATCTATACACATCCTCAGGCATGATAGTCATCTCTCCATACGGTAAATGAAAGGTGTTGTGGTCGGAGTGCCATCGCTCTGCCACTGCAGTTAGTAACCCATGGTTTAGCTGAAATCGTGGGAGGTCAAGAAAAAATCTCAATCCGCATCACTCGATAACACGGAACTCAACTGCTGTGAGTCGCTGACTCAAATCAATAACCCAAGAAGCAACTGACCGGACATATAAGGTAGGACTGCGATCCTATTGGCAAAGTAAAAGGAATCATATCAGTACATTGTATCAAGGAATTATCTCAAGTCAATTTTCTCAAAATATCAAGTCATCACACCACGTACCATCATTCATTTCTCTGTATCCTGAGAACGAAGTGGCAGTATCAAAATCATATCAGTTTTCACACTAATTGATTTATCCTATCAATCACTATCCTAAATGGGATTGACAAATCATATTCCAAAGTATCACTATCCAAATATCCTAAACCAATTGTTTTGTTGACAATAACAGACCTACACTTATTATCTGAATCTATCATCAAGAGTTATCAAATTTTAATCAGACACAATCAAGTACATGTGTGAAAAGTAAAAAAATTTCCAAATAGTCAGTAGGCATGATTTTTATCATTTTAGGTGACATTTAACCTCAAGTGATAGTGGAAGCATGTCAAGTGATATTATTTTTATTTCAGGCGACAGTGAATTAGGCTACACGACAGTGAATGCTAGCCTAGGCGACAGTAAATCCATTAGGGTTCTCATAAGCGACAACCTATTGGAAATGGGGCAGTTTAACCTTGCCCTAGGTGAGAGTTGTTCTAGTGCTAGGCGAGAGTAAAAGATTCCTAAGTGAGAATAAAATACATGGAGGTGGGAATAAAAAACCACGGAGGCGATAGTAAAATACCCTAAGCGATAGTAAAATCATTCCTAGGTGAGAGTTCTTAAATTCAAGGCAACGACAAAACATGAAATTGCAATAAATGATCATAAATGCTCAAATCAAGGTTTATAACGACTTATCGGAGCTCCATACTCAGGCGGCCTCGCATATCTCTGGCACCTCTCGAATCTATGCTCTCAAATTGGCACAACCATCTCGAAAATCACTAGCGGATCAAAGCAAAATCACCAAGATGAAAAGTAAAAAATGAATGGTAAAACAAGGTTTATCAACCTATTTAAGGTATTTTGACCTAATTTTGGAGGTGAAACTAGCTGTGGACCTATCTTAACTACTCAAACCAAACCGGGGCATAATCATACATCATGACATCTCATCAAATAGTTAGAAATGAAAACATATTTGATAAATCAAACATCAAATCAAATTTTTTTCGAAATCAAGGAATTAATATGTTTTAATTTCTGAGGGGCCATAAGGGTATCAAATCGAAGTTGCAATCAAACATCATGAAATTAGTGGGGCATCGAAATTTTTTTATCAAGAGGCAGCAATCGATCACATCAGGAATCAGCAATCAGGACTTAAAGGATCTTTGAATCAATGTTCTTCGTACATCAATTCAAAGAGGGGCATTTGTAGACATGTAAAATTGGACAAGTACTTTTCAAAATGCAAAAATCAATTAAATGGCTCAAAATCATTAAAATGCATTAAAAGGGACATAATTAAATAAAGTTGGACAAAATCAATTAAAACAAAGGAATTATTAAATAATGAGGTTAAATGATTAAATTGAAGCTTAAAAGGGACAAAAACAATATATAATTGATTTTAATCAATTAATTGTATAATTGTTTAATCAAAAATCAAAATGAACCTATTACCCTTCCATGGCTAAATTTAATTAATTAATTGAATTTAATAAATCTTATTTTCTTTCAACAAAGTGATCAACCAATGAGAATTGAGAACAAAAAGACATAAATCACTCAAACATTTAAATTGTCCAAAGATTTGAAACCATTTAAAGGCTTGTCCCCTCATTTGTCCCCCCATTTATGGACAATGCAAAGTTTTTGACTCAACCATGAGATAACCATGATTACTTCACTCCATCCCGTACCCTTGGGAAATTACTATAAGTATGAGGCATTTTGGAGAGCATTTCCATCTTGGAATTTCATTTGCATAGCATTGTTACTATAGGCAATTGAGATCATTTCTAAGAGCAATTTGAGCATTTTTAAGCATTTAGTATCATAATTTCATCATTATTGAGCTAGAATCATCATAGAAGCATAGCATAAGCATTGTAGCAGCATCATTTCTCATTTTAGAGGTGTCACTAGTGAGGATTGTAGCTAAGAGCTTCACTTACCACTTCTATCTAGAGATCCATGGGATAATATAGATTATAATTTCAATTCTAGTTAAATTTGCATTGTATTTGATTAGATTGATGTTAGTAGATCTTAATTTCATGCAGGTGAGTAACTTCATCACACAACTATAAATAAAGAAATGGACAATATCCATCTCATCAATCCCAAGCATAAACCACACATAGCTTCTCCATCTGGGAAGGCTCCTCAGACAATCCTACAAACCCAAAATGAGGTTTTTCATCAAAGATCCCAAAGTTGGTGTTGATTTTATTGTAGTTATGGTCAGAATCCATAGGGCAACATTGATATCACAAATGTTGTGATTATATTTATATTATTAATATGATATAATATAATTATATTATAAATTATTATTATTATAAGATGATATAATTATATTATTATGTGAGAATACAATTATAATGTATAATTATATTATATGATAATATAATGATTATCATATTATATTAATAATATAATAATTGGTGCCACTTAGAAGAGTGGCGACCCTTGGAGAAAAGACACCTCTCACATATATATAATGAAATGTGTGATCTCATTCAATATATACATAACAATTAATTCAGAGTTCTCGGGGGAGACTGATATATCATCTATGGTTGGGAGGGCAATAAGAGTTATTGCACATGGATAATCGAGCAAACCAAAAAATTCAACATGGTATCAAAGTGGGTCTTGTTCATTAGTTTATGTATCTACTACAGATTATAATGAGTATTTTGTAGGCAATTTGTATATGTTTGGATATCATTGACTGAGGCAGGGTTCACAGACATACTAAACAATGTTCTAGGCCTAGTTTCATCGATATGAAAGAATCTACTAATTCCCTAATTCCCTAGATTTTTTGGTGGGAGAATATCGAGATTGTGACATTCATTCAAAATATTTAAGAGAAAAAAAAACATTGACAATATTGATAGGGGAATTTAGAGTTAGTAACAAGGCAACAATGTTATTTCTAAGGAAGCGACATCCTTCCCATAACAATGTCAATCAAAGTCAAGGAGTAAATACAAGTCAATAACATCAATGAATTCATTCAGAATATTCAATTCGTTGTATAATACCCCTCCTATAGTTTTATTTTCACGTTCTTATTGCCAAACTCTTTTAGGCCACTTGTATGTGTGAGTTGGTTATTTCTGTGATTTTTAGGTTATTGATGTATGACTTTATAATTGATTTGATATATGAACCATTGGATGGTGTGTGATATCATATGTTTACAGTTACATTTATGGTTATTTTCATGATAGTTTTCTACATGTTATGATGTTATTTATATTTATGGTTTTACTAACCACATACTTGCATATGTATGGTTAGCGTGTATGTTTTATATTTTTGTTTGATGTGCCTAATGTGGTTAAGGGACAAAGTCACAGTTGCTTGTGAGATCCACACGATTGGTAGATCCCTTCCATTGTTTGGTATATATTTATACATGTATGTACATGCTCATCTTTTATGCAGGATTTCAGGTACCAGGTATCGACTTCCCTGAATAGTCAAGATGAGCATGCCCTATAGCAATATCTCAATGGTAAGAGATGGGAGATAATATAAAGGTCCAAATTCCAACCTAAGCCATTTATTGTCCTGAAATAGTGGACAAGTATCTTATTTACTACCCTCTGAATTTGTCAAGATGATGTGAATTTGTGAACCTTCCTTTGTGCTTGATTATAGTATTTTTTATGTCGCCAGTTCTTCAGGTTTGCATGTCTGTGGTTTGATGTGATTTTGTGTTAAAATAGATAAAGGATTTAATTAAAGTTAATTAAGTGATTAATAATTAAATCCTATTAAATATATAAATATTAATATGAGGGTATTTAATTAATGAGAATTAATTAAATACATTTATTTAATTTAAAAAGAATTAATTAAAAAATCTAATTTTGTGAATTAAATATTTAATTAATTATTAAATCTAAAATAGAATTAAAATAATAATTAACGAATTGATATTTAATTATCAATTTCATAATTATTAATATGATAAAATATTAATTGTTAATAAATTATTAATATGCAATTTAACTTGCACATTTAATTTAATAAATTGAATTAGAAATTTAAGTTGAAAGTTGAGTTAAGGCTTATTAAGTGAAAGTGTGTATAATTATTATTATAATTAATTAAATATGCAAAAAGAAATTGATAAAAACAAGGTTAGGAAGTTGAGTTCTAATTCTTGATTGGGTGTTGCATGTTTGAGTTTTGTCTGTTGGTTCTATAGTGGAGATCCTTTTAGCCATTATTTGGGGACACAAATTTGAAGGATTGAGGTTTTGGGAGAAATTGTCTAGATTGGTTGAAGAATTATTTTCAAAGCTTAGGAGTATTTCAAAATTTTCCAATCCACGTTTTGGTTATTGTGATTCAGATGTGCTTGCGAATTCAAGGTAGGATTTGAATCCTTTTGTAATCTTTACATTCAAAAAGATTGTCTTCTTTGTGCTTGTTAGGTTGTACTTAAATTTGTGTGATAAAATTATGAATTGGTTTTGTTGTGTGTTGAGTAAAAGGATTATCTTTATGGGTTTTTATATTTTTGATAAATTGAGGAAAGAATTATCTATTTTCTTGTATTGAAAATTCTTGTTAAATTTGACTAGTTAAAACACTAGGTTGTTCTGGGTAGAAAACTCCAAGCAATATTTGAGAAAATACAATACATTAGATCCAGTCAGGATTTTGAATCTAGATCTGTGTGAAAATTCATGTTCTTAAATCAAATTTAGTTGCACAATCAGATTATAGGGAGAAAATTAATTATTATAACAATTTCTAGTTATTATTGTTTATTAAAAAAAAAAAGATAGTTGTTGTTTCTGTGTAAAAAAGATTTTGACTGAAATTTATTTTAAAAAAAAAATTAAAAATAAATAAAATTTAATTATATTGGAGGGGGGTGGGGGTTTCCTCCCCCAACCCCCTGCCCCCCCCCCCCCCCCCCCCCCCCCGCCCCCCCACAGTAGCCTCAAGTTGCCCACGACAGTTAGGCTATCGACGATAGCAAGGGGGTGGGGTTAGATTCCCCCCCCCCCCCCCCCAAACAAAAAAAAAACTTTGTTTATATGTATATTATAT